>JANUWF010001750.1:670000-1876372 GCA_026120185.1 Voacanga thouarsii
TTTTTTTTGAATGTTGAGTGGTTATTGTTGAATGAGAACCGGAGATTTGAATATTGAGTTGGTTGTTGTTGAATCGGCAATAGTGTACAGGAATGTAGAAATGTGTTTGTTGTTGAAATAGGGCATTTCTGGGTTGTAAATGGCCACTGTGTGGTCACAGGTTAGCTACTGAATTGCGACCGCATAGCGACTGAATGCAACAAATTATTAAATGAAAATTGGAAAATTGCGGTTACAAATCGATTTGAGGTTGCAACTGATTTGCGACCAATACAGAATTTTAAAAAACATAAAAATTTAGCACACAATTGCAATTCAGTAGCAAGACCCTAAAATGGTGACACAACACGTCAACCAAACCAGCGACGCTTTTGCGACCAACGTTCGGTCGCAAACATTTATCGGTTGCAAATATCATTTTAGCTACTATTGCAGTCAATCTGGGACCTTGAGGTCGCTATTCAGTAGCAATTGCCAATTTTGCGACTGGTGGTTGCAATTTTGCCCTTTTCTTGTTGTGTAGTGAATTGTACCATACAACTTGTATTGCATACGGTACAAGTTACTAATGCACATGGTCTATAGATCAATGGTCCATGTTAGAATTTTTCCTATTAATGACTTTGTGTCTTTTATTAATGCTTGCATGCTTCGCAGCCATCATTTAAAGGAAGCAAATTCACTTGGGCAAGGCATAGAGAAAGACCTTGTCATGAAAGATTGGATAGAATTCTCGTGAACTAAGCATGGGATGGTAGATTTTAATTAACACAATTTACACATCTTGATAGAGAAGGTTCGAATCATTGTCCATTGCTCATAACTCTACTCTTATTAGCTCCGGCTTCCACTCCAGGAGCATTTAAATATCGGTGTATGTAGCTTAGGCATAAGTATTTTCAGAAGGTGGTGGAAGAAGAATGGAACTTGCCCTTTTATGGCGATGGCAAATTTTCCTGTAAAAATTGAAGAACATTATGCAATCAAGATATGGAACACAGATGCTTTGCGAATGTCTTTAACAAGGTGATAGACGCCGAGGACAACTTATTAGTGGCTGAATCTAATTATGATAATAATCAAACTCCAGAGAATAGACAACTATAGCAGCAAGCAAAGACGCACTTAACTTTTCACGTGAAATGTGAGGAGGATTTCTGGAGGGAAAAAAAGTCTTGAGATGGGTGAAGGAAAGTGATCCAAATATAGTTTTTTTTTTTTCCAAATTATTGCTCTACTTCTAGGAGAAAATTGCTAATTACAGAAATCAATAATTTGCAAGGAGTGAGGCTTCAAAATCAGCAAGATATTCAACAAGAGGCTATCTCCTTTTTCTCCAATCTCCTTTCTCACGAAAGGTATGATCCATTGCCTTTTCACTCATTGCTTTTTGACTGTATTCCATCTTTGATTTCAGAAGAGGATAACCAATTTCTTTCTTCTCCTCCATCTTTAGAGGAGGTTAGAGAGGCGGTGTTTTCTCTGGGTGTGAAGAGTGTTCCTGGATTGGATGAATTTTCAGGTTCCATTTACACATCATTCTGGTCTTTAATCTGTAAGGATTTACATCAAGCGGTCTTGGATATTTTTTGCAGGTATTCCGTTTCCTCCAGGATTTACAATCACTCTCATTGTGCTAATTCCAAAAATAAACTCTCCATCATCCTTTGCAGAGTTTTGTCCAATAAGTCCTTGCAATTACTGTAATAAGGTGATGACCAAAGTCCTAACAGCTAGCCTCTCAAATTTCTTGGGGCGCATCATCTCACTTAATCAGTCAGGATTCGTAAAGGGCAGTGATATTTCAGATAATATTTTGCTTACATCTGAGATGGTTCATCCACTAGATCGAAAAATCACAAGGGGGAATATGATTCTTAAGCCAGATATGGCTAAAGCTTTCGACTGGCTTTCATGGCAATCTCTTTCAACGTTATTATCTCAGTTTGGCTTTGCTCCGCATCTAATTCATTTGGTGAGGAAGTCTCTCAAAAACTGCTGGTTCTTTGTCTTGGTCAACGGTGAAGATTGTAGGTTCTTGAAGTCAACCAGAGGAGTTAGACAAGGTGATCCATTATCACCTAGCCTCTTCATTGTCACATGGAATGAATTTTTTATTGGACAATAGGAAATTTATCCCATATTCATTACCCAAGCACTGTCCATCCATATCACACTTAAACTTTGTGGATGACACTGTCATTTTCAGAACATCTAAAACGGCTTTGCATTCAGTTTCTCATTTTCTACAAGATTATCAGCAAGCAGCTGGACAGTTGGTAAATGCAAGCAAAAGCTCTTATATTTTTATCAACAAGAAGAAAGACTAGAAGGGACCAAATATTTCACCGAATTTTGGGATTCACAAGGCGAGGTCTGCCCTTACACTTACCTTGGCTGCCCAATTTATAAGAAGGTCCATTTTGAACCTTTGATTGATAAGATTAAGAGGTGAATGAAAGATTGGAAACACAAATATCTTAACCAAGCTGGTCAACTTTAGTTGATTTCTTCGTGTTGCTTTCACTACAAGAAAACAGCAATTTAACGACAGTCAAATCCGTCGCTAATTAAGTTTAGCGATGGCTTAGGTACGGATTTTGACCGTCGCTAAAACTGGCGTTGCAAATAGCGAAGGAACGAAAATCTGTCGCTAACAGAGACAGCTATTTAAGTAATGATATTTATAATTAAATTTGTAATCAAGGCCGTCGCTAAATTTAGCTACGAATTAGCAACAACCAATGAATTTTGTTTTAAAAAAATTAATTAGTCGCGCCCCGGTCTAACCGGTTTGGCCCGACAACTGACCCGACCCGCCGGATAATTTTTTGAAATTATGTCAGATGCGGGGCTTCAACCCGCGTCCTTATTGTAGAAGAACCACGTGCTCCACCACTAGGCTATTGATATTCTTGTGATTTTTTGTTCTTTATATTAATTATATAGTTTTTTTTTTTTGCAAATTAGCGACGGATTTGTAAGGGATTTGCGACGGATTAGCGACGACCCAATTTGCCATCGCTAAGCCATCTCTAATTAGCGAGGGATTAGTGACAACATTTTAACAATTATTTAATATTAATGAATAATCACAAATGCTCCCTCGCTACTGTGACAAATTTAAAAAAAAATTAAAATTTAGCTACGACTATGTGACAAATTTTAAAAAAATAAATTTAAATTAAAAATTTTTGCTTGCCTCGCTATTCCGTTGCAAATTAGCGATGGCAACAAAGCCGTCGCTAATTTCCATCACTAAAGTGCATTTTTCTTGTAGTGTTTCTCTTCCACTACACATTCTACATTCCACAGTTAGTCCAAAATCTATTTTCGGTGACATTGAACACCTCTTTGCTTGATTTTTATGGGAAAATTCAGATCATGGACCAAGGAGACATTAGAGAAGATGGGACCAATTGTAATGCCCCCTAATAAGTGGCCTAATAGCCAGGGATGTTATCCCATCCTTTGGACTAAGGGTTTTTATAACACAATATGATAAAAATTCAAGAAAAGATAGCAAAGGAAAAAGGATAAATCATAGTGCTTAATCTTAAATTACATAACAAGGAATTTGCTAAGATCAGCGAAATAAAATTCTAAGTTTGGCCCAAAAAAAATCTAATCGTTCATCCAGAATTAAAAGCAACAAAAATATCAAGACCTAACACTATTACAGAATAGAGCTTCAAGTCCTAATCTTGATAAACCTACCTCCTCTTGAAAACGTGATCATAAAAAAAAAGTGAGATTATAAATAATCTCAATAAGTCCGCGGTGTGTGGTCGTGTTACAATTTTCGAAATAAATATCATGATGCATGAATGAAAATAATTTGAATGGATATACTCATAATGCAATTTTCACTTATGAAAAATATAATTTTTGGGGAAGGAAATGAGTATATTGTAATATATTGCTTAAACAAAATCTTTATCAAATAAAATGCTAAATTACACATCACAATCCTAGAATGGATTTTTCATTTATACAAAGTTTTGAACCCAAATTCTCCACATTATTCCCAATATGTCTCAAGTGGCTAAGGCATAACCAAAGCTAATAATACCATATAGGGTGTACATCCCTACCGAGAGAATGTCCCAAGCATTGCTCTCGTCTAATCTATCAAGCAGATGTCCCACGACCGTCCTTCGGTTTCACCTATTGAAAACCATGTTGCTAGCTAAGGACCCAGCTTGGTCATCTAGGACTAACGCCCCGTTTGGAAAAAGACAGACATCCAAAGACAGCCAATCTTTTGATAGTCTCTCCTAAACCAACACGAGCTAATCCTAATACCTCACCCATTAAGTGTTCAATGTCTAAGTTTAATGTGGTTCAATATGGAAAAATTTCTCAATCCGTTGTGGATTATATAATTTTCATTCCCAACCGAAAAATATTATTCCAGTCGTAAATACCCGTCTTCCAAAACTTAATTCGATCAAGGGTCAAACATACTTTTCCCAAGATTTTCCAAAACCAAAATCCCTATATCCGTTCTAGTAACTTATTCAAGAAGAATTAGCTATAAATTGTCACCATGATATTTGGGGTCATTCAGTGTAAATCATGCAATGATTTTTGCAATATTTTCATGTATGAAATGCAGAAATACTTTTTCATGTATAGCATTATTTTGGTATATGGCCCATAATCATCATACTCATGAGAAGCTTCATGGCAATATTCATGCATGAATAAATTATGATATCACAATAGAATCATTACTTTTGTGCATAAGTGTTATAACCAAAAATGACATACTGATAATTTAAATCATACTTCTCATGCCATCGCATGAAATGCTTTGTAAAATTCATGCATATATTTTATTTTCACTTGAATGCAAGTTGTACATAATTTAAATGTGGCATTTTCACATGGATTTGCATTTTCCAAAATAAGCTTGAGATGCAAGAACTTGCCTCTTGTCCAAAGCTTAGCAAAATAACTTCATGTAAACTTAAGTGCTCCTTCCTCCTATGTCCAACTCCAAATCTAACATGTACATATAATATCGAAATTAATTTTCTAATTAAATTAATCTAAATAAAGCATTAATCGAGATTCTATAATATTTAGGGGAATTACTTAGATCTTAAGTAACTCCAAAATACTTAGTGACAAAGCCAAATTGATTTTAATCACAAAGTATCCCATCAAGAAATCCAACAATCCTCTTAAATATCCATAATTTATAAAGCATAGAACTCTCCTACTTCCTAATTAACATCCATATTCAAACAAGGCCCTAATTGCCAAGCAAAACCCTAATCACCCATGCAAACCCTAATTATCCATGCAACTCTAATTAATCGATCAATAAAGCAGCATCTGAACCAACTTATATTACCAAGCACACTAAGAGTTCCAACAGCTTTTTCAAAAATTGAGGTTCTCATCTTATAATGGCACAAGGGATCACTCTTCAAAATCATATTACAGAGGAAAATCATCAAATTTTAATCAAATATATTTCCCATAATTCTAAACATCACAAAATGTTCACATAAGCCAAAATTGCAGAATTATAGCTATTTCTATGAGTAAATTCATCTTCCAAATTCAAATACAAAATTCTATTTTTACTCTAAAATAGGGGTCAAAATCATTTACTTAATTAACCAAGGAAACCATTTTATTTTTAAACAAAAACCTCCAATTTAAATCCTCCATATGTTAGGTGATTTCCATATATTTATCTCCCCACGATTCCCACAAAAAACAACTCAGATAATTTTTACATAAATCCTCGGGTGAACAGTAAAATTGCTTTGTACAATCAACTTAAAAAATTCATAACTCCCAAATTACAAAGGATTTTTCGATGATTATTATTCTGAAATTTTCATAACATCTTGAAGTTTTTAAAATCTAAAAATCATGAGAAAATTCAGTCAGGAAATAGGTTTTTCATTAGTTTAAATTTAGTCCTTTGTATAGGGGTTTCTGTACAATTTACGTAGTTTGATGTAAGGGTTATAAAATTGGGTTTTTCTTTATTTACTGCATACAAAAATTATACCAAAATAATCTTAACACATAATAAGACACTTAGGGACTCAAAATCAAACAAGCCATTAACGATATTCATCTCTCAAAGTAGACCCATTTCAACTTTTAAACTGAACCAGCAATACTCTATTTTCTTATCACCTTCATAATTCTAAAAAACAAAGCAAATTACCCAATTCATTCACACCAGCCTATACACACATCATAGATCACATTACTACGAAATCCAACTCCTCTTTCATCTAAAATTCACCAAGAACACAACACTACACTAGTAAGAATGAATCTGGGCATCGTAGTGCAATTTTCGATTTTCAAGAATAACAAGTAAAGAAAATGAGTTCTTAACATAAAAAAAGGTTTCACTTTCATATCCTACATCATTCCTTTAACTAAATTACAACAAAAAATCAGTACATAAAGCAAACCACTCCAATCTGTAAAATATTTATAGATTTTTGGCCAACAAGGAAAATGGAAGGGAAAGATGCATTTTTCATATATAAGAATGGAAATTCTTACATGCACCCGGTGCATATGCACCGGATGCATTAAGTGATTGTACTACCTACAACTAAAGTTGCACATCATATGTTTTGTATAATTTTACTACAGGTGGTACAACCATCTAATGTACCGGTGCACGTGCATCTGGTGCACGTAAGAATTTCTCATACAAGAAGCCATTTTTACATAATATCTCAAGACCCCAGACTAGGTACAACAGTTAGGCATCAAAATACAACATAACTAAAGCATAAAATTAAAGATTTTATAGCTAAACAATAGCCACATTTGTTGCTACATGAAGAAGAAAAGAATGGTAAATGGTTTACCTTGAAGTTTTAAAGTTTGCTTCCAACCTTTCTACAACAAATAAGAGCCTTTATACATACAAAATTGTGATGATTTCTTGAAGAGTAGAAGAGGCATGATCATGGAAGAGGAAGTGATGCACTATTTTCTTAAGAAGAATGCAAGAGGAGATAATTTTCTCTTTGCTCACCAAGGCTGTCGGCCAGCCTTAGAAGAGAGGAGAATGGTGTTTTCTTGAGAGAGAGAAAGAAGTTTGAGAGAAAGGACAGAGGGGTAGCGGGCCATGTAGGGTGAAAATGGGGAGAAAAGTAGATTTTATACTAGGTCTTGTATTGATCCAAGGGTTGGAATGAGCTTGTTTGAAATCACTACAAGAAAAAACCTTGCGACAGAATAGCAACAAGAGTAAAAATTTTAAAAATAAACTTATTTTTTTTAAATTTATGTCACTAATTCGTCGGTAATAGAGACGGATTAGCAATGGACATTTATCCGTCAAAAATTAGAAACGGATTTGTGATGGTTTTTTTAAAATTATTTATTAGCACAAATTAAATTGAAAGATGTTGCCAATCCGTCATTAATTTGCGACGGCTTTGTGATGATCTTTTTTCATATTTAATTAACACTAAAAAATTAAGGTGCCATCGCAAATCCGTTGCAATTAGAGAGGGATTTACGACGACCTTCCGAAATTTAAAAATACATTTATTTTTTTAACATTAAAAAAATAAGCCCTTGCAAAGCCATTGCAAATAGAGAGGAATTTACGACGGTAATTTAAAATTTAAAAATAAATTTTAAATTTAAAAAAATTAAAAAATAAGTTCTTGCAAATCCGTCACAATTAGAGAGGAATTTGCGATGCAATCCAAAATTTAAAAATAAATTTATTGTTTTTAACATTAAAAAATAAACCCTCGCTAATCCATCACAATTAGAGAGGGATTTGCAACGGCCATCCAAAATTAAAAAATAAGCCATCGCAAATCCGTCGCAAATTAGTGAGGAATTTGTGACGTCCATCCAAAATTTAAAAATAAATTTATTTATTTTCAAATTAAAAAATAAGGCATTACAAATCCATCACAATTACTGAGAGATTTGCGACAGACATCTAAAATTTAAAAATAAATTTATTTTTTTAAAAGTAAAAAAAATAAGCCATTGCAAATTCGTCGTAATTAACGAGGAATTTGCGATGGCTATTCAAAATTTAAAAATAAATTTATTTTTTTAAATTTAAAAAAAATAAGCCATTGCAAATTAGTAAGAGATTTGTAATGGCCATCCAAAATTTAAAAATAAGTATATTTTTTTAAATTAAAAAAATAAGCCATTGCAAATCCGTTGCAATTAGCGAGGGTTTTGTGACGGTCATCCAAATTTTAAAAATAAATTATTTTTTTAAAATTAAAAAAATAAAATCATCGCAAATTCGTTGCTAATTAACGAATTTGTTAATTTAATTACTATTTATCTAATTGATAGTATATAATTAGCAAATTCGTATTATATATATATACACACACACATTAATACAACATTTTAAAATTATATATACATATAAATATATATATATATATGATAATATACATTTTTAAATATATATATATATATATACATACATACATACATATGTACATTTTAGTTATGTTAGCATGTGTGTGTCTATATAGCATATTTAAATTATATATATATATATATATATATATATATATGTGTGTGTGTGTGTGTGTGTTAATATACATTTTAATATATTAATAAATATATATACATACATATATACATATTTATTTATGTTAGTATGTGTGTGTCTATATTTATTCATATATATACATACATATATACATATTTATTTTATGTTAATATCTCTCTCTCTCTCTCTCTCTCTCTCTCTATATATATATATATATATATATATTCATATATATACTTATTCTTACAAATTCATATATATACATACATATACACATTTAATTGCGATTGATACATATATATCATATTCATACATATATACATATATACATACACACACACACACACACACACACACATATATATATACTTACTTACTTAATAATATCATATTTATATTATATATATAAATATTTCAACTTAATAATATTTTTTTGCGCATTCTAATATTTCAACACACACACACACATATATAATCAAACTTTCAATTTTTTTGTGAATGTTTTAGATTAGTGACGGATTTGTGAGGAATTAGGGTAATGAAATCTTGATCCCTCGTAAATTCATCGCAATTAGTGAGAGATTTGTGATGGCCATCCAATTTTTTTTTTTAAAATTATTTTTTAAAAATTCAAAAAAGAAGCCCTCGCTAATCCTTCGAAATTAGCGAGGGATTTGCAACAGCTATCCAAAAATTAAAAATAAATTTATTTTTTAAAATTTAAAAAATAAGCCATCGCAAATCCATCGTAATTAGTAAGGGATTTGCGATGGTCATCCAAATTTTAAAAATAAATTTATTTTTTTAAATCTTTGAAAATTAGCCTTCGCAAATCTGTAGCTAATTAGCAATGGATTTGCGATGGAAAATTGAGTTGTTGCAAATCCGTCGCAAAACCTTTACAAATCCATTGCTAATTCACAAAAATATTTATTATATAATTAATATATAACACAATAAATCACAAGAACATCAATAATTTAATTGTAGAACACGTGTTCTCCCACAACAAGGACGCGGGTTGGAGCTCCGAGTCTGACATAATCTCACAACATTCTTGGTAGGTCGAGTTAGGCCCGTGGGCTGGTCGGGTCGGGGAGTGAAATAATTAATTTTTTAAATAAAATTTCTTGCCATTGCTAACTTAATTAATTTTTTAAATAAAAAATTTTGGCCACCTCAAATCCTTTTCTAAATTAATTAATTTTTTAAATAAAATTTTTTTTCCGTCACTAAATTAATTATTTTTTTGTAAATAAAAAAATTTGATTGTCACAAATCCTTGCTAAATTAATTAATTTTTTCAAATTTTAAAATTTTTTTGCCGCCTCAAATCTGTCACTAAATTAATAAAAAAATTTTATGGTCGCAAATCCATTGCTAAATTAATTAATTTTTTTAAAAATAAATTTTTTTTGCCGTCGCAAATCCATCGCTATGTTGATTATAAACATAATTATAATGTTATCAATTAAATAACCGTCACAAATCCATTGATTTTCATTCCGTCGCAAATTGCGATGCCCTTTTTAGCAACGAATTGCATGGACGTAATCCATTGCTAAACGCGATTAACGATGTATTAACGATGGATTTGGCCGTCACTAATTTGGTTTTTTCTTGTAGCGAATTGCCCTAAATTCAATGGCTAAAATGAAGCCATTTTGATAGGTCAAATTGATCCATGGATCTTGGGTTATATAATGAAACTTGGTTAAGTAGTCAAAATTGGTCTTGACATGAGATTTGACCAAGATTTATTAATTAACAAATAAAGTAAAACTCCGAATTAAAATTAAATTCCTTCCGGAGGGGAAATTCATTTTTATAATACTATTTGAGGTATGATACCATACTTAATTTGACTAAATTATCTACTACAAAATAGTACATGTATATATAATACAATAATTAATTATAAATAAATCATTTATCACGAACCATACAAATAATTATCTTGATATAGTTTGTTCTCTAAGAAAATTCACTTAAGGAGCACATAAAATAATCACAAGTAATACATTTAATTTATGAAGCGGGATTAATTTGATCAAGTAATTAATTCCCTAACTCTCAATTTAGTAGGGTGTTACACCAATTAACCTATCCTAAAGAGGAAAATGGATTAGGCTTAAGGAGCTTAGATGAACTCTATCATGCTTTTTCTATGAGAATGTGGTGGAAATTTCGAAATCAATCCTCACTATTGGCAACATTTATGTATACAAAGTATAATCTAGAAAACAAGCATCCATGGCTGATGACTTCGCCAGTGTATTCGTCATCACTGTGTAAGAGGTTATTTGAAGGCAAATATGCAGCAGAAGATTATATTGGCTATAGGTTGAACAGGGGGTCAAGTAATTTCTGGTTTGACAATTAGATTGGTTGGGGAAGGCTTTGTGATTTGAACTCCACAATAAATTTCAAGAATTCTTCAGTTGTTGAATTTTCCTCTCATGGCTGCTAGAATTCATAGAAGTTATGCACCATATCTTAGTTACCAGATTCACTCCTTTTGCTGTCGAATCGCGAATCGATTTGCATGTCTCAATTCGCGGTACTGGAACGTTGAAATTCGCTTGGATTCATATTCCAATTCGCTGCTACGAGCGAACCCATTCATCCAAAAGCCAGATGGAAGAAAATAATGGAGTAGGGAGGGGATATGACGAAGGAAAGGAAATAAAGAAGAAAGAGAGATTGCGGTGGCCATGGAGAAAAGAGAGAGAGAGGAGATGCGGCAGCCATGGAAGAAAAGAGGGAGAGGAGATGTAGAGGCCAGGGGGGAACAGAGAAAGGCTCTGTTTTGAAAAAGCAAGGAGAAGATGAAAGACGATAGGGATTTTTTGTGGGTTAAAATTATAATTGTGCCCTTGTGAGGATATACATAATCGTGAGTTTTACTTATTTCCATAAAAAAAAAAAAGAAAGTCCATTGACTAAATTAATGAATAGTAATGCCTTGAAATTAATAATTAGCAGAAAAGAATAAAGCAATATATGAGTTTCAATGTATTTTTTAAAGAGTTCCAATATAATATCTAATTAAAATTAAAATTTATTTATGTTTGATTTTTAAAAAATCACATTTAAAAGAAAATAATACAATTTCTTTTGAAATAAAAATAATACAAGCTTTATGCATTTTTATTATTTATATATTAATATGTTCCAAACAAAATATATATTTATATATTTATACATAATATAATTTATATATTATGATTTTTAGCGTATCATAGCGTATCTAAAATATTATAGCGTATCGAATGAGTCCGAATCTGATTCTTTCAAAGTAAAGAATCACGTACTCGTTCCCGTACCACGTATCGAAACATATTGCGTTTCTAGTAACTATGCACCATATTAGATCCTTCACTCTCATACAAAGTCCTGAAGCTCCTTGCTCCAAAGGACACTGCAGAAAAGTATGTTATGGTCTGGACATTTTCACCATCTGGAATGTTCTCAGTGAAAACCGCATATGAGACAGCTCAAAGAAAGTGATGTGTGGTCAGTATTTTGAGAGGCCTTTGGTCTTTGAAAATACCTCCTCAGATTCAACTTTTCATGTGGAAATTATTGAATGGCTTTCTGCCTTTTGATTTAAATTTGCAATGGTTGGGTTTTAGCTTGTGTTCAATGTGTTTTTTGTGGTAAAGGACAAGATGAATCATGCCATGTCCTAGTACACTACCCGGTTACTGGGACAGTATGGTGGCAGAGGCTTCGGTTCACACCCCAAAAATTTCACAACATTCCGGATTTTATCAATTCCTGGTGGTCTCTACGATGTACCTCCAATGAATTCATGGAAGTTTACTCTTCTATTTTCCTATGGAAAACTTCGAAGTTACGGTGTGCAGGTAGGGAGGATGGAATACATGGTTCCACTCAATTGTTAAGGCAAACAATTTCAGCAAATATGGCTCTGATCACTTCAGCCCGCTGCAATTTTGGCCTCATTTGATATAGTTAAGTGAACTTGTACACATTGCACGGATGGAGCCTAAGATCCCGAGGATTCAAAGTATAAGATGGCATCATTTCGAGTAAGGACGGAACTAGGAATTAGGGGTTGAAGAGGCAAAGTTATACTAAGAGAATACTATTAAAGGTTTTAATAGAGGGGTGAAAAATAAAAATTTAATTTTTTAAAAATTTTGAAAATTTAAGACTCCTCCATGGCTCCATCTGTGAGTTTGAGGCAGAGGTCCATACTAAATGTTGATGGCACCTCCAAAGGAAACCCAGGACATTTAGGCATTAGAGGAATTACTCATAAGGGAAATGGAGATTTCTTTGCTGCATTTTCTGTGGGAATTGTATGGGCTGATCATCTAATTGCTAAGACAAAGGCTCTAGAGCAAGGTCTGAAAGTTCATATAAGGAAGCAGATTTCAGAAATTCACGTACAAACTGATTCATTCCAGTTGCTCAAATGCATAAACAAACCAAACTCCTTACCTTGGCGACTTCATCACATATTCCTACACATCAAATTCTTGATTGGTTTGTTTGCGAAGTTCTAGATTTCACATATGCTTCGACAGGGAAAGTGTGTAGCTGATTCTCTTGGTAATATGGGTTGCCTAGAAGCTGATTTCTTCACTTGTTGTTTTTGCGTGCTTCCTAACGTAATAAAATCTCAATGTCATTTAGATAGGTTTCCCCACTCCTTTCAATTCGCATCGATTATTAGGTAAGGTTTAGGCCCCATACTTTGTATTATTCTATTTATTCGTAATAAATTGGTAAAAGTCTGCCAAATCCTCCACCAAGACACTAGTGGTTTGACAAAAAAAAAAAAAAAAAAAAAAATTATAAACTAAAATGAAAATTTTTTTGGATCGATCAATTAATGGATATAATTATTTACTCCAATAATTGCGATTAGACTAAGTGTGCAGTTACGTTCTTTTAGTGGAGTGGAACGTAATTAATAAATTATTTTTATTGACAAAATAATTTATTGGAGCTTAGTCTAATTGTATTCGGTCAAGTCCCTTCAATGGCTCCTAATTATGGAAAAATAATAAATTATAATTTGTTTATAATTTATTAATAAAAATTGCAGAAAATCAAAAATTGTATTTTAGATAGAATAGGATAAGTGGAAATAGTTGTATTCAACTATACTTTTCTTATTCTTTTAGAACTCATATTTTGAGATAGAGTCATTAATACATATTGGTTTATAACTCTATTTTAGATAGACGTGAGAAACATCGTTGTTGTTCTCTGAGTTTTTCTCTCAGTTTTTGTGTGAGTCCACCCTCAACAAAAAGAGAAACAAAATACGATTAGCAATTTTTTGGTCCAAGGAAATTACATTGAAGAAGACTTGGGGGTCTGGAGCATTACCAGAAGTCCAAAGACTTCAAGAATCGTATTGGTGAAGACGATATCTACAAAGGTATGATTCGTTTCACATATTCTTAAAATTTAATCAGGTTGACATATAAGCATATCGATCCTATTAACTAACAATTGGTATCAGAGCCTAGTTTTGATATGTATTTATGTGTTAAGATTAAATCTTTTATGCATATATTTAGTTGAGCGGTGTAGGAATAATACATTTATATTCATGGTGAATGATTTGATTAATTCTGTTCAAAATAATTTTATGGCCATAGTTTTTGATTCGGTGAATATGTATAAGTATTATCGAGTCTTGTAACAAAATGGGTGGATTACGTCTCCATATTTCCCTTTTGATCTTCTTTTGATTTATTTTATTTTTATGTTATTAAGAATAAAAAATAAAAAAAAAAGAATTGTAATTGTACCGAAGCTTGGCGATGGCGGACGACTCGTGGACGGAGAAGACCAGCACAGCAGACAGTGCATAGCCTTCAGCACGTTGGTGCCAGGCTTGTTGTTGCTGGGGGCAAGGCTGGCCAGCAGGCACAGCTGCCGCTGGTTGCTGGGTCTCCTTTTAATAAAAAAAAAAAAAAAGAAAGTGTTTGAGGTGGGATTTGATCCCAAGACCTCAAACTTGAAAGTGTAGCAACCAACTATTGCACTAACAACAGCCTTGTGACATGAAGTTGCGCCATTTAATTGATATTGCAGAAGATTGAAGAATTAGTTATATTGTTAGCTAATTATTATTTTCAATTGTAATTTTGCAATTTTATTTTTGAGTCTAGGTTGGCCATAAAATTATTTTTATTTTATAGTTTTTACTATTTAATTTTGATTGAATTATGTATCATTCATGTTAACATGCCATATAGTTTGCATTAACACCGCTCTAGGTACTATTTAGTTATGCATAAATAAATTAATATTTTTTATTAAATTATTTTTTGATAAAAAAAATTAAGTGTGAAATGGTTAATTTTAATTAACCTTTGGCCTCCCCTATAAGCCCATTAGTAAAATTGACGTTTGCTTCATGCCATTTTAAATGGCCTCCCTATAGGAAGGCTACGTTTTATTGGTTATTAGATTGGGCATCAAAATTTTAATGTTTTTTTTAAAAAGTTTAATTCATTCATAATTACCCTATAGGTGATGTAATTGGATTGGAAACTTTATTAATAAAAAAAATTTTGAATATAGGGTTACACATAAATCAAAGACATTATAAGGACTTCCTATAGAATATCCAAATAATGTCTATGATGGCCAAAATATTAATAACACTAAAATTAATATTGCGTTTAGATGCAAGATATATTAATTTTAGTAGGATGATCCAGGCATAACTATAAATTATATTGTTATCTCCTATAGAGGTGCATATTATTTTGGGGTTTTAGGTTGTGGATCTTGACCTAACTATAAGTTACATTGTTATCTCCTATAGAGGTACATGTTACTGTAGAGTTTTAGGTTGTCATATTTTGATAATAGTTTCTATTACTACTTAAAATATTATCATATTGATCATACATCATACCATTTTATATTGATCATGTATCATGATATGATAAATGGCTCATATGTTTTATTTTATTTAATTTCAGAAAAATGACTTTCAACACTTTATCCCAAATTTTAACAAAGAACCAACTGGTTGGAGAAAATTTTATTGATTGGAAAAGGAACCTCATAATTGTACTCACTACTGAGAAGCTCAAATATGTACTAACTGAACCGTGTCCTGCTAAGCCTACTGAACAGTCCACGTGAGAACAAAAGGAGGCTTATGATAAGTGGTTGAGTTCTGATAAGATAGCTTGCTGCTACATTTTGGGATTTATCTCAAATGTATTGCAGCAGAAACATGAGAACATGACAACCACTACAGACATCATGAGAAGCTTCCAGCAAATGTTTGAGCACAAGGGGCGTTAGGCCCGTCAAGCAGCAATGAGGCGCATAATGAATATGCGCATGAAACCTGGAATGCCCGTGAGAGATCATATGTTAGAATTGATCGCTCAATTTAACGTGGCAGAGGTCTTAGGGGCTGAAATTAAGCCTGAGACTTAGGTTGACATAGCTTTAGAAACTCTCACAGAGATGTTTTCACAGTTCAAAGTTAATTATAACATGAACAAGATGGATATGTCTCTTATAGAGTTAATGAAGGAGCTTGAGAGCGTCGAGGCTACCCTAAAAGTGGGAAGTGGCAACACTCTTGTTCTATGTCATGCTGGATCTTCCTCTTCCAAGCCTAAGGGTAAAGGAGGAAATAAGAGGAAGCATAATAAAGAGCCTAAGCAGCAGGTTAAGAAAGCAAGAGTAGATGAAAAGCCTAAAGGCAAATGTTTCCACTGCAAGCAAAAGGGACATTGGAAGTCACAGTGCCTAGATTACTTAGCTAAACACAAGCAATGTACTGGTGAGTTATCCTACATTGAAACTTGTTTAGTGGTTGATTCTACAAATACTTGGATAGTAGATTCTAGAGCCACTAACCATGTTTGCAATTCATTGCAGGGGTTCCAAGTAACCAGATATCTCAATGAAGGAGAGCAAACTCTAAGGGTTGGCACAGGATCAGTGATATCTGCAAGAGCTGTTGGAGATGTTTATCTTTATTTTGATTATAAACACTTGGCTTTGAAATATTGTTATTATGTTCCCGACATTTATCGAAATTTGATTTCGGTTTCTTTGTTATTCAAACAAAAATATTCTGTTAAATTTTATAAATTTTTAGTAGAGATATTTTTGAATAACTCTTTGATATGTCGTGGAAGTTTAAATAATAATCTGTATGTTTTGAAACCAACCAACAGTTTATTATATCATACTGAAACTAATAAACGCATTAAGTTATCTCCTACTAATGAGACTCTCCTATGGCATCTTAGACTTGGTCATATTAATCTAAATAAGATTCAAAGATTTGTAAAAGAAGGTTCTTTAAGTGACTTAAAGGTGGAACCTCTTTAAGTTTGCGAATCTTGTTTGGAAGGTAAAATGACCAAAAGATCATTTCCTTCCAAAGGAAATAGAGCAAAGGAAGTCTTAGAATTAGTGCACTCTGACGTATGTGGACCAATTAGTGTCCAAGCTAGAGGTGGGTATGAGTATTTCATTACTTTTACGGATGATTACTCAAGATATGGATATGTTTACCTAATGACTCATAAGTCTGATGCCTTAGAAAAATTCAAAGAATTTAAGGCTGAGACTGAGACGCAATTAGGAAAGAACATTAAGACACTTCGATCAGATCGAGGTGGAGAATATCTATCCCATGACTTTAGATCTTACTTGTCAGAAAATGGGATTTTATCCCAACTAAGTGCACCTGACACTCCTCAATAAAATGGAGTGGCAGAAAGGAGGAACAGGACCTTGTTAGACATGGTTAGAACAATGCTAGGCTTCTCTACACTCAGTACATCCTTTTGGGAATATGCTATACAAACTGCGACATATATATTAAATATGGTTCCATCAAAGTCTATCCCTAAGACTCCATTGGAATTGTGGAATGGGCGGAAGCCTAATTTGACACATATCTATATTTGGGGTTGTCCTACATATGTGCTAAAGGGAAAGATGGATAAGATGGAATCACGATCAAATTTATATTTGTTTGTTGGGTATCCAAAAGGAACAAGGGGATACTACTTCTATAGTCCTCAAGATAAGAAAATATTTGTAAGTACAAATGCAATTTTCTTAGAGGACAAGTACATAGAAGAACGAGGATCTAAGAGTAAGGTTATTTTGGAAGAAACGAAGGGAGATAATCCCAAGCAAATGGTTACTGAAACCCATACTCAAGATTCACGTGGAGGATTCGTATCTATGCCATTTAATATGCCAGATTCCAGTGGGAGAGAAATAGATGTTACACCTTCTATACCCACTGGCTCTTCGAGACATAGAGTGGAAGAATCTCCTGCCCCTGTTCAAAATCCAGTCGTTGAGGAATCAGCAGATCTAATTCCAGTCAACGAGGAGAAGGAAAGTCTAATCGTCCAGGAACCTCC
This sequence comes from Voacanga thouarsii, assembly GCA_026120185.1. NCBI lineage: Eukaryota > Viridiplantae > Streptophyta > Magnoliopsida > Gentianales > Apocynaceae > Voacanga > Voacanga thouarsii. The sequence goes on from JANUWF010001750.1 coordinate 687,950, forward strand.
ACAGCTTAGACGTAGTGGGAGAGTCATTCGATGTCCCTCTAGATACTTACTCTATGGAGAAGCTTTTCAAGCAGTCTCTTTTGAGGAAGAAGAGGATCCCACTACGTATAAAGAAGCTGTAGAGGACGTAGACGCAAACCATTGGAAGAGTGCAATGGATTCAGAAATGAAATCCATGTACACTAACTCCGTCTGGGAACTTGTGGACCTACCTAATGGGGTAAAACCTATTGGGTGCAAATGGGTCTACAAAAGAAAGAGATGAGTAGACGGAAAAGTAGAAACTTTCAAAGCTAGATTGGTTGCTAAGGGTTATACCCAACGAGAAGGTATTGACTATGAGGAAACCTTCTCGCCTGTGGCCATGCTAAAGTCTATAAGAATCCTCTTATCCATTGCAGCTCACTTCGACTATGAAGTATGGCAAATGGACATCAAGACAGCTTTCCTTAATGGAAATCTTGACGAATGTATCTACATGATACAGCCAGATGGTTTTATCCAAGAAGGTCAAGAACAAAAAATTTGTAAGTTGAATAGGTCCATATATGGGCTTAAACAAGCGTCTAGATATTAGAATATCAGATTTGATCAAGCCATTAAACTTATGGTTTTGATCAGCATCCTGATGAACCTTGTGTCTATAAGAGAATTATAGATGGTAAGGTGATTTTTCTCATACTGTATGTTGATGACATCCTTCTCATTGGAAATGATGTAAGAACATTAACATTAGTGAAAAGTTGGTTGGGTAAATAGTTTGATATGAAGGATTTGGGAGAAGCAAGATATGTTCTGGGCATTTAGATCCTTCGGGATAGAAAAAACAAATAGATAGCTTTATCCCAAGCTTCATATATTGACAAAATACTGACGAGATTTTCTATGCAAAATTCCAAGAAAGGTCAATTGCCTTTCAGACATGGAATTCAGTTATCTCAGAAGCATAGTCCTAAAACTTCTAATGAAGTTGAGTACATGAAACGAGTTCCTTATACATCAGCTGTAGGAAGTCTCATGTATTCTATGCTTTGTACTTGTCCAGATATTTGTCATGCTGTTGGGATGGTCAGTAGATATCAGTCAAACCCAGGACAAGAACACTGGACAGCAGTTAAGCATATTTTCAAGTATCTTCGCAGAACTCGAGGATATATGCTAGTTTACTCAACTCCAGAATTGGTACCTATATGTTACACTGATTCTGATTTTCAAGCTGATAGAGATCTTCGCAAGTCCGCCTCAGGCTCTGTTTTCACCTTAGGTGGTGGTGCAGTTGTGTGGAGAAGTATCAAACAATCTTGTATTACTGACTCTACAATGGAAGTTGAATATGTGGCAGCTTGTGAAGCAGCTAAAGAGGCAGTATGGTTGAAGAAGTTCTTAATAGAACTTGAAGTGGTTCCTTCTACATCTCAAGCCATTAGTTTATACTGTGACAACAGTGGTGCAGTGGCAAATGCAAAAGAACCACCCAACCATCAGCGTGGTAAACACATTGAACGTAAATATCACCTACTTAGGGAGATTGTTCAACGTGGAGATGTAGAAGTGTGCAAGATTTCTTCTGCTGAAAATCTTGCTGATCCTTTTACTAAAAGTTTACCTGTAAATATTTTTAGAAGTCATATAGAAAGTATGGGTATTTCTGACATGTCCCATTTACTCTAGGACAAGTGGGAGAATTTTGTTAGATATGTCCATCGAGTAAATACTATATTTGTATTTTGAAATTAAATAAAATATGTTTTTATATATTTATATGTATAAATTATGTATGAGCATGTTTGTCTACGAATTATTTAGATATTATAAATCAAGTGTTTATTTGTTAAACACAGAAAGACTTGATTTATAATTTAATTCGAAATAAATTATCCGCAATCTAAAATAAATTTGGGCAATTTATTTTGGAAGATCGTCTTAATTTTATTGAAGTCTGTCTTTGACTTTGGTAATAAAATTAAGGATATATATTTGATATATTGGATGGACCATTAATATTTATTTGTGGAATAGACCATACAAATAAAATATTAAAATATTATCGTACATAATACCTTAATCCTGAGCAAACAATTATTTATATTTACTAACTTGAAGTTCCTTAAGTTGCCAAAGAGTGAGATTAACTTAATAATCAATATCTCGGCATCTTGGGAATTAAAGTGAAATAAATATGAAATAATTGTTATGCAATATGGAATTCGTCACCTTTAATAGGCAAGATCATTTCCTCATGAGTTCTTCTAAGGGACAATTAAATCTGAGCTCAGTAATTTAATAGTGTCTATTGAATTCAATTTGTAAGTGTGACGTGGTCACATGGTGCTGTCAAATTGAAGATGAGAATTGAGGTTTTGAATGAGAGGCACTGTGGTCATACTGCCTCATTCAAAGTATTATATTGATCGACGGGGATAATTTGTTGGATCGATCAAATGGATATAATTATTTACTCCAGTAATTGCGATTAGACTAGGAGTGCAGTTACGTTTTTTTAGTGGAGTGGAACGTAATTAATAAATTGTTTTTATTGACAAAATAATTTATTGGAGCTTAGTCTAATTGTATCCGGTCAGGTCCCTTCAATGGCTCCTAATTATGGAAAAATAATAAATTATAATTTGTTTATAATTTATTAATGAAAATTGCAAAAAATAAAAAATCATATTTTAGATAGAATAGGATAAGTGGAAATAGTTGTATTCAACTATACTTTTCTTATTCTATTAGAACTCGTATTTTGAGATAGAGTCATTAATACATATTGGTTTATAACTCTATTTTGGATAGACGTGAGAAACATCATTGTTGTTCTTTGAGTTTTTCTCTCAATTTTTGTGTGAGCCCACCCTCAACAAAAAGAGAAACAAAATACGATTAGCAATTTTCTGGTCTAAGGAGATTACATTGAAGAAGACTTGGGGGTCTGGAGCATTACCAGAAGGCCAAAGACTTCAAGAATCGTATTGGTGAAGACGATATCTACAAAGGTATGATTTGTTTCACGTATTCTCGAGATTTAATCAGGTTGACACATAAGCATATCGATCCTATTAACTAACAATTTTCCCCTAAATATTTTTTATGTGATACAACATCTACTAGTTAATTTACCTTAAATGGTTAAGTGGGTCATCTTGTGTAGTATAAAAGGATATATTCTTTGAGAGGTTTGCTTCTATTCCTTCAAGGGAGGTAATTTCTTACATCTACATATTAATTCAAGATATGGTTGAGGTGCATTTTTTTCCCATTGATATCTTAGGTATTTGTATCACTTTCAGGTTAAGATGAAAAATAAATCTAGAATTGAAGGGTCAATCTGTAATACTTATCTTATTGAAAAAGCATCTATTTGGTTCTTTTACTATTTTGAACTTCATGTGGAAATCAAGATTAGAGTAACTATCTGTAATGATGATGGTAACTGCAAGAGTTTACAAGAAGCAGTTTGGTCAATACGTAAATTTGTTGGAAGAAAATATGGTTAGATTAAGACTAAATAAGTTATTGATAAATAAACCAAATAGTTTATAAAACATTTTATCTTTACTTTTCAAAGGGTGTTGAATTACAATTAATACAAATTAATATAATAAAAGAATTAGAATAAAGAAGAAGAAAAAATAAATTCGTGGCAAAACCTTAGCCGTTTGCTTAGGATTGGCTACAGACTACAAGCCGTGGCAAATTGTCCGTGACAAATCCCTACTAGTTTGCTAGGGATTTGTTATGGAAATATTTAATTTTATTAAAAAATTATTCCGTGACTGATCCATGGCAATTTATGACGGAATACAACTATTGCAACTTACTATGAATTTGCGACGAAATATTCTATATTTCTCTCCTTTTTCATTTATTGGAAAATGTTATAATTTTGCCACGAAAAATTTTCCATCGTAAATCAATGGCTAATTTTTAGCACAAGTTTTTGGCTTTTTTTTTTGCTACCGATTTGCGATGGAATATGTTTTTATCACTAGTTGCTACTGTTTTCATCATAATTCCATGGCAAATAGTTATGGATTTACTATGGTATTCTGTCCCTCGTAATTTACTTTGTCTTTTATGGTTTCGTAGAAAATTCATCATTGATTTTCTTGAAAAATTTTCCGTGACAAAAGTTCGAGACAAATTCACAATTTTCTTATAATGATAAAATATTTGACAGATCAAGTGTAGAGAATTGTAATAAATTACATACTACATAATTATTACCAGGAGGTGAAATCTTATACTGAGATAGTGTGATTTGATGGAATTACATACATATATTATTTATTATTATTATTTATTTTATATGGTATATTAAACTAGCCAAGTACATGGTTTTAAGAAATTTAAGATGCACCAGTATTCTCTTGTACTTGCTATAACTAATGAAGATGTTTACAAAGTGAGAGAAATAGAGTTCATTGTTTAGTTTAGACTTTAGAGACAACGCAACGTACACTTTTCCAAAACTTCATCGAGAATAAAAAGTAAACATTTACAAGTGTTGACTTTGATAGTTTCATGATCAGCAGAATAGAATAGATAATTAATGCTTAAAAAATATTTCACAGGGATTCTGATTAGTGTACTCCTTTAATGGCTCCCTTATAAATGGATTTAGATAGAAAAGTATTACGAGAGAAAAAAGATAGTGAATAATTGGAGCTTATGCTAGTGCTACATATGGTGAATATTATAATATTTCGAAAGAGATTAGTGAAGAATAATTTTCGAAATCCTTAATTTAAAAAAAAAAACACTTTTAATTTTGTGTAAATAGTTTAATCCAATACCCACTCAGAGAATTAAAATGCATTCTCATACAAGCTTATTGATATCGATTACAGGAGTAGGTATCTAAGTTTCGAATTTTTTTAATATTTTATTTTAGCTGATCAAGTTAGCCAAATGTACTACAGCCCTTATACGGGATATAAAGAATCAAAGAGTTATCGATGAACATTGTGTAAATTTAAGACATGATATATGGTAGATGCACCAGTAGTTGATAAGGCTTACTGACAGGATATAAATGAAGTAGAAGCTATTACTATAACTCATGTGTTTGTGGATGTTGGCCCACTAGTAAAAGAATCTAGTGTAGCTAAGATGGTTGACTTGCAACACTACAACAAAATAGGATATTAGCAACGGTTATTTTTATCACTACGCCATCGCTAACTAATCTTAGTGACGGTCTAACAGCGGGCACAACAGTAGTTGAAATTCCAGTCGCTAAATAAAATATTTGCGATAGGACGGAAAAGCTATCGGAAATAGCAACGGCTTTGCGACAGAACATCACTAGACCAGCATTTGGTCAAAATTCATATCAAAGACGGAATAATGATGTCAAAAAAGAATTTCGAATTTCTTTTAATTATAAATTTATTTACACCATCGGTAAACCGTCGCTACAACTGTGACAATTTGACGACCGTTTAATTATCACCATCGCTAAACCATCACCATATTGGCGACATTTAGCGATGGATTAATTCCAAATTCTATAATGTTGACAATATCAAGCCGTCACTATGCCCTTGCATGCCTAGAGACGGTGTAGCAATGACTTGAACTCTAGCTAAATTGATATCGTTTAGCGACGGTTAAAATAAAAGCTTTAGTGCCGTAGGGACGCCTCACTAATTATTGGCGTAGCTAAACCGTAGCTAAACTGTCGCTAACGTTTTTCCATATTTCAAAGCCCCTTTTGTATTTATCTTGAACTCCCTGTATTATATATCAAACAATATTTATCACAAATGCTCCATCACAATCAAATTTAAACTGTTCTTATTAAAATGCAAAAAACAAATAATCATCTCAATAAAAGAATAAATATATTTATTCAACATAAATGTATAATGTCAAGTAAATGTAATATAGAAGATGACGTTTTTAATAAAATCGTATACTACGGGAGTAGTAGCACCAACTGATGGAGGTGGGGGAGGAGAAGGAGGACTGAATGCCTCGAAGGATGGGGATCTGGTGGCTGAATAAAGCTGCCTTCCGTCTCGTCTGCATCATCGTCTTCCTGAATCAGCGGCAATGGTGGAAGTACTATTTCAAACTTTTCTGACGTCAAGCTCATAAATCCATCGAAGTGATGCCGTAGATGATCCACCTTCTTCTCAAATTCCTTCTTCAACTCATCTCTCACAGCATACACTCTCTCCTCAACCCTTTTCTCTACTATGTCCTCTATGTCAGCAGGTGTAGAGGATGTGGATGGCAAGGAACCCTAGTCGAGGTGCTGTCTAACTCTTGAAGCCTCAGAACCCAGTCCAAACACACGTCCTCAATTGTACCCACCTGCCGCCTTGAGAAATAGTGACATCTTGTCGGGGACAACTAATGACGTAACACTAGAAGATGAGCCTGAGTAAGACGCTCCCCCTCAGCCATCACATCCTTCTGAAATTCAATCAATATTATTTTATTTAGTGAAATATAAATTATCAAAAAGTAATTTAGAGTATTGAAAACTATTAATAATTACCAATATCTTGAGAGAGCGCTCGCTGACATGCTATCCCTATCTCTCCCCACCCTGAAATGTGTGTAGCCTCTTGTATCACTCGATATGGCTGAAGTCATCGCCGATCTTCTGCCGGTGCAATTTAAAATTTAATTCATAAGATTAGTGTCCCAAAAAATTAATTGTGAGATGTAAAATTTCAAAATGTGTAAATAATCGATGTAATTTACCATACACTGTTGGAAATATGCCCTCTTAAACTAGTTTTTTGATGAAAATATCGTTTGTGAAATAATTTTCTTTATTTGTGTACATTTTCGTTTGGAACAGACCCATTGTGTTTGAATAAGTGATCCATGTGAATGGAGGTCTTTCACAGTAAGGTATGGATCATGGGTTATTTAAACACATAAACAGTTGTTCTTAACTGATTGATGAGAGTGAGAATCTCATCATATTTAGGTTATTATGTTATGACTTCCAAATGGGGAATGGCTTACCTTTAGCCAGTGAGTAGTCCACTCACTTCATGACATAAGCATATTTCGAATACGTAGAATAAGACCTGTAGTAGTAGTTTCTAAAAAGTACTATATGGTAGAAACCTAGACTATTACTGCTACAGCGTGAACTAGTACTCTATGACTTGAGTATAAGTTGGTGGTTTAGCGAAGTTGGAAGCATATGCTTTGATATACTATAGTTGAGGTTCTATCGGAAGGCCAATATACTTGTATGTTGGGTATGTGCGACTAGTTAGTTAAGACAGACTGATACAAGATAATTTCTACACTATATTGCCCCTTGTAGTTGTCCGGATGAGCTAAATATCCAAGGCCCTGGGAAACGTGACTTGGATGTTTGCTTTAGGGTCGCTCCCTTGGAAAGCGGAAACACTCCAGGAAGTCGTGGATCATTAGACTAGAGGCCTAAGGATGGTAAATGTCTTTTAGAGAGGTGTTAGTACACTTCTTCCTCTCTAAATGTACGGCAATATGTAGAGGGGTATTTTAGTCATTTCACTTGTAGGTTGAAGACTCTGTTAATGCAGCATTGTCCTTGGGGTCAATATTTCCTTATGGTGATATTAGGAAATATTTAAAATGCAAAATACATCTATTTATATAGTAGGGGTATTTTGGTCATTTTAGTAACCAAGGCGATGTGTCTTTTTGGTACTCGGAATAGGTCGTAAGTCTTAATTAATTTTTGGGTTTAGAAAATGATCTCAGTTGAGAGAGTTTTATTTTATTCAGGAAGTCTAATTTATTATTGGACTGGAATAAAATAATTGGAGAGAAATTTATTATCTGGTTTAATTTATTAATTAATTATTCAGGATCTGGGTCCTGTTTGAATAATTCAAAAATTAACCGAGACTTAAACTAGAGGAAAATAATTATTACTTAATTATTTATTGGGTTATTTATTTAATTAAATATCAAGAAATAAATAATTAATGTTTAATTATTTTTGGGTTCATTTGGGTTCATTAATTATTTATTGGATTATTTATTTAATCCCAAAGAAAATAATTAATGTTTATTATTTTGGACTTTTCGAGTTCAAGAAAAATAATAAATATTATTTTGGCCCGATAGCTTGGACCATAGAATTTTTCCTGACACAGTTTAGTAGAGTTTAGGGTGAAGCCAAAATTTATTTTGATAAAAATAATATTCCCGGGATTTAATACCCGAATATTATTTACAAAATAAATTTTGGCTTCACCCTAAACTCTACTAAACTATGTCCGGAAAAATCCTATGGTCTAGGCTATTGTGCCAAAATAATATTTATTATTTTTCTTGGACTTGAAAAGCCCAAAATAATAAACATTAATTATTTTCTTTGGAATTAAATAAATAACTCAATAAATAATTAATGAACCCAAAAATAATTAAACATTAATTATTTATTTCTTGAGATTTAATTAAATAAATAACCCAATAAATAATTAAATAATAATTATTTTCCTCTAGTTTAAGTCCCGGTTAATTTTCTAATTATTCAAACTGGACCCAGATCTTGAATAATTAATTAACCCATTAAATCAGATAATAAATTTCTCTCCAATTATTTTATTCCAGACCAATAATAAATTAGACTTCCTGAATAAAATAAAACTCTCTCAACTGAGATCATTTTCTAAACCCAAAAATTAATTAGGACTTACGAGCTATTCCGAGGACTAAAAAGACACATTGCCTTGGCAACTAAAATGATCAAAATACTCCTACTATATAAATAGATATATTTTACATTTTAAATATTTTCTAATTTCACTATAAGGAAATATTGACCCCAAGGACAATGCTGCATTAATAGAGTCTTCGACCTACAAGTGAAATGACTAAAATACCCCTCTACACATCGCCGTACATTTAGAGAGGAAGAAGTGTACTAACACCTCTCTAAAAGACATCTACCATCCTTAGGCCTCTAGTCCAATGATCCACGACTTCCTGGAGTGTTTTTGCTTTCCAAGGGAGCGACCCTAAAGCAAATATCCAAGTCACGTTTCCCAGGGCCCTGGATATTTAGATCATCCGGACAACTACAATGGGCGATATAGTGTAGAAACTATCTTGTACAAGTCTGTCTTAACTAACTAGTCACACATACCCAACATATAAGTATATTGGCCTTCCGATAGAACCTCAACTATAGTATATCAAAGCATATGCTTCTAGCTTCGCCAGACCACCAACTCATACTCAAGTTATAGAGTACTAGTCCACGCTGTAGTAGTAATAGTCTAGGTTTCTACCATAAAGTACTTTTTAGAAACTACTACTACAGGTCATGTTCTACGTATTCGAAATACGCTTATGTCATGAAGTGAGTGGCCTACTCACTGGCTAAAGGTAAGCCATTCTCCATTTGAAATTCATAACATAATAACCTAAACATGATGAGATTCCAATTCTCATTAATCAGTTAAGAACAACTATTTATGTGTTTAAATAACCCATGATCCATACCTTACTGTGAAAGAACTCCATTCACATGGATCACTTATTCAAACACAATGGGTCTGTTCTAAACGAAAATGTACACAAATAAAGAAAATTATTTCAGAAACGATTTTCGACAAATAAATTCTTTTATTAACATATTCAATATTTTCATCAGAAAACTAGTCTAAGAGGGCATATTTCCAACAATCTCCCACTTGCACTCTAAGACTAGGTAAGTCTATAGGTGCCCACCCCAATGGCATCTAAGTGTCTCTTGAAGACCCTCTCAGCCAAAGGCTTGGTGAATGGATTTACTAGATTGTTCTCGGAGGCAACCTGTTCCACCACGACTTCCCGTCTCTGGAAATCCCAATTCAGGTGGTACTACCTCACAATATGCTTCCCCTCCTTGTGGTTCCAAGGTTCCTTTGAGGTACTGAAGAATATACTTTACAGCATGCCAATGAACCTCCCCAAGGTTTGACTGATATCTGCTAACTAAGCCTACAACAAATCAGATATTTGGCCTAGTACACAGCATGGCGCACATGAGACTTTCCACAGCCGAAGCGTAGGGAATCCTACTAATTCTGTCATTTCTTCATTGAGACTTAGGACAGTCCCTTGAAGAAAGAGACAACCTATATCTGCAAGTGATTAAACTCTCTTGCATGAGTCCATGTTGTACTTAGCCATCATCTTGTCAATGTATGCGACTTGGGATAATCCTAACATTCTCTACTTCCTATTTCTAAGAAGTCTAATATTGAGAATGTAGCTGGCATCTCCCAAATCCTTTATACTAAATTGACTAGATAGCAAAATCTCTGCAGATAACAATGACCCTACATCATATCCAATGAGTAGAATGTCATCCACATACAAGATAAGAAAAACCACATTAAACGCCTCAAGATTCTTATACACGCATGGTTCATCCTCGTTTTGAATAAAACCATAAGACTTTACAGTCTCATCAAGACGAATGTTCCACATTCTTGATGTTTGCTTAAGTCCATAAATAGACTTCTTAAGCCTGCAATCCATATGTTCCTGGTCTTCAGCAATAAAACCTTTCGGTTGGGACATATAGATGTCTTTGCTAAGATGGCCATTTAAAATGTCGTCTTGACATCCATTTGTCATATCTCATAGTCATAGTGACATGCGATGGCAAGAAAGATACAGATGGATTTAAGCATGGCTACTAGGGAAAAGGTTTCCTCATAATTGATCACTTCTTTCTAAGTATACCTTTTTGCTACAAGCCTAGCTATGAAGGTTTCCACTATCCTATCCAGCTCCCCTCTTTCTCTTGTACACCCACTTACATCCAATGGGTTTTATCCCTTCAGGTAAAGCTACAAGATCCCAAACCTGATTGAAGTATATAGACTCAATCTCGGCTTTCATTGCTTCATGCGATAGATTTGCACCGGCATCAGCAATTGCCTCCTCGTATCTAGTGGGGTCTTGTTCCTGATGGTCAGAGACCAGCTCAAAAGCTTCTCTATTCCATCTGTCTGGAACCCTAGACACTTTCCCACTGCGACGAGGCACCAATTGTACAGGCTCTTGAGGTTGTGCCTCTTCTTGTTCCACAATCGGGTCAGAAGAAGTTGCTTCCAAATATAACTTCTCATCGAGTTCCAACCTAGTTGAACCTTTCGTGGAAGTACTTTGATCATCCTCTAAGTATCTAGCATTGGTACTAACCAGTACTTTCTGCTCCTTAGGATGATAAAAGTAACCACCCTTTGTTCCTTTTGGAGACCCAACAAAATAGCATAATTCTGACCTTGGTTCCAACTTGTCTCCCATGATCAGTATATAAGCTGGACAACCCCATATCCTCAGATGATTCAGACTTGGCTTACGCGCAGTCCACATCTCATAGGGAGTCCTAGGTACTGACTTGGAAGGCACCAAGTTCAGAATATATGCTGCTGTTTCCAGGGCATATCCCCAAAAGGATATTGGAAGAATAGCATGAGATATCATGCTTCTGACCATTTACATCAATATCATATTCCTTCTCTCAGCTACTCCGTTCTGTTGGGGTCTCCCCGGCACAGAGAGCTGGGATACTATCCCATGATGTACCATGTAATCCTTGAATTCACCTAAGAGGTACTCTCCACCATGATCCGATTGTAAGGTCTTGATTAATTTACCTATCCGACGCTCCACTTTAGCTTTAAACTCTTTGAACTTGTCAAAAGAGTCAGACTTGCGTCTCATCAGGTAAACGTAAACAAACCTTGTACAATCCTCCGTGAAAGTGATGAAGAACTCAAAACCTCCTCTAGCTAGTGTAGACAATGGACCACACACATCAGTGTGAACATGACTCAGTACCTCCTTGGCTCTATCCGCCTTAGGGATAAAAGACCATTTGGTCATCTTTCCCATTAGACAAGATTCACACTGAGGCCAATTTTTCAATCTCAATGTGCCCAAAGGCCCATCATGGATTAGCCTCTGAATCCTGATTGAGTAGCTGTGACCAAACCCCAGATGCCAAAGATTTGAGTCATTGAGTAGCGTTATTTGATTGATTGTTAATAGGGTTTAAATAGAATAGATTTTCATACATGTGCCAAGTACATGATATTTCTCCATCTCTACTGATAGAAATACCAGAATGAAAATATTCAGAATATCCTTGATTTATAAGTTTTGCAACTAAAATCAAATTCTGACGAAAACCAGGAACATATAAAATATCTATTAAAACCACTTTATTATTACAATAAAAAATAAGATCCAACTCTCCCACTGCAAGGGCCCAGACTTGTGCTCTAATTCCCATGCATAATCCATGTTCGCCCTTCTTGAGTCATCTTATCTTTCTAAATCCCTCCAAGGAGTTATAGATATGATTAGTGGCTCCTGAATCAACAATCCAAGTGGAAGTTGATCCAACCATTGATATAAACTCTAGATAGAGAACATTACATGTGGGGTTTTCTTGGATTGAAGATCTGAACACTCATTTTTCCAGTGTCCCTTCTTCCCACATTTGAAGCACTTGCCCTTTGATTTATCTTTGGGCTGGGTCTTGGGCTGGGCTACTGCGTATCCCTTCTTCCTTCTGAACTTTCTAGGCTTGGACCCAGTTTTTGAGGAAGAAACCTTAGCAATCATGACCATTGAATGTGGCTTCATGACCTTCTTTTCCATTTGAAGTTCCTTTATTCAACTCAGTTAAACTAATATACGACTTCTTGAAATATTTTCACTTTTCAAAAGAGCTATCCTAAAGCTAATATCCAAGTCATATTCTCTAGGGCCCTGAATAATTAGATCATTCAGACAACTACAAGCAGCAATATAGTGTAGATACTATCTTGTACAAGTCTGTCTTGACTAACTAGTCACACATATCCAACATACAAGTATATTAGTCATTCTCAAGAACCTCAACTATAGTATATCAAAACATACGCTTTCAGCTTCGTCAGTCCACCAACTTATACTCAAGTTGTAGAGTACAAGTCCATGCTGTAGCAGTAGTAATCTAGGTTTCTTTCACATATTATTTTTAGAAACTACTACTACAGATCCTGTTTTACGTATTCGAAATACACTTGTATTATGAAATAAGAAGACTACTCATTGGCTAAAGGTAAGCTATTCCCTATTTAGAATTCATAACACAATAACCTTGCCATGATGAAATTCCTATTCTCATCATCTGGTTAAAAATAGTAGTTTATGTGTTAAGTATCCCATGGTTCATACCTTATTGTGAAAGATCTCCATTCACATGAAACATTTACTTAAACACAATGGGTCTTTTCCAATAAAATCATGCGCAAATATAAAGAAGATTTCACAAACAAATTTTGAGAAAAATACTTTTATTAATACAAGTTAAAATTACATCAAAAACTTAGTCTAAGAGGGCATACATTCCAACACCTGCAACATTGCATATTGAGAGCAAAGATTGTTTGTGAAACCCCAGTCATAACTAACCTTAGAGTAAGGGGGTTGGGATGCATATCATATTTTATTATATGTTTAAATATATTTTTATATGATTTTATGTGCTTTGGATTTATGTTTTATTGTCTCGAAGGCTTGATTGTGAGTATTGAGTGAGAAGGGCAAAATGATAATTTTTGCTTGAGGTGAAAATGGGGAGATAGCTTGAGGATTAAATAGGAAAAATATTTTAAGGAGAAAATAAAATCAAGAGTTGTTGTGGTTTAGTGGTTAGAGCTTTGGAATTAATTCTTGAGGTCTTGAGTTCAAATTCCATTATTAGAGCTATAGCATGATTGAATTTTATTTTTGCTTGGGAAATGATATTTTCGGCCTTAGGTGCTTTAGAATAGGGTAGAGGTGTTATCCTAAGGGAGGCATGATAGGAGTATCCTGATCCTACTCTTTTACCCTACACAAAATTCCTAAGGGGAATTCATTCCCTCTTGATCCTTAATTTTTTCTATTTCTCAATTCATTAGTTTGTTCAATTTGTTCAAGCCAGTTTTATTCTAGGAAAATTCCAGCAACGTGTTGTGGCTTTGGAGGTTCAAAACGTCTTAGTGAAAGACATCTTATGGACCGAAACCATGGAAGAGGGGGAAGGATTCCAAGTGAATTAATTTCCCTAGTGAACTTTCTAAAACTTCACTCTAGCTAGGTTCATTTTCTTTCATGTATTGAATTGAAATTTTTTCAACTTCTTGTGCCTTCAAGGTGTCGAAATTCTTAGCCATTATTTCCTCCCAAATGCTGCCAGAAAATGGCCATTTTGATCAGCTTGAAACCAGAATTTTCTGGCCATTTTCGGACTGCACAAAGGCTGTGCAAAACCAGAAAAATCCCTGGGCAAATTCGCAGCTTTGGAGGTCCGAAACCAAGCTATTTTCTTTCAGTTTTTATTCAGCATCTTAGCCATGTTTGTAACACTCCCACTACTTAGGCCCGCCAGGGCCGGGGATGTCGCTCCGTCCAAAGGACAACGGATTTTTATAACTAGGTACACAAATAAAATAGCGGAATAAAAATGATATTTGAACTTAAAATTTATTACATCCCAAAAATAAATCCAAGAATACCAAAAATAAATCCATAATAAAATTTATCCACTCTCATCTCCCCAAAACATTACACAAAATAAATTATTAGAAAATCCTCCAAAGCAGGCAATATCTAGCTACTCATCCCCACAGTAGGATCGACCTGAAATCATGGTAAAAATGGTGGTGAGACAGAAATCTCAGTAAGTCCATGTGTGCTTAAGTGTCGGGTGAAAATAGTTCGTGAATGCAAAGTATAAAATTCTTTATAAAAAATCACTGGCAAGCAATAAACATTAGTCAAAAGCAAGAGTGGTGTTTTGGCTTTTCCAACCATACATAATCAATAAAATCAACCACTCAAAAGAAATTATCATGGGTTACCACATGTTGGGCCTCATAACCGCTTGGTCAGCATGCCACACTTTGTGCATACCGCCAATTAGAATGCCACATTTTGTGCAGACTGACAAAAGTAGGTGATCGGCCTACTGGGCAAGATACTCCTCCTTCTCTATACCCAAACATAAACCGGGTGTCCATTCCGGCAACACACAGTCACTTGACTAGAAGAGAACACTGCTAGCTCGGACCGTCATGACTTACTGGACTGACGTCCTATCCGGGAAGGACTCACCCCTCAGAGGTGGCCACCTACTGAGAGACTTACCTTAACCCCTCAAAGACTAGTCCTAGTAATCTACCATTATTGAGTACTCAACGTAACTTATCCCACTTGGGAAAAGAGAACAAACACAGTTCCACTTGAAAATGGCAATTAAGGTTTTCCAAAGCCTTTGTCAAAATTAGTTTTAGGAAAAGCTTTAAGCTTCAGTAAATCTGCTTATTGATTTTCAAATAATTTGTTTGACTGAAATAAGAAAGGAATTAGCCCTCAATTGCCTTTACAGAAATAAGTGTCCATGCACTCTATATTTGGCTTGCCATAATAAACATTTTTCATCAATCAGGTTTTATATAGGAGCTTACCTGATCCTTGCTCACAATAAAAGGTCTCCAACAGCTAACCTAACCCCGCATGGGCAAATACAAACCACAATCAAACTCAAGCCAAAATTCACTTTCTCAAATTAAAACATCTCAACTCACTACTATCATGATCCTAGTGTCCCAAGCTTTAAGGCCAAACAATAAATAAATAGGTTTATAAGCTAAGCCTAATTTGATATTTAAAATAATTAATGTTTTGGGAAATAAGTACTAATAAGTTAAAGGTTTAAATCTTGCTAAGAAAAATTTAGAGTTTATTTGATAAAGAGTCCTAGGTGGTATTAGGTAAAATAATGATTCATTACTAATTTAGTTATTAGAAAATAATTGATAACTAAAGTTAGTTGAAAATGAATTTTAATGAGTCTAGCTTGAAAAAATAATAAATAAGTTTTAATAGGTTTTGATTAAAAGATAATAATTCAATTTATAATAATAAGTATTTTACTAATTATGATTATTTCCATAAAAGGCTTTAGTTGATTTCATTATTTTATATAATATCTATATATTTTATTTTTCTAGCAAAAGCTATTATTTATTTGACTAAAATATCCTTAATATATATAAAAATCCAAATCTACCCTTCCTAGGGTTTTTTTCGAAATTACTTAGCAAAATCATATTATTAAATATTTTATTCATGAAATAAAAATTAGTTTATGGACAATTAGATCATGATCATACTTCTATGGCTAACCACAATCATGAACATATACAATCCTTCAATTCATCAAATCATCCAAATCATGTATATAAGTATAGATCTAAATTTATCAAGACATGATCTAACCCCTACTAGCATAAATATGATCATGGCTTCAATAATCCAACGTGAATATAAATCCTATTCAGCAAAGGTGACATAATCTCTAGCATACTTCATCACAAATACTACATATGACATGGAGACATGCATTAAACCTCAAATCATCATACAATCAACCAAGATAATCCATCCATGCATAAATCCCATCTCCTTCATATTCATACATACATTCATGCTTCAACCTCAACAATATATACTCAAATCCTATCCACAATCCACCTTCTATCAACATCATCCTAGAGACATGAATTAGAATTTAAAAGAAGGGTTGAAGGGACTTACTTGATTGATGAATGCCTTGAAGAAGTTTCGAATGGATCTCAACTCATAGATGCCTAAATTCGTCCAAGGAAGATGAAGAAAGCATGGCCATTGGTGAAGAAGCCATTCGGCCAAGAGGAGAGAGAGAGAGAGAGAGAGAGAGAGAGAGGGACCATTAGCATGTTTATTCATATATATATTCATTAGAGATCAAGATTGGAGAAGATGAAGTTGTTAGAACAAACCTACCTTGAAGGTGTTCTTGAGTCTTCACAAAATTTCTAGTTTTTTATCCAAAATAGCAAGTTGAATTTTGGAGTTTGATGTTAAGAATGGTATTGATGGACTCACGGCAGTGAGTAGGTTCAATCTGGAAATTTTAGAAGAAGTTTGAAGTGATTTGGGAGAGTATTAGGTGAAAGGAAAGAGTAGGTGTTCTTGGTGTGTTGTGTGTTCTTGATGTTGAAGAGAGTAGAGAGCTTTTGGGATTGGAGGCTGCTGAAATTCTGTAAAGATTAGGGCTGCCGAATTGCTTGAAGGGTTTTGGTAGCTGATTTTCTGGTTTGGAAGGGAAAAGGAAAGGCTAGTTGTTGAAATACTTGAAGAATATTTTTGGGAAGTAAATTTGGAAACTAAATATTCAGGAATATCTTTGATTATGGGAGAGCTTTTGGAAGCTGCTATGGCCGAATTGCTGGGCAGTGTTTTGGTTAGATGAATGCTGATTGAGGGAGGCTAAAGGTGGCCAAAAATACCGAGTATAATGGTGAAGGGAAGGTCTGGTTGTTTGAGGTATATTTTATGGAAAGTTGTTAAATCATGGTGGCTGGAATTTTGGTATCCAAATCAGATCATGTTTGCAGAATTTTTTTTTGAAATCTTTTAGGCAGCCTGACTGAATTTTTGTGCAGAAGCTTGAGAAGGATAATGGAGTTCAGTTACTGAAGGTTTAAGGGTGGTTTGTGCGAAAGAAGGATGGAGTTTCAGCTAGGGATGAATTAGGAAACAAAACTGGAAATTTTTCCTGCACAGGATTTCGTAAGGCTGGAATTTTCTGGGCAGCCTTTGGCTGCCACCTTCCAGCCGACAAGGTTGGTTTCCAGCCTTTTTTATGGAGGAAAAAACATGGCTAAGGAGCTGAGCAAAACCTGGAAGAAAACAGCTTGGTTTCGGACCTCCAAAGCCGTGAATTCACCCAGGAATTTTTCTGGTTTTGCACCACCTTTGTGCAGTTCAAAAATAGCCAGAAAAATCCAAGTTCTAAGCTGATCAAAAGGGCCATTTGGGAGGGAATAATGGCTAAGAATTTTGACACCTTGAAGGCACACTAAGCTGGGAAAATTTCAATTCCATGCATGAAGGAAAATGAACTTAGCTAGAGTGAAGTTTTTAGAAAGTTCACTAAGGAATTTAATTCACTTGAAATCCTTTCCCCCTCTTCCATGGTTTCGGTCCATAAGATGTCTCTTATTAAGACATTTTGAACCTTCAAAGCCACAGCACATTGCTGGAATTTTTCTAGAATAAAATTGGCTTGAACTAATTGAACAAACTAATGAGTTGAGAAATAGGAGAAATTAAGGATCAAGAGGAAATGAATTCCCCTTTGGAATTTTGTGTAGGGCAAAAGAGTAAGATGATGATACTCCTATCATGTCTCTCTTGGGACAACATTTCAACCCTACTCCAAGCAAATAAGGCTGAAAATAATACTTCCCAAGCAAAAATAAAATTTAACTAAGCTAAAGCTCCTATGATGGAATTTAAACCCAAGACGTCAAGAATTAATTCTAAGGCTCTAACCACTAAACCACAACATCTCTTATTCTTATTTTCCCTCTAAAAATATTTTCCTATTCAATCCTCAAGCTATCTCCCTTTTTCCACCTCAAGCAAAAATTACCATTTTGCCCTTCTCAAGCAATACTCACAACCAAGCATTCGAGACAATAAAACTCAAATCCAAAGCATAGAAAATCATATAAAAATATATTTAAACATGTAATAAATTATGATATGCATCCTAACCCCCTTACTCTAAGGTTGGTTTCGACTGGGGTTTCACATCCTCCCCTTCTTAGAAGAATTTCGTCCTAAAATTCAAGCATACCTCTATTTCAACTCGGGATACTTCCGTTTAACCTACTCTTCCAACTCCCATGTGGCATCCTGTGTGCCATGGTGCCCCTATTGAATCTTAACCATCGGTATCTGTTTGTTCTGGAGAGTCTTGACACTGCGGTCTAATATTCGCACAGGCTTCTCCACGTAGCTTAGATCTGGCTGCAACACTAATGGTTCATCATTCAATACATGACCAGGATCAGCATTGTACTTCTTCAATTGTGACACATGAAACACATCATGGATTCCCGTCAACCCATCTGGCAGGTCTAATCGGTAAGCTACCGGTCCCATCATTTCCTTAATCGAAAACGGCCCCAAATATCTTGGATTCAACTTTCTACCCTTCGGATGCTTCAAAATTCCCCTATTCGGCGTCAATTTAAAAAATACGCTGTCCCCGACTTGAAATTCTAATTCTCTTCGCCGATTGTCCGCATAGCTCTTCTACCGACTCTATGCCTCCTTTAACCTTTCCCTGATCAATTTCACTTTATCCAACATTTCTTGGACACATACTTCCTCAGTTTTGCTCATATGACCATCTTCGGACCAACTCCAATACAACGGTACCTGACATTTGCGCCCATACAAAGCCTCATACGGTGCCATCCCGATCGAAGCTTGGTAGCTGTTGTTATATGATAACTTTGCATACGGTACACACTCTATCCATTTATCTCCAAAATCCAAAACACAGGCTCTCAGCATATCCTCCAATATCTGTATCACCCTCTCTAACTGCCCATTGGTCTGCGGATGCGCCGTCGTACTGAATTTTAGACTCGACTCCATCGCTTCCTGAAACTTTCCCCAGAAACAAGACGTAAACCTCGGGTCTCGGTCTGACACTATGCTTGAAGGCATTCCATGCAGTCGGACTATCTCTCGAACATAAGTTTGGGCCAACTTCTCCATCGAGTCCCTCACATTCACCGGTATGAAATGTGCTGACTTGGTCAGTCGATCCACCATTACCCATATGGCGTCCTTTTGCGTCTTTGACATGGGAAGCCCGGTGACAAAATCCATAGTCACCTCCTCCCACTTCCATTCCGGTACTGGCAAAGGCTGCAATAGTCCCGCTGACTTCTTGTGCGCCGCTTTGACTTTTTGGCAGGTGAGACAGGTCGAGATATACTTCACCACATCTCGCTTTAGTCCGGGCCACCAATAGGCTCTCTTCAAATCCTGATACATCTTGACTTCCCCCAGATGAATGGCGTACTTGCTCTTGTGCGCCTCTTCCAAAATTCGGTCCTTTAACTGCTGCTCCCCGAGTACACAGAACCGATATCTGAAATGGAAAACTCCCACCTCATCTTGACGGAATTCACTGCTTGGCCACTTAAGCTCCTTGTCCTTGAAAAGTTGAAACTCGGCGTTGCTTTGTTGAGCTTCCACGATTTCCCTCTTCAAATCCGACACCAACTTCAAATTGCTGATGACAATTCTTTGGTCTTGCACTTCCACCCTTCTGTCCAACACATCTTAAACCACTTGCATTTTCTGCACCCTTAATCTGGCCATCCCAACCTTTCTGCTTAGGGTGTCCGCCACAACGTTGGCCTTCCCGGGATGGTAGTTGATCAGACAATGGTATTCCTCCAAGAATTCCATCCACCTTCACTACCTCAAGTTCAGATCCTTTTGAGTTATAATTCAGACTCTTATGGTCGGTGAACACCTCATATTCGGCTCCATACAGGTAGTGTCGCTATTTCTTTAAGGCGAACACTATAGCTGCCAGCTCCAGATCATGAGTGGGGTAGTTGACTTCATGAGGTCTTAGCTTCTGAGAAGCATAAGCAATCACCTTCCGGTCCTGCATCAACACTGCTCCCAGTCCTTCTTTCGAAGCATCGGTATATAGTGCGTAGGGTTTCCCTTCCTCCGATAGACTCAATATCGATACTGTCATCAGTCTGCGCTTTAGTTCTTGAAAACTTTTCTCACACTTCTTGTTCCACACAAATGGAACATCCTTTCACAATATTTGGGTCATTGGCGATGCAAGTGTTGAAAATCCCTTGATAAACCTTCGGTAGTAACCAGCCAGTCCCAAGAAACTCCGGATCTCGGTGATACTCTCTGGCTGCTTCCAGTCGGATACCGCTTCAACCTTTGTCGGGTCCATCTTGATTCCTTTCTTGGTCACCACATGGCCAAAGAACGCCACAATATCCAACCAGAATTCGCACTTGCTGAACTTGGCGTACAGCTTATGCTCCCGAAGCTTCTCCAGTACGAGCTTCAGATGCTCCGCATGCTCCTCCGGACTCTTGGAATAGATCAAAATATCGTCGATGAAGACCACCATGAACTTATCCAGATAGGGTTGAAACACTCAGTGCATCAGGTCCATGAATACTGCTGGGGCGTCAGTTACCCCGAACGGCATCACCACGAACTCGTAATGTCCATATCTGGTGTTGAGGGCTGTCTTGGGAATATCATCCTCTCTTATCCGCACCTGGTAGTACCCTTGCCTCAGATCCAACTTAGAGTAGCAACTGGATCCTTGCAACTGGTCGAATAGTTCGTCAATCAATGGTAGGGGATATTTGTTCTTGACCGTCAAATTGTTCAAACCCTGATAGTTAATGCATAGCCTCAGAGTGCCGTCCTCCTTATTCACAAATAGCACAGGCGCTTCCCAGGGCGACGTGCTAGGTCGGATGTAGCCTTGACTCACTAACTCCTCTAACTGCTCTTTCAACTCTTTCAACTCTGCCGATGCCATCCAGTACGCGGTTCGCGATACTGGTTCCACTCCCAGAACTAAGTCGATGGTGAATTCCACTTCTCGGCTGGGAGGTAGAGAATCAAGCATCGTTGGAAACACATCGGGGAAATCCTTCACTATTTCAGTGTCCTCCAGAGTGCACTGGTCCTTCGGCTTGTTTATCACGTAAGCCAAGTACCCTTGACTCCCTTGCTTCAAAAATTTCCGGGCCTTAGCTCCCACAATCAAATACTTACATTCTTTCACCCTCTTGCCATTAAATTCCAATACATCACAACCCGGTCTGACGAACTGGACTGTCTTATTTTTACCATCTACCCTAGCCCCATGCTTGGCTAACCAGTCCATTCCCAAAATCAAGTCATAATCCTCAATGTCTAACACTATCAAATCTCCCTCCAGACTTTCTCTCCCTACATTAACTTTACACTCTTTTACATACCGATCTGCTTGCACCATTTTCCCCATAGGCGTGCTTACCTCTAAAATGAAAGGTAGCTCCATTCCATCCCAACCCAAATGACATGCACACAACTTGTTTATATTGGAATGAGTAGAGCCAGGATCAATCAAAGCATTAACGGAATGTCCTTGAATAGTGAACGTACCTTGTACCACCACTGCATCAGCCCCAACTTCCTCTCTATTGAGAGCGAATACCTTGGCCTTCACTTATGGCTTTGGTGCTCCATTCCCGACTGCTCCCGTGGGGTTGGCTCGGTTGGGCCCCGGGTTCTGAGTCAAGTTTCCTTGCCCGACTCGGTGCAATTTGGGGCAGGTGTTCCTCAAGTGGTTCGGGTCGCCATGATGATTGCATTTCTTTTCACCACCCTTAGACCAACAATTCCTTTCGGTGTGGCCTTTCCTTCCACACTGCCTGTATGATGGGAGATTCGGGGTAGGTCCACTTGGTGCCGTCCGGGATTGCTTCCCCCGGTTCTGCCATTGGTGATTGGCGGGGCGTTTGTGGGGTTGCGGTCTCGGGAAGTGTCCCTGCGGCTGCCTTGGCGGTTGGAAGGGTTTTGCTGCCATCCTACTGTGATCCTCATTTTCCGTTCAAGTAGCTACGTCTACAGCCCCCGAATAAGTTGTTGGTGGAGCAGGTGCCAATGCTCTCCTCAGCTCTGGTCTCAGCCCCTTGATGAACTGCCTCGTCCTATTATGTTCGGTGTCCACCAATCGCTTGCAGTATTTAGACAACTGAGTGAACCGGGCCGCGTATTGGGCTACCGACATGCTTCCCTGCCTCAGATTCTGGAATTCGTCTTCTCGCTTCTCCACAATCCACTGTGGATATACTCCGCCCTGAAGGCTTCAACGAAGTTGGACCACGTCCTTCTGCTCGTTCATCTCCCAGTCGTCTTGGACCTACTGCCACCACGCCTGAGCTGGTCCTCTCAATCGGAAAGCTGCAAACTTAACCATCCACTCCTCGGTGTACTGGAGCAATGCAAAAATATCCTCCATTTGCTCAACCCATTTCTCGACCTTCTAGTCTTGTTCCGTTTTGCCCATAAAGGCAGGCGGTTGAAACTTCAAGAACCGCTCTAAGGCCTTGTCTTCACCCCTTGGGTTCCGTCGCTAAGTCATCGACTGCAAAATCTTAGCCATCTTGCTGAATGCCTGGCCCATGGTCACATCAACTGGAACTTTAGACCCCGATCCCATATTTAGACTATTCCCTTCACCCTGGTTGGGTGCTTGCATCTGGGCTGTTTCTACTTCCAGAGCCACTTGATCGACTTTCGAAACCCTTCCACCTGCTGAAGCTGCATGACGCTTGGGTGCCATTCTAAACCACACCCCAAATGATAAGTGTATGCATGTAAGGTTCAAATCATTTTAGTTGCACATGCATTCATAGTCAAATATATGTAATAGAAATCGAATGTAAATTTTGTCGAAGGAATAAATTCTCTTTCAAAAATGGACTTGCATAAATTTGAAATTTTGATAGAAAGCAGAATTAAAAATCCTTGACATAAAAGTTCTTGAAAAACAATAAACAAATAAACATCCAAATCAAAATAATTCTTAGCCTTCTAGTCCTGTAGTCCTCATCAGAACCCTCATCATCAGCCTCATACAACCATCCCCTAGAGTTCTTGGAAAAATCTACCCTATCCCTGCTAGCAAATCCCTCCATTAGTTCCTTCCCAGGGCGCCTAGAACTCTCCCCGGGCTCAACTCAACTGAAAGAAGGAAGGAAAGAAGGCCTAGGTGGAGACTCATAGTCTATCTCCCCCGGGTCATCACTATCTCCTGCTAAGTCCACATCGGGATTAGGAGGGTGGGGTCCAGGCTCCACTATCATCACCTCACCCTCACTGTCCGAGCTTATGTCTATCACTGGAATTGGGATGGCTCAATGATCTGGACCTCGTCCTCACTGCTATCCTCCATAGGGTTAACCTCATCATCACTGTTATCCACTCTAGGGATAACCTCATTATCACTGTTATCCTCCATAGAGATAACTGGCTGAGGGGCAGGCTGGGGAACTGGAAGGTTCTCCGGGTATATAGGGATAGGCGGGTGCCACTGCTGCCCTTTCATCACAGTCCTAAGTATCCTAACCATCCTACAACATCAATAAGATAGGTTAGATAAAGATTTGAACATAAATAAATAACACATATACTATCACTAATTGCCTAAACCTAGGCTCTGATACTACTTGTAACACCCCGCTACCTAGGCCCGCCAAGGCCGGGGATATCGCTCCGTCCAAAGGATAAGAGGTCTTTATAACTAGGTCACACAAATAAAATAGTGGAATAAAAATGATACTTGAACTTAAAATTTATTACATCCCAAAAATAAATCCAAGAATACCAAAAACAAATTCATAATAAAATTTATCCACTCTCATCTCCCCAAAACATTATACAAAATAAATTATTAGAAAATCCTCCAAAGCAGGTAATATCTAGCTACTCATCCCCATAGCAGGATTGACATGAAATCATGGTAAAAATGGTGGTGAGACAGAAATCTCAATAAGTCCATGTGTGCTTAAGTGTCGAGTGAAAACAGTTCGTGAATGCAAAGTATAAAATTCTTTAGAAGAAATCGCTGGCAAGCAATAAACATTAGTCAAAAGCAAGAGTGGTGTTTTTGCTTTCCCAATCATACAAAATCAATAAAATCAACCACTCAAAAGAAATTATCATGGGTTACCACACGTTGGGCCCCATAACTGTATGGTTAACATGCCACACTTTGTGCATACTGCCGGTCTGAGCTAGCAGTGTTCTTTTTCAGTCAAGTGACTGTGTTTTGCCGGAATGGACACCCAGTTGTTGTTTGGGTATAGAGAAGGAGGAGTATCTTGCCCAGTAGGCTGATCACCTACCTTTGTCAGTCTGCACAAAGTGTGGCATTCTGATCGGCAATATGCACAAAGTGTGGCATGTTGACCATCCGGTTATGGGTCCCAACGTGTGGTATCCCATGATCATTTCTTTTGAGTGGTTAATTTTATTGATTATGTATGGTTGGGAAAGCCAAAACACCACTCTTGCTTTTGACTAATGTTTATTGCTTGCCAGTGATTTCTTATAAAGAATTTTATACTTTGCATTCACGAACTGTTTTTACTCGACACTTAAGCACACACGGACTTACTGAGATTTCTGTCTCACCACCATTTTTACCATGATTTTAGGTCGATCCTACTGTGGGGATGAGTAGCTAGATATTGCCTGCTTTGGAGGATTTTCTGATAATTTATTTTGTGAAATGTTTTGGGGAGATGAGAGTGGATAAATTTTATTATGGATTTGTTTTTGGTATTCTTAGATTTATTTTTGGGATGTAATAAATTTTAAGTTCAAGTATCATTTCTATTTCACTATTTTATTTGTGTAACCTAGTTATAAAGACCACTTGTCATTTGGACGGGGCAACATCCCCGGCCCTAGCGGGCTTAGGTGGCGAGGTGTTACAGTTTTCCTCCATAAAGAAGACTGGAAACCAGACTTGAAAGACTTCTGAAATGGCCTTCAAATCCTCAGCAAATCGGTTGGAAAATGGCAACTAAAACTGCCCAAAAAAATTCCATCCCTTGCGAAAATCCTGTGCAGATTTTTTTTCCCAACTTATTTCCTAATTCAGTCATAGCCGAAACTCCACCCTTCTTCTGCACAAACCACCCTTAAACAGCCATGAACTGAACTCCATTGTTCTCCCCAAGCTTCTACATGAAAATCCAATCATGGCTGCCCTAAAAGATTTCCAAAAAAATTACTGCAATCATACCTTGATTGGATACTAAAATTCCAGCCACCATAATTTTGCAACATTCCATAAAATATCCCTCAAACAGCCAGACCTTTCCTTCACCATTATACTCCTTATTTTTGGCCACCCTTAGCCTCCCTCAACTAGCTTTCATCCAGCCGAAATACTGCACAAGCAGTCAGCCATGGAAGCTTCCCAAAAGCTCTCCAATAATCAAAGATATTCTTGTTATATTTAGTTTCCAAATTTGCTTCCCAAAAATATTCTTTAAGGATTTCAACAACTAGCCTTTCCTTTTCCCTTCCAAACTAGAAAATCATCTACCAAAACCCTACAAGCAGTCAACCAACCTTAATCCCTTCAGAAATTCGGCCAACCTTGAACAAAACCTCTCTACTCTCTTCAACCTTCAAGAACACATAGCACACCAAGAACACCTACTCATTCCTTTCGCCTAATACCTCTCCAAATCACTTCAAACTTCTTCTAAAAATTCAAGATTTCATCTATACACTACCGGGAGTCTATCCATGCCAGTTTTAACATCACACTCCAAAATCCAACATGCTCTTTTGGATAAAAAATCAGAAATTTTGTGAAGGCTCAAGAACACCTTCAAGGTAGGGTTGTTCAAACAACTTCATCTTCTCTAATCTTTGATCTCTATGAATATACGTATGAATAAGCATGCTAATGGACTCTCTCCATCTCTTTTCTCTCTCTCTCTCTCTCTCTCTCTCTCTCTCTCTTGGCCGAACCACACTCTCTCTTGGCTGAATGATTTCATCAACCATGGCCATGCTTTCTTCATCTTCCTTGGACGGATTTAGACATCTAGGAGTTGAGATCCATTCGAAACTCCTTCAAGGTATTCACCAATCAAGTAAGCCTTTTTAATCCACCTTTTAAATTCTAGATTCATGTCTCTAGGATGATATTAGTAGAAGATGGATTATGAATAGGGCTTGAGCATGTATTGTTGTGATGAGTTGAGATTGATGCATTAATAATTGTGTGTTTATGATGGAGATGGGATCTATGCATGAGTTGATTATCTTGGTTGATTGTATGGTGTTTTTAGGGTTTAATGCATGCCTCCATGTCATAGGTAGTATTTGTGATCAAGTATGCTAGAGATTATGTCACCTTTGGTGAATAGGATTTGTATTCATGTTGGATTATTGAAGCCATGATTATATTTATGCTAGTAGAGGTTAGATCATGTCTTGATAAATTTAGATCTATGCTATTATGCATGATTTGGATGATTTGATGAATTGAAGGAATGCATATGTTCATGATTGTAGTTAGGAATAGAAATATGATCATCATCTAGTTGTCCCAAAGTTAGTTTTATTTCATCAATAAAGTATTAATATTATAATTTTTCTAGTAAATTCAAAAAAACCCTAGGAAGGTAGATTTGGACTATTATATTTATAATAAGGACATTTTAGTCAATTAAATAGTGGTTTTGAAAGAAATAAAATATATAGATATTGTATGATCAAATAAAGCCTTTTATGGAAAATAATCATAATAAATAAAATATTTATTATTAAAATTTAATTATTATCTTTTAATCAAAACCTATTAAAATTTATTTATTATTTTTCAAGCAAGACTCATTAAAATTTATTTTTAACTAATTTTAGTTATCAATTATTTTCTAACAACTAAATTATTAATAAATCATTATTTTACCTAATACCACCAAGGACTTTTCATCAAATAAACTCTAAATTTTTCTTAGTAAGATTTAAATCTTCAACTTATTAGTACCTATTTCCCAGAACACTAATTATTTAAATATTGAACTAGACTTAGCTTATAAACCCATTTTATTTATTATTTAGCCTAAAAACTTGGGACACTAGGATCACGGTAGTAGTAAATTGAACTAGTCTTATTTGTGAAAGTGGATTTTGGCTTGAGATTGATTGTGGTTTATATTTACCCCAGACGGGGTTAGGACAACTGTTGAAGACCTTTATCTTATTCAAGCTAAGGATCAGGTAAGCTCCTGCATAAAACCCGATCGATGTAAAATATTTATTATGGCAAGCCAAATATAGAGTGCATGGACACAGAGTTCTGCAAAGGCAATTGAGGATTAACTTCTTTCTTATGTCAGACAAACAAACTATTTGAAAATCAATACGCAGATTTACTCAAACTCAAAACTCTTTCCAAAACTGATTTTGATAAAGACTTTGGAAACCCTTAATTGCCATTTTCATGTGGAACGGTGTTTTGTTCGTTTTCTCCCAAGTGGGAAACGTCGTTGAGTACTCAATAAGGGTGGACTGCTAGGGCTAGTTTTTGAAGGGTTAGGGTAAGTCTCTCAGTAGGTGGCCACCTCTGAGGGATGAGTCCTTCCCGGATAAGATGTCAGTCCAGTATGTCATGCCGGTCCGAGCTAGCAGTTTATTTTTCAGTCAAGTGACGGTGTTTTGTCAGAATGGACACCCGATTATTTTTTGGATATAGAGAAGGAGGTGTATCTTGCTCGGCAGGCTGATCACCTATCTTTTGTCAGTCTGCACAAAGTGTCGGCATTCTGACTGGTTATGGGGCCCAACATGTGGTAACCCATGACCACCTTTTTGAGTGGTTGATTTTATTGATTATGTATGGTTGGAAAAGCCAAAACACCACTCTTGATTTTGACTAATGTTTATTGCTTGCTAGTGTTCTATTATAAAGGTTTTATACTTTGCATTCACGAACTATTTTCACTGGACACTCAACGCACACATATACTTACTGAGATTTCTGTCTCACCACCATGTTTACCATGATTTTAGGTCGATCCTATTGTGGGGATGAGTAGCTAGATATTGCTTGCCTCGGAAGACTTTCTGATAAATTTATTTTGTGTAATGCCTCGGGGAGATGAGAGTGGATAAATTTTATTATGGATTTGTTTATAGTATTCTTTAATTTATTCTTTCGTTGAAATAAATTTTAAGTTAAAGTATTATTTTTATTCTGCTATTTTATTTGTGTGACCTAGGTATAAAGACCCCTTGTCCTTCGGACGGGGTGACATCCCTGACCCTTGTGAAACCCCAGTCAAAACCGACCTTAGAGTAAGAGGGTTGGGATGCATATCATGCTTTACTCCATGATTAAATACATTTTCATATGATTTCTATGTGCTTTAGATTTGAGTTTTATTGTTTTGAAGTCTTGTGGTGAGTATTGTGTGAGATGGGCAAAATGGTAATTTTTGCCCGAGGTGAAAATAGGGAGATAGATTGTGGATTGAATAGAAAATAATTTTTCTAGTGAAAATAGCAACAAGAGTTGTTGTGGTTTAGTGGTTAGAGCCTTAGAATTAATTATTGAAATCTAGAGTTCAAATTCCATCATAGAAGCTTTAGCTAGATTAAATTTTATTTTTGCTTGGGGGGGAGTTGGTTTCGGCCTTAAGGGCCTAGATCAATGTGGTGATGATGTCCTAGGAGAGACATGTTAGGAGTATTCTCATTCCACTCCTTTGCCTACTCGAAATTCCCAAAGGGAATTCTTGTTCCCTTGATCTTTAGTTTTTCTTAATTTTCAACTCCTTAGTTTGATCAAGGTGTTCTACCCTTTTCCTTTCCAGAAAATTCAGTAGAGGGCTGAGGTCTTTTAGGATCAAAATGTCCTAGTAAAAGGCTTCTCATGGTCTGGAAAATGTGAATGAATTGTGGGAAATTTCAAGAGGAAAATCCCTCTAGTAAGCTTGCTGAAATTTCACTCTATAGCTAGTTCACCTTCCTTCTTGGAATGAGCTGAAATTTTCCAGCTTGTGTACCTTCAAAATGTCGAACTTCTTAGCTAACATTCCCTTCCAAATGCTGCCAGAAAAATGGCCTTAAGTTCAGCTTGAAACATGAATTATTTCTGCCATTTTCGGACTGCACAAAAGCTGTGCAAAACCAGTGAAAATTCTGGGCAAAATCGCAGCTTTGGAGGTCCAAAACCAAGCTGTTTTCTTCCAGATTTTGTGCAGTACCTTAGCCATGTTTTTCCTCCATGAAGAAGGATGGAAACCAGCCTTGAATACCCCTGAAACCCCCCTTCAAACTCGCTGCATCTCAGCTGGAAGAGGCGGACGAAATTCTGCTAGGAAATTTCCTGTGCAACGAAAATTGTTGTGCAGGAATTTTCCAGATTGCTTCCCATTTCTTCTCCAGCTGAAAATGCCAACCTACTTCTGTCGAAACCTTCCTTAAACCACCATTAACAGAGTTCCATTGTTTCCTTCAAACTTCTGGAGAAAAGGCAGCAATGGCTGTCCGAAAATCTCTCCAACAAATCCCTGCAATTTAGCTTGATTACTTTCCAAAATTCCAACCATCTTATTTAGCAACCTTCCATGATATCTTGCTTAATTGACCAGACTTCTTCTTCATCTTTGTACCCCTTAGTTTCGGCCATCATAAGCCTGGTAGAACCAGCTTTAATTCCTCAGAAAAGCCACACATTCAGTCGGCCATAGGAGACTTCAAAGCTGTCCAGAAAAATCAAGATATTCTTAGAATATCTAGTTTCCAAATTCTCTTCCTAAAAATATTCTTCAAGAATTGTAACAACTAACCTTTCCTTTCCCTTCCAAATTAGAGAAACAACTCCCTAAACCCTACAGAATTTTGACAGCCCTATCCCTCACAAAAAATTCGGCAGCTGCACAAGAACAATCTCTCGATTTTCTCTAGCCACCAAGAACACACACACTACACCAAGAACACTTACTACCTTCTTTCACCTAATACACCTCCAAACCACTTCAAACCCTCACAAAAATCTCCAGATTTGACTTACTCACTGCTGTGAATCCATCAACACAATTTTTAACATCAAACTCCACAAATCATCTTGCTACTTTGGATAAAAAAACCAGAAAATTTTGTGAAGGACAAGAACACCATCAAGGTAAACTTATTCTAACAACTTCATCTTCTCCAAACATGATCTCTAATGAAAACCTATATGAATAAACATACTAATGATCTCTTCTTCTTCTTCTTCTTCTTCTCTCTCTCTCTCTCTCTCTCTCTCTCTCTCTCTCATGGCCGAAATCTCTCACCCTTGGCCGGATGACTTCTCCTTCCATAATCTTGCTCTCGCCATCTCTCTTGGTTGGACAAGGTTAGCTATCTAGGAGTTGAGATCTATTCCAAACTCCTTCAAGACATTCATCAATCAAGTAAGTACCTTCAATCTTCTTTTTAAACTCTAGAATCATGTCTCTTGGATGATGTTGTTAGTAGGTGGATGGTGATAGGATTTGAGTATATATATATTTATTGTTGAGATTGAAGCATGAGCAATTGTATGATTGTGAAGGAGATGGGATTTATGCATGAAAGGTTCATCTTGGATGATTGTATGTTGATTTGAGGGTTGATGCATGTCATAGGTTGTATTTGTGTCAAAGCATGCTAGAGATTATGTCACCTTTGGTGAATAGGAGTTATATGCATGATTAGATTATTGAAGCCATGATCATGTTTATGCTAGTAGAGGTTAAATCATGTCTTAATAAATTTGGATCTATGCCTAGATGCAAGATTTGGATGATTTGATGAATCGAAGGATTGTGTATGTTATTGATTGTGGTTGGCCATAGAATCTCGATCATGATCTAGTTGTCCCTAAGCTAATTTTAGTTCATGAATAAAATATTCAATAATAATTTTGCTAGTAAATTTCGAAAAACCCTAGGAAGGGTAGATTTGGAATTATTATATATATAAATGATATTTTAGTCAAATAAATAATAATTTTGCTAGAAAATAAAATGAATAAATATTATTAAAGCCTTTCATGGAAATAATTATAATTAGTAAAATGATTATTAAATCAAAACCCCTTAAGGATTTACTTATTATTTTCCAAACAAGACTCATTAAATTTAATCTTCACTAGTTCTAGCTATCAATTATTTTCTAACAACTAGACTATCAGTAAATCACTATTTTACCTAGTACCACCTATGACTCTTGATCAAATAAACTCTAAATTTTCCTTAACAAGATGTAAACTTTCAACTTATTAGGATTTATTTCCCAAACCATTAATTATTTTAAATAACAAATTAAACTTAGCTTATAAACCTATTTAATTAGTGTCTTGCCTTAAAGCTTGGGACACTAGGATCATGGTAGTAGTGAATTGAGTTGATTTAAAATTGAGGAAGTGGATTGTAGCTTGAATCTGATTAAGATTTGTATTTGCCATGTGGGGTTAGGTCAGCTGTTCGAGACCTTGTTGTTGTGAGCAAGAATCAGGTAAGCTCCTGCATAAAACCTGATCGATGTGAAATGTTTTCTTATGGCAAGCTAAAAATGGAGTGTATGGTCACTCGTTTATTTGAAGGCAATTGAAGGTCGAATTCACTCTTATTTTCATCATTTAAATTACTTAAAAGTTAATGAGCAGATCTTCCAAACTTAAAACTCTTTCTAAAATTGATTTCTCCCAAAACTATGGAAACGCTCAAATTGCTACTTTCATGAAGAGCAATGCTTTGTTCATTTTATCCCAAGTGGGAAACGTCATTGAGTACTCAATAGGGATGGACTGATAGGACTAGTCTTTGAATGGTTAGGGTAAGTCTCTCACCAGGTGGCCACCTCTGAGGGGTGAGTCCTTCCCGGATAAGATGTCAGTCCAGTGAGTCGTGCCGGTCCGAGCTAGCAGTTTGTTTTCAATCAAGTGACTGTGTTTTGTCGGCATGGACACCCGGTTATTGTTTGGGTATAGAAAAGGAGGGGTATCTTGCCCAGTAGGCCGATCACCTACTTTTGTTAGTCTGCACAAAGTGTCGGCATTCTGACCGGTTATGGGGCCCAACGTGTGGTAACCCAAATCCCTTTCTTTCGAGTGGTTGATTTCATTGCTTATGTACGGCTAGATAAGCCAAAACGCCACTCTTGTTTTTAACTAACGTTTATTGCTTGCCAATGTTTCTCATATTAAAGTTTCACACTTTGCATCCACGAACTATTTTCATTAAACACCCAAAGCACACACGGACTTACTGAGATTTCTGTCTCATCACTTTTCTACCATGATTTCAGGATGATCCTGCTGTGGAGTTGAGTGGCTAGTAATATCTGCTTTGGAAGAGAATGTGTATTTGATTTTGTGTATTGCTTTGGGGAGACGAGAGTGGCTAGTTTTTATTTATGATCTTTGTTTTAGAATTCATGGATTTATTCTTGAAGTTTTCTTTGGATTGTAATAATTTTTTTAGGTTAAATATTATTTTTATTCCACAATTTGTTTGTGTGACCTAGTTATAAAGACCCCTTGTCATTTGGACGGGGCGACATCCCCGGCCCTGGTGGGACTAGGCTTCGGGGTGTTACAAGTGGTATCAGAGACTAGGTTATTGACAAATATTGATGATTTATGATTTATTTATTTAAGTTTAAATCTTATCTAACCTATTTTATTGATACTGTAGGATGGTTAGACTGCTTAGGACGGCAAGGAAAGGGCAGCAGTGGCACTTGCCTTACTATCTAAACCAGGAGGACCTTCCAGTTCCCCAACCTACCCCTCAGCCAGTTGTCCCTATAGTGGATAACCATGATGTCGAGGCTATCCCTATGGAGGATAGCAGTGATGACGAGGTCCAAATCCTAGAGCCACCTCCAATCCCGGTGATAGACATAAGCTCTGATAGTGAGGATGATGTGATGATAGTGGAGCTTGAACCCCACCCTTCTAATCCCGAAGTGGATTTAGCAGCAGCTAGTGATGACCCGGGAGTGATAGACTATGAGTCTCCACCTAGGCCTTCTTTCATCCCTTCCTTTAGCCGAGTTGAGGCCGGAGAGAGTTCTAGGCGCCCTGGGAAGGAGCCGATGGAGGGGTTTGCCAGCGGGGACGGAGTAGATTTTTCTAAGAACACCAGGGGTTGGTTGTATGAGGCTGATGATGAGGGTTCGGATGAGGATTAGAGAATTAAGAGTTATTTTGATTTAGATGGTTATTTATTTGTTGTCTTTCGAGAACCAGTATGACAAAGATTTTCAATTTTATGTTCTATTCACAATTTTGGTTTTATGCAAGTCAATTTTTGAAATCAAAGTTTATGAGCAATCCTTTAAATAAATTGCATCTAACTTCTTTCTACTCGTACTTGGATATGTATGCTTGCACCACTAAAATAATTTGATACTTGAGTGCATACATTTAACATCTGGGGTATGGTATAGAATGGCACCCAAGAGACGTGCAACTTCTTCAGCCAGAAGGATTCTGGAAGTAGACCGGGTAGCACCGGAAGTTGAAACCGAATAGATGCAATCACCCCATCAGGGTAATGGACAAAGTGATCCCGAGATGGACATGGGGTCTGATTCCCCAGTAAATGTGTCAATGGGCCAGGCACTCAACAAAGTAGCCGAGATTCTTCAGATGTTGACCGAGCGGAGGCACCCTAGAAGGGAAGACGAGGCACTGGAGAAATTCTTAAAGTTCCAACCGCCCATCTTTATGGGTGAAGTCGAGCAAGACCAGAAGGCCGAGCAATGGGTCGAACAAATGGAAGACATTTTCGCAACGCTCCAGTATTCGGAGGAGCGGATGGGTAAGTTTGCAGCTTTTCGATTGAGAGGGCCAGCTCGGGCATGGTGGCAGCGGGTCCAAGAGGATTGGGTGATGGATGAGCAAGAATGGTCGTGGTCCAACTTCGTTGAAGCCTTCAGGGCTGAGTATGTCCCTCAGTGGATTGTGGAGAAGCGAGAGGACGAATTTCAGAATCTGAAGCAGGGGAGCATGTCAGTGGCTCAATATGTGGTGCGATTTACGCAATTGTCGAAATACTGCCAAAGATTGGTCGACATCGAGCAGAATAGGATGAGGCAGTTCGTCAAAGGGTTAAGACCGGAGCTAAGGAGAGCATTGGCACCTGCTCCACCGACAACTTTCTCGGGGGTGGTGGACGCAGCTACTCGCACGGAGAATGAGGACCGCAGCAGGATGGCGGCCAAGCCTTTCCAGCCGCCAAGGTAGCAGCAGGGGCATTTCTCGAGGCCGCAACTCCACAAGCACCCTGCTAACCAGCAATGGCAGAACCGGGGAAAGCAAGCCCGGACAGCACCAGTTGGACCTGCGCCGAACCTCCCGACATGCAGGCAGTGTGGGAAGAAAGGCCACACCGAGAGAAATTGCTGGTCCAAGGGTGGAGATAGAAAGTGCTACCACTGTAGTGACCCGAACCACCTAAGGAATACCTGCCCTAAGCTGCACCGGGTCGGGCAAAGAAACCCCGCTCAGAACCTGGGACCCAACCGAGCTAACACCACGGGAGCATCCGGGAGTGGAGCACCGAAGCCGCAGGTGAAGGCCAAGGTATTCGCTCTCAATAGAGTGGAAGTTGGGGCTGATGCAGCGGTGGTAGAAGGTACGTTCACTATTCCAGGACATCCTGTTAATGCTTTGATTGATCCTGGCTCTACTCATTCCTATATAAACAAGTTGTGTGCATATCATTTGGGTTGGGATGGAGTGGAGCTACCTTTCACTTTAGAAGTAAGCACACATTTGGGGAAAATGGTGCAAGCGGATCGGTATGTGAGGGATTGTAAGATTAAGGTGCTAGATTTGATTGTGCTAGATTAAAATGGTACAAGCAATTGTATGATTGTGAAGGAGATGGGATTTATGCATGAAAGGTTCATCTTGGATGATTGTATGTTGATTTGAGGGTTGATGCATGTCATAGGTTGTATTTGTGTCAAAGCATGCTGGAGATTATATCATCTTTGGTGAATAGGAGTTATATGCATGATTAGATTATTGAAGCCATGATCATGTTTATGGTAGTAGAGGTTAAATCATGTCTTAATAAATTTGGATCTATGCCTAGATGCAAGATTTGGATGATTTGATGAATCGAATGATTGTGTATGTTATTGATTGTGGTTGGCCATAGAATCTCGATCATGATCTAGTTGTCCCTAAGCTACTTTTAGTTCATGAATAAAATATTCAATAATAATTTTTCTAGTAAATTTCGAAAAACCCTAGGAAGGGTAGATTTGGAATTATTATATATGTAAATGATATTTTAGTCAAATAAATAATAATTTTGCTAGAAAATAAAATGAATAAATATTATTAAAGCCTTTCATGAAATGATTATAATTAGTAAAATGATTATTAAATCAAAACCCCTTAAGGATTTACTTATTATTTTCCAAACAAGACTCATTAAATTTAATCTTCACTAGTTCTAGCTATCAATTATTTTCTAACAACTAGACTATCAGTAAATCACTATTTTACCTAGTACCACCTATGACTCTTGATCAAATAAACTCTAAATTTTCCTTAACAAGATGTAAACTTTCAACTTATTAGGATTTATTTCCCAAACCATTAATTATTTTAAATAACAAATTAAACTTAGCTTATAAACC
This sequence comes from Voacanga thouarsii, assembly GCA_026120185.1. Classification (NCBI taxonomy): domain Eukaryota; kingdom Viridiplantae; phylum Streptophyta; class Magnoliopsida; order Gentianales; family Apocynaceae; genus Voacanga; species Voacanga thouarsii. Next base: position 724,067 of record JANUWF010001750.1, read on the forward strand.
TATTTAATTAGTGTCTTGCCTTAAAGCTTCTGACACTAGGATCATGGTAGTAGTGAATTGAGTTGATTTAAAATTGAGGAAGTGGATTGTAGCTTGAATCTGATTAAGATTTGTATTTGCCATGTGGGGTTAGGTCAGCTGTTCGAGACCTTGTTGTTGTGAGCAAGAATCAGGTAAGCTCCTGCATAAAACCTGATCGATGTGAAATGTTTTCTTATGGCAAGCTAAAAATGGAGTGTATGGTCACTCGTTTATTTGAAGGCAATTGAAGGTCGAATTCACTCTTATTTTCATCATTTAAATTACTTAAAAGTTAATGAGCAGATCTTCCAAACTTAAAACTCTTTCTAAAACTGATTTCTCCCAAAACTATGGAAACGCTCAAATTGCTACTTTCATGAAGAGCAATGCTTTGTTCATTTTATCCCAAGTGGGAAACGTCGTTGAGTACTCAATAGGGATGGACTGATAGGACTAGTCTTTGAATGGTTAGGGTAAGTCTCTCAGCAGGTGGCCACCTCTGAGGGGTGAGTCCTTCCCGGATAAGATGTCAGTCCAGTGAGTCGTGCCGGTCCGAGCTAGCAGTTTGTTTTCAGTCAAGTGACTGTGTTTTGTTGGCATGGACACCCGGTTGTTGTTTGGGTATAGAGAAGGAGGAGTATCTTGCCCAGTAGGCCGATCACCTACTTTTGTCAGTCTGCACAAAGTGTCATCATTTTGACCGGTTATGGGGCCCAACGTGTGGTAACCCATATCCCTTTCTTTCGAGTGGTTGATTTCATTACTTATGTATGTCTAGATAAGCCAAAACGCCACTGTTTTTGACTAACGTTTATTGCTTGCCAATGTTTCTCATATTAAAGTTTCACACTTTGCATCCACGAACTGTTTTCACTAAACACCCAAAGCACACACGGACTTACTGAGATTTCTGTCTCATCACTTTTCTACCATGATTTCAGGATGATCCTGCTGTGGAGTTGAGTGGCTAGTCATATCTGCTTTGGAAGAGAATGTGTATTTGATTTTATGTATTGCTTTGGGGAGAGGACAGTGGATAATTTTTATTTATGATCTTTGTTTTGAAATTCATGGATTTATTCTTGAAGTTTTCTTTGGAATGTAATAATTTTTTTTTAGGTTAAATATTATTTTTATTCCGCAATTTGTTTGTGTGACCTAGTTTTAAAGACCCCTTGTCCTTTGGACGGGGCGAGATCCCCGGCCTTGGCGGGCCTAGGCTTCGGGGTGTTACAGCCCTGGCGGGCCTAAGTAGCGTGGTGTTACAAGTGGAATCAGAGCCTAGGTTATAGGCAAATATTGATGATATAGGTTCCATTTATTTAAGTTTAAAATATTTATTGAATTTATCTTGTTTATGTTATGGGATGTTTAGAATGCTTAGAACAACGAGGAAAGGGCAGCAATGGCACCCGCCTGTCCCTATATACCAGGAAGACCTTCCAGTTCCCCCGCCTGCCCCTCAGCCAGTTATCCCTATGGAGGATAACATTGATGATGAGGTTAACCATATGGAGGATAGCAGTGATGACGAGGTCCAGATCCTTGAGCCATCCCTAATTTCGGTGATAGACATAAACTCTGACTGTGAGGATGAGGTGATAGTAGTAGAGCCTGGACCCCACCCTCCTAATCCCGATGTGGGCTTAGTAGCAGGTAGTGATGACCCGGGGGAGATAGACTATGAGTCGCCACCTAGGCTTTCTTTCCTTCCTGCTTTCAGCCGAGTTTAGCCCGGGGAGAGTTCTAGGCGCCCTGGGAAGGAGCCAATGGAGGGATTTGCCAGCGGGGATGGGGTAGATTTTTCTAAGAACTCTGGGGGTTGGTTGTATGAGGATGATGATAAGGATTCTGAGGAGGATTAGAGGACTAGGAGTTATTTCAATTTGGATGTTTATTAATTGTTTTCCATGGATTTTTACTTCTACTTTCTATCAGAATTTCGAATTTATGCAAGTCCATTTTTAAAAGAGAATTTATTCCTTAGACAAAACTTAGATCTGATTTCCTTTTACATACAATCTGGCTTGAATGCATACACTTAATATTTGGGGTATGGTTTAGAATGGCACCCAAGCGCGTGCAACTTCTTCAGGCAGAAGGATTCCGGAGGCAGATCATGTAGCACCGAAAGTTGAGACTGAGTAGATGCAATCACCCAATCGGGGTAATGGAAGTAGTGATCCAGAGATGGGAATGGGGTCCGATACACCAGTTGATGTGTCAATGGGTCAGGCACTCAGTAAGGTGGCCGAGATTCTGCAGACTCTGACATAGCGAAGGAACCCTAGAAGGGAAGATGAGGCGTTAGAGCGGTTCCTGAAGTTTCAACCGCCCATTATCATGGGCGAAGCTGAACAAGATCATAAGGCCGAACAATAGGTTGAGCAAATGGAGGAAATTTTCGCAACGCTCCAGTACACTGAGGAGCGGATGGTTAAGTTTGCGACTTTCCAATTGAGAAGACTAGCTCGGGCATGGTGCCAGCGAGTCCAAGACGACTGGGAGATGGTCGAGCAGGAATGGACATGGTCCAACTTCGTTGAAGCCTTCAAGGCTGAGTACATCCCTTAGTGGATTGTGGAGAAGCGAGAAGACGAATTTCAGAATCTGAGGCAAGCATGTCGGTGGCCCAATAAGCGGCCCAGTTCACCCAGTTATCCAAATACTGCAAGAGATTGGAGGACACTGAGTAGAATAGGAAGAGACAGTTCGTCAAGGGGCTAAGATCGGAGCTGAGGAGAGTATTGGCACCTGCTCCACCGATAACCTATTCGGGGGCTGTAGATGTAGCTACTCGAACGAAAAATGATAACCGCAGCAGGATGGTGGCAAAGACATTCCAGCCACCAAGACAACTGCAGGGACACTTCCCGAGACCGTAACCCCACAAATGCCCCGCCAATCACCAATGGTAGAATTGGGGAAAGCAAGCCCGGACAGCACCCGGTGGACCAACCCCGAATCTCCCATCATGCTGGCAGTGTGGAAGGAAAGGTCACACCGAGAGGAATTGTTGGTCCAAGGGTTGTGAAAGGAAATGCTATAACTGTGGTGACCCGAACCACATGAGGAACACCTGCCCAAAGTTACACCGAGTCGGGCAAGGAAACCTAGCTCAGAACCTGGGACCCAATCGAGCCAACACCATGGGAGCATCCGGGAGGGAAGCACCGAAGCCGCAAGTGAAGGCCAAGGTATTTGCTCTCAACAAAGAGGAAGTTGGGGCCGATTCAGCAGTGGTGGAAGATACGTTCACTATTCAAGAACATTCCGTTACTGCTTTGATTGATCCCGACTCTACTCATTCCTATATAAACAAGTTGTGTGCATGTCATTTTGGTTGGGATGGAGTGGAGCTACCTTTCACTTTAATGGTGAGCACACCTTTGGGGAAAATGGTGCAAGCGGATCGGTATGTGAATGATTGTAAAATTAATGTGGGGAGAGAAAGTCTGGAGGGAAATTTAATAGTATTGGACATTGAGGATTATGACCTGATTTTGGGGATGGACTAGCTACCCAAGCATGGGGCTAGGGTAGACTGTAAGAATAAGACGGTCCAGTTCGTCAGATCGGGTTGTGATGTGTTGGAATTTAATGGCAAGAGGGTGAAAGAACTTAAGTATTTGATTGCGGGGGCTATGGCCCGAAAATTGCTGAGGTAAGGGTATTAAGGTTATCTGACTTATGTGATAAACAAGTCGAAGGACTAGTGCACTCTGGAGGACACCGAAGTGGTGAAGGATTTTCCCGATATGTTCCCAGCGGAGCTTGATTCGCTACCTCCCCGCTAAGAGGTGGAATTTGCCATAGATTTAGTTCCGGGAGCTGAACCAGTATTACGATCCCCGTACCAGATGGCACCAACAGAGTTGAAAGAGATGAAGGAATAGTTAGAGAAGTTAGTTGGTTAAGGCTATATTAGACCAAGCACGTTGCCTTGGGGAGTGCCTGTGCTATTTGTGAAGAAGAAGGACGGAACTGTGAGGCTATGCATCGATTACCGGGGGTTGAACAACTTGACGATCAAGAACAAATATCCACTACCGTTGATTGACGAGCTATTCGATCAGTTCCAAGGATCCAGTTGCTACTCCAAATTGGACCTGGGGCAAGGGTACTACCAAGTATGGATAAGAGAGGAAGATATCCCCAAGACGGCCTTCAACACCAGGTATGGACATTACGTGTTCGTGGTGATGCTGTTCGGGGTGACCACTGCTCCAGCAGTATTCATGGACTTGATGCACCGAGTGTTCCGACCCTATCTGGACAAGTTCGTGGTGGTTTTCATCGACGACATTTCGATTTACTCCAAGAGTTTGGAGGAGCATGCGGAGCATCTGAAGCTCGTATTGGAGAAACTACGGGAGCACAAGCTGTACGTCAAGTTCTGCAACTGCGAATTTTAGCTAGACAGTATGGCATTCCTTGGCTACGTGGTGACCAAAGAGGGAATCAAGGTAAACCTGGCAAAAAGTTGAAGCAGTATCAGATAAGAAGCAGCTGGAGAATATCACCGGGATCCGTAGTTTCTTGGGATTGGTTGGATACTACAGAAGGTTTATCAATGGATTTTCGACGCTCACATCGCCAATGACCCGTCTGTTGAGAAAAGATGTTCCATTTGTATGGAATGAAATATGCGAGAAAAGTTTACAATAACTGAAGCAAAGACTGATAACTACACCAGTATTGAGTGTACTAAAGGAAGGTAAGCCTTAGGCATTGTATAGCGACGCTTCTAAAGAAGGATTGGGAGCCGTGTTGATGCAGGACCGGAAGGTGATCGCTTACGCTTCTCGAAAGCTAAGACCTCATGAAGTGAACTACCCTAGTCATGATCTGGAGCTGGCAGCTATAGTGTTCACCCTAAAGAAATGGCGATACTACCTGTATGGAGCCAAATATGAGGTGTTCACCGACCATAAGAGTCTGAAGTATATCTTCACTCAAAAGGATCTTAACTTGAGGCAACGAAGGTGGATGGAATTTTTGGAAGAATACCGTTGTCCGATCAACTACCATCCCGGGAAGGCCAACATTATGGCAGACGCCCTAAGCAGGAAAGTTGGAATGGCCAGACTAAGGGTGCAGGAAATGCAAACGGTTCAGAATGTGTTGGACAGAAGGATGGAAGTGCAAGATAAAAGAATTGTCGTCAGCAATTTGAAGTTGGTGCCGGATTTGAAGCGAGAAATCGTGGAAGCTCAGCAATGTAACACCGAGTTTAAGGACAAGGAGCTCAAGCGGCCAAGTAGTGAATTCCGTCAACACAAGGCGAGAGTATTGCATTTCAGGGATTGGTTGTGTATACCCGGTGAGCAGCAATTAAAGGAAAAATTTTGGAGGAGGTGCACAAGTGCAAGTACGCCGTTCATTCGGGGGTGGTCAAGATGTATTAGGATTTGAAGAGAGCCTATTGGTGGCTCGGACTGAAGTGGGATGTGGTCAAGTATATTTCGACCTATCTCACCTGCCAAAAAGTCAAAGCGGAGTACAAGAAGTCTACGGGACGATTACAACCATTGCCAGTACCGGAATGGAAGTGGGAGGAGGTGACTATGGATTTTGTCACTGGACTTCCCATGTCAAAGACCTAGAAGGATGCCATATGGGTAGTGGTGGATCGACAGACCAAGTCGGTCCATTTCATATCGGTAAATGTGAGGGGCTTGATGGAGAAGATAGTTCAGACTTATGTTTGAGAGATAGTCCGATTGCATGGAATGCCTTCGAGCATAGTGTCAGACTGAGACCCAAGATTTACATCTCGATTTTGGGGAAAGTTTCAGGAAGCGATGGGGTCGAGTCTGAAATTTAGCACAATGGCTCATCCGCAGACTGATGGGCAGTCAGAAAGGGTTATTCAAATATTGGAAGATATGCTAAGAGGCTGTGATCTGGACTTCAGGGACAAGTGGGTAGAGTGTGTACCGTATGCCGAACTGTCATATAATAATAGCTACCAAGCCTCAATTGGGATGGCACCGTAAGAGGCTTTGTATGGGTGCAAATGTCAGGTACCATTGTACTGGAGTTGGTCGGAAGATGGTCATGTGAGCAAAACCGGAGAAGTTTGTGTCCAAGTAATGTTAGATAAAGGGAAATTCATCAGGGAAAGGTTGAAGGCAGCTCAGAGCCAACAAAAGAGCTATGCGGACAACCGGCGAAGATAATTGGAGTTTTAAATCAGGGACAACGTATTTTTGAAATTGACGTCAAGTAGGGGAATTTTGAAGCATCTGAAGGGTGAAAAGTTGAATCTGAGATATTTGGGGCCGTTTCCGATTAAGGAGAGGATTGGGCCGATAGTATACCGATTGGACCTGCCAGATGGATTGACGGGAATCCATGATGTGTTTCATGTGTCACAACTGAAGAAGCACAATGCTGATCCCGATCATGTTTTGAATGATGAACCGTTAGTATTGCAACCAGATCTGAGCTATGTGGAGAAGCCTGTACGAATATTGGACCGCAGTGTCAAGACTCTCCGAAGCAAACAGATACCGATGGTCAAGGTTCAGTGGGAGCATCATGGCACGTGAAATACCACGTGGGAATCAGAAGAATGGGTTAAATGGAAGTATCCCGAGCTAAAATAGAGGTATGCTTGAATTTCAGGACGAAATTCTTCTAAGGAGGGGAGGATGTGAAACCCCAGTCAAAACCAACCTTAGAGTAAGGGGATTGGGATGCATATCATATTTTATAGCATGTTTAAATATATTTTTATATGATTTTATGTGTTTTGGATTTATGTTTTATTGTCTCGAAGGCATGATTATGAGTATTAAGTGAGAAGGGCAAAATGGTAATTTTTGCTTGAAGTGAAAATGGAGAGATAGCTTGAGGATTAAATAGGAAAAATATTTTAGGGAGAAAATAAAAATAAGAGTTGTTGTGGTTTATTGGTTAGAGCTTTAGAATTAATTCTTGAGGTCCTGAGTTCAAATTCCATCATTAGAGCTATAGCATGATTGAGTTTTATTTTTGCTTGGGAAGTGATATTTTCGGCCTTAGGTGCTTTAGAATAGGGTAGAGGTGTTATCCTAAGGGAAGCATGATAAGAGTATCCTAATCATACTCTTTTACCCTACACAAAATTCCTAAGGGGAATTCATTTCCTCTTTATCCTTAATTTTTCCTATTTCTCAATTCATTAGTTTGTTCAATTTGTTCAAGCCAGTTTAATTCTAGGAAAATTCCAGCAATGTGCTGTGGATTTGGAGGTTCAAAATGTCTTAGTGAAAGACATCTTATGGACCGAAACCATGGAAGAGGGGGAAGGATTCTAAGTGAATTAATTTCCCTAGTAAACTTTCTAAAACTTCACTCTAGCTAGGTTTATTTTCTTTCATGCATTGAGCTGAAATTTTTCCAGCTACTTGTGCCTTTAAGGTGTCAAAATTCTTAGCCATTATTGCCTCCCAAATTCTGCCAGAAAATGGCCTTTTTGATCAGCTTGAAACCTGAATTTTCTGGCCATTTTCGGACTGCACAAAGGCTATGCAAAACCAGAAAAATCCCTGGGCAAATTCGCAGCTTTGGAGGTCCGAAACTAAACTGTTTTCTTTCAGTTTTTGTTCAACATCTTACCAACATTTTTCCTCCATATAGAAGGCTGGAAAACAGACTTGAAAGACCTCTGAAATTTCCTTCAAATCGTCTGCAAATCGGCTGGAAAATGGCAGCTAAAACTGCCCAGAAAAATTCCATCCCTAGCGAAAATCCTGTGCAATTTTTTTTTTTTCCAACTTGTTTCCTAATTCAGCCCAAGCCGAAACTCCACTCTTCTTCTGCACAAACCACCCTTAAACAGCCATGAACTGAACTCCATTGTCCTCCCCAAGCTTCTGCATGAAAATCCAATCATGGCTGCCCTAAAAGATTTCCAAAAAAATTACTGCAATCATACCTTGATTAGATACCAAAATTCCAGCCACCATAATTTAGCAACCTTCCATAAAATATCCCTCAAAAAACCAGACATTTCCTTCACCATTATACTCCTTATTTTCGGCCACCTTTAGCCTCCTTCAGCCAGCTTTCGTCCAGCTGAAATATTGCACAAGCAGTCGGCCATAGCAGCTTCCCAAAAGCTCTCCAATAATCAAAGATATTCTTGTTATATTTAGTTTCCAAATTTGCTTCCCAAAAATATTCTTTAAGGATTTCAAAAACTAGCCTTTCCTTTCCCCTTCCAAACCAGAAAATCATCTACCAAAACCCTACAAACAGTCAGCCAACCTTAATCCCTTTAGAAATTCGGCCAACCTTGAACAAAACCTCTCTACTCTCTTCAACCTTCAAGAACACATAGCACACCAAGAACACCTACTCTTTCCTTTCACCTAATACCTCTCCAAATTACTTCAAACTTCTTCTAAAAATTCCAGATTTCATCTATACACTACCGGGAGCCCATCCATACCGGTTTTAACATCACACTCCAAAATCCAACTTGCTCTTTTGGATAAAAAACCAGAAATTTTGTGAAGGCTCAAGAACACCTTCAAGGTAGGTTTGTTCAAACAACTTCATCTTCTCTAATCTTTGATCTCTAATGAATATACGTATGAATAAACATGCTAATGGACTCTCTCCTTCTCTTTTCTCTCTCTCTCTCTCTCTTGGCCAAACCACTCTCCCTCTTGGCTGATTGATTTCATCAACCATGGCCATGCTTTCTTCATCTTCCTTGGACGGACTTAGACATCTTGGAGTTGAGATCCATTCGAAACTCCTTCATGGTATTCACCAATCAAGTAAGCCTCTTTAACCCTCCTTTTAAATTCTAGATTCATGTCTCTAGGATGATATTAGTAGAAGATGGATTATGAATAGGGCTTGAGCATGTATTGTTGTGATGTGTTGAGATTGAAGCGTTAATAAATGTGTGTTTATGATGGAGATAGGATCTATGCATGAGCTGATTATCTTGGTTGATTGTATGGTGTTTTTAGGGTTTAATGCATGCCTCCATGTCATAGGTAGTATTTGTGATCAAGTATGCTAGAGATTAGTCACTTTTGGTGAATAGGATTTATATTCATGTTGGGTTGTTGAAGCCATGATTAAATTTATGCTCGTAGAGGTTAGATCATGTCTTGATAAATTTAGATCTATGATATTGTGCATGATTTGGATGATTTGATGAATTGAAGGGATGCATATGTTCATGATTGTAGTCAGGAATAGAAATATGATCATGATCTAGTTGTCCCAAAGTTAATTTTATTTCATCAATAAAATATTTAATATTATAATTTTTCTAGTAAATTCGAAAAAAACCCTAGGAAGGTAGATTTGGACTATTATATTTATAATAAGGATATTTTAGTCAATTAAATAGTGGTTTTGAAAGAAATAAAATATATAGAAATTGTATGATCAAATAAAGCCTTTTATAGAAATAATCATAATAAGTAAAATATTTATTATTAAAATTTAATTATTATCTTTTAATCAAAACCTATTAAATTTTATTTATTATTTTTCGAGCAAGTCTCGTTAAAATTTATTTTCAACTAATTTTAGTTATCAATTGTTTTCTAATAACTAAATCATTAATAAATCATTTTTTTTACCTAATACCACCAAGGACTCTTCATCAAATAAACTTTAAATTTTTCTTAGCAAGATTTAAACCTTCAACTTATTAGTACCTATTTCCCAGAACACTAATTATTTAAATATCGAACTTGACTTAGCTTATAAACCCATTTTATTTATTATTTGGCCTTAAAACTTGGGACACTAGGATCACGGTAATAGTGAATTGAACTAGTCTTATTTGTGAAAGTGGATTTTGGCTTGAGATTGATTGTGGTTTATATTTACCCCAGGCAGGGTTAGGACAACCATTGAAGACCTTTATCTTATTCAAGATAAGGATCAGATAAGCTCTTGCATAAAACCCGATTGATGTAAAATGTTTATTATGGCAAGCCAAATGTAGAGTGCATGGACACTCAGTTCTGCAAAGGCAATTGAGGATTAACTTCTTTCTTATGTCAGACAAACAAACTATTTGAAAATTAATAAGTTGATTTATTCAAACTCAAAACTCTTTCCAAAACTGATTTTGACAAAGATTTTGGAAACCCTTAATTGCCATTTTAATGTGGAACGGTGTTTTGTTCATTTTCTCCCAAGTGGGTAACGTCGTTGAGTACTCAATAAGGGTAGACTGCTAGGGCTAGTCTTTGAAGGGTTAGGGTAAGTCTCTTAGTAGGTGGCCACCTCTGAGGGGTGAGTCCTTCTCGGATAAGATGTCAGTCCAGTTGGTCGTGTCGGTCCGAGCTAGCAGTTTATTTTTCAGTCAAGTGACTGTGTTTTGCTGGAATGGACACCCGATTATTGTTTAGGTATAGAGAAAGAGGAGTATCTTGCTCGGTAGGCCGATCACCTATCTTTTGTCAGTCTACACAAAGTGTCGACATTCTGACTGGTTATGGGGCCCAACGTGTGGTAACCTATGACCACCTTTTTGAGTGGTTAATTTTATTGATTATTTATGGTTGGAAAAGCCAAAACACCACTCTTGATTTTGACTAATGCTTATTACTTGCCAGTGTTCTCTTATAATGGTTTTATACTTTGCATTCACAAACTATTTCCACTGGACACTCAAAGCACACACGGACTTATTGAGATTTCTGTCTCACCACCATTTTTACCATGATTTCAGGTCAACCTGTTGTGGGGATTAGTAGCTAGATATTGCTTGCCTTGGAAGACTTTCTGATAAATTTATTTTGTGTAATGCTTCGGGGAGATGAGAGTGGATAAATTTTATTATGGATTTGTTTATGGTATTCTTTAATTTATTCTTGGGTTGTAATAAATTTTAAGTTAAAGTATTATTTTTATTCTGCTATTTTATTTGTGGGACCTAGTTGTAAAGACCCCTTATCATTCGGACGGGGCGACATCTACGGCCCTGGCGGGCCTCGGTAGCGGGGTGTTACAAGTGGTATCAGGACCTAGGTTATAGGCAAATATTGATGATATATGTTCCATTTATTTAAGTTTTAAATCTTTATCTAATTTATCTTGTTTATGTTGTGGGATGGTTATAATGCTTAGAACAGCGAGGAAATGGCAGCAATGGCACCTGCCTATCCCTATATTCCAGGAAGACCTTCCAGTTCCCCAACCTGCCCCTCAACCAGTTATCCCTATGGAGGATAACAGTGATGATGAGGTTAACCCTATGGAGGATAGCAGTGATGACGAGATACAGATCCTTGAGCCACCCCCAATTTCGGTGATAGACATAAGCTCTGACAGTGAGGATGAGGTGATAGTAGTGGAGCCTGATCCCCACCCTCCTAATCCCGAGGTGGACTTAGCAGCAGGTAGTGATGACCCGGGGGAGATAGACTACGAGACTCCACCTAGGCCTTCTTTCCTTCGTTCTTTTAACCGAGTTGAGCCCGAGGATAGTTCTAGGCACCCTGGGAAGGAGCCAATGGAGGGATTTGCCAGCGGGGATGGGGTAGATTTTTCTAAGAACTCTGGGGGTTGGTTGTATGAGGATGATGATGAGGATTCTGAGGAGGATTAGAGGACTAGGAGTTATTTCAATTTGGATGTTTATTTATTATTTTCCATGGATTTTTATGACAAGGATTTTTACTTCTACTTTCTATCAGAATTTTGAATTTATGCAAGTCCATTTTTGAAAGAGAATTTATTCCTTAGACAAAACTTACATATGATTTCCTTTTACATACAATCTGGCTTGAATGCATGTGCAACTAAAATGATTTGATCCTTGAATGCATACACTTAACATTTGGGGTATGGTTTAGAATGGCACCCAAGCGCCGTACAGCTTCTTCAAGCAGAAGGATTCCGGAGGTAGATCATGTAGCACCTGAAATTGAGACTGAGCAGATGCAATCACCCAATCGGGGTAATGGAAGTAGTGATCCAAAGATGGGAATGGGGTCCGATGCACCGGTTGATGTGTCAATGGGCTAGGCACTCAGTAAGGTGGCCAAGATTCTGCAGACTCTGACCGAGCGAAGGAACCCTAGAGGGGAAGGTGAGGCGTTAGAGCGGTTCCTGAAGTTTCAACCGCCCGTTTTCATGGGCGAAGCTGAACAAGATTAGAAGGCCGAACAATGGGTTGAGCAAATGGAGGAAATTTTCGCAATGCTCCAGTACACCGAGGAGTGGATGGTTAAGTTTGCGGCTTTCCGATTGAGAGGACCAGCTCGGGCATAGTGGCAGCGGGTCCAAGACGACTGGGAGATGGTCGAGCAGGAATGGGCGTGGTCCAACTTCGTTAAAGCCTTCAGGGCTGAGTACATCCCTCAGTAGATTGTGGAGAAGCGAGAAGACGAATTTCAGAATTTGAGGCAGGGAAGCATGTCGGTGGCCCAATACGCGGTTCGGTTCACCCAGTTGTCCAAATACTGCAAGAGATTGGTGGACACCGAGCAGAATAGGACGAGATAGTTCATCAAGGGGCTGAGATCAGAGCTGAGGAGGGCATTGGCACCTGCTCCTCCGATAACCTATTCTGGGCCTGTAGATGCAGCTACCCGAACGAAAAATGAGGACCGCAGCAGGATGGCGGCAAAACCATTCCAGCCACCAAGACAACCGCAGGGACACTTCCCGAGACTGCAACCGCACAAACGCCCCACCAATCACCAATGGCAGAACCGAGGAAAGCAAGCCCGGATAGCACCCGGTGGACCTACCTTGAATCTCCCATCATACAGGCAGTGTGGAAGAAAAGGCCACACCGAGAGGAATTGTTGGACCAAGGGTGGTGAAATGAAATGCTATCACTGTAGCGACTCGAACCACATGAGGAACACCTGCCCCAAGTTACACCGAGACGGGCAAGGAAACCTGGCTCAGAACCCGGGGTCCAACCGAGCCAACACCACGGGAGCATCTGGGAGGGGAGCACCGAAGCCGCAAGTGAAGGCCAAGGTATTCGCTCTCAATAGAGAGGAAGTTGGGGCCGATGCAGCGGTGGTGGAAGGTACGTTTACTATTCAATGACATTTCGTTACTACTTTGATTGATCCTGGCTCTACTCATTCCTATATAAATAAGTTGTGTGCATGTCATTTGGGTTGGGATGGAGTGGAGCTACCTTTCACTTTAGTGGCGAGCACACCTTTGGGGAAAATGGTGCAAGCGAATCGGTATGTGAAAGATTGTAAAATTAATGTGAGGAGAGAAAGTCTGGAGGGAGATTTAATAGTATTGGACATTGAGGATTATGAACTGATTTTGGGGATGGACTAGTTACCCAAGCATGGGGCTAGGGTAGACTGTAAGAATAAGACGGTCCAGTTCGTCAGACCGGGTTGTGATGTGTTGGAATTTAATGGCAAGGGGGTGAAAGAACTTAAGTATTTGATTGCGGGGGCTATGGCCCTAAAATTGCTGAGGTAAGGGTATCAAGGTTATCTGGCTTATGTGATAAACAAGTCGAAGGACTAGTGCACTCTGGAGGACACCGAAGTGGTGAAGGATTTTCCCGATATGTTCCCAGCGGAGCTTGATTCGCTACCTCCCAGCCGAGAGGTGGAATTTACCATAGATTTGGTTCCGGGAGTGGAACCAGTATCGCGAACCCCGTACCGGATGGCACCAGTAGAGTTGAAAGACCTGAAGGAATAGTTAGAGAAGTTTGTAGGTCAATGCTATATCAGACCAAGCACGTCGCCTTGGGGAGTGCTTGTGCTATTTGTGAAGAAGAAGGACGAAACTTTGAGGCTATGCATCGATTACTGGGGGTTGAACAACTTGACGGTCAAGAACAAGTATCCACTACCATTGATTGACGAGCTATTCGATCAGTTGCAAGGATCCAGTTGCTACTCCAAATTGGACTTGAGGCAAGGGTACTACCAAGTGCGGAAAAGATAGGAAGATATCCCCAAGACGGCCTTCTACACCAGATATGGACATTACCAGTTCGTGATGATGCCGTTCAGGGTGACCAATACTCCAGCAGTATTCATGGACTTGATGCACCGAGTGTTCCGACCCTATCTCGACAAGTTCGTGGTGGTCTTCATCGACGATATTTCGATTTACTCCAAGAGTCTGGAGGAGCATGCGGTGCATCTGAAGCTCGTATTGGAGAAACTGCAGGAGCACAAACTGTACACCAAGTTCAGCAACTGCAAATTCTGGCTAGACAGTGTGGCATTCCTTGGCCATGTGGTGACCAAAGAGGGAATCAAGGTAGACCCGGCAAAAGGTTGAAGCTGTATCAGACTGGAAGCAGCCGGAGAATGTCACCGAGATTCGAAGTTTCTTGGGATTGGCTGGATACTACCAAAGGTTTATCAAGGGATTTTCGACGCTCACATTACCAATTACCCATCTGTTGAGAAAGGATGTTCCATTTGTATGGAACAAAAAATTCGAGAAAGGTTTCGAAGAATTGAAGCAAAGACTGATGATTGCACCGGTATTGAGTCTACCAAAGGAAGGCAAGCCTTAGGCGCTGTATACCGACGTTTCGAAAGAAGGATTGGGAGCCGTGTTGATGCAGGACTGGATGGTGATCGCTTACGCTTTTCAGAAGCTAAGACCTCATGAAGTGAATTACCCTACTCATGATCTGGAGCTGGCAGCTATAGTGTTCGCCCTAAAGAAATAGCGACACTACTTGTATGGAGCCGAATATGAGGTGTTCACCGACCATAAGTGTCTGAAGTATATCTTCACTCAAAAGGATCTGAACTTGAGGCAGCGACGGTGGATGGAATTCTTGGAAGAATACCGTTGTCCGATCAACTACCATTCTGGGAAGGCTAACATTGTGGCGGACGCCCTGAGCAGGAAAGTTGGAATGGCCAGACATAAGAGCAAGTACGCCATTCATCCGGGGGATGTCAAGATGTATCAGGATTTGAAGAGAGCTTATTGGTGGCTCGGACTGAAGCAGGATGTGGTCAAGTATGTTTCGACCTGTCTCACCAGCCAGAAAGTCAAAGCGGAGCATAAGAAGTCTGCGGGACTATTACAACCATTGTCAGTATCGGAATGGAAGTGGGAGGAGGTGACTAATGGATTTTGTCACTGGACATCCCAAGTCAAAGACACAGAAGGATGCCATATGGGTAGTGGTGGATCGACTGACCAAATCGGCCCATTTCATACCGGTAAATGTGTGGGACTCGATAGAGAAGCTGGCTCAGACTTATATTTGAGAGATAATCCGACTGCATGGAGTGCCTTCGAGTATAGTGTCAGACCGAGACCCGAGGTTTACATCTCGATTTTGGGAAAAGTTTAAGGAAACGATGGGGTCGAGTCTGAAATTTAGCACGACGACTCATCCGCAGACTGATGGGTAGTCAGAAAGGGTTATTCAAATAGTGGAAGATATGCTGAGAGCCAGTGTTCTGGACTTCGGGGACAAGTGGGTAGAGTGTGTACCGTATGCCGAACTGTCATATAATAATAGCTACCAAGCCTCAATTGGGATGGCACCGTATGAGGTTTTGCATGGGCGCAAATGTCAGGTACCACTATACTGGAGTTGGTCAGAAGATGGTCATGTGAGCAAAACTGGAGAAGTCTGTGTCCAAGTAATGTTAGATAAAGTGAAATTGATCAGGGAAAGGTTAAAGGCAACTCAAAGCCGACAGAAGAGTTATGTGGACAACCAGCGAAGATAATTGGAATTTCAAGTCGGGGACGACGTATTTTTGAAACTGATGTCGAATAGGGAAATTTTGAAGCATCCAAAGGGTGGAAAGTTGAATTCGAGATATTTGGGACCGTTTCCAATTGAGGAGAGGATTGGACCGGTAGAATACCAATTGGACCTACCAGATGGATTGACAGGAATCCATGATATGTTTCATGTGTCACAACTGAAGAAGTACAATGCTGATCTTGGTCATGTTTTGAATGATGAACTGTTAGTGTTGCAGTCAGATCTGAGCTATGTGCAGAAGACTGTACGAATATTGGACCGCAGTGTCAAGACTCTCCGAAGCAAACAGATACCGATGGTCAAGGTTTAGTGGGAGCATCATGGCACGTGAAATACCACGTGGGAATCAGAAGAATGGGTTAAACGGAAGTATCCCAAGCTAAAATAGAGGTATGCTTGAATTTTAGGACGAAATTCTTCTAAGGAGAGGAGGATGTGAAACCCCAGTCAAAACCAACCTTAGAGTAAGGGAGTTTGAATGCATATAATATTTTATTGCATATTTGAATATATTTTTATATGATTTTATGTGCTTTGGATTTATGTTTTATTGTCTCGAAGGCTTGATTGTGAAGTATTGAGTGAGAAGGGCAAAATGGTAATTTTTGCTTAAGGTGAAAATGGGGAGATAGCTTGAGAATTAAATAGGAAAAATATTTTAGGGAGAAAATAAAAACAAGAGTTGTTGTGGTTTAGTGGTTAGAGTTTTGGAATTAATTCTTGAGGTCTTGAGTTCAAATCCCATCATTAGAGCTATAGCATGATTGAATTTTATTTTTACTTGGGAAGTGATATTTTCGTCCTTAGGTGCTTTAGAATAGGGTAGAGGTGTTATCCTAAGGGTGGCATGATAGGAGTATCCTATTCCTACTCTTTCACCCTACACAAAATTCCTAAGAGGAATTCATTTCCTCTTGATCCTTAATTTTTCCTATTTCTCAATTCATTAATTTGTTCAATTTGTTCAAGCCAGTTTTATTCTAGGAAAATTCCAGCAATGTGCTATAGCTTTGGAGGTTCAAAATGTCTTAGTGAAAGACATTTTATAGACTGAAACCATGAAAGAGGGGGAAGGATTTCAAGTGAATTAATTTCCCTAGTGAACTTTTTAAAACTTCACTCTAGGTAGATTCATTTTCTTTCATGTAATGAACTGAAATTTTTCCAGCTTCTTGTGCCTTCAAGGTGTCAAAATTCTTAGCCATTATTGCCTCCCAAATTCTGCCAGAAAATGGCCCTTTTGATAAGCTTGAAACCTGAATTTTCTGGCCATTTTTGGATTACACAAAGGCTCTGCAAAACTAGAAAAATCCCCGGGCAAATTCGCAGCTTTGGAGGTCCGAAACCAAGATGTTTTCTTTCAATTTTTGTTCAGCATCTTAGCCACGTTTTTCCTCCATAAAGAACGTTGAAAACCAGACTTGAAAGACCTCTGAAATGGCCTTCAAATCCTCTGCAAATTGGCTGGAAAATGGCAGCTAAAACTGCCCAGAAAAATTCCAGCCCTTGAGAAAATCCTATGCATAATTTTTTTTTTCCAGCTTGTTTCCTAATTTAGCTCTAGCCGAAACTCCACCCTTCTTTTGCACGAACTACCCTTAAACAGCCATGAACTGAACTCCATTGTCCTCCCCATGTTTCTACACGAAAATCCAATCATGGCTGCCCTAAAAGATTTCCAAAAAAATTACCGCAATCATACCTTGATTGGATACCAAAATTCCAGCCACCATAATTTAGCAACCTTCCATAAAATATCCCTAAAAAAACCAGACCTTTCTTTCACCATTATACTCCTTATTTTCGGCCACCCTTGGCCTCCTTCAACCAACTTTCATCCAGCCTAAAAACTACACAAGCAGTCGGCCATGGCAGCTTCCCAAAAACTCTCCAATAATCAAAGATATTCTTGTTATATTTAGTTTCCAAATTTGCTTCCCAAAAATATTCTTTAAGGATTTCAAAAACTAGCCTTTCCTTTCCCCTTCCAAACCAAAAAATCATCTACCAAAACCCTACAAACAGTCAGCCAACCTTAATCCCTTCAGAAATTCGGCCAACCTTGAACAAAACCTCTCTACTCTCTTCAACCTTCAAGAACACATAGCACACCAAGAACACCTACTCCTTCCTTTCGCCTAATACCTCTCCAAATCACTTCAAACTTCTTATAAAAATTCCAGATTTCATCTATACACTACTGGTAGTCCATCCATACCAGTTTTAACATCACACTCCAAAATCTAACTTGCTCTTTTGGATCAAAAACCAGAAATTTTGTGAAGGCTCAAGAACACCTTCAAGGTAGGTTTGTTCAAACAACTTCATCTTCTCTAATCTTTGATCTCTAATGAATATACGTATGAATAAGCATGCTAATGGACTCTCTCCTTCTCTTTTCTCACTCTCTCTCTCTCTCTCTCTCTTGGCCGAACCACTCTCCCTCTTGGCTAACTGATTTCATCAACTAAATATTTATTCTAGTTAGGGGAATATTTTGAGGAGACTCCTAACCTTCTAGAAGCCTTAATACTGCCACCAAGGATAAGGAAAAGGAGAAAACCTAATTCTTGTATATTTAGGAAAGTATCGTGAGGGATTTTTAGTTTCCAATCCTTTAATGCTTAGGAAATTTTGGAAAATATTATTCTCTATTTCCACTCCTATGTGCCGCCACCTTTGCTCCCATATGGGCGACCACCTTGCATCCTAAACCTCCTAGGATTATGATTAATTAATTAAAAGAAGCTTTTTACTAGTTAAAACATAGAGAAAATAGGATTCTTCCTTAATTCTTTTCCTTTTTCTTCTATTTCCTAAATCTAATATAATTTACCTATAAAAGCCTATCTAAATCAGATTTTTTAGCCCTCAAAATCCCTACGAAATCGCCCCATACTCTCTCTCTCTCTCTCTCTCTCTCTCTCTCTCTCTCTCTCTCTCTCTCTCTCTCTCTCTCTCTCTCTCTCTCCGCTGGTACATGAAATCCCCTCTCATTTTTCCAAAGTTTAATTATTTTGTTGCTTACAAAGAATTTTTGCACAAAATCACAATGTTTGAGCACCAATCTTGGATCGATTCATTGACGTTCTTGGTGGTAACGGAAGTTAGGAGACACCCACTCGTCCTTCTAAGGTTGTTCGAATTAGGCATAAAAAGAGGTAATGGCCAAAGTCGTTTCTTTTCCTTGATTTTCTTATTGCCACAATTATAGAGGCAAAATTAGGATTTTTAGGGTTTTAAAAATTGTAACATGTATTCCTTGTTTGAAAGTTCATGATTATCATCTAAACATGCTTAGATATTAAAAAAGAAAATACCTTTCGAAAGATTTTTATAAAAGAAAGTACTTTTACCCTTTATCCATGAAAGCTGGAAATTTTGTGATGATATGCTAGTTGTAGGATTTAAGATAAAATAAAATAGCAAAGTGATTTATTATGGTAGAGCTTTTTGATATTGTAATCTAGACATGTTTAGAATATTTTTTATGTTAGATATCATGCAAGAACACCTTGGGACAAAACCTAGCAATTTTCGAAAAAACTGATGGGATAAAGTGCCATGTCTTTGTTGTATAGTCAATTTGATGCTATTATTTCAGTGTGATAAAATCCAAATTTGAGAAAGGTCAAAATAGAGAAACATAGCTTTATATGTATAGATGCCATTTATAACAGTTCAGAATTTTCTAATTCGGGAATTAAAAATTACGATTTTTTCTTTCATGCTAGTCTGTGCTTGGCATAATACTCCTACATCGAAAAATAATTTTTTAAGTACAAATAAAGTCTAGTTTTTGTGCAAGGCCACTTATATTCCATTCTATTTGAGTTCAGGTATGTCTATGTAAAAATTAAAGTCAATTGAGGTGTCTTTATATGTATTACACTCTCGGAAAAGAAGGGATAACTTGTTGCAAATTATGATCAGCTTAAGAATTTCTAAAGAAACTCTCCATTATTAATTTGTATCCTTCTTTAGGTGTAATAATTATAAGTATTGACATTAGGGATGTAGTAAAGTTTTGGATAATGATTTATTTGAAGCCTTGTTGGTTGTATGTAAATAGGGAATTAACTATATAAGGGATATGATTTCCTAAAATACTAGGAGTAGGTTGTGATTTATTTATTTTATGATTTTTAGACTTGGAAGGAGGTCAAGGGCAAGGATCCACACATTGGGATTAAGAAATTAATTTGCTATACCAAGGTAAGTTCTTGCATTAAAATTGTTTGTGAAAAATAGCAATTGCAATATTGTCAAGTATTATGTTTTGTCATTGGAAACATGAGTTTCGTATTAAAATGTTCAATATGGCTAGTTTTCTTACTCTATTTCAACTTATACACTGATTTCTTAAACAAAAGGGATTTCAAATAATTCACTTGACTTCTGCACTAAATGATTTAATCAAGGTTTTTCAAGTTATGCTAGATATTTTCTTTTTATTACTAATTGATGCTAATGAGTTTCCTTGAATGCAAAAACATTGAGTACTCAATAAAGGTAGCCTACTAGCACTAGTTTAAGAAGGAGTGAACTAACTTTTAGATAGACGGCCACTTCTAGGAGGTGAACTTATTTTTTGATTAGGCGATAGTGGTAGGAAGTCAGGCCAATCCAAGCTAGCAACTAATTCCAAGTGAGATTGTATTTCTCCGAAATTGATAACCAGTAAGTTAGAGGGATTTGGGAGAAGGAGGAGTATCTCCACCCGTAGGTCGATCACTCACTGTACTATGATGCAAGGTTTCATAATACAGGATCATGATGTAGGGTTTCATGACTCAGGACCATGATGTATAGTCCACTTTATTGTTGAGTGGTTAATTTTCTTGAAGTAAAGTTATTTATTGAGAATGCAAATTGAAAACACCACTCTTGTGTTTAAAATTGTTGATTATGATTGCAATTGTGCTTTTGGTATTTCAAAATACATATTACGAAATTGTTTCAAAAGAATACTCTCACACATAGAGGACTTATTGAGAAATTTATTTCTTACATTATTTGTGCATGTTTTCAGGTCGTGAACACTATTGGCAATGTCAGGGTTAGAGTTTAAAATCTTATACTTTACATTTTAGTTGTTTTGCTGGGAGACAATGTTCTGTCATGCATTATTTTGAAATTATGTATAAGTTTTACTTGAACTGCGATACGTTTAAGTTTTATTTGAACTATTATTTTGAATGAGTTATTTATTTACTTCACTATAAAGACTTCTTATCATATGAATGTGACGATATCCCCACTATTTTTGGATACATAAGTAGCAAAATGTTGCACATGCACGCTACTAGTGGCTTCAAAAAGGATCGAGTAGATGGTATAAGGGTCAAGCCTTCTTATCCTAGAGCAGAGTATATAGGGAGTGGATACTATCATGGTGAGACTTCAAGGGGAGCATCCCAAAGGATGGTCAGTATATTCGAGCTGAAAAGGGGCAAAGTGATTTCGAAAAGAAAGAAGGATCGGAAGGCACAAAAACTAGTAGAAATGCAATAGCAGCTCTTTTAGTATTTGGGTTTACAATTATTGGAGGACACTCACAAGGACTTCTACTCAAGTTCAGATAATGATAGTGAGCTCTTATTGATGACACATGAAGTCTATTGGGGTGACAATAATTTTATTACTATTATTTTTAATGGTGAATTGTGACATTTTTTTGCTCTTTTCTACTATCATACTTCTAAACTTATGGATTTGTTTTTTCGTTGGTTGTGTATCTTTGTAGTTATAGATGTGTTTTATGAGTATATTAATTTATAGTGTATTTATTTGGACTAATTTTGGTTATAGATTAACGAAAAAAGTATGGCAGGAACCCAATATTTAGGAATTTATTGTCAAAATAAATGGAATATTAAAAAATATATTTCACAGCTGATTAGCGACGGAAGATACTGTTAGTAGAATTAACGATCGAATTACGATTGCAAATTAATATTTTAAAAACTTTTAAAAATTTGCTCTCTAATCGAACACATCTAGTGACAAAAAAGAAATTTAGTTTTAAAATTTTAAAATATTTTAGTTACAAATCAGTTGCAATTATTGTCTATATGTGACTGTAGCGAAAATTAATTTTAAAATGTTTAAAAATGTTGATTGCTAATCGATCACGACTATTAGCAATTACTTTTATTTATAAAAATTAATTATTTTTTCTTGTCGAGATTTTTTTTTTTTTGTGATTGTTTAACGATGCATTTGTCGGTGTAAATTATTGACCGATTCATTTTATTAGTCGCTTAGCAAACAGTAAAAGCAAGTCCGACCCGTATTTGTCACTAATACTTATTTAACAATCGATCGTAGATCATTAATACTCATTTAGTGATATCGGTCGCTAATTTTATTGTTTCTTGTAAAGTTGCAAGCTTATGTCTCATGTTCCAAGTACTGACTCCACACACATACAC
Organism: Voacanga thouarsii; assembly: GCA_026120185.1. NCBI lineage: Eukaryota > Viridiplantae > Streptophyta > Magnoliopsida > Gentianales > Apocynaceae > Voacanga > Voacanga thouarsii. Next base: position 746,240 of record JANUWF010001750.1, read on the forward strand.
ACATATATACATGCGTGATTCTTTTGATCGGTTCAACCGTGAATCGAGCTAACCCCAGTCATGCTTAATCTTGACTACTAATTTTACAATGGAAAATCACAACAATTTGTTCATCTTTCACATGTACGCACTTTTGAAAAGGGTATTTTAGTTTGAAAAATCATTAAGGACATTTTATCTTATTTTAAATAATTTCTTTATCAAATTAGGACCAAATTGTACCCATTCCCCCCCCCCCAATTCTTAAGTGGCAAAAATTCGAATAATTTTTATTAGAGCTATTTAAATTGATCTCCAATATGTACAACGTTTAAATTCATATAATTTGAGGATTAATAATAGGTATATTATTTTTAATTGAGTCTTTAACACTTTGTTTAATTTGCAAAGGAGAGAAGGAGAAGAATGACATCCTTTACTTCTTGTCAGGGGAATTTAACATAATTTATTTCAGTTTTACTTAGTTAGAGTAGAAAGGAAGTAAATAAAAAATTGTCCATTATATTAAATTTACAATTATATCATTATATTGATTACTTTAACTATCAAAAATTGAGAAGAAAAAGCACATTTGTTTTTTTAACTTTTATTTACATCGCAAAGCTTCTAAAATTGGAGAGAAAAATTTACTAAGCGGAAGGAGGGCTGTTCTCCTTCTTAGTTTACTTGCTCATTTTTTTTTTTTTATCTTCAACTAAATATGAATTTTTCCATTTACCTCTAGATTTATTTCATCCTTTTAAATACTTCCTTCTTTCTATTCCAACCAAATATAATATAGAATCCAATTTAAAATTAATGATTAGAACCAATTTGACAACTTGAAAAATATTTATAAACAAAAAAGTTTGTTAAATTGGTTTAATGACAATTTTTTTATTTTTTAAAAAAAATTATGAAATAAAAAAAAAGCAAATTGGTGAATTTAATTCCTGAACTTTTTTACTTTGACATCGTTGGTCCCTATTCTTTCTTTTTTTTTTTTTTAACTTTATACATCCTCTATCTTTTTTAATTTGGTATATTAGGTCCTCTATCTTTTTTAATTTGATATATTAGGTTCCTATTCTTTTTTTTTTAATTTATAGATCTTCTATCTTTTTTAATTTGGTATATTAGGTCATCTATCTTTTTTTAATTTGATAAATTAAATCCTCAAGTCCAACAGTACTACCACTGACTTGGCCCCGTATGGAAGTGGAGTTATCTCTTGTACAGACCATCTAGTACTAGAAAATCAACTTTCATTGCTACAACGACCAAGTCACTAAGCTATAACATCTATGACCTTGATTTATCAAAAGTATTGGACGATTTTGATCTGAAATTGCTTCTATTGCAAACTATGAGCAAATCTCTGATCGTGATCGAAGATTTAGATCATTATTTGGTTGAGAAACAAACCACCGTGAGGTCCTCCAGGATTTTGAATTTCATAGACGAGATAATCTTCTACTGTGGGGATGAGCGCATGATATTTTTAAAATTTAAAAATTAAAGACTAAATTTTAAATTATTTATAATTTATTTTTGTATTATATATTTTATTATAATTTAAATTAATTATAAAAATATTAATAATTATAAAAATATTTAATATATTTAGATTTTAAATTTAAATAATTTTTATATAAATATCACGCACTTATCCCCACAGCAGGAGATTATCCCATCCATGAAATTCAAAATCCTGGAGGACCTCTCGGTGGTTTGTTTTCCAACCAAATACCAATCTAAATCTTCGATCACGATCAGAGATTTACTCATAGTTTGCAACAGAAGCAATTTCAAATTGCAATCATCCGATACTTTAGATAAATTGAGGTCATAAATGTTATAGCCTAGTGACTTGACCATTGTAGCAATGAAAGTTGATTTTCCAGTATCAGATGGTCCGTGCAGGAGACAACTCCGCTTCCATATGGGGCCAAGTCGATGGTAGTACTGTTTGAACTTGAGAACCTAATATATCAAATTAAAAAAGATAGAAGACCTAATATACCAAATTAAAAAAGATAAAAGACCTATAAAGTTTTTTTTTTAAAAAAGAATAGGGACCTAATATATCAAATTAAAAAAGATAGAGAACCTAATATATCAAATTAAAAAAGATGGAGGACCAATAAAGTATAAAAAAAGAATAGGGACTAACCATGTCAAAGTAAAAAAGTTCAGGGGCTAAATTCACCAACTTGCCAATAAAAAAAACTAACAAAATAGTTTAAAAACTTACTTGTCAACTTGTAAAATACTTAAAAATTAATTTAAGGACATATTTTAAAATATAGTAAGAAATATTTAGAAAAGTATTTAATTATGTTTAAATTACCAAATTGTTATTAATTCTTATGGTTTGGGACTAATGGATGAGTGGAACTTGTATGGCTTAAACAAGGGGTTTTGACAAAAATAGGCTTCGTTTGAAATCACCTACTACAAATAGGTTCAAATTTGGAGGTATCCCCTTGGAGGGGGTTCCTCACGTTTGGTACACCTTGGATATGCCAAATGCGAGGTCATCTTTTTGCAGTAAAAGTAATCCTCACGTTTAGCATATGGGAGGAGTTTGGCAGCTCATGTCTCCCAGACACAAGGATTGATGCTTTATGCTCCCAAAAGTGAGGTTCACTACCCAACAAACCAGACAAAGCTACTCTTTTCTCTGTTGTTTGTTTTCTTCTCTCTTTTTCAAAGAGATTCGGCTACATGGTCAAAGGCTGCTTTCTTTTTTGTTTGTTTCTTCTCTCTTTTTCAGAGAGATTCATGAGAAATGCAAACCTTTGTCACAGAAAAGCTTGCGGATTTGAATTCAATGGAATTCAATTCACGGAAAGCTCCTTATAACATCTCGTATTTTTAGTACTTTGATTGATGACTACTTTTTATAAAGTAAGTATTTATATGTAAGCTCAAAATAAGAAATGATCAATTTAATGAAATGAACGTTTTGGTGCGATAAAAATATTTAGGGACTCAATTGAAATTTTGAAATTGTTTTGCATGTACTTTTGTACTTCAATTAATGACTACTTCATATAGGACTAGAATTCGGGTATAAGTCCAGAACAAAAGTCTATTAGTGCAATGAGATGAATGTTTGGGTGTAATAAAATCCTTTAGGGGTATTGACGAAATTTGAACACGAATTGCAGAAAACTAAGCAAGGATTTAGAAATTCTGAGAGACACCGTTATATTTCATTCAATGTCATTCATGGATCGAGATGGTAAAATAAAAGTTTTTCCTAATTGGGATTGATAACGCGTAGAATTAAGCATATTATTGAGAAAATATAATTATTTTTGAAGAAATAAAGAAAAATGAATGAAAAGAAAAAAAATGCTGCAATTTAATTGGTTAAGGAATCTAGGTGGCATTTACATGTAAGGGATAAGACAAATGTTGAGATGTTATTGGTTGTTTAAAAGTTTAGTCATCATTATATGCCACCTAAGTGGACACCTCATCACTATGTGGACCAATGAAAACTCACCAAGTAAAAATATTCCAATTCCTAAAATTCAATCACTTTATGACTCAGAAAAACCCAAACTTTGCTCAGAAAAGCCAAAAGGTTTATTATTCACCTTTCATTCTTCAGTGAAAATAATTACTATTAAATGGTATTTAAAACCCCATCTTCCCAATTAAATCGTAGCATGAAATAAAATTTCACTTGTTTCGAAAAATCACAAATTTGGTCAGGGAAACAAAAGTTGGTTCAGAAAAGCATTAAGGTTTATCGACCTTTCTTTAGAAAATTTTACCATTAAGGTTAAATATTTCCGAATATGGAATAAGGTCATTTCCATATAAAAAAAACTATATTTTCCTTAGAGAATCCAAATGAACTTTCATTTCATTTTTTTTTTTACTGCAATACAGAATTCACTTGCATTTACATATATAACACTTTAATGAGGACTCACCGAGACTAATGCTACTTCTTCGCGATTTGTCGTTCTCGAGACTTCACAAAGTCCTTGTAGTATGCACATATACGTCACAAGAATGATTCACTCTTTCTTAGTATTTCAATCTTTCAAATTAATGCATCACCAATAAATGTGTTAACAAAGATATCATCCATTTCTTATATTTGCATTCTCACAAGAGCACATAATTACTCAAGCAATTAAAGGAGTAATATTTCCTTACATAATCCTTCGTCATTCTTGTGTTCCATGTAATCATAAGACATTCACTTAGCCTTACGATCTTATTTACTTCATTGAAATCAATAAACCAAACATAATATATAAACTCAACAATTTCTACATTTTATCTTTCATGGCATGTCTTCATACTTTTGAAATAACTTTCAATCTACATATCCAGATGATGTTAAACTAGGACCAAAATCTCCCTAGGACATTCCTTTATAATTTTCAGTTCATGTTATACCTTTGTCTTTCTTTATTTTGTTCAGTTTTCAAAACAAGTTCTCAGCGCTTTAAATCCCATTACAGTTTTGGCACTCTTTGGTATTTTCATAATAACTTTCTATCCACAAGTCCAAATAACTCCAAACTTCTGCCAAAACGTTCCTAGAATACAAACAAACAACAAAAAACAAACTAAGCCTTAATCCCAAGAAACTTGAGGTCGGCTACATGAACCAATGTTTGGTAATGTGTGGTCATCCATATGAATCCTCTCTCGCCACTTCCTTCTATCGACCGTCATACTCTTGTCCAAATCTAACAAAGATATATTGATGTGTACGAATTTGGGTATAAAAAATTATATAAAAATAAATACATTCCCAATCAAGTTTAAATTAAAATGTTAACCCCAAATTACACATATGAGCAAGTGTACTCATCATTAAGCATAGCATAGGGTTTAAAACGAGTATCGATCCTCAAGGAACAAGTATGCAGTAATCACTTTTCTTTCATTGTTTAACCGACTCAATAAAGTGAAAAAGAATAAACAGGAAAATGAAATGAAATAAACAAATATATACATGTCAAGGATGGAGAATTACGTAACTCAAACCATTATTTTGACAAACACGACCTTAAAGTACCCCAATCATTATCATAACTAATCATTCTCTTAGCATCATGAATGATTAAGATAGATTCACTTCTTTTCCAATCCATGAAATCACTATCTTCTAGACAAATTAGCATCACATATCCTGTCTCAATTAATTCACCCAAAAGATGCATTAAACATAATTCTTGATTAAATCCCCATATCCTGACAAATTTAAAACATGAAATTAACCAATGAATCCATATCTTGGTAGACATCAATTAACCTTTAATTTTCCAATTCCTAGCAATTAACCCCTTTTCTAAGTTAATAGACAACAAATATGAAATTAATGAATTGAGACTACCATCAATCCATTTTTCAAGCAAGTTAATAGAAAGAAATAACAAATTAATCTCATAATTAGCATACGTAATTAAATATCAAGAATAACAATCAATTAATCAAAAGATCAAAGTAACTCTAAAAATCATGAATACCGAAAACAATGTCAAATTACAATAAAACAATTAATACATCATTATTCAAGAAAAGAAAACAAAGTTAAAAGAAAACACTCATAGACAAACCTCCTTCTTCTTCCTTCATAGACTTTCTTGTACAATCCTCCTTGATTTGATAAATTCCTCATTGATTTGAGTGATTTTGTGTTTTGCTCCTTGAATTCATCATTTTGACTTGTGTTTTTCCTCTATTTATAAGTTTTACAAGTGCCTAAATTCGTCCCTCTAGGGTTTCTGTCCAAATATAAGTAGGAAAATATCAAAACTCTGAAAATTACCAAAAATGCGTACGAAAATCAAGGCACCGCCTCTGTACCAATGCACAGTCGATGCCCCGCCTATCCTGCCTAGGGCTGACGCCAGTTACATTCTATCTCTCTGTCCGTTCACTGATTTTTCTCAATTTTCATGCCAAGTTCTCCTAGGTTGCAGTTGGCGCTGCCTCTGGGCTCCGAACCGGCGCCGACTGTGTTCTGTTCAGCTCCTGTTTCGCCAATTTTTTATCACCTCGAAGTGCATGCCAGTAGCACGAGGCCAGCGCTGCCTGTCGTATCCTGATTGGCACCGCCTCTAGTCTATTTAGCGACGATTTTGCCTTATTTTACCCTTAAAATCTAAAATAATGCATAAAATACATTTCCAACAGTAAAATCTCAAATATGAAGGAATATGACCAGATATTGTACAAAATGTATCACAAAATGGCTTCAAATAACTAGAAAATATATGACTAACTTAGGCCATATCACATTCCCCCACACTTAGCTTTTTGCTTATCCTCAAGAAAAGTATAAAAAACAAGTAGAAAAACACAAATTTTCACAAAATCACTTAATCAACTTCAAAATAATATTTCCAATGCTTTCTTTATTCAAGACAACAAAATATATGCTACTATACATTTCATAACAAATGCAAGACTTGTGTAAGTGAAGAATGACTAGTAGAACCATCCCAACACTTAACATCATTCTCAAACCATTGGAAAGAATTTAGTTAAAAAAAAAATATGCATTCCATAAGCTTACTTTTCATCCACTCTCTCCACTAATCCGAGACATATCATGATTCTACTTCGGTCAAGTAGGACTTTTAAGCTTGTAATATAAGGCTAAAGAGTTTGTAATGTAGCTGTCAAACGAAGGATATAGAAAAATCAAATATCAAAGAAGATGAGAGTTTGCAAGAAAAGGATAAACAAAATGTACCAATAGATTCCAAACTTTTCTTACTCTCCTATTACAAAACTAATCAAAAACCCATAACATTGTATAGCAATCATATTACAGTTCAAGCAAATCTTGGATTCTTTTCATCAATAGTTCTCAACTCATCAATCATATTGCACAAGATCATCAAAATTTTAGCAATTCTTATTCCAACTCAACCAACATTCTTCTTGTGCTCTCCTTTTCTTTTTCTTTTAGCTTTTCTTTTCTTTTTCTCTTCTTTTCAAATGCTGCTTTTGTTTGTTTCTCAGTTTTTTCTTTCAACATTTTCTAGCAGCTTTTTGTTTTTCTCAATCTTTCTTTTTCTTCCTCCTTTCTTCTTTCACAACTGCAACTCAACACATGATGCATGACTGAAAGTAATAAGTCATGACATTTACACAAGCATTCCCCCTCATAATTTTTCTACTTGTACTTTTATCCATCAAGAGCAATCAAAGGTTTGGAAGGTAAATCAAACTCTCAGAAAGAAGTAATGGATAAAGTATGATAACGGGTTTAAGAAAGAAATTAACAATTTAGACTCAAAATAGGCACTAGGGATAATATAAAATAGGTAGGCTTGAAAAGCTCAAACTATCCAAAGAAAGCCTATTACCGTCATCCCTAAGTTAAATCATGAATATCTTTCTTATTTCGCCTCGAGAGGTATTTAAGTAAGTTCTAGAATGCTCAATGAATTTTAACAGAAAAATAGGTTTATGAACAATGTAAAGCATTTGATCAAGAACTACTTATTTGAGGACCTCCTATTGTACCACTCCTTACAGGATGGATAAATGAAATCTGCTGGCCTGAGGAACATGGGGTCTATAGACGAAGGGGCTGAGAAAGAAGAAGCTCTAGCCTTTTTGGATGATTGGCCCCGTGCTCTAGACATATTAGGAAGGAGATAGTAGTGAAGATAGGAGTATACATACTAGGAAGCTCAAAGATTTTAGAAGAATATAATCTCCCCTTTTCAAATACAATGCACAACACAACACTCAACTCTCAACCAGCTCACACCACAATTCCCAAACTCCTTAAAGTATACCTTTCACCAAACAATAACTAATTCAACCTCCTAAAATCAATCCACCACAATTTTCATACAACCTACAAGAATAAGCATAATATCTCACTGGAAAGCGTAAATATGCTGAACAAACCCAATGGATCTAGATGCTCATAACATGATCATGTGAATTATGGAATCATTATGGCATTATAGTGATCAAGTGTAAGATAATTCAAGGCCAATATGCAACTAGTTACTCAATCATCATAATAGCCATAATCATACCCCTCTCTAATGATTATGTGAATGAATAAAGTTCTCAAGAATTATCAACTCATAATATATCCAATGCCATGAAGCTCACAAATTGATTCACAATGTAAGAAAACATTAAATATCCCAAATTTTGGCAAAAAAAAAAACTAAAATTAAAAAAATTTACCTACAACATTTTAACTATGGGAATTCAAGAAAAAATGTACTTTTATATTCTCCTATGCATGGGCAAGCAAAATATGCATCCTTTTTTCAGAAATCAAAGCTCTTTGAAGGTAAATTGAAGATTGGGTTTTTGTGAAAAACGGAAGATTTAGAGGATTTTGATCCGTAGACTCAACAAAAGAATGATAGATTGATACTCTAGAAGTGTTTGGAAGGTGAAAAGTCAAAATTGGAAAGGTTTAGGATGTGGGCACGGGTTAGAGAGAATTTGAGAGGGAGTTGAAGAGTTTGAAAGAAAAAAATGGCTAAATTGGCCTGTTTTTAGTGCCTCCCGTGACAGGAGTCGGTGCCGGTTTTTTTTTTTTTTTTTGGTGAAAAATGAAATAAAATAATGAACACACAACAATGATGAATAATGCAATTCAATTCATGAAGAAATAAATAAAAATGAAGAAAATTCCTTGCCAAGGCTAACACCTCGAAAAGACAAGAAGAAAGTTAGATAATGGAATTCACAATTCAAACAAAATTAAAAGAACAAATTAGTCAATTAAACATCAGTCAAAGTTAGTATATTAGATTACAAAGATACACAAGATACAAAAGATGGCATCTTTTTGTAAAAAAAATAATTGTACAAATTTACATATTTACATGGTTAAATCAACAAAATCCAAGCTTTCATGATATTGTTCCCCGGCAATGGCGCCAAAAAATTGATGTGTACGAATTTAGGTTTCAAAAATCATATAAAAATAAGCACATACTCAATCAAATTTAAATCAAAATGTTAACCCCAAGTTACACATATAAGCAAGCGTACTCATCAATAAGCATAGCATAGGGTTTAAAACGAGTATCGATCCTCAAGGAACAAGTATACAGTAATCACTTTTCTTTCATTGTTTAACTGACTCAATAAAGTGAAAAAGAATAAAAAGAAAAATAAAATAAAATAAAAGAATATATACATCTCAAGGATGGAGAATTATGTAACTCAAACTATTATTTTGACAAACACAACCTTAAAGTACCCAATCATTATCATAACTAATCATTCTCTTGACATCATGAAGGATTAAGATAGATTCACTTCTTTTCCAATCCATAAAATCACTATCTTCTAGACAAATTAGCATCACATATCCTATTTCAATTAATTCACTCAAAAGATACATTAAACATAATCCTTGATTAAATCCCCATATTCTAGCAAATTTAAAACATGAAATTAACCAATAAATCCATATCCTGGCAGACATCAATTAACCTTTAATTACCCAATTCTTAGTAATTAACCCATTTTCTAAGCAAGTTAATAGACAACAAATATGAAATTAATGAATTGAGACCACCGTCAATCCCTTTTCCAAGTAAGTTAATAGAAAGAAATAACAAATTAATCTCGTAATCAACATAAGTAATTAAATATCTTGAATAACAATCAATTAATCAAAAGATCAAAGTAACTCTAAAAATCATGAATACTGAAAACAATGTCAAATTACAATAAAACAATTAATACATCATTGTTCAAGAAAAGAAAACAAAGTTAAAAGAAAGCACTCATAGACAAGCCTCCTTTTTCTTCCTTCGTAGACTCTCTTGTACAATCCTCCTTGATTTGATGAATTCCTCCTTGATTTGAGTGATTTTGTGTTTTGCTCCCAGAATTCATCATTTTGACTTGTGTTTTTCCTCTATATATAGACTTTAGAAGTACCTAAATTCATCCCTCTCGGGTTTCTGTCCGAATGAAAGTAGGAAAATATCAAAACTCTAAAAATTGCCAAAAATGCGCATGAAAATCGAGGCACTGCCTCTGTACCAGTGCACAGCCGGTGGCGCCTATCCTGCCTAGGGTCGGCTCCGGTTGCATTCTGTCTGGTCTGTTCGTCGATTTTTTCGATTTTTGTGCCAAGTTCCCCAGGTTGCAACCGGCGCCAGCTATGTTGTTCAACTCCTGTTTCACTGATTTTTCATCACGTCAAAGTGCATGCCAGTAGCACATGGCCAGCACTGCCTGTCCTGTCTTGGCCGGCACTGCCTTTAGTCTGTTTACCAATGATTTTGCCATATTTTACTCCTAAAATTTGAAATAATACATAAAATACCTTTCCAAGGGTAAAATCCCAAATATGAAGGAATATGACTAGTTAGTGCACAAAATGTATCACAAAATGGCCTCAAATAATTAGAAAATATATGTCTAATTAGGCCCTATCATATATCTCTCATAATCACCCATATCCATGTCATTTTTGTCCTGCCTCTGCCTCTATCTAATCTATCTTGCATCTCTCCCTCAATCGTCCTAACAAGAGCGACCCTCGATATTCTTTATACATGTCCAAACCAATAGAGGCAACTTTCTCTCATCTTTACCTCAATAGATGCCACTCCCACCTTTTCCCTAAGGATCTTATTTCTGACTTTATCATTCTAGAATATCCACACATCCACCGTAACATACGCATCTCAGCTACTTTTATCTTTTGAATATGACACCTTTTATGTAACACCCCTACTAAAGGTAATAGTGGAAGCATATCAACACCGGGTGTCGCCCCGTCCAATTACCCAGACAAAGGGTCTTTATAATGAAAAACCAATAGAATATGTAAGGTTCAGATTCATACAACAACCCATACTGATAGTCATGTGCACTTTTATAATAAAGAGTCTCATACATAAAAATTTCCGTTTAACATCAGTAAGAAGGTACATTATCCAAAAGGAAAATGTCCGAACTTGTTTTGTTGTCACTGTAGTATCGTCCTCTATCCGTAGGTCCACTCAACTCCGGATCTTACATAAAGGTAAGATAAAAGATACGTGTGAGTAAAAAATCACCCACTGAGTCCCGTGTGTGCTAGTGCTTTATCAAAGAGGCAGAGTACACAAAAATTTTTGTGGAATAGCATATCATTTGTTCATTAGAAATGATTGTAAAACTTTTTAACGAAGAGTTTATTCAGAACTCAATCATTTTTGGAAAACTGTATTTCAATTTCAAATCATTGCCCCAATTTTCAAATCACAAGCACTTCTCCAATAGAAGGTTGGCCTGTATTCAAGTCCCGCAGTCCATGCCTTCGATGCCACGTATCATTGTACTGAGACCGCAACCTCCAGAACTCAATTATGTGTCGCCGGAATAAGTACACCGCAACGTACTTCTGCTCACGTACCAAGTGTACCGCAGCACACAATCTTTTACTTGCCACCATAAGCCAGAGGTCCCAATCCTGACGTCAATCACCATCGAGGTGGCAAGGAGTCAAACGCACCGGTTGTGCCCGCCCGGCATCCATCGAATGACTCAAAATAAGGAGCGCTAGCAGACACGGCAATTGCCAAGTACTAAACGGCTAGTCAGGACAACTCATCTCAATGTCCTGTCGCCCTGTTTGGAGAAAGACAATTCCCAGAACTTGCTAGGTTACTTGGGGTTGTCTATCTCTAACATAAGTTAGTACAAAGATCAAGGTCCTTACTGAGTACTCAACATTAACAATACCAACCCCGTCTGACTGATCAGGCCAGAAGGTTATCTGATCCTGCAAGATTTTTCAAATCAAAACATTTTTGGGACAAAATAGCATTTTTTATAATTTGATCCCATTGACTCGCAACTCAGATCGTCATTCACATAGACTTCGTAGAGCCAATCAATTCATTCCATGGTACATCAGACCAATAAAATAATTTCAGGGATCAAATGGTCATTTTCCAAAAGTCAATCTCATCACGAGAGATTATTTTCCAAAATCATGTTAAAACAGGACAAAGAGTTCTGTTCACACATAAAAACATGTTTCTAAGAGTATCTGGGTCATTTTTCCTGTACTCGATCACAAAAGTTATTTACAAGGGTATTTAGGTCATTTTATCCATACCCGATTCCAAAAGACTTTTCGAGGATATTCGAGTCATTTTACCCTTACCCCATTTGAAAAGTATTCACAAAAGTGTTCCAATAAGGGTATTTCGGTCATTTACCGTATACCCGATTCCAAAAGATTTCATAAGCATTCCAATAAGGATATTTGGATCATTTTCCAAATACCCGATTCCAAAAAGAACTAATTTCAAGAAAACCGGAATTTTAATCCCAAAAGAGGATTAAATTCAAAGTTTCTAAATATATTTCCATAAAATATTCCAATAAAGGCATACTAGTCAATTTATGAACACCCAATTCCAAAGTTTACCATTTTCTGAAAATCCCAAATATTTAATACAAAAAGGACTAAATCCACAAAATTCATTGATCATCCAGTAAAGTTTCCAAGCCAATTATATTGTTCAATCGAGCCCAAAACAACATAAAATAATTCTTGTTCAGATAAACCTTAAACATATTCAGGGATTTCCAAAACGGTATAAAACATAGCATTTCATGGAAAAGTGAAGCACACTAACTTTTAAAAAGGTTTTAGAAATCAAAGAAACTCACCTCGTGTCCTAACCAAACTCTTTCTATTTATGCCCGTTCAACCATCGTTTCCACCGTTTTCAACATTCTGTTAGTCGTTTACTAGCAAACCTACACCAACCATTGTTTTCAGGTCAAATTGTGTTTGGCTGAAAAATAGCCGATAGTTAGCCGACGTCTAGCCGATGTGCCTGACAGTTAACCAATGTTCAACCGACATTTAGCCAATGGGGCCAACAATTAGCCGACGGTTAAGGAAAACGTTCAACTTTCGTTCACATCGTTTTTTTGCCGTTTGTTCGATTCTTTTATTTTCCTTTTCCCACACCCTTTCTCCCTTCATAAACAAGGAATTCACTTCACATTTTTTCAATTATTTCATCCAAAATCACACAATTAATCATCCTTAAATTCGTCCATATTCTAAGCAAAATTCTAAAATTTTGCAGCTTTGACACATGATTTTGTTTTGGACATAACTTTCAATCCACAACTCCATTTTGGCTCTATGATATACCAAATGACTGTGAGACTCTTAACTTTAATTCGTATGAGCCTTTTTTTCCAGAATTCTGGTTTTCGAGGCACGGTACTGGGCAAAAATAGCCTCAGAAGTTTTACCTCAATTTCACTATTCATGTTTTCGTTTGTTCTCCTTCAATCCAAACACTTATATATCACTTAATCCTCCTCAAATGTTACTAAAAAGCCTTCATACCTCTGGTTTTCAAACTTATTTAGCTTAGTAAACCATATTTTCCAATACCAAATTTAACATTCTCAAACAACAACAATAACTATTCATTTTCTTTTAACAATTAGTCTAGCTCTACTTCCTATTTCACATGATTCTTTTGCAGCCATGATCCAACAATAAAATTGTCATGAAAACATCTTTAATCACCATATAAAACATAGAATAAAATCCTCCTCACCAACCGACACACACACAACACACACAACCTCGTAAACAAACTTGAATTCTTGAGAAAAATTCATAAATAGCATGAATTTACCAACAAAATTTATATGAAAGTAATCCTCATGCTTTAATCTACAGATTGAATTCTTGAAGCTTGAATGTTTACCTTGTTTGTAGCTTGATTTGGCTGAGAAATGCTTCAAGTTTCAATTTTTCTCTCCAAGAACTCTTCTTCTCTCACTTTTCCTATTTTTCTCTTCTTCTTTTTTTTTTCTAGCTTTTCCTTCCTTTTCCTTTCTTTTCTTCCTCTCCTTCCTTTTGTTCTTCTCTTGGATGAATTTCTGGCGGTTTTACAACCCTTCCACCACCATTCTAGTGTCCAAAGTCAACCAACATTAATTACATTGTGGGCTATCCATTTTAAAGCTAAATTCCTATTGGTGGATTTAATTTAAATGGATAATTCTTAAGCTTATTCAATAAGCTTTTGCAATTTAATAATCCCGCAAATATTTTACTCCCCCAATGGTATTTTTGCACTTGTTTTCATCCACCATTCACACAATGCCGCACGTCCATTTTTAACTGCGATTTTCTATTTTCTTCATAAACGACTAAAATTGGGTCTGTAATGGAAAAATATTTTATTTCATTATTCAACTCCAAAAATTCCACTAAATCCATTAGTAATACTTAAATTCTTCAATTCCCTTTCTACTTGGTCAAATTTGCGGCCAAAGTCACGGACGTGGTCAAAATGACGAAAATGCTCCCAATACCCCGGGTAGTATAATTCGCACCAAACCGTGCATTTTATTGCACTAATTAATTTCTTTTTTCTGAGTATCCTTAAATTCTTATTTTGTTAATAATAATAGCTTTCCAAAAATTTAGCGTATGGGTAGAACAAATTCAATAATTACATCTGAGTCCCGATAAAACATTATTCCAGCAGAATATTCGTCTCATTACACCAATCAACTTTTGTTCAGGATATCGGTACAAATTCTCATGCTATTACAAATAGTAGCCAATTGGAAGTAAAAAGGTACAGTGTTACATGTTAACTGCTCAACATTCCATGCCATATAACAAAGTAGGTCGTACGGCTGTTTTGTAGAACTTTCCCTTTAGATTCAACAGTATATTACGATCACATAGAATACCAGTCGCACTCATCGATTTCAACCAACCCACTTTAACTCGGTATGCAACGTTGCCATCGAGCTCTCCACTTTTTTTAATAATAGATCCTAGATATCGGAAGCAATCAGCTATCAGTATATCTCTATCATCCAAAGTTACACTCTGGGCTATATTTCTGCTACTACTAAACTTGCATTCCATATACTCTATTTTACTCCTACTAATTCTGAAACCCTTGGATTCCAATGTCTTTCACCACAATTCCAATTTTGCATTTACACTGACTCTAGTTTCATCAATCAACACAATATCATCCACAAAGAACATACACCATAGCACAGCCTCCTATATAGTGCAGGTCAACTCATCCATAATGGCCGCATAGAGGAAAGGGCTAAGTGCTGATCCTTGATGCACCTCAATAGTAATAGGGAACTCTGCAATCATTCCGGCACAACTGCTTACACTTGTACATGCTCCCTCATACATATCATTAATGAGAGTAATATACTTTAGCGATACACCTTTCTTGGCCAGCACCCACCAAACTACTTTTCTAGGCACCTTATTATAGTCTTTCTTTGGGTCAGTAAATACCATATGTAAATCTTTTTTCCTTTCTCTATAATATTCAATCATCCGCCATAATAAATGAATTGCCTCTATAGTGGAACACCTAGGCATAAAACCAAATTAATTATCTGAAATTTGTATAATGCCCCGTAACCTCTGTTTAATCACTCTCTCCCAAAGCTTCATAGTATGACTCATGAGTTTAATGCCACAGTAATTGGCATAATCTTAAACATTCGCTTTATTCTTATACAGAGGAATTAGGGTACTCTTCCTCCACTCTGTAGGCATCTTCTTAACTCTATATATCTTGTTGAATAAACTTGCCAGCCACGTAATACCTATCTCTCCTAAACACTTCCAAACCTCGATCGATATACCTTCCGGTCCCACTGTTTTTTTTTTTTTTTTTGTCTCATCCTTTTAAGGGTATCTCAGACTTCATGCTTCTGAACAGGATGAATACACGCAAGGTTAACCTCTTCATTCGAAATCGCCAAGCTGCCCACATTCAGAACTTAGATTTGACTCCTGTTAAATAACTTATCAAAAAAGGACCTCCACCTCCCATTTATTTCTTCGTCTTTAACCAAAACTATGTGGTTGTTTTCCTTTACACATTTCACCACACTGATATATCTCGTCTTCTTCTCCCTGTAACGCGCTAGTCTATATATATTCTTCTTCTCGTCTTTGGTATTCAACTTTTCATATAAATCCTTGTAAATTATGAATCTTGCTTTTCTAACAGCTTCTTTAGCTTTTTTTCACGTGACCTTGTATTTTTCAAAATTCTCATCACTCCTGCACTTTCCTAATTTCTATAGCACTCTCTTTTACTCCTTACAGCTTCTTTCACTTTATTGTTCCACCACGACACATCCTTGTTTAGAGGTACTATTCCTTTAGATTCGCCAAGCACTTCCTTATTTACTGTCCTAATACATTGAGCTATCTTTCTCCATGTAGTATCAGGATCTGAATCCATATCAGAAGACCAGTCATCTGCCTCAACTACTTTATCTACAAAGGCTATTCTTTCATCCCCTTGTAGCTTCCACCACTTGATCCTAGAGTTAACCTGATGATTCCGCTGCTTATTCTTTTTTCTAAAATTAAAATCGAGAACCAACAGCCTGTGTTGCATAACTACACTCTCGCTTGGAATAACTTTACAATCCGTACAACCACTACGAAACCTATGCCTCATAATAATGAAGGCTATCTGACTAGCATTTAACCTACTTCTAAAGGTCACTAAGTGAGAATCTCTCTTCTTAAACTAGGTGTTTGCTATGGTTAAATCATAGGCCAAGGCAAAATCAAGAATAACAGCTCCTACTTCATTTCTAACTCTGAAACCTTAACCTCCATGAACACTCTCAAACCCGCTCTGATCAGTACCCACATGTCTATTTAGATCACCGCCAATGAAAAGCTTCTCTGCACACGGAACACTTTGTGTAATTTCATCTAAATCATCCTAAAACTATTTTCTAACCGAATCATCAAGTCCCACTTGTAGCGCATACGCACTAATAACAACAATAATCTCGCTGCCAATCATGATCTTGATGCTCAAAACATTCCTAGAATCCTTAGCTTAAATTCATAAGCTTGCTCTATTCAAATCCAAAAATGAGATAGACATACTGGACATGAAACAACCCAGAATGTTTTGGAATTAAATCCATTTTCCAGCAAAACATAATATATCTTTGTTCTTCTTTCTCTTAAACATATAATTATCACTTAATTCATTCCATTTCTCTCTTAAACATCATTTATTCACATAATTTCTAGTCATGATCAAAGCCGTATTTTCACAACCAAGCTAAAACAAAACCGATAGCTTTTACAAACATAGAATTCTTTCATTTGTTTTCATAATATCACTTCATTTCTTTCCTCCTTCCTTTCATGTACATAACTAGCCATGATCACCATATTTTAAAATCTCCAAATCACTTCTACATTTCTTATAAACACAGCAAATCATCTTTAATTTCATCTGCCATACAACTTTCCACAAAAACAGCCCACACCATGAATATTTGCTAGATAAATTCCATAACACATGCACAACTTCTTGTAATATTCATACCAAAATAATCCCCATAAATCAAAAAACAACTTTAGTTCAAGGAAAGTAGATTTTTACCTTCTATTTGCTATTTTTGGAAGCTAATATAGCCCAAATTTCTTTGTTTTCTCTTCTCTCTCTCTCTCTCTCTCTCTATTTTTCTCTATTTTCTCTTCCTTCTTTCTTCTTCTTCTTGTTGTTTTTTTGACTATCCAAAGCCTTCCGAACTGGCCATTCTATGGCTATTTATAGCAATTTTGGTCTCGTGGTCAACATAGCATTAAATGGCTTTAGATGGCTTGGTGGTTTGTGATTGGTCCAAGTTGCTAGCTTAGGTGTCCATAGAAATCTCAAGAATTCTATGGAAATTCTTACATGATTTTTATACAACCAATCATAGAACAACACCTAGCCCCCAAATATCGAAAGCGGACCAATAGGAGGTCATGATGATATTTTCGGAAAGAATAGGACAAAGTATTTTGGAATTGTTATCCTGTAAAAATATGTTATGGGAAACAGATATACAAAGAGGTCATCTAGAGCTTTTCAAAGAAAAGTTTAATTTCAAGAATGAAATTTCTTAAAAGAGGGGAAATTGTAACATCCCATATTTTTGGCACTTTGACTTATGACTACTTTTTATAAAGTAAGTATTTATATGTAATCTCAGAATAAGAAATGATCAGTTTACTGATATCAATGTGTGGTGTGATAAAAATATTTAGGGATACAATTAAAATTTTAAGATTATTCTACCCATACTTTTATACTTCAATTAATGACTACTTCGTATAGAACGAGAATTCGGCTATAAGTCCAGAACAAAAGTTAATCAATGTAATGAGACGAATGTTTTGGTGTAATAAAATCCTTCAGGAGTATTGACGGAATTTTGAACGCGAATTGCAAAAAACTTAGCGACTATTTAGAAATTCTGAGAGACACCATTATGTTCCATTGAACACATGGATTGAGGTGGTAGAATAAAAGTTTTTCCTAATTGAGATTGATAACGCATTGAGTTAAGTATATTTCTAAGGAAATATAATTATTTCTAAAGAAATAAAGAAAAAGGAATGAAACAAAAACTAGTACCACAATTTAATTGGTTAAGGAAACTAGGTGACATTTGCATTTAAGGGATAAGACAAATGTTGAGATGTTATTAGTTTTTTAAAAACTTAGTCAGCATTATATGCCACATAAGTGGACATCTTATCACCATGTGGACCAATAAAAACTCACCAAGTGTTGTTCTATGATTGGTTGTATGAAAATCATGCAAGAATTTCCATAGAATTCTTGAGATTTCTATGGACACCTAAACTAGCAACATGGACCAATCACAAGCCACCAAGCCATCTAAAGCCATTTAATTCTATGTTGACCATGAGACCAAAATTTCTATAAATAGCCATAGAATGGTCGGTTGGGAAGGCTTTGAACAGCCGCAAGAATAGCAGCAACAACAAGAAAGAAGGAAGAGAAAATAGAAAGAAAATAGATGAGAGAGAGAGAGAGAGAGAGAGAGAGAAAACAAAGAAGCTTGGGCTATATTAGCTTCCAAAAAAGAAATTAGAAGGTAAAGATCTACCTTCCTTGAATTAAAGTTGTTATTTGATTCGTGGGGATTATTTTGGTATGAATATTACAAGAAGTCGTGCATGAGTTATGGAATTTATCTAGCAAATATTCATGTTGTGGGCGGTTTTGTGGAAAGCTGTATGGTGGATGAAATAAAAGATGATTTGATGTGTTTATATGAAATTTAGAAGTGATTTGAATATGTTAAAATATGGTGATCATGGCTGATTATGTACAAGAATGGAAGGAGGAAAAAAATAAAGTGATATTATGAAAATAAATGAAAGAATTCTATGTTTGTACAAGCTGCCGGTTTTGTTGTAGCTTGGTTGTGAAAAATACAGCTTTGATCATGACTGGAAATTGTGTGAATAAATGATATTTAAGAGAGAAATGGAATGAATTAAGTGATAATTATATGCTTTAGAGAAGGAAGAACAAAGATATATTATGTTTTGCTGGAAAATGGATTTAATTCCCAAAAATTCTGGACTGTTTCATGTCCAGTAAGTCTGTCTCTTTTCTAGATCTTAACAAAGAAAGCTTATGAGATTATATTTATGGATTCTAGGAACATTTTGGCACAAGTTTGAAGTCATTTGGACTTGTGGATAAAAAGTTATGATGAAAATACCAAAGAGTGCCAAAACTGTGACGGGATTTAAAGTGCTGAGACCTTATCATAAAAACTGAACAAATCGAGAAAGGAAAAGGTATAGCACATAACTGGAAATTATAAAGGAATGTGCTAGGGAGATTTTGGACCTAGTTTGACATCATTTGGATATGTGGATTGAAAGTTATGGAAAAAATATGAAGACATGCCATGAAAGATAAAATGCAGAAATTGTTGAGCCAATAAATTATGCTTGTTTTATTGAGTTCAATGAAGTAAATGAGGTTATAAGGCTAAGTGAATGTCTTATGATTACATGGAATACAAGAATGAAGAAGGATTATGTAAATGAAATATTATTCCTTCAATTACTTGAGTAATTATGTGCTCTTGTGAGAATGCAAATGCAAGAAATGGATGATGCCTTTGTTAATGCATTTGTTGGTGATGCATTAATTTGAAAGATTGAAATACTAAGTGATAGGGGCTAAAATCATCATTATTTTCCTAGTTATTTGAGGTTATTTTGATATACTTTTAGTGTAATAACTAAGCATATTTCTTCTTATTTGACATTTTGCTTGTAAAAAGTATTTTTGACGAATTTGTGTTGATTTAAGTTATTTTTAAGCAAAAAAGCGGACGAATTCCAGATTACACCTAACGCCAGGTCTAGCATGTAGACCAGGTGTCAGGTCCATTCTGGTCTGCCAGAGGAAAATAGGGCAAATTCAGGGGGAGAAACAAAATACACCTAGTGCTAGGTGGGTCGACTGGACCCGGCGCCAAACCCGTTCTAGAACATGAAATTTCTATGCATGAATTTGAGAATTTTTCAAAGATTTTGATATTTTCCAATTCCTACCTGGCCAAGACTCCTTAAGCAATGAATTTGGCATCAGAGAAACTTATAAAAGTAAGAGAAAATACAAGAGATTAAAGGAGGGAATCCAAGAATCAAAATTTCAAACCACTCAAGAAGAAGAGATTCACAAATCAAGGAGGGTTACTCAAGAGAGTTTTCAAATAAGAAGAAGGAGGCTTGTCTATGAGTGCTTTCTTTTACCTTTGTTTTCTTTTCCTTAAACAATTGTATATGTAATATTTCATTGTAATTAGACATTATTTTTGTGGTTTATGATTTATTGATTAATTTAGTCTTTGGATCAATTCATTATTTATCTTGGGATTTGATTACTTGTTTTGCCTACGGAGTTGGTTGATTGGTTTTTGTTATTAACTTTCTTGAAAAGTAGGTTGGCAATGACTTTAATTAATTAATTTCATATTTATTATCTCTTAACTTGCTTGAAAAAGGAGTTCATTGTTAAGAACATTGAGTAATCAAAGGTTGGTTGATGATTGCTAGAATAAGGATTTATTAACTAATTTCATATTTTAAATCACCTAGAATATCGGAATTTATCTAAGGATTGATTTTAATGCACCTTTTGGGTAAATTAGTCAAGATAGAATATGTTTACTAGTTTAACTAAAGTGTAGTGATTCCATGGATTGCAAACGAAGTGGATTGATTTTAAGTCCTTCATGAGATTAAGATAATAATTGATAATGATAGTGGTTAAGTGATTCATTATCATGTTTTCAAATTTTTTTATCTAAATTAAATATTCTCATATCATTGAGTTGTACATATTTATTTATTTATTTTTCTCTTATTTTCTCACTTTATTAGGTCGGTTAAACAATGAATGAAAAGTGATTAGGGTGTACTTATTCCTTAAGGATCGATACTCTTTAATTCCCCATACTATACTTATGATGAGTATACTTGCTTATATGTGTATTTTAGGATTAATGTTTTAATTAAAACTTGACTAAGGGAGGGATTGAAATTTGATGATTTTTATACACCCAAAATTTACGCATAAACTTTTTTGCACCATTGTCGGGAAACAATATCATGAAAGCTTGGATTTTGTTGACTTAACCATGTCTATATGTTTATATGTCTATATGTGAATATGTAAATATGTATATGATCCTTGTGTGAATAGGTGCCATATTTTGTTTTTTTGAATGTCTGTAATTTAATGTCCTTATATATTGTAATTACCGCTAACCCTATTTGTAAATATATACCTTAACTAATTAACTTAATTTCCTATTGTAATATGTATATATTGTAACACCCCACTACCTAGGCCCATCAAGGCCGGGGATGTCGTCCCGTCCATAGGACAAGGGGTCTTTATAACTAGGTCACATAAAATACAATAAAAGGAATACTTTAAAATTAAACTTATTACAACCCAATAATATATGAACAAATTCAAAATAAATGTCTGCTACAATCTCTCAAAAACATTACATAAGGAAAACAGTAAAGAGTCTTCAAAATCATAGGCAACAATCTAGCTAATGACCTTCATAGAAGGATTGACCTGAAAACATGGCATAAAAGGTGGTAAGATAAAAATCTCAGTAAGCTCGTGTATGCTTTGAGTGTTTTATATAAAACAATTCATGTATGCAAGTTATAAAAGTTTTATAAGAGAAAGTTCTGGCAAATATTAAATAAATGTTAAAATAAAGAGTGGTGTTTTGCTTTCTAAACCATACATATGCACAATAAATACAACAACCCATAGACTACCTATGTGTTACCACACGTTGGGCCCCATGACAGTATAATGGTCAGAATGGAACACGTTAAGCATGCTAACAAAAGGTTGGTGTACGGCCTACTGGGTAAGATACTCTTCCATCTCTACACCCAAACTTATCGGTTGTCCACTCCGAAAACACACAGTCTACTCGACTGAAACTTGCTAGCTCGGACCGGTATGACCTACCAGACTGGCATCCTATCCGGGAAGGACTCACCATTCAGAGGTGGCCATCTACTAAGAGACTTACCTTAATCCTTCAAAAACTAGTCCTAGTAGTCTATCCTTATTGAGTACTCAACGTTGTTTGTCCCACTTGGGAGAAAATTGATGATATAATATTTTACTCAGAAATAGCAATTAAAGGTTTCTAAAATTCTTGTCAAAGTTGGGTTTTAGAAAGAGTTTAGCATTTTGAGTAAAACTGCTTGTTTAATTTCAATTGATTTGCTTAACTGAAATAAAAAGAAAAAACAGTCCTTAATTGCCTTTACAACCGAATGATCATACACATTGAATTTGGCTTGCTATAATAATTTTTTATTTTCAAATGACTCCATGCAGGAGCTTACCTGATCCTTTGCTTGCTTGAATTCAAAAATCCTCTAAGGTCGACCTAACCCCGCCTGAGGTAAACATAAGGCATAAGGTTACATTCGAACTATATTTGCCTTACATAAATAATTCCTAACTCAACTAGTTACAACCATGACTAACCATGCCCTTAATGTCTTAAGCTGTAAGGCTAGATGACAAAGGATTTTATAAAATAAATCTAACTTGGTAAGTTAAAATAACTAGGGGTTCTAAAATGATAACTAATAAGTTATAGGTTCAAATAATAAATTTTGAGTATTACTACTAATAAATGAACTAGTGTTTAAATATTGAATAATACTAAGTCCTAAATAATATTAGTAAATGGTAATATTTAAATAGTATTATTATAATGAAATAATAAATTACACTAATTTTTTCATTAATAATTAATAGATAATAAATAATTAGTAATAAATAAAATTAATAATAAATGAATTATATTAATTTTTTTATTAATAAATAACAAATAAATTTTAATATAAATAATATTTGTGAATATAGGTAAAAGTTTTAACTAAGGTCTATAAGGTCATTAATTAATTCTAATATTTTATTTATTGTTATATTTATATATATATATATATATATTCCAAAAGATATTATTTATTTAACCAATAAAATATTAATATTTCATTTAATATTCCATTTTCAAATCTTCCTATACATTTCGAAACTCTTAAGGAAAATCAATAATAATCCTAATTAAAATAATAAATTTTGTTAATAAAAATAACTTAGGATTAACAAGAAAATAATCTTCTATCATGATTTCCCTATTGCTAAACAAGATTTATGAACACATTCTCAAACATCAACTAATAGGCTAAATCATTCATGAACATATGCTTAATTCAACACATACTATCACATGGCCAAATCTCTACTAGGCATAATCATCAATCATGGCTTCAAAGGAAATAAGAATATAAAAATCCTATTCACCATAGGTGTCATAATATCAACATGCTTTAAACATCCATAACTCTCATAAGGCATGATGAACATACATTAATTCCCAAGAAAATTCATATAGCTTAGTCAT
Organism: Voacanga thouarsii; assembly: GCA_026120185.1. Lineage (NCBI taxonomy): Eukaryota > Viridiplantae > Streptophyta > Magnoliopsida > Gentianales > Apocynaceae > Voacanga > Voacanga thouarsii. The sequence goes on from JANUWF010001750.1 coordinate 770,054, forward strand.
ATACAACAATTCTCATGTCCTAACCCATCACCTTCATCCACACGCATACACTTAATCCCTCATTCATAACCAGTCCTCCTATCAACATTTAAGAGACATGATTTCAGAATTAAAAAGGAGGATTAAGGGAAAAATACTTGATTGTCAATTACTTTGATGAAGGCTAAAGAAGGTCCACACGCGATTGAGAGTCTTGAGTAGTCTAAGGGAAAAAAAATAGTCATGATTGATTATCAACCATTTCGGCCGAGATACACACACACACACACACACACACACACACACACACACACACACACATATATATATATATAGAGAGAGAGAGAGAGAGCGCGCATTAGTATGGTACATTGAAGGTTGAATGAAAGAGGATGAACAAGGAAGTTGTTCTTGAGACCTTCAAGAAAAAAACTGGTTTTTGATCCGATAAACAATTCTTGTTTGCATGATTTTGTGTTATAAAGGCCAGAAATGAATATTAGGGATTAAGTAGGAGTAATATGGAGTATTTGAGAGTGATTGGAGGTGTTTAGGGTAGGTTTTGTCTTGAAGGAGTGTAGTGTGTGTTCTTGGTAGGAATTGAGAGAATTTGAGAGAAGAGCTGCACGAAATCTGGAATGATGTTGGCCGAATGGTCTAGAGTGATTAGGAGTTTTGGTTTTCAACTAGAAGAAAATAGAATAATCTGATCTTGTTTGAAATTCAAATGGAGAAAATTGTGGAGTGGTTTGAGGTAGAAGATAAACTAATGGTGTTTGATTGATAGAGGTTTCTTTGCTCGTCAATGGTGCCGGTTGGACTGATCAGTTTTATGGCAAGGGAATAAAGGCTTTTCAGGCTATAAGACTGGCTGAAATTCAGTGTTTAATGGCAGAGGAATTTTTGGTTTAGTAACTTAATACAAGAGTGTTTTCATGGAGCAAAATTCTAGAATTTTTTTTGAAGTTTAAATGTGTTTTGGATAGAGTGATCTTAGGAGACTTTTAAGGTGTGATTATGGAGTTCAAGTACTTAAGGTAAGTGTGGAGGTTAATGGTGTTCAGTCCATGGCTGAACAAGGTCTATTTTGCAAAGGTTTGAAGGTGGTTTTTCGGCCTAGGCCTAAGGAGACAAAACTAGAATTTTTCTAGTTTCAAGGTTGTTCAAAGCTTCCAAGGTTGCTAAATTTTCTGTGCAGAATTTTTGCATTTCTTCAGCCCGATTTGCAGCTATTTTTGAGGGGGTGTTTGAGGGTCTTTTAAGGTTGGTTTCCAGCCTTCTTTCTGGAGAAAAGCAGAGAGGGTTTTGATGGATTGATGACAAGAAAAACAGCTTCAATCTCAGCTTGGTGTGCAGCGAAATTGCACAAGAATTTTTCTGGTTTTGTGCAGTTTTATGCAGTCCGAATTTTGCACAAAAATTTCAGTCTTCAAGCTACATGAATTGGTCATTTTTCTAGCAGCAAATGAGCAAGAATACTGACTAAATTTTTCAGAAGCTAGAATGCTCAAAATTCTGGAAAATTTCCAGATTTTCTTCATCACAAATACGAACAACATGAAGGTGAGCTTGAAGGTTCTACCATGGTGATTTATTTCTCATGGATCCTTCTCTCTAATTTTGGCCAATCCTCTAACTTCCAAGATTGATTTTCACAATTCAAGACTAAGAAATTATCTCAGAATTTTTGAAATTAAAAGAAAAGATTTAATGAATTTTGAATGATTTAAATTGTGAAGATGTTAGGACAAAGCTAGAGGTAATAACAAGGACAAGAATTCCTCTAGAATTCCTTTAGGACATGATTATATGATTAAGACATTCCCTTCATGTCTCTCTTAAGACAACATTCCTATCTTTAAGGAATGTAAGAAAAACAAAAATTCAAACACAACTAAGATAATCATGAATAAAACTTAAGCGATGTGATTTGAACTCATGACCTTAGAGATTAATTCACAAAGCTCTAACCACTAAACCACAACTACTCTTGTTCTCATTTTCTCACCTAAATATTCTTCTTATTTAAACCTCAAGCCATCTTCCTATTTTAACCTCAAGCAAAATTATCTTTTTACCCTTCTTACCTAATAAGCATAACTAAGCCTTTTAACCTGTAAATTACAATTCTACAGCACATAAAATCATTCAAAACATATATTTTTTATGCAGAATAATATAATATGCATTCCGACCCCCCTTACTCTAAGGTTGGCTTTAGGTGGGGTTTCACATATATAATACTAACACGTTACTTTATGTAGGTAAGATGGCCAATTGGAGCATGGGACGATGTCCTAATATGTCTTAAGGGATGAGCTCTTGACCAGCCGACTCCATTGCCTTAGAAGGGGTACTAGAAAAATTTGCCACCCATATAACTAAACGTTTTCATGAGATAGATAACACATTGACAAAATTTGAGGACATGATTAAAAATATGAAAAGGTAAATTTGGTTTTTAACAGATTTGGTGATAAAGTCGTCATTAGGGGTAGAAACACAATATAATTCAGCTGCCATTACATTATGAAGTTGTAAGGAGCTATTCGATCCTCGCACGGAACTGGTACCATCTAAAGAAGATGGGCCAGAACCAACCCCTCTTGTTGAACCTTTTGAAAAGCAAACTAAAAAAATCAGATTTTCAGCAACTGGTATCTTACCCTACTCGCACACACAAAGCAAGAAAAGATGCACAATTTGACCAGTTTTTTGAAATATTCAAACAACTATACATAAACATTCCACTTAGCGAAGCTTTGGTGCACATGCCCAAATATGCAAAATTCCTCAAAAGCATGCTTGTTAACACAAAAAAAAAAAAAAAAGGTTAGAGGAATTATCCATAGCGGTTTTAAATGAAGAATGCCCAGCTATCTTGTAGGACCAACGGAGTTTGCCACGAAAAGAAAGTGATCCAGGGAGTTTTTCTATTCCTTGTCTTGTTGAGACTCTTACATTTTGTAATGCAATAGCAGACTTAGGTGCTAGTATTAAACCTTTTCGATACAAAACTTTCAAAAAGCTGGGCCTAGGTGAACCTAAGCCCACTAGGATGAGTATTCCCATTGCAGACGGATCCATTAAATATCCTAGGAGAATAGTGGAAGATGTATTGGTTAAGGTGGATAGATTCATATTTCCTGTGGATTTTGTTATTCTTGATATGGATGAAGATTCTAAAGTGCTTTTAATCCTAGGTTGGCCTTTTCTAGCAACTGCCAAAGCATTAGTTGATGTTCATAGAGGAAAATTGACACTTAGGGTTGGGGATGAGGAAATCATTATCAAAATCTATAAAAGCATACAATATCCTATTTCTTATGATGATTCTTGTTTAATTATTGATATTCTTAATGAATCTATCTTTGACTTTTTGCTGGAATCATTTGTCCAATGCTATATGGAACAATCCATTGCATATTTGGAGGATTCAAATGAGGGCCATAAGTTGGGAAAATTTGAGGAACTTGAAAAAAGTAGTTTGGGAAGGATGAAGTCATCTATTCAGAAACCACCGGAATTAGACTTAAAAGACCTCCCTGAGAACTTAGAATATGCGTGAAAAATTTCCCATAATCATAGCAAAAAACCTTACTTGTGATCAAAAGACCAAATTGGTAAGTCTATTGGGAAAATATAAAGGAGTCATTGCATGGAAAATCATGAACATTAAGGAAATTAGCCCTTCCTTTTGTACTCACAACATTTTGTTGGAAAAAGGAGCGAAACCCGTAGTGCAACCCCAATGTAGGTTGAACCCAAATATGAGTGATGTGGTAAAAGGTGAGGTGATTAAATTCCTAGATTTCGGCATCATTTACTCTTTTTTTTATAGTATTTGGGTTAGTCTAACACAAGTAGTAACAAAGAAGGGAGGAATGACTGTGAGCCCAAATAAGAAAATTGAGTTTGATCTGAGCCGCCAATCTATGTTGGTAACCAGTTGGAAGGTCTGCATTGATTATAGAAAATGAATAAGGCAATTAGAAAAGACCAATTTCCTTTCACTTTCATTGACCAAATATTAGAAAGGTTAGTTGGACATGAGTTTTATTGTTTTTTAGATGATTTTTCCAAATACTTTCAAATTCCCATAGTACCAGAGGATCAAGAGAAAACAACATTTACATGCCCTTTTTGGTACTTTTGCATATTGATGTATGCCTCTTGGTCTTTGCAATAGTCCCAGAACTTTTCAAAGATGTATGATAGCTATTTTGGAAAGACTTGTGGGAGACATCATGGAGGTATTTATGGATGATTTTTCTATTTTTGATGATTCTTTTGACTTGTGTTTTGCTAATCTGGAAAAAGTGCTTCAAATATGTGAAGAGACCAACCTCATGCTTAATTAGGAAAAATACCACTTCATGATGCAAGAAGGTATAGTATTGGGACACAAGATTTTCAAGAAAGGTAATGAGGTTGATAGGGCCAAGATTGAGGCAAATGAGAAACTCCCTCCTCCAACTTCCGTGAGGGCTATTCGAAGCTTCCTTAGTTATGCAGGTTTTTATAAGAGGTTTATCTTGGTTTTCTCAAAAATTTATAAACCACTTACTTCTTTGCTTGAGAAAATGCTATTTTTTATTTTGATGAAAAGTGTCTTAATATTTTCAATGTACTTAAAACAAAATTGATAAACTCTGCTATTTTAATTGCACTGAATTAGTCTATTCCTTTTGAATTAATATGTGATGCAAGTGATTATGTAGTGGGCGTGGTGCTTGGACAAATGAGGAATAAGCACTTTCAACCAATTTACTATGTAAGTAAAACTCTTACGGCGGCACAAGAGAACTACACCACAACAGAGAAAGAGTTGATTGCAATAGTGTTTACTTTTGATAAATTTCATTCTTATCTTATTTGGTCTAAAGTCATTGTATATACGGATCATTCTGTCCTTAAATACCTACTAACCAAGCATGATTCGAAACCAAGATTGATAAGATGGGTTTTGTTATTGCAGGAATTTGACTTGGAAATTAGGGATAAAAAAGGAGCTGAAAATCTAGCAACAGATCACTTATCTAGGTTGGAAAATCCCAACCTAGAGCCTTTGGCCGAAAAAGACATCAATAACACCTTCCCGGAAGAACAACTTCTAGTTGTTGATGGTGAGATGTCTCAAACACCTTGGTATGAGAATTTTGCTAATTGCTTGGTTGCAGGAATTATTCTGGATGATTTCAATGCACAACAAAGGAAGAAATTCCTCTATGAAGTAAAACATTACTTTTGGGAAGATCCCTATTTGTTTCGGTGTTGTGCGGACCAAACAATTTGAAGATGTGTGGATTCTCGGAAAGTACAAATATCTTGAAATATTATCATGAAGGACCCGCAGGAGGCCACTACCAAATGAACAACATTGCAAGATAGGTGCTGAGTTTAGATTTTTTTGCCTACACACTTCAAGGATTCTCACAAGTTTGTTCAAAATTATGATAGGTGTTAACATACAGGTAACATTTCTAAATCTAATGAGATGCCATCACAAAATTTTCAAACTTGTGAAATTTTTTACTGTTGGGGAATTGATTTCATGGGCTCTTTTTCTAGTTCTTTAGGTAAGCAATACATCTTGGTTACGGTTGAGTATGTATCAAAGTGGGTTGAGGAGCAAGCTTTGCCTGGTAATGATGCATGGGTTGTAGTAAAATTTCTTAAAAAACTTTTCACCCGGTTTCGAGTGCCGAAGGTACTCATTTGTGCTAGGGGAACCCACTTTTGTAATACCCAATTGGATAAATTTCTCAAACATTTAGGGGTTACTTATTGTAGGTAATGAAAATAGAGGATGCCATGCACGTGAAAAAAAAAAACCAAGAAAAACAAGGACACGGCGCAAAGGAAGGTTAAAATAATACCTTTACGTGTTCTTTGTCTATTTGGCTGAGAAGAAAATGCGCCAACCACGGGAGTGGCTACTTTTCTCGACGACGATTCGGGCGAGAAACCAGTGATTCGTCGGTTTCTTCTTGGCATGTACACGAAGCTTTTCGCTTCTCAGAATATTCCTCCGCCTAATCTATGTTGGTGAAACAATTTAGGTGAGGAAATACACTTCTTGATTCTTTGCTATTGATTATCAATATCAAGAAGAACACCAAAAGAAAAGGATGAATGAGAAGGAGAGAGCAGAGAGAACAAGACTGTTCTTCTTTTTTTTCCTCTTGTGTGTTGTCAGTTCTTTTCTATTTTCCCGACTGCACGGCTCCTATTCACATCCCAAATAACCCAACTCTAGTATTTTGATATTTCAAATATCCGGAGGTTATCAACATAAGTGGTTTGGGTAATCCCCAAATTTTCTGTACCGTGAATAATAAAAATCTTTTAGTTCAGGCTATTGGGCTAAAATAATTTATTATTTTTTCTTAGACCCAATGAATCCAAAAATAATAACCATTAATTATTTATTTCCTGTGCCTATTAAAATAACTCAATAAATAATTAATGAGCCTAAATGAACTAAAATAATTATTAAGCCTTTTATTAATTAGTTTAAGCCCAGGTTAATTTTTCAAATTATTCAATCTAGACTTAGGTCCTGAATAATTAATTAACCAATAAAACTAGATAATAAATTTAAATTTTCTCATTCCTTTTATTTTATTCCAATTCAAAAATAAATTAGACTTTCTGAATAAAATAAAATCCTTTTTCTATTGTGACCATTTCCTCAATCTAAAATAATTAGGACTTACAGGCTATTCTAAGGACTAAAAAGACAAATCGCTTTAGCTACTAAAATGACCAAAATACCTTTGCTATATAAATAGCTATATTTTGTATTTTAAATATTTTCTAATATCACCATAAGGAAACATTGACACCAAGGACAATTTTACGTTAGCTATATCTTCGATCCACAGGTGAAATGACTAAAATACCCTTCTACACATCGCTGTTCATTTAGAGGGGAAAGAGTGTACTAACACCTCTCTAAATGACATCTAACATCCTTAGGCTTCTAGTTCAATGATTCATGACTTCTTGGAATATTCCAGCTTTCCAAGGGAGCTACTGTAAAGTCAATATCCAAGTTATATTCCCCAGGGCCCTGGATAATTAGATCATTCAGACAACCACAAGGGGCAATATAGTGTGGACACTATCTCGTACAAGTCTGTCTTGACTAACCAGTCGCATATACCTAACATACAAATATATTGGTCCTTCTCAAGAACCTCAACTATAGTATATCAAAGCATACACTTCCAGTTTCGTCAGACCACCAATTTATACTCAAGCTGTGAAACCCTAGTCAAAACCAGTCTTGGAGTAAGGGGGGTTGGGATTTATATCATACTTTATTGCATGTTTAAATATATTTTTATATGATTTTCTGTGTTTTGGATTTGAGATTTATTGTCTTGAAGGCTTGGTTGTGGGTATTGCTTGAGAAGGGCAAAATGGTAATTTTGCTTGAGGTGGAAAAAGGGAGATAGCTTGAGGACTGAATAGAAAATATTTTTTTTAGAAGGAAAATAAGAACAAGAGTTGTTGTGGTGTAGTGGTTAGAGCCTCAGAATTAGTTCTTGAGGTCTTGGGTTCAAATTCCATCATAGGAGCTTTAACTTGGTTAAATTTTATTTTTGCTTGGGAAGTAATAGTTTCGGCTTTATGTGCTTGGAGTAGGGTAGAGAAGTTGTCCTAAGAGAGACATGTTAGGAGTATCCTCATTCTATTCCTTTGCCCTACACGAATTTCCTAAGGGGAATTCATTTCCCCTTGATCTTTGATTTTCCTTATTTCTCAACTCATTAGTTTGATCAAGTAGTTCTAACCATTTCCTTTCCAGAAATTTCAGTAAAGTACTGTGGTTTTTTAGGATCAAAATATCTTAGTGAAAGGCATCTTATGGTCTAAAAATATGGAAGAGTTGTGGGAGATTCTAAGAGGATAAATCCCTCTAGTGAATTTGCTAAAAATTCACTCTAGCTAGGTTCATTTCCCTTCATGCATAGAACTGAAATTTTCCTGTTTTGTGTGCCTTCAAGGTGTCGAAATTCTTAACCATTATTCCCTCCCAAATGCTGCCAGAAAAATGCCCTTTTGTTTAGCCTAAAATCTGGATTTTTCTGGCTATTTTCGGACTGCACAAAAGTGGTGCAAAACCAGAAAAATTCCTGTGCAAATCGCAGCTTTGGAGATCCAAAACCAAGCTGTTTTCTTCCAGATTTTGTTCAGCACCTTAGGCATGTTTTTCCTCCATGAAGAAGGCTAGAAACCAGCCTTGAAAGCTCCTAAAATTCCCCTTCAAACTCTCTGCAAGCTGGCTGGAAAATGGTAGCCGAAAACTGCCTAGGAAAAATTCCAGCCTGCGAAAATGCTATGCAGATTTTGTCCAACTTTGTTTCCTAATTCTCTCCTAGCCGAAACCCCATTCTTGTTCTGCATAAACCACCCTTAAACCTTCAATAACTGAACTCCATTATCTCCCTTAAGCTTCTGCACGAAATTCAGACATGGCTGCCCGAAAATCTCTCCAACAAATTCCTACAATCATGCTTGATTGATTACCAAAATTCCAGCCACCTTGGTTTAGCAACCTTCCATAAAGTATCCCTCAAATAACCAGACTTTTTCTTCACCATTACGCTCCTTGTTTTCAGCTACCATAAGCCTCCTTAAACCAGCTTTCAATCAACCGAAATACTGCTCAAAACAGTCGGCCATGGCAGACTTCCAAAGCTCTCCAATAATCAAGATATTCTTGAATATTTAGTATCCAAATTTGTTTCCTAAAAATATTCTTCAAGGATTTTAACAACTAGCCTTTCCTTTTTCCTTCCAAACCAGAGCGCCATTTTCCTAAACACTACAGAAAATTCAGCAGCCCTAGTTCTCACAGAATTTCGACAGCTACAAAACAAAATCTGTCAAATCCCTTCAACCTTCAAGAACACACACAACACACCAAGAACACCTACTCCTTCCTTTCGCCTAATCCCCCTCCAAACCACTTCAAACCTTCTCTAAAATTTTCAGATTAAACCTACTCACTGCTATGAGTCCATCAACACCATTCTTAACATCAAACTCCACAAACCAACTTGCTAGTTTGGATAAAAAACCAGAAAATTCTGTGAAGGTTCAAGAACACCTTCAAGGTAGGTTTGTTCTAACAACTTCATCTTTTCCAATCTTGATCTATAGTGAAAATATATATGAATAAATATGCTAATGGTCTCTCTCTCTCTCTCTCTCTCATGGCCGAAACTCTCTTCTCTTGGCCGGATGGCTTCTTCTCCCATGGCCATGCTTTCTCCATCTTCCTTGGACGAAACTAGGCATCTAGGAGTTGAGATCCATTCTAAACTCCTTCAAGGTATTCCTCAACCAAGTAAGTCCCTTCAATATTTCTTTTAAATTCTAGATTCATGTCTTTAGGATGATATTGATAGTATGTGGATTGTGATAGAATTTGAGTATGTATTGTTGAGATTGAAGCATGAATATATGTATGATTGTAAAGGAGATGGGATTTATGCATGGAAGGTTTATCTTGGTTGATTGAATGATGATTTGGGGTTTGATGCATGTTTCCATGTCATAGGTAGTATTTGTGATGAAGTATGCTAGAGATTATGTCACCTTTGGTGAATAGGATTTATATTCATGTTGGATTATTGAAGCCATGATCATATTTATGCTAGTAGAGGTTAGATCATGTCTTGATAAATTTAGATCTATGCTTATATGCATGATTTGGATGATTTGATGAATTGAAAGATTGTATATGTTCTTGATTGTGGTTAGCCATAAAAATTTAATCATGATCTAGTTGTCCCTAAGCTAATTTTTATTTCATGAATAAAATATTTAATAATATAATTTTACTAGTAATTTCGAAAATCCCTAGGAAGGGTAGATCTGAATTATTATATATAATAAGGATATTTTAGTCAAATAAATAATAGCTTTTGCTAAAAAAATAATATATATATATATATATATATTACTTAAAATAATGAAATCAAATAAAGCCTTTTATGAAAATAATTATAATTAGTAAAATATTTATTACTGAAAATTTAATTATCTTTTAATCAAAACCCATTAAGAATTTATTTATTATTGTTCAAGCAAGACTCATTAAATCTATTTTCAACTAATTTTAGCAATCAATTATTTTCTAACAACTAAATTATTAATAAATCATTATTTTACTTAATACTACCTAGGACTCTTGATCAAATAAACTCTAAATTTTTCTTAGCAAGATTTAAACTTTCAATTTATTAGAATTTATTTCCCAAACCATTAATTATATTAAATATCAATTTAGGCTTAACTTATAAACCTATTTATTTATTGTTTGGCCTTAGAGCTTGGGACCCTAGGATCACGGTAGTAGTAAGTTGAGTTGATTTAAAATTGAGGAAGTGGATTGTGGCTCGAAATTGATTGTGATTTGTATTTGCCCATGCGGGGTTAGGTCAGCTGTTGGAGACCTTTTATTGTGAGCAAGAATCAGGTAAGCTCCTGCATAAAACCTGATTAATGTGAAATGTTTATTATGGCAAGCTAAATGTAGAGTGTATGGACACTCATTTATGTAAAGGCAATTGAGGGTTGAATTCTTTCTTATTTCAAACAATTGAATTATTTAAAGATCAATGAACAGATTTAATCAAACTCAAAATTCTTTCTAAAACTGATTTTAACAAAGACTTTGGAAACCCTTAAATTGCCATTTTCATGTGGAACAGTGTCTTGTTCATTTTATCCCAAGTGGGAAACGTTGTTGAGTACTCAATAAGGGTGGACTACTAGGGCTAGTCTTTGAGGGGTTATGGTAAGTCTCTCAGTAGGTGACCACCTCTGAGGGGCGAGTTCTTCCCGGATAAGATGTCAGTCCAGTAGGTCATTCCGATCCGAGCTAGCAGCGTTCTTTTCAGTCAAGTGACTGTGTTTTGCCGGAATGGACACCCGGTTGTTGTTTGGGTATAGAGAAGGAGAAGTATCTTGCCCAGCAGGCCAATCACTTACTTTTGTCAGTCTGCACAAAGTGTGGCATTCTGATAGACAGTATGCACAAAGTGTGGCATGCTGACCATGCAGTTATGGGGCCTAACGTGTGGTAACCCATTACCATTTCTTTTTAGTGGTTGATTTTATTGATTATTTATGGTTGGAAAAGCCAAAACACCACTCTTGCTTTTGACTAATGTTTATTGCTCGCCAGTGATCTCTTATAAAGAATTTTATATTTTGCATTCCCGAACTGTTTTCTCCCGACACTAAAGCACACACGGACTTACTGAGATTTCTGTCTCACCATCATTTTTACCATGATTTCAGGTCGATCCTGCTGTGGGGATGAGTAGCTAGATATTGCCTGCTTTGGGAGAATTTTCTGATGATTTATTTTGGGTATTCTTGGATTGATTTCTTGGATTTATTATTATATTTTTTTGGGATGTAATAAATTTTAAGTTCAAGTATCATTTTTATTCCGCTATTTTATTTGTGTGACCTAGTTATAAAGACCCCTTTTCCTTTGGACGGGGCAACATCCCCGGCCCTGGCGGGCCTAGGTAGCGGGGTGTTACACAAGCTATAGAGTACAAGTCCACATTGTTGCAGTAGTAGTTTGGGTTTCTATCACATAGCACTTTTAGAAACCACTACTACAAGTCCTGTTCTACGTATTCAAAATACGTTTATGTTATAAAATGAGTAGACTACACATTGGCTAAAGGTAAGCCATTCCCTTTTTATAATTCATAACATAATAATCTTGCCATGATTAAATTCTCAATCTCATCATCCGGTTAAGAACAACAATTTATGTGTTAAGTATCCCATGGTTCATACCTTACTATGAAAGACCTCCATTCACATGAACCATTTACTAAACACAATGGGTCTTTTCTAATAAATCGTGCACAAATATAAAGAAAATTTCACAAACAAATTCTGAGAAATTTTTTTTTATTAATACAAGTCAAAAATACATCAAAAACCTAGTCTAAGAGGGTATACATTCCAACACTTATAAGTTTGCTGCCCCCTATCACCCCCAAACAAGTGGACAAGTTGAGGTGGTTAATAGAGAATTAAAAAGAATTTTGAAAAAAGTGATTAATCACATGAGAAATGATTGGAGTTTGAAACTAGATGATATATTTTGGGCTTATAGGACTGCTTTCAAAACTCTTCTTGGTACTACTCCTTATCGATTGGTATATAGAAAATCTTATCATTTATTGGTAGAAATTGAACACAAAGCTTATTGGGCTATCAAACTTATTAACTTTTATCTTAAGCTTACTAGACAATCTAAGTTACTTCGCTTGAATGCCTTAGACGAATTGCGCATGGCTGCATATGATAATTCTCTGATCTACATAAAGGTAAAACAGTGGCATTACAAACATATTGCTCAATCCCGGGAGTTTAAAGAAGGTGATCAAATGTTGTTGTCTAACTCTCGCTTGCGACTCTTTTCGAGCAAGTTGAAATCAAGATGGTCGAGGCCGCATGCGATAACTAAGGTTTTTCCTTTTGGGACTCATGAAGTATCCCACCCAATCAATGGTACTTTCAAAGTCAATGGACATAGGGTAAAGCCTTACTTTGGTGAATTTTTTGACACCGTGGATCATTTGGATATTTTTCTCTATGATCCATGATTCTTCTTCCATTTTTTTTTTTTTTTACTACTTATCGTTTTATTTATGTTATTCTTTTTCTAGATTTATGTTTTCTTTGTTTTTGTCACTTTTAAGTTAGGAACTCTTGTGACTCTTCTAATGCCTATTCCCTATGGTGGATTCGAACATGGTGGACCTACTATGTAATAGAAGTACTTTCTTCTCCTTCTTCTTCCTCTTTCTTGAATTTGATCTTCTTGGCTATACTATTAATGTTATATCTTTGACCATTGAGAAAAAGTTTTTCAAAATTTTTGTGTGGTTTTCATGATTTAAGCAAAGTTGTAATTCTTTTTCTTACTTGGATATGATTCTTTATTATTCATTTGGTGAATTTTTATGCAATTTGTTTATTAGATAGGATATTTGTCAACATTTGAAAATTTTGATTAATCTTGTTTATGCATTAGTGTTTGAATGTTATTTGACTCATATAGTTTAAATAAGGAGAATATGATGAATGTGGGGAGAGTTTATTAGCTAACTCTTGTATTATGAGTTTAAATTTTGCTTAGCTTTGAGTGGTGATAAGGAATGTGAGTTGATAAAAGATTTTTGAGAGAAAAGATTATAGAGAATTGTGGAAAATTTTTGTGAGTGAAACATTGAGAAAAACAAGTTGTTGTTTCCTCTTTGAAGATGAGAAAAAAAAATTATTTTTGCGTGATTATGGGGCCAATACGAATAGTGAAGAGAAATCCACTTTTTTGAGGCTATGAATTCCTAAAGGCAAAAGAGAAGAAAGATTGTTGAAAAGAATTATGAGTGATGACTAAAGAGGAGCTAATACGGTGTGTGAAGAGAAATCTATGCACTTGAGGCAATCAATTCCCTAAGTCATTGGGAAAAAAAAAACTTGAGAAAATATTGGAGTGCTTTCCTTATATCATGACTAAGTTGTGCAACTTTTGGATTCAAAATACTTGAGTTGGTAGATAGCTTGACTTATGTGATTCATGTTATCTATATTTTTTAACTTGAAGAGTAAAATAATTTTCTTAGACTAAGGTATACACTTGATTAGTTTGACTTCAAGAGTTTTGATGTCCTATCAAATGTTTCAAAGTTTAATTGTTTTCAAAGGGTTTATGAATGTCAAGAGTTGTATCTAAAGTTTAAAGGGAAGTTATAATCCTTGTTATGTTTTAAAAGTTTTTGGAATGAGTAAAGGCTTGTATTTTCTTGATGATTTTCTTAGCTTATGTGTTTTGCTTAAGGACAAGAGAAAGTTCAAGTGTGGGGGAATTGATAGGAGTTAAAATCATCATTATTTTCCTAGTTATTTGAGGTTGTTTTGAGGTACTTTTGTTGTAATAACTAGGCATATTCCTTCTTATTTGACATTTTTCTTGTAAAAAGTGTTTTTGGTGAATTTGTACAAATTTAAGTTATTTTTGAGCAAAAAACGGATGAATTCCAGATTACATCTGGCGCCAGGTTTGGCAAGTAGACCAAGTGCCAGGTCCATTCTGGTCGATCAGAGGAAAACAGGGTAAATTCAGGGGGAGAAACAAAATACACCTAGTGTCAGGTAGGTCGACTGGACCCGGCGCCAGGCCCATTTTGGAATACCAAATTTCTATGTACGAATTTGGAAATTTTCCAAAGATTTCAGTAATTTTCAATTCCTACTCGGCCAAAACTCTTCAAGCATAGAATTTGGCATCAAAGAAGCTTATAAAAGCAAGATAAAACACAAGAGATTAAAGGAGGGAATCCAAGAATCAAAGTTTCAAACCACTCAAGAATGAAAGATTCACCAAATCAAGGAGGGTTGCTCAAGAGAATTTTCAAAGGAGAAGAATGAGGCTTATCTATGAGTGCTTTCTTTCACCTTTGTTTTCTTTTTCTTAAACAATCATGTATTCACTATTTCCATTGTAATTTGACATTGTTTTTGTGATTCATGATTTATGGATTAATTTAGTCTTTGGATCAATTCATTATTTATCTTGGGATTTGATTACTTGTTTTGCCTACGGAGTTGGTTGATTGGTTTTTATTATTAACTTGCTTGACAAGGGAGTTGGTAATGACTTCAATTAATTAATTTTATATTTGTTATCTCTTAACTTGCTTGAAAAAATAGTTAATTGTTAAAAATATTGAGTAATCAAAGGTTGGTTGATAAATGCCAAAATATGGATTCATTGACAAATTTCATATTTTAAATCACCTAGAATATAGGGGTTTATCCGAGGATTAATTTTAATGCATTTTTTTGGGTAAATTAGTTAAGACAAAATATGTTCACTAGTATAACTAGAAGGTAGTGATTCCATTGATTGCAAACGAAGTAGATCTATTTTAAATCCTTCATAAGACCAAGATAATAATTGACTATGATAGTGGTTAAGTGATTCATTATCATGTTTTCAAAAGATTTTGTCTAAATTACATATTCTCACATCCTTGAGCTGTATATATTTCTTTATTTTATTTTATTTTATTTTTCTTATTTTCTCACTTTATTGGGTCGATTAAACAATGAATGAAAAATGATTAGTATGTACTTGTTCCTTTGAGGATTGATACTCGTTAATTCCCTATATTATGCTTGTGATGAGTATACTTGCTCGTATGTATATTTTGGGATTAATGTTTTAATTAAAACTTAACTAAGGGATGGATTAAAATTTGATAATTTTTATACACCCAAAATTTACGCATCACTAAGAAAGAGTGAATCATTCTTGTGATGTAGACACGAATACTACAAGGTCTTTGTGAAGTCTCGAGAATGACAAATTGCGAACAAATAGTGTTAGTCTCAGTGAATCCCCGTTAAAGTTTTTATATGTAAATGCTAGTGAACTCTTTATTCTAGAAAAAAAAAATGAAATGAAAGTTCATTTGGTTTCTCTTAGAAAAATATGGTTTTTCTTATATGAAAATGACCTTATTCCATACTCAGGTTTATGAAAAATGGATTTTCTTATTCAAAAATATTTAACCTTCACGGTTAAATTTTCCAAAGAAAGGTCGATAAACCTTAATGCTTATTTCCCTGACCAAATTTGTTGTTTTTTTGAACAAGTGAAATTTTATGTTATGCTATGATTTAATTGAGAAAAAGGAATCTTATGATTTTAAATACCATTTAATAGTAATTATTTTCCTTGAAGCATGAAAATGTGAATGCTATACCTTTTGGTTTTTCTAACCAAAGTTTGGATTTTTTGAGTCATAAAGTGACTGAATTTCAGGAAATAGAATACTTTCACATAGGATATTAAATTCCTTGTACGACAAATGTTTTATGATCATGAAAACATGGAAAATGACTGAATTTATCGAGCATGTGAAGTATTTGAATATTTTACTTGCACAAGTATATTTTATTCCATGTTTTATGATAAGAAGTACAAAATTATGAATTCATACATTCTTGGACCATGGTTTATTCCAAAGCACCCAGGCATAATAAAATTATGAAATCCTTAAATTTATTTCTATTTTGAGATTTAGAATTCTAAATTGATAAAAGTAATTCCTTTTGGACTTGGGTATACTAAATTTGCATAATTTACTTAAATACCCTTAAGGGATGATTTTATAATGCGAGAAGGACTTCTTATCATTCTACGCTATAGGTTTTGATGAAAACCCCTTCATATGAAATTAACTTTTGGAAAATAATATTTTCGCCCTAAAAAATGTTTTATTTATCCCTTCGAGGAATGTGACATTAGATTGGTCTTGTGAACCAGTATAAACGTTGAATACTCAATGAAAGTTATGACCATTGGACTAGCTCACGTTGGAGGTAGATGACTCCAAGTAACTAGGATTCTAGTTCTAGGGATCGACTTACTCCAAACGGAGTGACATTATATTGAAAGTAACTACTTCCCTAGCTAGCATTGTTCCAATGCGTAAGCATCCATTAAATGGTTGGTCCTGGACGAGACACCCAATTTGTGATCAACACATGTCAAGCTCAATGCAAGGGGAGTACATAATGGGGAGGGGGGGGGGGGGAATCAATACTACTTCAAGTAAAAAGAATTGATACAATTTGAAGTAGATTGTGATGACAATCTTACCACTCCGACAATACATATTTGAGTACTGTAGGCATGCCTCTTAGTACAATATGACTGTAATGTCAAAGGCAAAGCCTTGTGCGCTTTGCACGCAAGTCGACCTTATATTGATAGGAAATCCTGTATTTCTTAAAAAATGGGGTAATGATGTTGATAAAAATCGGGTTTTCCAAATATGCCCAAGATATGAGGCATTGATTTTAATACAATGTGATTTTCCAAACATGCCTGAGATTTTGAACAACTTTTGAGTAAAACTTCCTCTACTCAATTGTATAGATATTTCAATGAAAACCCCAAATATAAATTATACTATTTACCTTCAGTGGAAACTCTGACAACTCTATTTACCTTATTTTGTTTAAAAAAAACACTAGCACCTACAGAACTTACTAAATGTAAATCACTCACACGTATTTATATCCTATTTTTCTAGGATTTGGAGCCGTGAGACAGGAATTCTAAAGTCGGTTTATTATATCTGAGGACATACACCTTATGGCTTTAGATATATTACTATCTGGCCTAAAATATATACTGATGCTCATCAAGTTATATTTCTTTTGGGAGTGTATGCTATAACTTAAGTTTGGCCAACTCTGATGTATTTGTTATCTATTTATTTTACATTGTGACTTTGTATGTTATAAAGATCCCTAATCTGGAAGAACAGATAGGGTGACACCTAGCTTTATTATGCGTTTTCAGTATGATGTTTATGAGGAGTGTTACACTCCTCGCCTTAGCTCTCTTTAAATCCTTACTAAATAAGACAGAAGAAGCCTCCTCTTTGCTCCTACTCTTCAACCTTTTAAAATTTTCTCCTCTTAAAACATCTTTATATGATTAGTTCTTCTATCCTAATTCCCTTCTTCATCTTTCACCTGCATCATATCATCTCCATTTTTTTCCCCACCATTGCTACCTATGGGTTCCAAGCTGCCGGATTCTATTGCTGCTAAAGAAGGTCACTGCCACTACTAGAGAAGGCCATTGCCACCGCTGAAGGAAGCACCACCACCGCTACAGAGGACATTCCAATTATCTTGTCTCCATCTTCTTTTATAACAATTTTTTATTTTTTATTTTATAAATCAAGAAAATAGAATTGTTAAATCAGAATTGCTTATTGAGATTTTATTGTGACTTTATTGTTGAATTGTGTAGCAAATAAGTATTGGGATTTTGTTGCTAATTGTGTTTGCCAAATTCTTCTACTGATTTGTGATTGTATATATATTATTTGTGGTGAACAAAAAATTTTGCCTTCTTCTGTTGGTTTGGTTTAGTGCTGCATTATGGTGCATAGGAATTTGTTAGTTTGGTTTGTGTTGCGATGTGGTGAATGGAAATACTCATTTTTTACGTTGCTTGATTTGTGGTATGATGAATGGACTATAATATATGGACAGTGGGTATTGATAGGGGCTAAAATAACCATTATTTTTCTAGTTATTTAAAGTTGTTTTGAGATACTTTTGTTATAATAACTAGGCATATTCCTTCATATTTAACATTTTGCTCATAAAAAGTATTTTTGATGAATTTGTGCAGAGTTGAGTTAAATTCAAGCACAACTAGAGATTTTTCAAAATACACCTGGCGCCAGGTTTGGCAAGTAGACCAAGCGCAAGGTGGGTCTATTGGACCCAGCGCCAGGCCCGTTCTTGACTGCCAAAATCCTGTGCACAATTTTAGAAATTTTTCAATGATTTTGGTATTTTCCAAATCCTACTCGGCCAATACTTCTCAAGCAACAAATTTAGCATTAAAGAGGCATATAAAAGTAAGAGAAAATACAAGAGATTAAGGGTGGATCCAAGAGCAAAAATTCTAAACACTCATTGAAGGAGAAATTTACCAAATCAAAGAGGATTATTTAAGAGAATCTTCAAGGGAGAAGAAAGAGGCTTGTCAATAAGTGCTTTCTTTTACCTTTGTTTTCTTTTCCTTAAACAGTGATGTATTCAATGTTTTATTTGTAATTTGACATTATTTTAGAATTCATAATTTTGTGTTAATTTTGTTATTTTATCAATTCTTTATCATCTTTAGTATTTGATTGCTTGTTATCATTAGTTATTGATGCGAGTTCTTCTAATTGATTTGGAAAATGATGTTAGGAGTTTATTGAATTAATTTCGTATTTGTCAAAATTTAATGGACTTTGGAAACGAAGTTAGGCTTAAAGGACTAAAGTAATCAAAGATTAGTTGATTTCACCTCGAGCAAAAGGTCATTAGCTAATTTCATATTTATGAGGAATTGAGCTTAATGCATGTTTTGGTTATATTGGTTTGATTTGAAAATCTGCTAATTTAATCCAAAGATAGTGATTTCATAGCTTGGAAAAGAAGTGGAATCTATCTAAGTAGATTCATGACTTGGGAAATGATTAAATTTTATTTTATATTCCTTCATGATGCCAAGATGATAATTAATTGAGAGAATTGCTAGTTGGTTCATTATCATATTTTCTAGGATAATTGTCTAAATTACGTACTCCTACATCCTTGAGTTGTATATATTTCTTTATTTTTTTATTATTATCTCACTTTTTTTTGGTCGATTAAATAATGAATAAAAAGTGATTAGTGTGTACTTATTCTTTTGAGGATCGATACTCATTAATTTCCTATACTATGCCTGCGATAAGTATATTTGCTCATATGTGTATTTTGAGATTAATATTTTAATTAAAACTTGAATAAGTGATGGATTTAAATTTGATGATTTTTATATACCAAAAATTTACACATCAAGTTTTTGGTGCCATTGCCGGGGAACAATATCATGAAAGCTTGGATTTTGTTGATTTAACCATGTTTATTATGTCTCTATGTAAATATGTATATATGTTCTTTGTATAAATAAGTATCATATCTTATTGTATGTATAAATGTACTTTAACTAAATAATTTGATTCAATATTATACTATGCCTGTATGTTACTAACAGTATTTGTAAATGTCACTAACTTTTGTTTTTTTAGGTATTTAGGGAATATTAAGTTTTTTTATTATTATATGATTTTGTTTTTTTATTGGTTTAAATTTTTTCTATTCTTTATTTTTTTTTCGATTTGATTTTTGTTTTTCTTTGAGTGTGAGGTTGACATTATCATGGACAATTATGTTTGGGCACAGGATTAAAGGAGTTACAGTGATGATATACTGGCAAAGTTACAAGCTCACATTGATGTTTTTAGTGAGATGTCATTAGAAGCATTAGAGAATTCTTTTATTGCTAATACAAATTCATCTATTCAGTAGCATGAAAAAGCTTCACAACTATTGTGCGATCAAATGACACAATTAGCTAAGCTTGTTGAGGAGACTCATGAGTTCATGTTGGCCCATACAATTGACCATAGAAAAAAAGAGAGACTATGAGGGACAATTGCACGATGTGGCAAGAGAGGTATTCGATTCTACTCTATGTGCTAATAATTCTAATTTCTCTTTGTCACATGATTTCTTATGTTCCTCTCAATTCTTGGAGAGCAATGGTCCAAACGATGACATGTTGAGCTTAACATGCCTCAAAAAGTTGAATCTTTCAATGCTACATCATACAAAATCCTTGGAGGATGTTGACGAATTCTACTATTCACCCCAATTTTAGGGAGGTAACTTGATATTTGTAGAAGTATTAAAAAGTAAGTATTTTTTTATCCCATCTTTAAGAACTCAATTACTAAGTTTTAAGGGGAATTTTCATTGCGACAAATCTTTTGAAGGACAAATTGGTGATATCAAGATTGATGCTTTCTTTAGATATCATGTGCACTCATATATTGAAAAAGATATTTGCGTGTAAAGGAACGTTACAGAATGAGGTTTATGTGTTTTGCTTTGCTGCAAAAAATCATTTTTATAAACATTACCTTTTTAAAGAACCTTCATTCTTTCTATATTCATCATGCCTATATTCTACTTTTAGCTTTAATTTCTTTTACAAAGTTTGATAAGGAAGCATGATGAATGGAAAGAGTTTGTATCTTTGTTTTGGGTAGTTTTGTTTAAGTTGTTAAGTGTCTTTTACCCCCGAGAAATAAGGAAAATATTTTTTCTATCTTAAGTGTGGGGGAGTGAATCGTGTCTTTATTTACTTTATTGGGATTTTTATTAATGTTTTCCTTTAGTGTGTTTTCTTTTATTTAGGCATGTCTTTCTTTTGTTATTATTTTCTTTGTGTATTTATTTGTGTTTTCTTTTGTAGGTAAGCATAAAGTCTTCTTAGACTAGCCTTTTTCTCTATTTCCAGTTTTAATAGTTATTGGAGCTTATTGCACTTGGGGAGTATTGCTTCACCCTCTCCTCCTTTATCATTTTTGTTCCCTTTGGAGATGCTTTCTTGTGTTACTTTTTGCCAATAGGGACATTGTCCAGTTTAAGTATGGGGAGTGGTTTAGTAATATTCTTTGTTCAAGTTTTTTTATCAATCATCTCAAAGTCAATAGAAATAGGGTGAAGCATTATTTTGGTACAATTCTCCAATGACTCCTTGTGGTAAATTCACACATGTTGGACCTAATGTATAATGGCAATATTTTCTTCTCTTCAGTCTTCCTCTTTATTTATTTTAGTCTTCTTGGCTTTGCTTGCATTGTTATATTTTTTGCATTGAGGATAATGTTCATTTTAAGTGTGGGGGGAGAGTTTAGGTATTGAAGATATTTTTCATATCATTTTTTGTGTGAAAATTTTACAAAACGTTTTGTTGTTTTCATTGGTTAATAAGGTTCTAATTCTTTTTATTACTTGAATATGAATTTTTGGCATTCATTTGGTGGATTTTTATGAAATTATTTTATTGGATAGGATATTTTCAAGACTTGAGAATTTTGAATAATCTTATTTATGAATTAGTGTTTGAATATAATTTGAATCATCTAGTTTGGATATGGAGGATATGATGAATGTGGGTAAAGGTTATTGGCTAACTCTTGTATTATGAATTAAAATTTTTCTTGTCTTTGAGTTATGATGAGAAATGTGAGTCGATAAGAGATTGTTGAGAAGAAAGATTATGGAGAATTGTATGATAAAAAAAGAATTGAGTTGAAAAAACAATGAGTGGAAACAAAATCATTGTTATGTGAGTTGGAAAAAATGCTCTTATTGTTAATCTTTGAATACTTTTTGCTGAAAATGGGGTTAATATGGGAAGAAGTAGCAAGTATTATTCAATACACTCTCTTGATGCTATTCCGAAGGCAAAAAGGCAACAAATTAAGAGCAAAGAAAGAAATACGTTGAAAGAAAATGCTGAAAAAAGATGATGACTAAAAGGGGGCCAATATGGTGTGTCAAGAGAAATCCACGCACTTGAGGCTATCAATTCCCTAAGTCATTGAAAAAAATTTGAGAGGACAAGATTGGAGTGCTTTTCGTACATCATAACTTCAGTTGTGCAATTTTTGGATTTATAATACTTGAGTTGGTAGATGATTTGACTTGTGTGACTCATATTATCTATATTTTTGTTAGAAGGGTGAAATAATTCTCTTAGACTAATGTATACACTTGATTAATTTGACTTCAAAAGTTTTGTGATATCTTGTCAAATGTTTCAAAGCTTGAATTGGTTTCAAAGGGTTTGAATGACAAAAGTTTTATCTAAAGTTTGAAAAGAAGCTATAATCCTTGTTATGGTTGAAAACTTTTGAAGAAAAAAAAACTTGTGTTTTCTTGATGATTTTCTTTGTTAAAGTGTTTTGCTTGAGGACAAGCAAAAGTTCAAATTGAAGGATCAAACAGAAAACATCAAAGAAAACACAGTGGAAAATTTTTTCAGTTTTTCGAGCCACATCTAGGAAAGAGTACTTACTTTTCCCTATTAGTCATGGATTAACCAACGTATGGACGGGTTGCACTGGAACTTCTTGTGTTGGAAGGGGAGAAGGAGGTGCCTACTGTTCAACTGGAACTCCCGCCAATCATCTACTCCTACCCATCAAGCGTCTCCAAGCTTCTTCTCTTCGTCTACCGAAGTATGACTCTACCTTACTCTAGGGTTAGCTTGGTGAAAGCTACTTCTTTGGATAATCAAAATACTCTCCAAGAGAGAAAGAAGAGAAGGACCTAAACCAGAGGAAAAAAGAGCCTTGGAAAAAGACGGCACATTGAAGAAGAAAAATTCTGGAAAACCCACGTTCTTTTTTTTCCTCTTCCTCTTTTTCCCTCATATTTTCGGCCAGCCTTAGGGCTTCATTAAGCCCTAATGGATGAAAACATTAAGCCCTTAGGGGCTTGGTGCTATGCTCCAAAACTAATTCAAGATTGGCCCGATCCTCTTAATTAATTAATTATTTTTTTGGGCTTAATTAAATATCCAAGACTAATAAATTAATTCTAATTAGACTCTTAATATATATCAACATATATCAGCCTAATTAATTAATTTATTCCAACCCAATTCTCTTAATTAATTAATTATCTTTTCTGGGCCTTATCAAAACCCAAGACTAATTAATTAATTCTAATTAGAATTTTAGAATAAATTTTATTTCTCTTCCAAAAAATTATCCATTAAGCCCAGATTGTGTCTAAACAACACCAAGATAACTTAAACTACTCTGGGGACCAAGAGACATATTATTCATAGCTACTAAAATGACCAAAATTCCCTTACTATTAAATAGCCACATTTTATCATTTTAAATATTTTCATTTATCACCATATGAAAATATTAACCCCAAGAATAATACTGCTAAAGCAATGTCTCCAACCTATGGTTGAAATGACAGAAATACCCATCTATGTAACTTTCATTAATGAGACAGGATAAATGTATTAACATCCATCTCAAAGACATCTACTATCTTTAGATCTCTAGTCCGATAATCTAGAATGTACTTACTTATCATTGGAAGCTACCTAAAAGCACACATTCTAGAGTCACGTTTCCAAGGCCCTGAATCATTAGATTATCCTGGAAAATCACAATGGAGTGATTTAACTTCACTAAGTGAAGCATAGAAACTCTGTTGCATGAGTTTGTCTTAACTAACTAGAGTAATATGCCCAATATAATCTCACAAAAGAAATCTCACCCGACATACATCAAAGTATAAAACTCTAGCTTTGTTAGACCACCAACTCATACTCAAGTATGAAGGTATCCATCCATGTTGTAGCAGTAATAGTCTGGTCTCTATTATTGTAGTACTTTAAGATAGATCACTACTACAGGTCCAATTCTACGTATTCGAAATACGCTTATGCCAATAATGTGAGTGGACTACTCACTGATTCAAGGTAAACCATTCCTTATTGGAAATCATGGCATAATAGTCTTATTTTGATGAAATGTCTAATTCTATCAAATGACTAAAAACTTAATTTTACTTGTATGACAAGTACATATGGTCTATACCTTACTGTAAAAAATGACCCAATACATAGACGATTACTTGTTATATTTGGACCTTTAAATGTATAATAATATAAGAAACAAACTAAATTGAATGAATAAATATTTTATTACAATATATTTACACAGAATACATAATCTTTGAGAGCATACTTTTCAACACAAGTGTGGCGGTATGTGATAGGGGCTAAAATCACTATTATTTTCCTAGTTATTTGAGGTTATTTTGATATACTTTTGTTTTGATAACTAGGCATTTTTCTTCCTATTTGACATTTTGCTTGTAAGAAGTGTTTGACAAATTTGTACAAATTTGAGTTAAATTCAAGCAAAACTGGAGATTTTTCAGAACACACCTGGCACCAGGTTTGGCAAATGGACCAGGCGCCAGGTCCATTCTGTATGGCCAGAGGAAAACAGAGCAAAATTCAGAGGAGAAACAAATTGTACTTGGCGCGAGGTGGGTCGATTGGACTCGACGCCAGGCCCATTCTAGAAGACAAAAATTCTGTACTCAAATTTAAGAATTTTCCAATGATTTTGGTGTTTTCTGAATCCTACTCGGCCAATACTTCTCAAGTAACAAATTTAGCATCAAAGAGGCCTATAAAAGCAAGAGAAAACACAAGAGATTAAGGGTGGATCCAAGAGCAAAAATTCCAAACACTTATTGAATGAGGAATTTACCAAATTAAGGAGGATTGTTCAAGAGAATCTTTAAGGGAGAAGAAAGAGGCTTGTCTATGAGTGCTTTCTTTTACATTTATTTTCTTTTCCTTAAACAATGATGTATTCAATGTTTTATTTGTAATTTGACACTATTTTGGAATTCATGGTTTTGTATTAATTTAGTTTTTTGATCACTTTTTTATCATCTTTGGTATTTGATTACTTGTTATCATTGGTTATTAATGCGAGTTTTTCTAATTAACTTGGGAAACGATGTTAGGAGTTTATTGCATAGATTTCATATTTGTCAAATCTTAATGGACTTGGAAAACGAAGTTAGGATTAGAGGACTAAAGTAATCAAAGATTAGTTGATTTCACCTCGAGTAAAAGGTTATTAGCTAATTTCATGTTTATGAGGAATTAAGCTTAATGCATGTTTTGGTTAATGCATAAGTGATTTCATAGATTGGGAAAGAAGTGAAATCTATCTAAGTAGATTTATGACTTGGGAAACAAATGAATTTTACTTTATATTCCTTTATAATACCAAGATGATAATTAATTGAGAGAATTACTAGTTGGTTCATTATCATATTTTCTAGGATAATGTCTAAATTGTATATTCCTACATCATTGAGTTGTATATATTTGATGTTTAAATTTTAGGTGCATAAAAATCATTAAATTTAAATCCATCCCTTAGAAAAATTTAAATAAAACATTAATCCTAAAATACACATACGAGCAAGTACACTCATCGCAAGCATAGTATAGGAAATTAACGAGTATTGATTCTCAAATGAACAAGTACATACTATTCACTTTTCATTTATTGTTTAACCGACCTAAATAAAGTGAGAAAAGAATAAAAAGAAAAAATAAAAAAATATATACAATTCAACGATGTAGATTTATGCAATTTAAACAATTATCCTAGAAAACATGATAATGAACCAACTAGCAATTCTCCTAATTAAATGTAATCATGGCATCATGAAGGAATATAAAGTAAAATTCAATCATTTCACAAGTCATGAATCTATTTAAATAAATCCCACCTCGTTTTCCAATCCATGGAATCTTATATTTTGATTAAATTAACAGATTTTCCAATTAAGCTAACATAACCAAAACATGCATTAAGTCCAATTCCTTATAAGCATAAAATTAGACAATAACCTTTTGCTCGAGGTGAAATCGACTAATCTTTGATTATTTAGTCCTATAATCTTAACTTTATCGTTCAAGTCTATTAAGATTAAACAAATACGAAATCAATGCAATGATGAAACTCCTAACATCGTTGTCTCAAGTCAATTAGAAGAACTTGCATCAATAATCAATGATATCAAGTAATTAAACATCAAAGATGATAAAGAATTGATCAAATAACTGAATTAACACAAAATCATGAATCCAAAATAATGTTAAATTACAATAAAAATATTGAATACATCATTGTTATAGGAAAAGAAAACAAAGATAAAAGAAAGTACTCATAAACAAGCCTCTTTCTTCACCCTTGAAGACTTTCTTGAACAACCCTTCTTGGTTGGGTGAACTCCTTCAATGAGTGATTGGGAATTTATCTCTTGGATTCACCTCCCTATCGTATCTTTCTCAATCCTTGTGTATTCTCTTACTTTTATAGGTCTCTTGGATGCTAATTTCGTGGCTCAGGAAGTCTTGGCAGAGTAGGATTTGAAAAATACTAAAATCATTGTAAAATTCCTAATTTTGTGCACAGAATATTCGCCTTCTAGAGCTTACCTGGCACCGGGTACCGTCGACTCACCTAGCGCGCTAGGTGCACTCTGTTCTTTCTCGAGAGTTTTTGCTCTGATTTTGTTGGCCAGACAGAATGGACCCGATGCTAGATACACTTGCCAGACCTAGCGCCAGGTCTATTTTGCTTTTGTGCTAAAACTTTGTTCAATTTCTTCTGCTAGACCAGAATGGACCCGGTGCCTGGTCCCTTGGCTGGGCCTGGCACTAGGTACATTCTGGAATTGTTTACTTTCTACTCAATTTTAACTCAAATCTACACATATTTGCCAAAAAACACTTTTTACAAGTAAAATGTCAAATAGGAAGGAATATGTCTAGTTATTACAACAAATGTATCCTAAAGCAACCTCAAATAATTAGAAAAATAATAGTGATTTTAGCCCCTATCACATACCCTCACACTTGAACTTTTGCTTGTCCTCAAGCAAAACATTTTAGTCCAAGAAAAATCATTAGGAAAACACAAGTTCTTTTTCATTCAAATTTTTTTTTACCATAACAAAGATTATGTCTTCCCTTCAAACTTGAAATACAACTCTTGTCATCCATACCTTTTGAAAAGAATACAAACTTTGAAACTTTTAATAAGATACCACAAAACTCTTGAAGTCAAATTAATCAATGGTATATCTTAGTCTAAGAAACTTATTTCACTCTTCAAATTAAAATATAGATAACATGAATCACATAAGTTAAGTCATCTACCAACTCAAGTATTATAAATTCAAAAATTGCACAACTTAAGTCATGATGTAAGGAAAGCACTCCACTTTTTTTTCTCTCTAATTTTTTTTTAATGACTTAGGGAATTGATAGCCTCATGTGCATAGATTTCTCTTCACACACTATATTGGCCCCCCCTTTTAGTCATCACTCATCATTTTTTCAACAATTTTTGACTAAACAATTCTGTCTTTCTTTTGCTTTAAGGAATTCATAGCCTCAAGAAAGTGGATTTTTCTTCACTATCCATACTGGCCCCAATAATCAAGAAAAAAAAATAATTTTTTCTCATCTTTAAAGAGGAAACCATCACCCATTCTTTCAATTCTTCAACTCTTAGGAATGTTTCACCATTTTTTTTTCAATCTTTCCTCAAAGATCTTTTATCAACTCACATTCCTTATGATAACTCAAAGCTAGCAAAATTTAAACTCGTAATACAAAGGTTAGCCAATAAACTTTTCCCATATTCATCATATCCTCCATATTTCAACTAGATGAGTCAAATAACATTCAAACACCAATGCATAAACAAGATTAATCAAAATTCTCATGTCTTGCAAAATATCCTATCTAACAAAACTAATTTCATCAAAATCCACCTAATGAATGACAAAACTCATATCCAAGTAAGAAAAAGAATTACACCCTTACTTAACAATAAAAACCACTAAAATTTTTGAAAAATGTTCATAAAATGATATGGAAAAGTACTTCTTCAACCTCATTCTCCTCCCCATATTTAAACTGGACATTGTTCAATGGCTAAAGATAGAACAATAAACGTATAGCCAAGAAGACCACAATAAAGAAGAATAATAAAGTGAAGAAGATACTTTCATTACATTGTAGTGCCACCATATTTGAATCCACCACATGGAAGGGTCATTACAGGATTAGTCATAAGGGTACCTAATGAAAAAGAAACAAAACTAAAGAAAAACATGAAGCTAGAAAAAGAAAGCAAAAATAAAAGAAAAGAAAAGATACCTAAAAGGTAGTAAAGGTCATTAAAATTTAAAAGACAAGAAATAATAGAAAATAAAATAAAATAAATTACAAGAGAATAAGTCAAGAGTCATCCTCATCCTCATCATCATCATCATCATCATCACCATTGTCATCATCGTCAGTTACGCGACTGGAAGATGCACCAATAATTTATTGGATCAAAGTGGCCAGTTTTTTATCTTGAACATCCTAGTGGTGACAAATGTCTGCAATGGAATCGCGAAGCTGGAGGAGAATAGTCATTTAGCTCTCCATCTGAGCCTCCATGTGTGCCTCAAAATTAGATCGCGAATGAGAGCTAGTGGCACAAGAGGCAGGTCTAGTAGGTGGCTCCTCTTCCTCCTCCTTATCAGGGGGAAGCTCCTCCCTTCCAGGGTGCTGCACCTCATACGATCTCTTCCACTTCTTGGCCCTTTCATCATAGCGATACCCACACTAAACCAAAGTATGCTCCATTACTAGGTCGCGGTCAGTAGTAGGCTCACTCAACTCTCCATCCAACCGTACTCCAAAATCTTTCAGAATAGGCATAATAACCAAAGGGAATTTGAGGGCTTTAGCTACAATGTTAAAGGAAACAACCTCTCGCATAGATTGAATGATAATTGGAGCAAGGGGAATAGGTTTACTCTTTCTCATCTTATTCAGAACATACAGGTCAAGGACCCTAGATTCATTCAAGCTACTAGCCTTGGGATAGATGTTGAAAGTAAAAATATAGACTAAGGCATGCCACTGAGCCTCAAGGTCATTATTTAAGTAATAACTGGCTTGACCTATTCTTCTTTTCCTCCACATACAAAAACTATCCTTTACAGCCTTCACCTCCCATATAGGCTCAGAAATAACCTTTTGGTTATTATGGTCCATAGCAATCCACTGCCCCTCATCCGGGACTCCCAAAATTCTTACTAGTCTAGTCTTCTCAAACTCAATAGGAATCTCTTTGACCATGCTGAAGATGACTTGGAGATTATTTTTCTTTTTGTCCTGCATGTTGGCATAAAACTCTCTCACGCATACAGGATAATAAGGACCTTCCATTCTAATGATGGGCTTCCACCCCAGGCACCTAAACATAGTGGAAAGCTCTGGGAAATTATCTAAAGAAGGCTTATAGGACTTTTCTACTATAATCTTATCACGTTGGTGCATGTTATACTAGATTTGATATATAGGATCAGAGAATTGGATAAGTTGAGTAGGTAGAGACTCAAAATAAGGTGTGGATAAAGATGCATCTCGAGCTCTCTTAGCCCCTGGTGCTAGCCCTCTAGGTCTTCTAGATATGATGGAAGGGTGAAGAAAAGTGATAGAATAGACAAATAAGACTTTTTCAACTCACTTTTTACAACCAATATACAACTCTCAACCGTCTCGCTATGACAACACCACTTAACACCACCACCACCTCAACACAAAACACCACAAGTTAGTAAATATAACACCACTCAACCTCCTCCAACAAACCTGCAAGAAAGATAGCCGTATCCCAATCCAAACACAATATCAGCAGGCTTGATCAAATCCATAATGTTCAATAGTGCTCAATGAATCAATATTCAGCTCAGAATCATAATGCTCAATTAGTTATAACATTTATATCACAATGTAAAGCTTATAAGTACAAGACTAAGTTAAACATGAACAAGTATCCTTTATCCTAAAAATTACTCACAAATGAGGCATGCTCAATTACTTCTAAAAAGATGTAAAATAACAATAGCATTAATCACAAAGCAGTATCAATAATATTCTCATGCTAATGAAAGCTCAAAGAAAGCAATCTTAACAATCAAATCCTTAACTAGAAAATAGTCAAGAATTTTCACCCAAAAATGCATAGAAAACTACCCAAAATTCATAAGAAAAAAATTTAATCGTAGAAAGTGTAGAAAATTCATACCATACTGATCTCCAGTACATGGGCAATGATTCTATGCAAAAAGATTGAAGAAATTGTGCCCCTAATAGAAGGATTGAAAATGGATTTTGGAGGAAAAGATTAGATTTTTCTTTGTTTTGATCCAAACTTTCAAGAACAAAATGAGGATTTTGTGTTTGGGAAGTGTTTTGGAGGTTTAGAAAGTGACTCGGCGGTGTTTTGAAGATGAACCCGGCGATGGGTTGAGAGAAAATTTGAGAGGGACGAAAGATACTTTGAACACAATGGCAAAGAAGGCTGGCTTTAGTGTGGCAGCCAACGGGGCCTGGTGCCAGGCCCAAGGACTACGCCTGGTGCCTGAAGGCGTGGAACACGGGAAAACATAAAGCATGCAACGAAAGCGAACATAAAAAAAAAACTGGAAAAACAAGAATAGGGAGTCCAGGGTAGGGCTGGCGCCGGTGCCGGTAGCCCTAGCCGGCACTGGTTGCGTCCTGTCCCAATCCTAAAGTTTTAACAATTTTACCTCTTTTCCTCGTTCTAAGTGTTGGCTGTACTGGAATGTGTGCAACCGGTGTAGGTGTGCTGGTAAAAGTCTCTGGTGCGATTCCTGCAAGCCTCCTACTCCGCCTTTGCATGTATGTGGACGCCAAACTCTTGGTCTTCCAGTATATAGCCTGCCTAACTACCGTTTGGTGAACAACTAACGAGTTAGGGAATTTTTTGGAAAGAGAGAGAGAGAGAGAGAGACGTCTGGCTTCCACAGAGAAGAAGCCGTCTCTTTTGTGTGTGTGATTTTTTTTACTACAACGTTGTTTTCAATCCTCCTGTTTAATCTAAATAAAAAATCCTAGGTTAAACTAGACTGGGCCATTGGACTCTTGGTTTAACCTATTGGGCTTAATTAATTATTCTAGTTAGAACCAACTCAATGGCCTAACAAATAATTAATTTTCCAGCCCAAATAAACCAATCCAATTAAATAAGTCTAAATCAGTTTAGTCCCAGGTTAATCCCTAATTATTTCAACTGGGCCAAAGCCCTGAATAATTAATTAACCCACCAAACCAATCTCTCCATGGACCTTTATTTTATTCTAACCCAATAATTAAATTAGGCTACTTAAATAAAATAATTTCATTTAATTTAAGATCAATTCCTTAGCCCGTATTTAATTAGGACTCACAGTCTATACTGGGGACCAAGAGACACACCACCTTAGCTACTAAAATGACCAAAATACCCTTGCCATATAAATAGTTGTATTTTGCATTTTAAATATTTCCTAATATCACTATAAGGAAATATTGACCCCAAGGACAATGTTGCGTTAGCAAAGTCTCCGACCTACAGGTGTAATGACTAAAATACCCCTCTATACATCTCCGTACATTTAGAGAGGAAGAAGTGTACTGACACCTCTCTAAATGACATCTACTATCCTTAGGCCTCTAGTCCAATGATCCATGACTTTCTGGATTAATTTCGCTTTCCAAGAGAGCTACCCTAAAACAAACATCTAAGTCATATTTCTCAGGGCCCTGGATATTTAGATCATTCAAACAACCACAATGGGCGATATAGTATAGAAACTATCTTGTACAAGTCTGTCTTAACTAACTAGTCACACATACCCAACATACAAGTATATTGACCCTACGATAGAACCTCACCTATAGCATATCAAAGTATATGCTTCCAGCTTTGTCAAACCACCAACTCATACTCAAGTCGTAGAGTACTAGTCCACGCTGTAGCGGTAGTAGTCTAGGTTTCTACCATATAGTACTTTTAAGAAACCACTACTGCAGGTCCTGTTCTACGTTTTCGAAATACGCTTATGTCATGAAGTTAGTGGACCACTCACTAGTTAAAGGTAAGCTATTCCCCATTTAGAATTCACAACATAATAACCTAGATATGATAAGATTCTCATTCTCATCAATTGGTTAAGAATAAAAGTTTATGTATTAAGTAACCCGTGATCCATACCTTACTGTGAAAAACCTCCATTCACATGGACCACTTACTTAAACACAATGGGTCTTTTCCAAACGTAATTGTGCACACATAAAATTGTAAATTCACAAACAGTTTCTAAGAATAAATTCTTTTATTAAAACATTCATTTTTTACATCAGAAACTTAGTCTAAGAGGGCATATTTCCCAATAGTGCCATGCTTGTTCTGTTTGCATCTTTGTCGAGCCGTGCTAGCCCAACGCATGGGCTAAAAGTTAGGCCTAGTGCCAGGTCAACTCTGGCAAAAAATCACCTTTTTTTTTCAAAGATGAAATTTAATGGAATTAAAGAAAAAGAATACGAACTCATGAAAAGAATGCAGTCTAACAATTAAAAATAATAGCCCAATAAATGAAAATAAACAAGAATTAAAAAGATTTCCAAAAACTAAATCAATTCTAAATCAGCGTTTCTCATGGTCTTGATCATATAGGTTGGTCTCCGTGTTGCTTGGAAGTGATCCCGTTTGACGATCACCAAGGAGTTTGGCCAAGTGTCCAATTTGCCTTTCCAAGTTGCGCATGGATGCCTCAAAGTTTCTCGTGGTCATATCAACTCCTTGGAATCGTGTTTCCATTCCACTTATTAGTTAGTTGACTAGCTCCTCCAAGGATGGTTTAGTCAGTGCGACATTGTACGATAGTGGTGATTGAGTCCTTTGCATCCCAAAATTTGAAGAAACTTGCCGAGGTTGATTTTGATTATTCCATGAAAAGTTTGGGTGATTTCTCCAATCTAGATTGTATGTATTACTATAAGGATTATTACCTTACCAACCATTACCTACAAACACCACTTGTTCCAATGCTTCTTATGAAGACCCTATATTTTGTCACTCATGGTTTGGATGCCCTTTCCCACAAAAATCACAATTCACACTCATGACCTACCCTTGGGAACGAGACATCACCAATTGATCCATTTTCTGCGTGAGTGCTTCAACCTGTGCCTCTAATATAGCCATTGCATCCACCTTGTGTACCCCATGTACACGAGTTCTAGATCGTGAACTACCCCAGGCATAGTTATTCGTAGCTAAATTTTCAATCAAATCAAATACCTCTTCCAGGATTTTGGAATTGATGGAGCCTCCTGCGGATACATCAACTAATTGCCTCATAACAAAGCTCAACCTACTGTGAAAGATCTGCATTTGCATTACCAACTCAAATCCATAGTGAAGACATTTTCTCGGCATTTCCTTAAACCTCTCCCAATACTCATTCAGGTATTTGGCATCTAATTGTTGGAAGATAAAAATATCAGTCCTAAGTTTAGATGTTCTAGCTAGTGGGAAATATTTGGCTAAGAATTTTTCAGCTAACACATTCCAAGTAGTAATGGATCCGGTAGGCAAAGATTTTAACCTTAATTTTGCTCAATCTCCCAAGAAAAATGGGAAAAGTCTTAGTTTGGTAGCATTATCAGAAACACCATTCATTTTAAATGTGTCACAAATTTTTAGAAAGCTCGCAAGATGGGCATTAGGATCTTCCTCAGGTAACCCATCAAATTAAACCATATTCTGGATCGTTTGGATTATATTAGGTTTTATCTCAAAATTGTTGGCCTCTATCCTAGGCCTCGTGATACTAGAGCCCATACCTAAGATTGCGGATTTACAAAGTCATTCATAATCTACTTGTTAACTCCACCGTTACCACCATTGTTGGGTTGATTTACCTCCATTTCTTTCCTTACCCTTTCGCTTACAACCTTGCGGACCCTGGTGAGAGTTCTCTCGATTTCTGGATCAAGGTCGACTATATCGACTTTGGATCGTTGGGTCATAAACTAAGAGTAAGGTCTACACAAGATAGAAAATTGTGAGATTATAGAATTTACAAGTTAGACAATTTACTAATGAAATTATAAGGAATTACAATATATATATATATATATATATATATATATATATATATATATATATAGGCATTACAAACAAAATATGGAACCTAGTCATACAAGGAACATATATTCATATTCACGTATTTACATATAAAAATATTAACATATAAACATGGTTAAATCAACAAAATCCAAACTTTCATAATATTGTTCCCCAGCAACGGCGCAAAAAACCTGATACGTAAATTTTAGGTGTATAAAAATTATTAAATTTAAATCCATCCCTTACTCAAGTTTTAATTAAAACATTAATACCAAAATACACATACGAGCAATGATAGGAGTTAGAATTATTATTATTATCTGAGTTATTTGAGGCTAATTTAAGACACTTTTAATACAATAACTAGTCTTATTCCTTCCAATTTGATATTTCCCTTATAAAAATGCTTTTTTATAATTTAATACAAAAATAGATGAAATTTGGAGCTAATTGTATGTTTTTCCAGTACAGACCTAGCACCAGGCCCAGAAAGTGGACTTGGCACCGGTACTGTACAGGCATAACAGAGGAAGGCGAAAAGAAATAGAAGAAATAGAGCAATTGAAAATTTGAATTGAAAATGAGGCATTGGCTCAAGAGAAAGCTCCGCTGGCTTAACGGCTCACGGCTAAGCAAAAGAAGAAAAAACAGTAAAGAAAGGGAAATTCAGTAGGCCAAGGAAAGGTCAATACAAGCAACTGAGCAAGAAGCAAAAGGATAAAAGGAAGAAATTGAATTTGGGGTGGCTGGATGGTTTGTAGCTCAATTGAGCCAACGCAAGAAAAGTGCGGCTCAGATGAGCCGACAGCAAAGAAAAAGGAAGCAACAATTCGGTGGCTTGGTTCGGTGGCTTGATTGCAGCTCGGTTACTTTTTTTTTTTTTTTTCCTTAGAGTTTTATTTATTAATCTTTTTGGTTTTGGATTTTTAGGACATTACTTCTTTTTTACTTAGGATTCTTTTAGGAACTTTACAAGCCAATAAATAAAGGCCAATTACCTTAGAAAAGGTGGTGCACAATGTAAAGACTTATATATATTTTGTAGAGTGCATCACTAATATTTTCTCTAGAGAAATTACTCAAGGAGCATTGATTCTTGGAGGAGTTTTCATTGGAGATTGAAAAGCTTGTCTATGAGTATTTATTTCTTTCATTTGTTTTCTTTTTCTTGATCAATGATGATTTTAATTCTTCAATTGTATTTGGATATTATTCTTGGATCTATGATTTTAAGTCAATTTAGTTCTTTGATTAGTTAATTATTTTCTTTGGTATTATACTCATTAATTCACTATACTATGTTTGCGATGAGTATACTTGCTCACATGTGTATTTTGGGATTAATATTTTAATTAAAACTTGATTAAGGGATGGATTTAAAATGGATGATTTTATATATCCAAAATTTACGCATTAAGTTTTTGGCACTGTTGCCGGGGAATAATATTATGAAAGTTTAGATTTTGTTGATTTAACCATGTTTATATATTTATATGTCTATATATAAATATGTAAATATGTATATACATTTCTTATATAAATAAGTGCCATATTTTGTTGTTTGTATAATACATGTTAATAAGCACTAACTTGCTTTATTTGTTTGTATATATTGTATATGTAGTTATTTAATTTTAATTTTACAAACCTAATGTTAATGTGAGATATCTGTACTAATTGTATTTTTAATCTGATGATTTTTACGTCTATAATTTGGAGTCTACACTAACTCTTTTTATTTTCAGGTTTAGACTTGCGAACACAATATTTTAGACGGACTAAATTTATTTTATTTTATTTTTTATTTATTTATTTATAATTTTATTTTGATATTTAATTTGGAATTCATGTCTTAAATGTACCGTGTTCATGCATTCAATTAGGAAAGTTTTTAATTTAAAAAATTAAAAATTAAAAAAAATCAGCCAAAGCTGACCTGGCGTCAGGCCAAAAAATGGCCCAGGCACCGGTCCAGCACTGGCCAACAGCAAAAAAAAAAAAAAAAAAAAAAAAAAAAAGAAGCAAGAGCTTACCTGGCACCAGGCCAGACAATAGACCTAGTGCCGGGCCAACTCTGTCTAATAGTACCGCACAAAAAAAAAATCTTCTCTTTTTTTTTTCCTTTTTTGTTTATTCCCTTACCCTTTTTCTTTTCTTCCCAAATTTTTCCTATTTTGTCTTTTTCTTCTTGTTTTTTTCTTTTGCTTTTCTTGTTTGTTTCTCTTGTTTGTCTTGCTTCTTCTTCTTCCTTTCTTCTTCACCCTGTTCTTCTTCTTCTAATTATCCCCCATGGATTAAAAATTTTTAAAACTCATATGTTGGGGAATATATTGGTGGAAAAACTCTCTTTATAGTAAGGTAGATTTTACCCTCTTGAATTTCTTGGCATTTTGTATATGTATCTTTGAGGAAATATTTACTAGACATAGACATATCCTTGTTGAGTTCATTTGGTAGTAGAAAAATGCATCGAATGGATAGTGAGTCTTGTTATTGCTTCTAAACATTAGCTATGTATTTTTCTGAATTTTTTGCAAATATGGAAATCTTGGAAAATAGAACCTCCTTGTGATATTTTGTTGTGATGATTGAAGATTGGTTGAATTGTACTTTTGCTATCTACATTGGATATTCTCCTTGTTTTTCTTAAGCTTCAAAAGTTTGGAAAAGTCTTCACTAAAAAGAGAACCATGTGCAAAGTGTAAGACAAGGAGGACCTCGTGATCTATTTGGAGGTGGTGGTGGTGGTCTATTTGGTGGTTCTTTTGGACAATCTGGAAGCCCGTTTAGAGGATCTACTTGGAGGGGCACTTAAAGGTTTTGACTTTCTATTTTTCTTTTTCCTTTTATTTTTATTAAGCTTTTATTTTGTTTTCTTCCAACTCATTTTTAGGCTTTTACTTGTGTGTTTGTTTTGTTTTGTTTTTTTTTTTTTGTAAGTTTAATTTCACTGGCAATAATCCTTCCAACTTGTTGAAGAATGAACTTCTCTTATCGTGGAGCTCATCTGCCTTGGGGAGAATTATTTTTTTTTCCCTCTTTACATTCTTGGTACCTTGGTTATGCTTTAGTGTGATATTTTAGGCCATTGAAAATAATGTCCAATTTAAGTGTGGGGGAGAGATTTAATATTTTCTCAAGTGCATCTTTGTGATTTTCAATGGATTTTCAATGATATATGTTTGAATTGTTGAAATTGTTGAAATTTTGAAAATTGAAAGTTTGAAGCTTTGGAGCTAAATTGATTTTATTTGTTTATAATAAAGATATGATTTTCTTTTTTACTTTAGATATGGATGTGTCATTCGTTATGGATTGATTTTTATTAAAAAGGTAAATTTGTGTATTAAGTTGAATTTTACTAAGTCTTGAGAATTTAAATTAACCTTGGTTATAGTTGGTATTTGAGTTTTATTTTATTCTTTGAGTTTGAATATAGATGTATGATGAAATATGGGAAGAGTTGTTGATTAATTCTTATATTATGGATTTAAAATTTGCTTGACTTTGAGTTTTGAGTAAGGAATATGATGAAAAAAATTATTTGAAAAAAAAATGTGAGATGAAAAAATGGAGTTGAAAAAAAATGTGAGTTGAAAAAAAACAATGAGTAGAAATAACACTATTGTTGGTGTGAATTGAAAAATGCTCTTATTGATGATCGTTGAAGACCTTTAACTGAAAAAGGAGTCAATATGGGGAGAAGTAGTAAGTGTATTCAGTGCACTCTCTTGAGGCTATCCCAAAGGCAAAAAAGGCAAGAAAGAGTAAAGAAAAAATATGTTGAAAAAATTTGAGGATGACTGTGAAGGGGGCCAGTACGGTGTGTCAAGAGAAATCCAAGTACTTGAGGCTATCAATTCCCAAAGTCATAGGGGGAAAAAAAAAGGAAGAAGAGTGGAGTATTTTCCTTATTTCACTAACTCGAGCTTTGTAAATTTGAGTTTATAATGCTTAAATTGGTTAAATGACTTAACTTGTATGATTTATGTTATCTATGTTTTTGCTTGAGGAGTGGAGTAATTTTTTTGTACTAGATATAATCTTGTTTAAATTAACTTTGATGGCCTTCAGATTATTTGATTTAATGCATGAGTTTACAAAGGTTTTTAAAGGGTGAGTGAATGACAATTTTTTATCTAAGGTTGAAAAAGATTATGACTTTATTATTGATGAATATGAAAAGAAATAAATTATTTTAAGTACTTTATTTAAGTATTTTCTTGAGGACAAGTAAAGATTCAAGTGTGGGGATATTGATAATGGTTAAAATCATCGTTATTTTCCTAGTTATTTGAGGCTAATTTAAGACACTTTTAATTCAATAACTACTCTTATTCCTTCATATTTGATATTTCCCTTATAAAAATATTTTTCTGTAATTTTATACAAAAATAGATCAAATTTGGAGTTAATTGTATGTTTTTCTAGTACAAACCCAGCACCAGGCCCAGAAAGTGGACCAGGCGTTGGTCTTGTACTGGCATAACAAAGAAAAGCGAAAAGAAATAGAAGAAATAGAGCAATTGAAAATTGGAATTGAAAAGGAAGCATTAGCTCAAGAGAAAGCTTCGTTGGCTCAATGGCTCATGGCTAAGCAACCAAGAAAGGAAAATTCGGTGGGCCAAGGAAAGGTCAACAAAAGCAGCTGAGCAAGAAGCAATAGGGCAAAAGGAAGAAATTGAATTTGGGGTGGGTGGATGGTTTGCGGCTCAATTGAGCCGATGCTAGGAGCCGACAACGAAGAAAAAGGAAGCAGCAATTCAGTGGCTTGATTGCGGCTCGGTTACGGCTCAATTGAGCCAAGGCGAGGAAAACAAAGAAAAGCGGCAATTCAGTGGCTCGGATGGCTTTAAAGTCAATTTCAGCCAATTTCAACATCAAAGAATGCCTTCAGTGAATAAGACAAAGTCCAATTGATTTCCAATTCAATTCTCAATTTCAAAAGGTGGTGGACTTATTTTTTTTTTTTCTTAGAATTTTATTTACTAATACTTTTTGGTTTTGGATTTTTAGGACATTACTTCTTCTTTACGTAGGATTCTTTTAAGAATTTTGTAAGCCTATAAATAAAGGCCAATTACCTTAGAAAAGGGGGTGCACAATGTAGAGGCTTAGATATATTTTGTAAAGTGCATCACTAATATTTTCTCTAGAGAAATTACTCAAGGAGCATTGATTCTTGGAGGAGTTTTCATTGGAGATTAAAAAGCTTGTCTATGAGTATTTATCTCTTTCGTTTGTTTTCTTTTTCTTGATCAATGATGATTTTAATTCTTTAATTGTATTTGGATATTATTCTTGGATCTATGATTTTAAGTCAAGTTAGTTCTTTGATTAGTTAATTATTTTCTTTGGTGTTTGATTACTTGATTTTATAGGTTGATGGAATTAAATTTATATCTAATGGACTTGGGAAACGAAGTTAGATTGGGTTTAATTTAATCAATGCTACATATTTGTTGAATCTTAATAGATTTGGGAAACGAAGTTCAGATTATAGAACCTAAGTAATCAAAGATTAGTTAATTTTGTCTAGAGCATAAGGTTATTGGCTAATTTCATGTCTATAAGGAATTGTGTTTAATGCATCTTTTGGTTATGTTGATTTGATTGGGAAATTTGCTAATTTAAGTAAGAGATTGTAATTCCATGGATTGGGAAAGAAGTGACGTTTATACAAGTAGATTCATAACTTGGGAAACGATTGAATTTTACTTTATATTCCTTTATGATGCTAAGAAAATAATTGGTTATGATAAATATTAGATGATTCATGACATACTTTTGAGAATAATTATTTAATTACATGTTTTTCTCTCCATGAGTCATATATATATATATATATATATATATATATTGTTTTTAGTTTTATTTTGATTTCTTTCTTACGTTATTTGGTAGGCTAAATAATGAAAGAAAAGTGATTAGTGTGTACTTGTTCCCTTGAGGATCGATACTCGTTAATTTCCTGTACGATGCTTGCGATGAGTATACTTGCTCACATGTGTACTTTGGGATTAATGTTTTAATTAAAACTTGATTAAGGGATGGATTTAAAATTGATGATTTTATATACCCAAAATTTACACATCAAGGAAGTATACTTATCGCAAGCATAGCATAGAGAATTAATGAGTATCGATCCTCAAAGGAACAAGTACACACTAATCACTTTTCATTTATTGTTTAACTGACCCAAATAAAGTGAGAAAAGAATAAAAAGAAAAAATAAAGAAATATATACAATTCAAGGATGTAGGCTTATGCAATTTAAACAATTATCCTAGAAAACATGATAATGAACCAACTAGCATGTCTCTCAATTAATTATCATCTTGGCATCATGAATGAATATAAAGTAAAATTCAATCGTTTCACAAGTAATGAATCTACTTAAATAAATCCCACTTCATTTCCCAATCTATGGAATCCTATATTGTGATTAAATTAACAGATTTGTCAATCAAGCTAACATAACCAAAACATGCATTAAGCCCGATTCCTTATAAGCATGAAATTAGCTAATAACCCTTTGCTCAAGGTGAAACCAACTAATCATTGATTACTTAGTCTTATAATCTTAACTTTGTCACTCAAGTTCATTACGATTAGAGAAATATGAAATCAATGCAATGAAACTCCTAACGTCGTTGTCCCAAGATAATTAGAAGAGCTCGCATCAATAACTAATGATATCAAATAATCAAATACCAAATATGATAAAGAATTGATAACATAACTAAATTAACATAAAATCATGAATAAAAAATAATGTTAAATTACAATAAAACATTGAATACCTCATTGTTAAAGGAAAAGAAAACAAAATAAAAGAAAGCACTCATAGATAAGCCTCTTTCTTCACCCTTGAAGACTTTCTTGAACAACCCTTCTTGGTTGGGTGAACTCCTCATTTAATGAGTGATTAGGAATTCATGCTCTTGGATTCACCCCCTATCATATCTCTCTCAATCCTTGTGTTTTCTCTGGCTTTTATAGACCTTTTGGGTGCTAATTTTGTGGCTTAAAAAGTCTTGACCGAGTAAGATTTGAAAAATACCAAAATCATAGAAAATTTTCTAATTTTGTGCATAGAATATTCGCCTTCCAGAGCTTATCGGTACCTGGCGCTAGGTGCACTCTGTTCTTCCTCTGAAATTTTTGCTCTGTTTTTGTTGGCCAGACAGAATGGACCCGGTGCTAGGTACACTTGCCAGACTTGGCGCTAGGTCTATTATGCTTTTGTGCTAAAACTTGGCTCGATTTCTTCTGCTGGACCAGAATGGACCCGGCACTTGGTCCCTTAGCTAGGCCTGGCGCCAGGTACATTTTGGAATTGTTTACTTTCTACTCGATTTTAACTCAAATCTGTACATATTTGCCAAAAACACTTTTCACAAACAAAATGTCAAATAGGAAGGAATATGCGTAGTTAGTACAATAAATGCATCTTAAAACAACCTCAAATATCTAGGAAAATAATGGTGATTTTAGCCCCTATCAATATTTCTTTATTTTTCTTTTTATTATTTTCTCACTTTATCTGGGTCGATTAAACAATGAATGAAAAGTGATTAGTGTGTACTTGTTCCTCTAATGTTGGATACTCGTTAATTCTCTATACTATGCTTGTGATGAGCATACTTGCTCGTATGTTTATTTTGGGATTAATGTTTTAATTAAAACTTGACTAAATGATATATTTAAATTTGATAATTTTTATACACACAAAATTTACGCATCAGGTATATATGGGTTGATAAAGATAAAAGAATTACACCTAAAAATTTTTTATATACAAAATAATTTTGATATATAATATTAAAAAAATAAAATTTGAGAAATACATTTTTTGAAATATAAATTAAATGAAAAGATTGAAAATAAATTAACTAAAATTGAAATTTTATTTTCAAATTATATCTAAAAATCAACATGTTAGTTTAAATAAAAATAATAATTTTATCTTAAATTTATGGTTTTTATATAAAAAAAATTGATTAGGAAAATATTAATTTAAATTAGATGAAAATTATCAAATTATCTACAATTTTATCGAATAAAATGGAAAATATAAATTAATATTGAATGAAAGATTAAAAAAATTTAATGCATAAAATTTCTTATATACAAAATAAATTTGAAATATGAATATTAAAAAGATAAAATTTGATAAATACATGTCTTGAAATAAAAAAATGAAAATATTGCAATTAAATTAACTAAAAATGAAGAATTATTTTTGAATTATTTCTAACAATAAACATGTTCGGTTAAAGAAAAAAATAATAATTTTACGATTTTATATAAGAATTGAATAGAAAATTATTAATATACTAATATGTTAACTTGTTTTGATTAAATAAATTTGATACATTAATTGGTAGATAAGAAGAGATATTTAATTAAAACCATATATTATAAAGTAAGAAGAAATAATGGTTGATAAAAAAAAAACATATATCATAATTAACTTGTCCCAATCCCAACTTTACACGTATGATCAAAATTTTTAAGTTTTTTCGAAGGTATTGTATTCATATTTCAAATGATATATTTTTCCTGTAATTGGTCGATTTATGTTGTTCACTTGATTAATTTGATATTGATATTAATATTGAATGATGCAATATTAAATAATTATTTTGGCATATATTAAATACTTGTACATTGCAACTGATTAAATTGATTTTTGCTGATTAAATGATTAATTTGGTATTGGTTTATATAACATTACTTTTCTTAGAATTTAAAATTTTAATTAAAAAAATCTATCTAATTTCAATTTTTAATGAAAAAAACTATCTAACTTATCTAGGCACAGTGTCATTGGAACAACTTGTAAGATTACGGTTCTATTAGGATTGCGAGATTATTTGCACCACAAATGGTGATTTTTTTTTTTTTAAATCCCTATTGTAAGATGATGCGTAAATTTTGGGTATATAAAATCATCAATTTTAAATCCATCCCATAATTAAGTTTTAATTAAAACATTAATCTCAAAATACACATGTAAGTAAGTATACTCATTGCAAGTATAGTACAGGGAATTAATGAGTATCGATCCTCAAAGGAACAAGTACACACTAATCACTTTTCTTTCATTGTTTAACCGACCCAAATAAAGTAAGAAAAGAATAAAAAGAAAACAAAAGAAACATATACAACTCAAGGATGTAGATTTATGCAATTTAGACAAGCCTGCTAAAAAACATAACAATGAACCAATTAGCAATTCTCTCAACTAATTATCATTTGGGCATCATGAAGGAATATAAAGTAAAACTCAATCATCTTACAAGTCATGATAATACTTAGGTAAATCCCACTTCATGTCCCAATCCATGGAATCCTATATTTTGATTATATTAACAGATTTGCAATCAAGCTAATCCTAACCAAAACATGCATTAGGCTTAATTCCTTTTGAATATGAAATTAGCTAATAACCCTATGCTCGAGGCGAAATTAACTAACATTTGATCACTTAATCCTATAACCTTAAACTTCCTCACTTAAGTCCATTAAGATTAAACTAATACGAAATCAATGCAACGAAACTCCTAACATCGTCATCTCAAGTCAATTAGAACTCGCATCAATAACTAATGAATTCAAGTAATCAAATACCAAAGGTAACAAAGAATTGATTAAATAACTAAATTAACCCAAAATCATGAATCCCAAAATAATGTTAAATTACAATAAAAACATTGAATACATCATTACTAAAGAAAAAGAAAATAAATAGAAAAGAAAGCACTCATAGACAAGCCTCTTTCTTCTTCCTTAAAGACTCCCTTTGAACAATCCTCCTTGGCATGGGTGAATTCCTCCTTCAATGAGAGAATTGGAATTTTTGCTCTTTAATTCACCTCTCTTAGTTATCTATCTCAAACACTTGTGTTCTCTTATGCT
This sequence comes from Voacanga thouarsii, assembly GCA_026120185.1. Lineage (NCBI taxonomy): Eukaryota > Viridiplantae > Streptophyta > Magnoliopsida > Gentianales > Apocynaceae > Voacanga > Voacanga thouarsii. Next base: position 814,048 of record JANUWF010001750.1, read on the forward strand.
TTTACATGCCTCTTAGATGCCTATTTTGTGGCTGAGGAAGCCTTAACCGAGTAGGAATAGGAAAATACCAAAATCCTTGGACAAGCCCTAATTTTGCATACAGAATTTTCACCTCCAGAACCTACCTGGCGTCAAGTACCTTCGACAAACCTAGTGCTGGTGCACTCTGTTCTTCCTCTGTTTTGCTCTATTTTTTTCCGTCTTCTCCTTAGCAGGCAGAATGGATCCAGCGCCTAGTCCACTAGCTAGGCTTGGCGCCAGGTACATTCTGGTTCTATATACTTTCTTCTCAGTTTTTACTTAAATATGTACATATTTGCCAAAAATACCTTTTACAAGCAAAATGTCAAATATGAAGAAATATGTCTAATTATTATAACAAATGTATTTTAAAATAACCTCAAATAACTAGGAAAAGAATGGTGATTTTAACCTCTATCACATACCCCTACACTTGAACATTTGCTTGTCCTCAAGCAAAACACTTTAATCCAAAAAAAATTATCGAGACAACACAAGGTTTTCTTCGTATTCCAAAATTTTTTTCATTATAGCAAAGATCATGTCTTCCTTTCAAACTTTAGATACAACCCTTGACATTCATACCATTCAAAAATAATTTCAAACCTTGAAACATTGGTCAAGACATCACAAAACTATTGAAGTCAAATTTATCAAGTGCATACCTTAGTCTAAGAAAGTTATTTCACTCTTCAAGTAAAAATATAGATAACATGAATTACATAGGTCAAACCATCAACTAACTCAAGCATTATAAATCCAAAAATTGCACACTTAAGTTATGATGTGTGGAAAGTACTCAAAATTTATTCTCTCAAAGTTTTTCAATGACTTAGGAAATTGATAGCCTCAAGTACATAGATTTCTCTTCACACGCCGTATTGGCCCCCTTTACAGCCATCACTCATCATTTTTTCCACAATTCTTTTTCTATGTTCTTGCTTGCCTTTTTGCCTTCGGTATAACCTAATGAGAGTGCACCGAATACACTTGCTAGTTCTCCCCATATTGACCCCCTTTTCTGTTAATGGTCTTCAAAGATCATCAATAAGAGCCTTTTCTCTAATTCACACTAGCAATAGTATTGTTTTCACCTTTTTTTTTTTCTCAATTCAAATCACATTTTTCAACATTCTCCTTAATCTTTCCTCTCAAAGATCTTTTTGCAACTTACATTTTTTTTCCATCATAACTCAAAGCTAGCAAAATTTAAATTCATAATACAAAAGTTAGCCAATAAACTCTTCCCATCTTCATCATATCTTCTATATTTCTATTAGATAAGTTAAATAACATTCAAACACCAATGCTTAAATAAGATTAATCAAAATTCTCTACTCTTGACAAATATCTTTCCCAATAAAACAATTTTATCAAATTCCACCTAATGAAAGACAAAACTCATATCCAAATAAAAAAAAGAATTACAACCTTGCTTAATAATGAAACCACTGAAATTTTTGAAAAATTATCACAAATCACAAACTATATTCATCAAATTCATATGGAAAAATATTTCAATGACCTTTATTCTCCTCCCCCCCCATCCACACACTTAAACTGGATATCATCCTCAATGGACAAAGATAAAAGAATAAAAGTACAGCCAAGAAGACCAAGATGAAGAAAGAAGAAAAATAGAGTGAAAAAAATACTTCCATTACATTGTTGTGCCATCAGTGTGAATCCATCTCGAGGAGAGATCATTACAAGAGTACCTACTAAAAGAAAAGAAACAAAAGAAAGAAAACATAAATCTAGAAAAAATAAACATAAAATAAACAAAATGAAAAAAAAGAAAAGAAACGAAAAGACACATATATAAAAGAAAACAAACTCAAGAAAAATACTAAAAAAATAATCCTAAAAAAGCAAATAAAGACATGACTCACTCCTCCACACTTAAGATGTGAAACCCCAGTCGAAACCAACCTTAGAGTAAGGGGGTTGGGATGCAAGTAATATTTTATTGCATATTTAAATATATTTTTATATGATTTTATGTGCTTTGGATTTGTGTGTTATAGTCTCGAGGGCTTGATTATGTTTATTGAGTAAGAAGAGCAAAATGGTAATTTTTGCTTGAGGTGAAAATAGGAAGATAGCTTGAGGATTAAATAGAAAAAATATTTAGAGAGAAAATAACAACAAGAGTTGTTGTGGTGTAGTGGTTAGAGCTTTGGAATTAATTCTTGAGGTCTTGGGTTTAAATTCCATCATTGGGGCTTTAGCATGATTAAATTTTATTTTTGCTTGGGAAGGTTGTATTTTCGGCCTTAGGTGCTTTAGAGTAGAGTAAAAGTGTTGTCCTTGTTGGATTATATGCCATCTTAGACTAGGTTTCTGATGTAAAATCGAATATTTTAATAAAAGAATTTATTTTTAGAAATTGTTTGTGAATTTATTTTTTGTTTGTGCACGATTTTCGTTTGGAACAGACCCATTGTGTTTAAATAAGTGATCCATGTGAATGGTGGTCTTTCACAGTAAGGTATGGATCACGGGTTATTTAACACATAAACATTTGTTCTTAACCTATTGATGAGACTGAGAACCTCATCATGTTTAGGTTATTATGTTATGAATTCCAAATGGGGAATGGCTTACCTTTAGCCAGTGGGTAGTCCACTCACTTCATGACATAAGCGTATTTCGAATACGTAGAACATGACCTGTAGTAGTGGTTTCTCAAAGTACTATATGGTAGAAACCTAGACTACTACCGCTACAGCGTGGACTAGTACTCTACGACTTGAGTATGAGTTGGTGGTCTAGCGAAGCTGGAAGCATATACTTTGATTTGCTGTAGTTGAGGTTCTATCGTAGGGCCAATATACTTACATGTTGGGTATGTGTGACTAGTTAGTTAAGACAGACTTATACAAGATAGTTTCTGCACTATATCGTCCCTTGTGGTTGTCCGAATGGTCTAAATTATCCAGGGCCCTGGGAAACATGACTTGGATGTTTGCTTTAGGGTAGCTCCCTTAGAAAGCGGAAACACTCCAGGATGTCGTGGACCATTGGACTAGGAGCGTAAGGATGGTAGATGTCATTTAGGGGGGTGTTAGTACACTTCTTCCTCTCTAAATGTACGGCGATGTGTAGAGGGGTATTTTAGTCATTTCACCTGTAGGTCGGAGACTTTGCGAATGCAGCATTGTCCTTAGGGTCAATATTTCCTTATGGTGATATTAGGAAATATTTAAAATGCAAAATACAGCTATTTATATAGCAGGAGTATTTTGGTCATTTTAGCAGCCAAGGCGATGTGTCTTTTTGGTCCTCGGAATAGCCCGTAAGTCCTAACTAATTTTGGGTTGAGGAATTGGTCTCAGTTGAAGAGGATTTTATTTTATTTTATTTTATTTTATTTTATTCAGGAAGTCTAATTTATTATTGGACTGGAATAAAATAAATAAATAAATAAAAATACGAGTTGAGAGAAAATTATTTATCTAGTTTATTTGGTTAATTAATTATTCAGGGCCTAGGTCCAGTATGAATAATTAAGAAATTAACCTGGGCTTAAACTAGAGAAAATAATTAATGTTTAATTATTTATTGGGTTATTTATATAGGCCCAAGAAATAAATAATTAAAGATTAATTATTTTGGTTCATTTGGGCTCATTAATTATTTATTGGGTTATTTATATAAGCCCAGGAAATAAATAATTAATGTTTATTATTTTGGGCCTTTTGGGTCCAAGAAAAATAATAAATATTTATCTGGCCCAATAGCTTGGACCTTAGGGTTTTTTCCAGATATGGTTAAGAGGAGTTTAGGGTTAGGCCAAACTGATTCTCAGGATAACATCCGGGTGTTTTGAAATCTCGGGGATATGTTTATCAGATAATGAGAGACCTAATTTTGGCTAACTAATAAACAACTCTCTGGAAAAAGAAAAACCTAAGTTTTCCCTACCAAACAGAGACTCACATCGTCTCTCTCTCTGCTCTCTCTCACGTTTCTTCTTCTTGGTTTCTCCTTGGACTTTGCTAACCAATAGCAGGTAAACCAAGGAGAATTGAGACCCTTCCTCTTCACCATAGTGTTCACCGACTAGAGGTTAGGCAGAGGAGTGCTGGAAAGCTTGGCATTGATGCAAACAAGGCGAAGTAGAAGGCTAGCGGGTGTTCAACCGGGAGCTTCTTCAAGTGGGCAAAGCGAGGCGATTCCAGTCGTTCAATCCTCTCCTACTCAACCTAGAAGGGTTAAGGAGCGCAAAGGTATGATCTTCACGCTTCCGCATGGCCTCTATGGATCGCGTTTAATTTTTCTCCCTGTTTTTTTTTTCCGTCCATGGCTCCCCTATTTCTGCGTTCCCTTAATGTGGTATCAGAGCCTGGTTTTTTATCAATATAGGGAGCATGGTAGTTAATAAAAATGGAGAAGATGATTATACCTGTGATCCTTCGTTGTTTTGGTATGGGATAGGTGGATTTGTAAGCTTCACAGTGGAAGCATAGCCATCTCTGTAATTTTTTGGCTTTGATGTTTTAATCGTGTAAACCCAATTTAAATGGGTATAGGCGGTTGTGTTTTTATATTGGATGTTTTTTGTAAGTAAAAATGTCCAAAGAAGCCAAAGAAATAAGCAAAAATTGAAGAAGAGAAGGTTCTGCAATTTTCGCGCGAGAGAGAAAGAAAAACGAAGAAGAAAACTGTTCCTAAGCCGTGTGAGCCGAGCCGAGCCGCTGCCGACATTGTGAGTGAAGCCGCGCTGTTCACGCCTTGGAGCCGAGCCTATTTGGAGGAAAATTGAGCCGATTTCGTTGCTCAATTGCAACTTCAATTTGCGCGGGTCGAGCGGCGGTATCGGGCGAGTACACGGGTCGGCAGCAGAGGAGAACCGAGCGCTGGCGCGGGGCACTCCGGCGGGTTGAGGCAGCGTCTGATCTGGTGTGGCTGGTACACCGGGGGGCACGGTGGACCGCAGGCCATGCGGGCGCGGATCCAGTGCGGTGGGTTCAGTGGACCACCAGTGATTTTTGTAATTTTTTTATTTTTTTTATTTTTTGTTTTGGGTCCCATACCAGGCGAAGTTAATATTTTTGCAATATTTATATTCTTGGAATATATTTGCATGAAAAATATTAGTAAGGGATTTTAGGATTAAACAAGATCATTAATTAATTAATTAATGTGTTTAATTCTATTATTTGGGCACTTAGGTTTAAAAAATAGAAAGCATGAAAACGTTTATTGTTTTCTAGCATGCTATTTTTTTATGTACCTATGTGTGCTTTTTCTCAAAGACCAAAGTCTTTGGGAACTTTTGTTTTGGCAAGGAAAAGTATTTTTCTTTAAAAACTAAATGGTTATTTTAATTGGTACAAAAATTAATCCTTGAATATTTTCTCAAAGGATTTAATCCTTGATATAGAAAATATATTGGATTTAGATATTTTTGTAAATTAAAATGGAGAGCCATTTTGTTTTGTTTTGGACTAGAAAAATAATTTTGTCAAATAAGCTTGAGACCAAAGTTTCTAGAAAGTTTTAATTGGAAAATTTTTGAAATCATTAAGTTTTAACTTAAATAAAATTAGTCCATGGAGAAAATCTCTCAAAGGATATAAGCTTTGACATAGAGATTTTGTTGGACTTAGATATTTTATTTTTTGAGTTAATGAAAAACTTAATGGAAATTTCAAAAGGATATTTTCCAGAAAACCTTTATTTTAAAAGACTAAGTGGGAGAGGGGTTCCAACGGCCTCATAGCTTCCATCACGGTCCTCATTAGAGATCGTGGATCCCCTCGCGTCACCCTGAGAGTGAACCCGTATAGAATGGGGATACCACAAGGATCTAGATCTAATGGAAGGATGTAATTAATAATCCGGGGCACGTACTATGATCGGCCAGCCCACTTTGGAGGTTATAGTGCGAGGTATGTCCATATGAAATGAGAGAAAACGGCCATCCCACGATGGAGTTATTCTCTAGACCATTACCTAGAAGGGAAATTAATTTGTGGTGGTTAATACACTTAGCTTAGGAAACTGTTAATCTTCCCAAGAAGCTATGTCAGTTTTCCTAAGAGCCAAATTATTTTCAGTGCACAAATTTTATTTTGTTTTCACAAACTAATTTCTTTCTTTTATTTTCGATTTTCAGAAATGGTGGGAGGTTCTTTTAGTCCATTGGCCGTTATTCTCAGGGAGAATAAGTTAACGGGTCCAAACTATGTGAACTGGAAAAGGAACCTGGACATAATACTCACAGCCGAGGAGTATAAGTATGTCCTTTACGAAACCTGCCCTGTTATCGGGGAAGGTTCCACCGCTGAAGAGCGAGAGGCTGAAAAGGCATGGAAGAAAGCTGACGAAATGGCACGTTGCTATATGTTAGCTTCCATATCTAATGTGCTCCAATCAAAACACGAGCACATGGCTTCTGCATATGACATAAGTTAATTGTTGGCAACTATGTTCGCGGACAAGAGCCGGCCCGCAAGGCAGGAGGCTCTTCGAACTATTGTGAACACTAAGATGGCTGAGGGAGCATCAGTCCGAGAGCATATGCTCAAGATGATTCCTGCTTTCGAGGAGGCAGAAATCTTAGGGGCTGTCATTGACCCCGAGAGCCAAGTGGACATGGTTCTCGAATCTCTACCGGGCTCTTTCACTCAGTTCAAGTTAAACTATAACCGAACATGAGTTTAACTGAACTGATGAAGGAGCTCCAGATGACGGAGAAGGTCATGAAGCCGCAGTCTAAGGCCATGATTGCTAAGGCCTCTTCTTCAAGAACTGGGCTTAAGCCCAGAAAGTTCAAAAGGAAGAAGGGGAATGCAGCAGCCCAGCCCAAGAACCAGCCCAAGGACAAACCAAAGGGCAAATGCTTCAAGTGTGGAATGAAGGGACACTGGAAAAAAGAGTGTCCAGATCTTCAGGCCAAGAAAAACCCCACAGGTAATGTTTACTATCTAGAGTCCATATCAATGGTAGGATCAACTTCCACTTGGATTGTTGATTCAGGAGCCACTGATCATATCTGTAACTCCTTGCAGGGGTTTAGGAAGATAAGAAGACTCAAGAAGGGCAAACATGGGCTTCGAGTGGGAAATGGAGCACAAGTCTGGGCCCTTGCAGTGGGAGAGTTGGATCTCATTTTTTATTGTACTAAGATAGTGGTTTTAAAAGACATTTTATATGTACCTGGTTTTCATCAGAATTTGATTTCAGTTGCAAAACTTATTAATCAAGGATATTCTGTATCTTTCCATTCTGGTATTTCTATCAGTAGAGATGGAGAAATTTTATGTACTGGGCACATGTATGGAAATTTGTTCTTTTTAAACCCTATTAACAAACAATCAAATAACGCTCAGTCTGAACCTTTAACTAAGAAGAGAAAGACCAATATCAATGATTCATACCTTTTGGCATATGAGGTTGGGTCATATTAACTCAACCAGGATTCAGAGGCTAATCCATGATGGGCCTTTGAGCTCATTGAGATTGGAAAGTTGGCCTCAGTGTGAATCCTGTCTAATGGGAAAAATGACCAAGAGGTCATTTACACCAAAGGCGGATAGAGCCAAGGAGGTGTTGAGTCTTGTTCACACTAATGTGTGCGGTCCATTATCTACACCAGCTAGAGGAGGTTTTGAGTACTTCATCACGTTCACGGATGATTGTACGAGGTATGGTTACATTTACCTGATGAGACGCAAGTCTGACTCTTTTGACAAGTTCAAAGAGTTTAAGGCTGAAGTGGAGCGTCGGACAGGTAAATTAAGCAAAACCTTACGATCGGATCGTGGTGGAGAGTACCTCCTAGGTGAATTCAAGGACTATATGGTACATCATGGGATAGTATCCCAACTCTCTGCGCTGGGAACCCCCCAGCAGAACGGAGTAGCTGAGAGAAGGAACAGGACGTTGATGGAAATGGTCCGAAGCATGATGTCTCATGCTACTCTTCCAGTATCCTTCTGGGGATATGCCCTGGAAACAGCGTCATATATTCTGAACTTGGTGCCTTCCAAGTCAGTACCTAGGACTCCCTATGAGATGTGGACTGGGCGTAAGCCAAGTCTGAATCATCTCAGGATTTGGGGATGTCCAGCTTATGTACTGATCAAGGGAGACAAGTTGGAACCAAGATCAGAATTATGCTATTTTGTTGGGTATCCAAAAGGGACAAAAGGAGGCTACTTTTATCATCCTAAGGAGCAGAAGGTACTAGTCAGTACCAATGCTAGATACTTGGAAGATGATTAAAGTACTTCCACTAAAGGTTCAACGAGGTTGGAACTTCAGGAGAAGTTACCTACGGAATCAACTTCTTCTGACCCGATTCTGGAACAAGAAGAGGTACAGCCTCAAGAGCCTGTGCAAATAGAGCCTCGTCGTAGTGGGAGAGTGTCTAGGGTTCCGGATAGATGGACTGGAGAAGCTTTTGAGCTACTCTCCGACCATCAGGAACAAGACCCCGCTAGATACGAGAAGGCTATTGCTGATGCCGATGCAAATCTGTGGCATGAAGCAATGAAAGCCGAGATTGAGTCTATGGACCTCAATCAGGTTTGGGATCTTGTAGCTTCACCTGAAGAGATAAAACCCATTGGGTGCAAGTGGGTATACAAGAAGAAGAGAGGAGCGGATGGGAAGGTGGAAACCTTCAAAGCTAGGCTTGTAGCGAAAGGGTATACTCAGAAAGAAGGTATCGACTATGAGGAAACCTTTTCCCCGGTAGCCATGCTTAAATCCATCCGCATCCTCCTTGCCATCGCCTGTCACTATGACTACGAGATATGGCAAATGGATGTCAAGACGGCATTCTTGAATGGCCATCTTAGCGAAGACATCTATATGTCCCAACCGGAAGGCTTCATTGCTGAAGGCTAGGAACACATAGTTTGCAAGCTTAAGAAGTCCATTTATGAACTTAAGCAGGCATCAAGAGTATGGAACATTCGTTTTGATGAGACTGTAAAGTCTTATGGTTTTATTCAAAACGAAGATGAACCATGCGTGTACAGAAAACTTGAAGGCATTAATGTGGTTTTTCTTATCCTGTATGTGGATGACATTCTACTCATTGGAAATGATGTAGGGACATTGTCATCTACAAAGGTTTGGCTGTCTAGTCAATTTAGTATGAAGGAATTAGGAGAAGCCAGCTACATTCTCGAGATTAGGCTTCTTAGAAATAGGAAGCAGAGAATGTTAGGATTATCCCAAGCGACATACATTGATAAGATGCTGGCCAAGTACAGCATGGACTCATGCAAGGGAGCTCTAATCCCTTACAGACATGGGTTGTCATTTTCTTCGAAGGACTGTCCTAAGTCTCAAGAAGAAAAGGACAGAATGAGTAGGATTCCCTACGCTTCGACTGTGGGAAGTCTCATGTACGCTATGCTATGTACTAAGCCAGATATCTGCTTTGCCGTGGGCTTAGTTAGCAGATATCAGTCAAACCCAGGGGAGGTTCATTGGCAAGCTATAAAGCATATTCTCAAGTACCTCAAGGGAACGAGAGATTATATGCTGGTTTACAGGGCTGATGATTTGGTTCCTATAGGATACACAGACTCAGACTTCCAGGCGGATAAGGATGAGAGAAAATCCACTAGTGGATATGTCTTCACCTTGTCTGGAGGAGCAATTTCGTGGAGGAGTATCAAGCAATCTTGTATTGCTGACTCAACCATGGAAGTTGAGTATGTGGCAGCTTCGGAAGCATCCAAGGAAGCAGTTTGGCTCCGGAAGTTCCTTTCAGAACTTGGAGTCGTACCACAAATGGACAGGCCGGTTGTGATGTATTGCGACAACACTGGAGCAGTATCACAATCTAAGGAGCCTCGGAACCACTAGAAGGGTAAACACATCGAGAGAAAGTACCACCTGATCCGCGATTTCATCCAGAGACGGGAAGTCGTCGTGGAGCATATTACCACAGAAAATAATCTAGCAGACCCATTCACCAAGCCTTTGACTGAGAGAGTCTTCAAGAGACACTTAGACGCCATATAGGTGGGCACCTATGGACTTACCTAGTCTTAGAGTGCAAGTGGGAGATTGTTGGATTGTATGCCCTCTTAGACTAGGTTTCTGATGTAAAATCAAATATTTTAATAAAAGAATTTATTTTCAGAAATTGTTTGTGAATTTATTTTTTGTTTGTGCACGATTTTCGTTTGGAACAGACCCATTGTGTTTAAATAAGTGATCCATGTGAATGGTGGTCTTTCACAGTAAGGTATGGATCACGGGTTATTTAACACATAAACATTTGTTCTTAACCTATTGATGAGACTGGGAATCTCATCATGTTTAGGTTATTATGTTATGAATTCCAAATGGGGAATGGCTTACCTTTAGCCAGAGGGTAGTCCACTCACTTCATGACATAAGCGTATTTCGAATATGTAGAACATGACCTGTAGTAGTGGTTTCTCAAAGTACTATATGGTAGAAACCTAGACTACTACCGCTACAGCGTGGACTAGTACTCTACGACTTGAGTATGAGTTGGTGGTCTAGCGAAGCTGGAAGCATATACTTTGATTTGCTGTAGTTGAGGTTCTATCGTAGGGCCAATATACTTACATGTTGGGTATGTGTGACTAGTTAGTTAAGACAGACTTATACAAGATAGTTTCTGCACTATATCGTCCCTTGTGGTTGTCCGAATGGTCTAAATTATCCAGGGCCCTGGGAAACATGACTTAGATGTTTGCTTTAGGGTAGCTCTCTTAGAAAGCGGAAACACTTTAGGATGTCGTGGACCATTGGACTAGAAGCCTAAGGATGGTAGATGTCATTTAGGGGGGTGTTAGTACACTTCTTCCTCTCTAAATGTACGGCGATGTGTAGAGGGGTATTTTAGTCATTTCACCTGTAGGTCGGAGACTTTGCGAATGCAGCATTGTCCTTGGGGTCAATATTTCCTTATGGTGATATTAGGAAATATTTAAAATGCAAAATACAGCTATTTATATAGCAGGAGTATTTTGGTCATTTTAGCAGCCAAGGCGATGTGTCTTTTTGGTCCTCGGAATAGCCCGTAAGTCCTAACTAATTTTGGGTTGAGGAATTGGTCTCAGTTGAAGAGGATTTTATTTTATTTTATTTTATTTTATTTTATTCAGGAAGTCTAATTTATTATTGGACTGGAATAAAATAAATAAATAAATAAAAATACGAGTTGAGAGAAAATTATTTATCTAGTTTATTTGGTTAATTAATTATTCAGGGCCTAGGTCCAGTATGAATAATTAAGAAATTAACCTGGGCTTAAATTAGGGAAAATAATTAATGTTTAATTATTTATTGGGTTATTTATATATGCCCAAGAAATAAATAATCAAAGATTAATTATTTTGGTTCATTTGAGCTCATTAATTATTTATTGGGTTATTTATATAAGCCCAGGAAATAAATAATTAATGTTTATTATTTTGGGCCTTTTGGGTCCAAGAAAAATAATAAATATTTATCTGGCCCAATAGCTTGTACCTTAGGGTTTTTTCCAGATATGGTTAAGAGGAGTTTAGGGTTTGGCCAAACTGATTCTCAGGATAACATCCGGGTGTTTTGAAATCCCGGGGATATGTTTATCAGATAATGAGAAACCTAATTTTGGCTAACTAATAAACAACTCTCTGGAAAAAGAAAAACCTAAGTTTTCCCTACCAAACAGAGACTCACGTCGTCTCTCTCTCTGCTCTCTCTCACGTTTCTTCTTCTTGGTTTCTCCTTGGACTTTGCTAACCAATAGCAGGTAAACCAAGGAGAATTGAGACCCTTCCTCTTCACCATAGTGTTCACCGACTAGATGTTAGGCAGAGGAATATCCCGAGTGCTAGAAAGCTTGGCATTGATGCAAACAAGGCGAAGTAGAAGGCTAGCGGGTGTTCAACCGGGAGCTTCTTCAAGTGGGCAAAGCGAGGCGATTCCAGTTGTTCAATCCGCTCCTACTCAACCTAGAAGGGTTAAGGAGCGCAAAGGTATGATCTTCACGCTTCCGCATGGCCTCTATGGATTGCATTTAATTTTTCTCTCTGTTTTTTTTTCCGTCCATGGCTCCCCTGTTTCTGCGTTCCCTCAGTCCTAGGGGAGGCATGATAGGAGTACCCTAATCCTATTCTTGTACCCTACAAAAATTCCTAAGGGAATTCATGCCTTCTTCATCCTTAATTTTTCCTACTTCTCAATTCATTAGGTTGATCAATTTGTTCTAGCCAATTTCATTCCAGAAAATTCAGTAAAGTGTTGTGGCTTTGAAGGTTCAAAATGTGTAAGGGAAAGACATCTTATGGTCTGAAAATGTGGATGAGAAGGGGAAGTTCCAAGAGAATTAATTCCCCTAGTGAACCTTCAAATTTCCACTCTAGCTAGGTTCATTTTCCTTCATGTAATGATCTGAAATTTTTTTCCAGCTTCTTGTGCATGCAAACTGTCAAAATTCTCAACCATTATTCCCTCCCAAATGCTGCCAGAAAATGGCCCTTTTGATCAGCTTGGAATCTGAAATTTTCTGGTTAATTTCGGGCTGCACAAATGCTGTGCAAAACCAGAAAAAATTCTGGTTAAAATCGCAGCTTTGGTGGTCTTCAACCAAGCTATTTTCTTCCAATTTTCTCCCAACTCCTTAGCCATGTTTTCCCTCCATGAAAAAGGCTGAAAATCATCCATGAAAGACCTCTGAAATCTCCTTCAAACTCTCTGCAATCTGACTGGAAAATATGACAACCGAAACTGCCAAGAAAAAAATTCCAGCAATGGCAATCTGTACAGGAATTTTCTGTCCAGCTTTATTTCCTAATCCAGCCCTGGCCGAAACTCCATCTTTCTTCTACACAAACCATTCTTAAATAGCCATGAACTGAACTCCATTGTCTTCCCCAAGCTTCTGTGCGAAAACCAGACATGGCTGCCCTAAAATATCTCCAACAAATTACTGCAATCATGCCTTGATTGGATACCAAAATTCTAGCAATCTTAATTTAGCAACCTTCCATAAAATATCCCTTAAACAACCAGACCTTTTCTTCACCACTACACTCCTTCTTTTCAGCCACCATTAACCTTCTTCAACCAGCTTTCATCCAGCCAAATCACAAAGCAATCAGTCGGCCATAGCAGCTCCAAAAAGCTCTCCATTGATCAAAGATATTCTTGCTATATTTTGTTTCCAAATTTGATTCCCAAAAATATTCTTTTAGGATTTCAACAATCAGCCTTTCCTTTCCTTTCAAACCAGAAAAATCATCTACCTAAACTACACAAACAATTTGGCCATTGCACACACACAGAATTTCAGTAGCTTCCAATCCAAAATCCCTCCATTCTCTTCAACCTTCAAGCACACATAGAACACCAAGAACACCTACTCCTTTCTCTCGCCTAATACCTCTCCAAACCACTTTAATCTTCTTCAAAAAAATTCCAGAATTCATCTACTCACTACCGTGAGTCCATTCATACCATTTTTAACATCAAACTACAAAAGCCAACTTGCTCTTTTGGATAAAAAAAAATTAGAATTTTTGTGAAGGCTCAAGAACACCTTCAAGGTAGGTTTGTTCAATCAACTTCATCTTCACTAATCTTTGATCTCTAATGAATATATATATGAATAAACATGTTAATGGACTCTCTTCTTCTCTCTCTTCTCTCTCTCTCTCTCTCTCTCTCTCTCTCTCTCTCTCTCTCTCTCTCTCTCTCTCTCTCTCGGCCGAATATCCTCTCCCTCTTGGCCAAATGACTTCTTCACCAATGGCCATGCTTTCTTCATCTTCGTTGGACGGATTTAGTCATCTAGGAGTTGAGATCCATTCGAAACTCCTTCAAGGTACTCATCAATCAAGTAAACTTTTTCAACCCTCCTTTTAAATTCTAGATTCATGTCTCTAGGATGATATTGGTAGGAGATGGATTATGAATAGGATTTGAGCATGTATTGTAGTGATGAGTAGAGATTGAAGCATGAATAAATGTGTGTATATGATGGAGATGGGATTTATGCATGAGTTGATTATCTTGGTTGATTGTATGGTGTTTTAGGGTTTAATGCATGACTCCATGTCATAGGTAGTATTTCTGAGCAAGTATGCTAGAGATTATGTCATCTATGATGAATAGGATTTATATTCATGTATGATTATTGAAGCCATGACTATGTTTATGCTAGTAGAGGTTGGATCATACCTTGATAAATTTAGATCTATGCTTTTATTCATGATTTGGATGATTTGATGAATTGGAGGGAGTATATGTTCATGATTGTGGTCAGCAATGGAAATATGATCATGATCTAGTTGTCCCTAAGCTAATTTTATTTCTTCAATAAAATATTTAATATTATAATTTTTGCTAGCAAATTCGAAAGCCCTAGGAAGGTAGATTTGGATTATTATAAGGATATTTTAGTCAAATAAATGATAACTTTTATTAACGAAATAAAATATATAGATAATAATAATAATAATAATAATAATAATAATAATAATAATAATAATAATAATAATAATAATAATAATAATAATAATAATAATAATAATAATAATAATATCAAATAAAGCCTTTTATATAAATGATCATAATAAGTAAAAATATTAATTTTGTAAGTCTTATATTCATAAATACCATTAAAACTTATTGTCTTTCAATTATTTTTTTTTTAATCAAAACCTATTAAAATTTATTTATTACCTTTCAACTAAGACCCATTAAAATTTATTTTCAACTAATTTTAGTTGGCAATTGTTTTCAAACAATTAATTACTAATAAATCATTATTTTACCTAATACCACCTAGGACTCTTCGTCAAATAGACTCTAAATTATTCTTAGCAAAAATTAAACCTTCAACTTATTAGTACCTATTTCTCAAAACACTAATTATTTTAAATATCAAATTAGACTTAGCTTATAAACATTTTTATTTATTATTTAGCCTTAAAGCTTGGGACACTAGGATCATGGTAGTAGTGAGTGAGCTAGTTTTATTTGTGAAAGTGGATTTTGGCTTGAGTTTGATTGTGGTTTATATTTACCCCAGGCGGGGTTGGGTCAGCGGTTGAAGATCTTTATTTTATCGCGAGCTAAGGATCAGGTAAGCTCCTGTATAAAACCTTATTGATGTAAAATGTTTATTATGGCAAGCCAAATGTAGAGTGCATGGACACTCATTTCTGTAAAGATAATTGAGGATTGACTCCTTCCTTATTTCAGTGAAACAATTATTTGAAAATCAATAAGCAGATTTACTCAAACTCAAAATTCTTTCTAAAACTGATTTTGACAAAGACTTTGGAAACCCTTAATTGCCATTTTCAAGTGGAACTGTGTTTTGTTCATTTTTCCCAAGTGGGATAAGTTATGTTGAGTATTCAATAAGGGGTTAGGGTAAGTCTCTCAGTAGGTGGCCACCTCTGAGGAGTGAGTCCTTCCCAGATAAGATGCCAGTCAAGTAGGTCATGCCAGTCTGAGCTAGCAGTTACTTTTCAGTCAAGTAAGTGTATGTTGCTGGAATGGATACCCGGTTGTTGTTTGGGTATAGAGGAGGAGTATCTTGCCCGGTAAGCCGATCACCTACCTTTTATTAGTCTGCACAAAGTGTCGGCATTCTGACCGGTTATGGGGCCCAACGTGTGGTAACCCATGATCATTTCTTTTGAGTGGTTGATTTTATTGATTATGTATGATTGGAAAACTCAAAACACCACTCTTGATTTTGACTAATGTTTATTGCTTGCCAGTATTTCTCTTGTAAAGATTTATACTTTGCATTCACGAACTGGTTTCACTGGACACTCAAAACACACAAGGACTTACTGAGATTTTTATCTCATCACCCTTTTTACCATGATTTCAAGTCGATCCTGCTGTGAGGATGAGTAGCTAGTATTGTCTGTCTTGGAAGAGAATTTTGTCATTTTTTTTTTATGTATTGCTTTGAGAAGATGGGAGTGGATAATTTTATATATGGATTTATTTTGCAATCTTGGATTGCAATAAATTTTTAATTTTAAAATATTATTTTTATTCTATTATTTTGATTGTATGACCTAGTTATAAAGACCCATTGTCCTTTGGACGGGGCAACATCCCCGGCCCTGTCGGGCCTAGGTTGTAGGGTGTTACATAAGATGGAAAATATTTTCCTTATTTGGGAGAAGAAAAACAAACTACTTAACAAAGCCAAACACACAACAAAAACTCTTTCCACTCATCATGTTTCCTCATCAAACCTTTGTAAAAGTAATTAAAGTTCAAAATAGAAGATATGCATAATGAAAGTAGAAAGAAGGGAGGTTTTTTTAAAAAGATCATGTTCATGGAAATAATTTTTCTCAATAAAACAAAACACATGAACCTCATTCTCTAACATTCCTTTAGACACACCAATATTTTTTTCAACCTATGAATACACATGGCATCTAACAAATGCATCAACCTTGAAATCACCAATTGACCCTTCAAAAGATTTTTCACAATTAAAATTCCCCTCTAAACCTAGTTTTTGAGTTTTCAAAAATGGGATCAAGAAATCAGTACTTTTCGACACATCTACAAAAACTAAGTTACCTCCCTTTGAATGGGGTGAAGGATAGAAATTACCGCCATCCTCCAAGGACTTCTTACTATGTAGTGTTGCAAGATCCAACTCCTTGAGGCATGATAAATTCAACACATCATCATTTGGACCCTTATTCTCCAAGAATTGAGAAGAACCCAACGTGGCGAGTTATGTTCTTTGATGGCTCAATCGTTGGGATGCTTCTCTATGCCACTTAATAAAGGAAGTTGAATTGGTGACAAAAGAATGCATTGAGGCTTCAAGTGATGTCTCACAAAAAGTATTGATTCGAGATTGCAAATTTGCCAAATTCTCGTCATTATAATTCATTTGATCTTGTGCCCAAAAATGGTTGTCCATGATGATGTCAATCTCGCGCTCAAAGAAAAACAAAAATCAAATTGAAAATAAAAATAAAAAGAACAAAAAATAATAGAAAAATAAAGAAAAGAAAAAATAAAAAAGTAAAAGAAAATAATAGAAAAATTAAAGAGAAGAAAAACACACACATTAGATATATTCACAAACTACCTAAACAAAAAAGTTAGTGGTATTTACAAGTACAACCTGAAATAAACAAGTCAATTAAGTCACACCATATTACAAACAACAAGATATAGCACTGATTTATACAAAGGACATATATACATATTTACATATAGACATATAGACATATAAACATATAAATATAGTTAAATCAATAAAATATAAACTTTCATGATATTGTTCCCCAACAACAGCGCGCAAAAACTTGATGTGAAATTAAGTTTTTCAAAAACACCTCCATGATGAAACAGAAAAATATACTAATCCCCGGCAACGATGCCAAAAACTTAATGCATAAATTTTGGGTATATAAAATAATCAATTTTAAATCCATCCCTTAATCAAGTTTTAATTAAAACATTAATTCCAAAATACATATGTGAGCAAGTATACTCATTGCAAGCATAGTACAGGGAATTAACGAGTTTCGATCCTCAAATGAACAAGTACACACTAATCACTTTTCTTTCATTGTTTCATCGACCCAAATAAAGAAAAGAATAAAAAGAAAACAAAAGAAACATATACAACTCAAGGATGTAGATTTATGCAATTTAGACAAGTCTCCTAGAAAATATAACAATGAACCAATTAGTAATTCTCTCAACTAATTATCATCTTGGCATCATGAAGGAATATAAAGTAAAACTCAATCGTCTCACAAGTTATGATTCTACTTAGGTAAATCCCATTTCATGTCCCATCCATGGAATCCTATATTTTGATTATATTAACAAATTTTCCAATCAAGCTAATCCTAACCAAAACATGCATTAGGCTTCAATTCCTTATGAATATGAAATTAACTAATAACCCTTTGCTCGAGGTGAAATTAACTAACATTTGATCACTTAGTCCTATAACCTTAACTTTGTCGCTCAAGTCCATTAATATTAGACAAATACGAAATTAATGCAATGAAACTTCTAACATCGTCGTCTCAAATCAATTAAAGAAACTCGCATCAATAACTGATGAATTCAAGTAATTAAATACCAAAGATGACAAAGAATTGATTAAATAAATAAATTAACCTAAAATCATGAATCTCAAAATAATGTTAAATTACAATAAAATCATTAAATACATCATTGCCAAAGAAAAAGAAAATAAAGAGAAAAGAAAGCACTCATAGACAGGCGTCTTTCTTCTTCCTTGAAGACTCTCTTTGAACAATCCTCCTTGGCTTAGGTGAATTCCTCATTCAATGAGAGAATCAGAATTTTTGCTCTTTAATTCACCTCTCTTAGTTGTCTATTGATAGGGGCTAAATTAGTCATATTTTTCCTAGTTATTTGAGGCTCTTTTGTGATACATTTTGTTCAATAACTAGTCATATTTCGTCATATTTGGAATTTTACCCTTGAAAAGGTATTTTGTTCATTATTGCAGACTTTTGGGGTAAAACAAAACAGAAACGTCGCAAAATAGAGGAGAGGCGGCGCCTACTAGGACCCTAGAACCAGCGCTGGCCATGCAATATTGATACAAACATCGAAGCAACGAAAAAATTGTTGAAACAAAGCAAAACAGAGTGGAACTGGCGCCGGCTCCAAGAGTCAAGGCGGCGCCAATTGCATTTTGGTCTTCATTATATGAAATTCGGAGAAAAATCGGCGAACAAGTAGAGAACCGGAACACAACCGGCGCCGGCTCCGAGAGCTTAGGCGGCGCCGGCTGTGCCCTGAAGTTAAGGTGGTGCTTGATTTTTCTATGCGGTTTTTGGTAATCTGTAGATTTTTAGTATCTTCTAACTTCTACTCGGCCAAGAACATTGTACCTACGAGTTTAGGCACTTCCTAAGCCTATAAATAGATGAAAAACACAAGGGAAAATGAGAGAATTCATTGATAATCATATAAAATCACTCAAATCAAAGGAGGAATTGTTCAATTCAAGGAAGGTTGTGCAAGAAGGTCTTCAATGGAAGAAGAAGGAGGCTTGTCTATGAGTGCTTTCTTTTACTTTGTTTTCTTTTTCTTGAACACTGAGATGTTAATTGTTTTATTGTAATTCGACATTGTTTTAGATATTCATAATTTTTAGAGTTATTTGATCTTGTGATTAATTGATTGTTCTTCTTGGTATTTAATTACTTGGGCATATTACGAGATTAATTGATTGTTTCTTTTCATTAACTTGCTAGACCAAAGAGGTTGATGGTGGTTGCAATTGATTAATTTCATATTTATTAGCTGTTAACTTGCTAGACCAAAGAGGTTAATTGTTGAGGATTGAGTAATTAAAGGTTAATTGATGTTTGCCAAACCAAGGATTCATTGATTAATTTCATGTTTTAAATTTGCCAGATCAAGGAAATTTAATCAATGATTATGTTTAATGCATCTTGTAGATGAATTAGTTGAGACAGACCAAGTGATGCTAATTTATCTTAATCCTTCATAGTGCCAAGAGAATGATTAGTTATGATAATGGTTAGGTACTTTAAGATCATGGTTGTCTAAACAATGGTTTGAATTGCATACTTCTCTATCCTTGACATGTATATATTTTTATTTTTATTTTTATTTTTATTTTCTTTTGTTTGATTTTATTTCGTTTTCACTTTATTGAGCCGGTTAAACAATGAAAGAAAGGTGATTAATGTATACTTGTTCCTTGAGGATCGACACTCGTTTGAACCCTATGCTATGTTTATAATGAGTACGCTGGCTCATATGTGTAACTTGGATTTAACATTTGAATGTAAACTTGATTGGAAATGTGATTAGTTTTTATATGATTCTTATACCCAAATCCAAACGCATCATCTATCTCAAACCCTTGTATTCTCTTATACTTTTATAGACCTCTTGGATGCCTATTTCGTGGCTGAGGAAGTCTTGGCCAAGTAGGAATAGGAAAATACCAAAATTCTTGGACAAATCCTAATTTCGCATACATAATTTTTACTTCCAGAACCTACTTGGCGCCAGGTACCTTCGACCCACTTGGCGCCAGGTGCACTCTATTCTTCCTTTGTTTTGCTCTATTTTTTCCCGTCTTTTCCTTAGTATGTAGAATGGACCCCGTGCCTGGTCTACTGGCTGGGCCTGGCCCCAAGTATATTCTAGTTCTATGCACTTTCTGCTCAATTTTTATTTAAATCTGCACAAATTTGCCAAAAACACCTTTTACAAGTAAAATGTAAAATAGGAAGGAATATGTCTAGTTATTATAACAAATGTATCTTAAAACAACCTCAAATAACTTTGAAAATAATGGTGATTTTAACCCCTATCACAAGACGTTGCATGTTAGAAATCAAGTTAGTTACGCCACTTTAGTCAATAAAATATGTGCAATTCAAGGCTTGGACATCTCTACTATTAAGTTGCAAATCACGGTAAGAGAAGACACTGTCATAGGTAATGCAATTAGGTCTACAATGGGAAATATAATGAATGATGAAGAAATGAAAATTTTGTGAAACTATATATCTATCGTGAGGGGACAACCAATTGACTTGCATATTCATCGCAAGATTATCTCGATTCCAATGACAGCTCCAGATGTTAAAGTTCAAAACAACCCTACTCTTGTTGATGGTTCATTCATTGCTTTAGTAAACTCCACTGTTCTTGTGAATGTTTCTAGTTTTGAGACATATCTACAAACACCACTAGTCACCAATAATCCTCTACCTATGCAATTTGATGTGTTTCCATCATATTACAATGTACCAATTACTGATATTCCAGTTGTTAGACACACAAATTATAACTCCCCAATTCGATTCAGCCAATCCGAAGCAATTTTGATTTTGCCCCATGAGCAAACTCAACCATCCCATACCCAGGCGACTTTGCCATTGTTTCCAGGTGCTGATTTAGGTGTTTTGCAACACATAACTCCAATTGATAATTGGGTTATTGGAGAGCCTGTATGGATGGGTGCTCCGGAGATAACAGTAGATGGTTTGAGAGCTACATTGTATGTAGATAGGCCTATTTTCGATGATAGTCCCGACAAGGATAATGGAGATGATGATGTTGGAGTTGAAATGCCCGGTCCTTCTATAATATATTAGCTTGCTTATAGGGTTGATTAACTAGAGTGTTTGTATAATTCACCATATTTAGGCTATCTTTATAGGTTAAATAATTCCGCAAATAGAGAAAATGATGCTGATAGAATGGCAATGGTAGTACTAGAATGAATTTCTGGTCAAAATTCAACAATGATTCGGGAGTTAGAATGTGGTTCAAGGACAAGGATGAGTTGATGTAGGCTATTAGGTCATGGTCCGTGAGAATGAGTCGAGAGTTTACGGTCCAAGAAAGTAAGGTTGCACTGTGGACAACTAAGTGTAAAAATTCTATTGATGAACATCGATGTCATCAGTAGATCCGTGCATGAAAGAAAGCAAAGTATGAATTATAGCAAATTACTCGCTAGCATGGGGAGCACATTTATCTAGTTCAGACAGTTGATTAGAACTATTGCAATATGAGTGCTAAGTATATGGCAAAGCACATTATGACTATGATTCATGATAAGCTTGAGATTACAGTTTGCAAGATAAACAGTCATATCCATAATGTATTGCATTTCAATCCATCTTATAGAAAAGAATTGTGTAACACCCCACTACCTAGGCCCAACAGGGCCGGGGATGTCACCCCATCCAAAGGACAAGGAGTCTTTATAATTAGGTCACACAAACAAAAATAAAAAAATACTTTAAAATTAAATTTATTACAACCCAAAAATTCAAGAACAAATCCAAAATAAATTGTTCACTATTGTCTCTCAAAGCAACACATAAAATAAATAACACAAAATCTTCAAAGCAGGCAACAATCTAGCTACTCATCTCCACAACAGGATTGACTTGAAAATATGGCATAAAAGGTGATCAGATAAAAATCTTAGTAACCCCGTGTGTGCCTTGAGTGTTTCAGGTAAAACAGTTCATGAATGCATGTTGTAAAAATTGCATAAAAGAAAGTGCTAGCAAGCAATAAATAAGAATTAAAAATAAAGAGTGGTGTTTTGCTTTTCAAACTATACATGTGAACAATAAATACAATCACTCAATGGGTAGCCATGGGTTACCAGACGTTGGGCCATATGACTATATAACTGTCAGAATGTCACACTTTGTGCAGACTGACAAAAGGTAGGTGATCGGCCTACCGGGTAAGATACTCCTCATTCTTTACACCCAAACAAACCGATTGTCCATTCTGGAAACACACAGTCCACTTGACTGAACTTGCTAGTTCGGACCGGTATGACTAGGTAGTACTGTCGTTTCTCTAAATTGAGTTTATCTTCTGGAGGTGGCCTCTTGTCAGAAGACTCACTCTTGCTCTTCAAAACTAGTACTATTAGCCTACCCTTATTGAGTACTCAACGTTGATTATCCCACTTGGGAGAAAATTGATAAAACATTCCTTTACTTGGAAATAGCAATTAAGGGTTTCTAAAATTCGTGTCAAGTTGAGTTTTTAGAAAGAGTTTAGTGTTTGTGCAAAACTACTTGTTTGGTTTTCAAAAGATTTAACTGACTGAACAAGAAAGGAAACAGTCCTTAATTGCCTTTACACAATGAGTGTCCATGCACTCTACGTTTAGCTTGCCATAGTAACCTTTTGTCATCAAATAAGTTTATGCAGGAGCTTACCTGATCATTTACTTGCAAATTCACAAATCTTCCAAAGCTGACCTTACCCCGCCTAGGGTAAACACAAGCCATATGGTTATAATCAAGCTATATTCATCAAATGAGTGTCCATGCACTCTACGTTTAGCTTGCCATAGTAACCTTTTGTCATCAAATAAGTTTATGCAGGAGCTTACCTGATCCTTTACTTGCAAATTCACAAATCTTCCAAAGCTGACCTTACCCCGCCTAGGGTAAACACAAGCCATATGGTTATACTCAAGCTATATTCACTTCCATAAATAATCCTAGTTCAACTTATTACAATCATGACCCTGATGTCCTAAGCTTTAAGGTTAGATGATACAGGGTTTTATAAAATAAGTCTAGCTTGATAAATGAAAATAACTAGGGGTTGTAAAATAATTACTAATAAGTTATAAGTTTAGATAATAAATCTTGAGTGTTGCTATTAATATAAATAAATTAGGGTTTAATTGATGAAAAGTCCTAAGTCCTAGATGATATTATTAAAATAAATTATTTCCAATCTCTTAATTAATAATTAATAGGTAGAAAATAATTAATAAATAAATTTTATTAAATTTTAATCAATAAATAAATTTTAATAGTATTTATGAATATATGGCCCACAAGATTAATATTTTACCTATTATTATTAAAAGGATTTATTTATTATTATTATATATATATATTTATATATATTATTTTAAATAAAAGATATCATTTATTTGGCTAAGATATCACTATTCCATTTAATATTCCAAATCCAACTTCCTAGGGTTTTCGAAATCTTTGGAGGAAATCATAATATTAATTTTAATTAACGTAATAAAATTGGCTAATTAAAATAACTTAAGATCAACAAGGTCATGATCATAATTCCTATTGCTAACAAGAATCATGAACATGTACTCCAACATTAATCAACAAACTATTCCATTCATAAGTAAAGGCTTAAATCTATATCTACTATCACATGGTCAATCTCTACTAAGCATAATCATATTCATGGCTTCAACAAGAACACAAGAACATAATACCCTATTCACCAAAGGTGACATAATATCTAACATGCTTAAACATCCACACTCACTCAAGACATGAAGAACATGCATCGATCCACAAAAAATATCATGGAACTTAACCATGGCAAAACATCCTCATGCTCCAATCTCAACACCTTCATACATAAGCTCATACTCAAACCCCAATCATATTCTATCCTTCTCTAACAACTTCTAAGAGACATGATTTTAGAATTAAAGAGAAGGTTAAAGAGAAATACTTGGTTGATGACAATCTTGATAAAGATTCAAGGAGATCCACACGCTTAGGAGACTTGATTCGTCTAAGAAGGGAGAAGAAAAACAGCCATGGTTGAAACAACCATTTTGGTCGAGAGAGAGAGAGAGATAGAAAGTATTAGTATAACATGTTAAAGATTGAAGGGAAAGAAGATGAACAAAATCGTTCTTGGTTACCTTGATAGAGTTCTCGAGACTTCAAGAAAAATTCTGGTTTTGATCCGTGAGCAAATTTTTTTGTTTTCAATGTTTGATGTTATAAAATCCAAAAATGAACTTTAAGGAGTGAGTAGGCATGATTTGGAGTTTTTGAAAGGGATTGGAGGTGTTTAGAGTGGTCTTAGGTTTGAAGAAAGCTAGTGTGTGTTCTTGGTATTCTTGGTGTTCTTGGAGAAATGGAGAGAATTAGAGAAAAAGCTAGACGAAATTGCTGAAAGGTATTGGCCGAATCATTGAAGTATCCTTGTGATTTGATTTTCAGATTAGGGAGAAGAGGAAAATCTGGTTGTTTGAATTTCAAATGGAGTAATTTATGGAGTGTTTTATGGTAGAAGATATGGTAAGATGGTTTGATTGATGGAGGTTCTTGGAAGCTACAATGGCCGACTGGTTTGCTGTGGTTTTGCTAAAATGAATGAGAGTTGAAGGGGCAATAGGGTTGGCCGAAATTGTGAATGTAACGGTGGGAGAATTTCTGGTTGTTTGAAGCTTAATCCAAGGGAGTTTTCATAGAGTAATTTGCTGGAATTTTGAACTTCAATTGAAAGCTTGATTGGAGTAATTGAAGGAGGAATTTAAGGAGTGGCTATGGTGCTCAATCATGCAAGTCAGTGGAGGAGGGTGATGAAGCTCAGTTCATGGCTGACTAAGGTTAACTTCATAAAAGTTTAAGGTGATTTTCGGATAAGGCTTGTAGAGAGAGCAAGGCTGGAATTATCTGGTTTGATTTTCAAATGGATTGTTGGAATTTTTTGTGCAGTTTTTTTCTGCAATGTTTCAGTCGACTTGCAGAGAGTTTGAAGGGGTATTAGAGGGTCCTTTAAGGCTGGTTTTTAGCCTTCTTTATGGAGGAAAGACAGAGTTAAATTACTAGTTTGAAGGGTAGAAGAAATAGCTTTGTTTTTTGCCTGCTATGCTGCAAAACTTGCCCAGATTTTTTTTTTTTTTTTGTTTGCACAGCTTTATGCAATCCAGTTTTTGAAAAGGAAATTCAGTCTTCAAGCTGAACAAGTTGGTCATTTTTCTGCCAGCATTTGAGTAAGAAAAATGGTTGAAGTTTTCAAAAGTTAGGCTACCTAAGAATCTGGAAAAATTTCAAATTCCTACCATGAAGGAGATGAACACTATGAAGTGGAGTTTTGAAGGTTCAACCATAGAGATTAATTCTCTTGGGAACCTTCCTTAAATCCTTCCCTATTTTCAGTCAAAACTCTATCCTCTAAGAGCTATTTTTGAAATTCCAAGATCAATAAACCTTGGTGAGTTTTCTGGAATTAAAATTTGGCTTTAGATAAATTGAACAAACTTAATTAGTAAAGAATTATGGTAAGCTAGGGAATAAAAAGGACATGAATCTCTTAAGAATTCTTTTAGGGCATAAGAATAGGATTAGGACATTCCCTTCATGTCTCCCCTAGGACAATACTCCTATTTATGGAATACAAAGGCCGAAAAATTCAACCTTAAACAAAAATAAAATTAATCATGCTAAAACTTAAATGAGGGGATTTGAACTCATGACCTTAAGGATTAATTCCAAAGCTCTAACCACTAAACTGCAACAACTCTTGGTCTTATTTTCTCTCCCAAATATTCTTCCTATTTAATCATCAAGCTATCTCCCTATTTTCACTTCAAGCAAGATTACCATTTTACCCTTCCTACTTAATAAGCACAACTAAACCTTCTAGACTATAAATCACAATTCTAAAGTACATAAAATCATTGAAAAATATATATATTCATGCAAGAAAATATGATATGCATCCCGACCCCCTTACTCTAGGGTTGGTTTTAGGTGGGTTTCACATATGGAATGCCAGAAGGATGGCTATTGAGATGGTTTGTGGAGATTGGCCTTCTTCATTTGAGCAATTGCCACGATTCTGTTAGTATCTTGCTCATGCAATCAATATTATATGGTGGAAATAAAATTGAGAAACCATCCCAGGATCACTTATATGCGAAATTATGGTTCAAAGAAAAGGTAAAAATATACCTTTAATGCCTTTGTGTTATCACTGATGTTTAAAATTTTCCTTCTTGTTGATGGCGCGATCCAGCAAACTTTCAATCTTGAATGGTTGTTGTTTGATCATAGCCACTGCAAATCAAGAATAGGCTTACCTCCAACAGTATCCATATGAGGTAAGAATCTCAAAAGCCGCCTCAATCTGGGGCTAGCAAGATGTGTATGGCGGCTAGGGTTTTTGGAGAAGGAAATCACAAAAAAAAAAAAAAAATAGTTTCTGTATTTTGCAGTTTCCATGTCTCACAAAAAAATCACACACGAAATATGGCATATATATATATATATATATATATATATATATATATACATATATCATATACATGTCTGTGCATATTTCAGTTTTCTAAACAAATTAGGATTTAATAATTATGATTAGAAGTCATAAGTTCTCATAATTATAATTTAGCTCGTAAAGTATAATTATTTATCATTTGACCACAGAACCTTCTTCTTCTCACAATTAACCCTATAATGTTATCAAATAACATCTTGAGTTCTTAATCCTCAATTGTGTGTGACTTATTAGGTTTTTCGATCTATTGGTAGCAAAATATGAATTAGTCCAAATATCTTTGGGATTAATAATTCTTAATAATTAGAATTAACTTATTAATTCTAATTATAAGTAATTTTTTGATTTTTAATTAATAAATCCATATTTAGCAGATCATGAGTGGCATCTAGCAATACATCATGACCACCCAAGAGTTCAAAAAGTCGAGTGACTTAATATGAACATTTTAATAGCAAACATCAGTACATTAAAACTCCTTTCACCATACAATATCTCATTCAATTTGAAGTATGAAATTAGTGCTAACTCCCTCCAGAATATAAATTAATTATAACCCGAATATTTTAGTACTTGTTCCCAGAATCTATTACTCATCATGTGTATCAATTGGAATTATTTCCAATACACAATCATCTTAGCCATGGACTTCTCAAGTAATGATTCCTACAAGGGTCCGTGAGATATTCACTCCTACTATTAGGAGTGATGAATGCTTTATTAATCCTCTTAACTACTTGAGTTTACTTTACATTGTACCAAATATTCATCCCATAGGCGGTCTTGTTAGGGCTCCAGAGACTGGAATCAAAGAACAATGCTTAGAAAACAGATTACCTTGGAGACCTCAAGTCTAAAGATACTTGCCAATTTGCTATGATGAGATTTTATCACTGTCACTAAATAGTTATCCATGTGATTATCTTATAGCTGTATAATCCAATGTACTTATTCTAGTAACAAATATTTACGTATTAATTTTGAGTATCACAATACTTACGGATGTGAGAACCACCGTCTAATCAAATCAGGAAGTACAACACGTGTTAGTCTTAACGCATTAATGATGTCCTATCTCATTAATACTCTAGCTAGGGATGATTTAAGTACAAATACTATCCAGTGTAGTAGGAATCTCAGATCATGATCTCTATCATGATTTTCTTAACACAATATTACACTTGAGACTTTGTCTAATAGTTATATTTACACAAAAGTACAAATAAAATAAATTGAAAGATAAATAATGCCATGTATTATTAAATAAATATACATACAAAATATATGTAATTGCCTCGAAGGCATAACACTAACAAATTCATACTTGCCTTGCAGGATTTAAATCTAAGGACATTAATTGAGTGGTAACATTTACTAATTGATAGTAATGGTGCCAAGACTTTTAGATATGTTTTCTGGTCATTCGGACCATGTATTGATGCTTTCATACACTTGAAGCTAGTAATTAGTGTTAATGAGACATTCCTTAGAGATATCTACAAGGGAAAGCTTTTGATGATAGTTGGTCAAAATGCAAACAATTATATATTACCCCTTGTGTTCGTGGTTGTGAGCGAAGAAACTAATGATAGTTGGGGATAGTTTTTGGGGTTATTGAGGGCACATGTTCTGGGAAATCAAAAGGTTTGTTCCGTATTAGATAAGCACAAAAGGTTAGTGAATATGGTACACCAACAACGTCTTTAGTAAGAGCCTACAACAATGTATATATTCTGTCTTAGACATATTTGGAATGACTTCAATATGAAGTTCATGAACCACCAGTTGAAGAAATTGATGTATGTGGCTGAAGATCAGAGCAAGAAACGTAAGTTTTTAAAGATTATGGATGAAATAAAAATACTAATTCCCCTTGCAAAGGCATAGCTTAATGCGATTCTAAAGGAATAATGGACTCTTACTTATAATGGTGGGTAACAATACGGTAATATGATTAC
This sequence comes from Voacanga thouarsii, assembly GCA_026120185.1. Classification (NCBI taxonomy): domain Eukaryota; kingdom Viridiplantae; phylum Streptophyta; class Magnoliopsida; order Gentianales; family Apocynaceae; genus Voacanga; species Voacanga thouarsii. The sequence goes on from JANUWF010001750.1 coordinate 842,598, forward strand.
TAGTCTAGCAGAATCATTCAACAATATTGTAAAAGATATATGTGTTCTACCAATCAAGGTGATTGTCGAGTCTTCATTCAACAAAATAGTTAAGTACTTTAACAACTACAGACAGGAGGTTAATCACGGTAGATATCACTTTCCTTCTAAGATCTGGTCTAAATTTGTAAATAATGAGTTGAAGGGGAGAAGCCACCGTGTGCAAGATTATAATCAAGGTTGGGGGCATTTTTAGTGTTGTGTCAGCATATTGTGAGCATGGAAAAGGAAATAATTCATATCAAGTTAATCTTAGTTTGAAGACCTACAGTTGTGCCAGTGGGAAATCTATTGAATATCTTGTTTGCATGCATTTGCAGCTTGTTAGCAAATAAGATTGAATCTTGGGGATCTCGTGTCATCTTTTAACACCATACCATGTTACAAAATGACTTATATGAGGCAATTTAGACCCATTCCATAAGAGAATTATTTGTGCAATCCTCATTTTATGCTGGCACCGAATACACACTGGTTCATGAATTGTCGTCATGGTTATATAAGGAAATCACGCATTAGGAATAAGATGGATGAACGCAATCCTGACTTGTCTTTTCATTATAAGAACTGTCATCAAACTAGACATAACAAGGGAAATTGCCCTAATGATGCCATACAACAAAGTTAAGATGTTTATCTATTGTGGAATGTATTTTGTATAACTAGTGTATCGTTAATCTTGAATTGTTGTATCAAGTATGTATCAGTAATTGAGTAATATTCTTAATATGTCTTTAGTTTATTCAATTCAGTTTACAAATTCATTTCTTGCCTTTATTTATTTCCATAATTGATTTTTTTTACTATTTTTTTAATAATAAAATGGCAAATTACTACTTGCCATTGTTTTAGGACACTACATATGAGCTACGCATGATGGAGTTAATCTTGGCCTGATTCTTCTAGATGTGTTGACCTTGCAGCATAGATATAAACCTATACATATTTGGGTAGGACAACTACCAGCTACTATCCTTAGTACAAGGTGCAATGATAGTGCTTTTGGGGTTTCTAGGCCATTTGATTCATGTGTCAAGCAACTTATGAAAGTAGTTGGGTTTGGTACTGTTATTTGTTTGCTATACACGAAGATTGACTATCTACTAATTGCAGCATTGGTGGAGAGATGATGTTAGGAGACGCACACCTTTCATTTTGTAGTCGAATAGGCCACTATTACCCTATAGAATGTAGAGGTTCTCTCAGCTTACATGTGGATGGTGATCCAGTTATTGGTCATGAGTTTAGTTGTCCGTAAATAGAGCTGTCATGCATATGCAGAATGCTACTTAGTTTTTGACCCACGGACACAAACCTAGATGGGCCTCATCTAAAGCTAAGCTCAATCGAAAGAGCCCTAACTCAACCCCCTCCCCCTCCCCTCCATACGCAACACCAGATATAGTTACACAACATGCACAGTATCGCATTATGCAACTTCTTAGTGGGTTTTTATCATTGGACAAATCTAAAAATTGGGTTCATTTCTACTTTTTTGGATACATGCGTGGTCTAGAGTTGGTTGGCACAATTAGTTAAGGAAATGTAGCACTAGTACATTTGTACTGATGTATGTGCAACACTACCTCTTGTACGGTGCATCAAATCAGTGGTCTGCTACTATTGATTTAGGTACGAAATAAAATCTAAATTAAATTAAATATTTTTAATTTACTTTTATTGAAAAATAATCATAAGATATTTATCTAAAATTATTGTTACTACTGCAATAGTTATAGGTTTAGGAGCACATTCTGACTATCAAACCTGATAAAGTACACCCGATAGAGGATATTACTCTAGATGCACCTAGAGAATCAGCATGGCAAGGTCTACTTGAACTTTCTTGCACCCCAACACATATGCTACTCTCATATAAGGATAAGTTGGATCGAATATGGCATAATCATGTAAGCATAAATACTATGAATTTGCAATCAATTATAATAAATTTGTTATTATTTTTATTAATGTTGAATTTGTTTACTTTCGCAGTTTATATAGCAACCCTATGATGAGTATATGTTGACATCCCTACCCTTGTATTGCACATATGAGCAACATATCTAGAAGTCTGTCACGTCTCTGCTATGTTGGGAGACAATAAAGCTACATCGCCCTGATATAGTCATGCGACAGTTTGGATTGATGCAGTAAATTCCTAATGCCGTTGACATGGGAGTTGATTTTCATTAGCATGACTTGCGGACTGCTGGTGCTAGGTGGGACGATGTCGATGCGTAATACCTCGCTAACTGGATAAACACCACGCATATCTTCTAGTTGGATAGCCACTTTTGGTGTAAATATGATCTCAGATGATTACACTGCATGATATTGGACTCACACATGACGATTGATTGGTAATCTGACTATACAACAACTAAATCCTGTGGGCTACCAATCTAGTAGTATGGTAGTTGAAGAATATATAAGTAAATTTTTTCATCATTCATCTAGGCATATATATATATATAGAATTTTGGCTTATATATTTTTATTGACATTCCTCAAAATGTATGTGCAAGTGACGCACACCGGATCTTGTATATAAGCAATTCAATGTCTCAACATGCTAAACCGTCCATGAGACAATCAGTCGAAAGAATTTCAGATATTGCTAGGCGTACATTGACCACTAGTGGCGAAACAAATCGTATACATTGCATATTGTACGAGCTATCTAGACGAACGTATGGTTCTGATCCAATATTGCCGATTCGGCAAGAAATCTCTCGAGAAGTACCACCAATTCAGCAGAGCGGTAGACAGGCATGTTAGCATGCTGCAACTAACGAAATTCCTCAGCAAGATCACTACTCACCTATGGATGAAAATGAAGATGATTATTTGCTAGGTGATCCTGCAACGGTTAATGAATACATTACACTGCAATACCTAGTTCTTGATACTAGGTGCCTATCTTCGGTTGACGAGTTTGCTGCTGATCCATCTACTGGGCGGTCTTGTAGGTGGCATAGACAATTTGAAGAGGATGTAGGTTCCTCATACATTATAGAAGAACAAGATGAGAGACAATCTAACCTCACGAACAACCTCTAAGATAGGTTAAATCTCTGAGGAGCCGTTGATGATTTCATTGTAGAACTAGCTATCATCCATTTTTTTGATGATTTCATGTGTAATAAAGTTCCTTGGTAGAACGACTTATTTTCGAATATTCAATACAAATTCTCGTAAATATCCATGAAATATTCAATTGTAATTCAATCACACAAGTATTATTCACTCAATATTTATGACTTATTAGAATGACTTATCAATCACACAAGTATTGATGACCGCACAAATATTCATAACATATTCAATTGTAATTTAAACTATTATTTATTAGCATACAACTTATTATTTGCATATTTTCTTTAATTTACACATATTATTGAATTCAATTAAAATATAGATTACTTGGATTAAAATATAAGGGAATTATAAATTTAGATAATTGATATTTTAATTTAAATATTATTTCAAATAATAAAGATTATAAATTTAGATAATTGAGATTTAAAATTTTTATATTTTTTTCAAATAATTGGTATTTATAATCAATTGTAATTAAATATTATAAATTATACTATTAACTAATAATTAAACTCAAAAAGTTATATAATCAAATTTGAATGAATTATAGATAATATTTTCAAGTTTTATTTCGAAATGATAATTATTTTAATCCATATTTATAATTATTTCATCATTTTTAAGTTTTACTTGTAAACGATATCTATAATTTAGCTAATCATAATTATATTTAAAAATAAACTAAAAAATTACTCTTTCTACATGTATCATATATTTAAAAATGATGATAAATAAAATTTTAAATTAATTCAAAAATACTAAATTAATTGTGAATCCATCAAAATAAAAAATAAATGATACAAATTTACATTAAAAAAATACATAAAAAGGAAGTTTTACAAATATTAAAATTATTTTGGAATTTTAAATTAGAAAAAATAATCATTCAAATTTATTTAGAATTTTTAATTAATTAGAAAAAATAATTATGGATTTTTTTTATAAAAAAAAATAAGACCTCGCATGTGAGAAATGCAAGGTCAACCACCTCGCGTCCTCAAGGAGCACTTTATCTGGCAAAATTCTCCTTGAATTTGCTAAATTCTCCTCATATATGTCTGATACGAGGTGTTAGTACACCTTGCACCTAACAGCAAGGAAGCCCAGAAGCGGACCTTATTGCCGTGGGGACTCTCAAAGGGAGCCCATTTTCGTAAAAAAAAAAAAAACCCTTAAATGGAGGACATTAGTTGTGAGTGTCTGGAAAAATAAATATGTTTATTTTAGAAAATACTTAATTTGAAACTCACAAAGTAATAATTCAATGAATAAATTAACTGTTATAAAATTTGGGTAGTGTTAGAAAAAAAAATCTACACACTACACACTAATGAAATTCTAATTATTCTTTGCACAAGAATTTCTTCAAATCTCTCCCTTTCTTTCTCTCACAATTTTCTCTAACAATCACAATTCTTTCTTTCAAAAAATGATAGTGTATTACAAGCTTAGAGAATAGTTCTATTTATAGAGCTCTTAATTAATGGAATACATCATCTTCCACTAATCTTAATTAATGGTGTCTTCACTAAATAATGGACATCCATAAAAATTCATAATTAGTGGAGTTTTCACTAATTAGTGGAGCTTCCACTAATTCCCTAATAATTCACATAAATCCATAATTAGTAGAGCTTCCACTAATTCACAATATATCATAACACTCCCCCTTGGATGTTCATCCATTATATAAAAAATATGCCTCATTAAAACCTTACTAGATAAAAACCCAGTGGAAAAAAAATCTAGTGAAGGAAAAAGAGTACACTATTCTATATGTCTATTTATTACTCTCCCTGACGAGATGAACCCTTTAAATCTTTGAACCGACGCATACCAATTTTGTATCTCAACTTCTCAAATGTTGCAGTCGGTAAAGTCTTCGTGAAAATATATGCGAGGTTGTTACATGACCGAATTTGTAACACATTAATTTCACCTTTCTTCTAGAGTTCATGAGTAACGAAGAATTTTGGTAAAATATGTTTTGTCCGATCTCTTTTAGTATATCTTTCTCGTAATTGAGTTATGCAAGCTGCATTGTCTTCATAAAGAAGAGTTAGAATATCTTTGATCGATGATAATCCATAACTTTCTCGGATATAATGAATCATGGATCTTAGCCATATACATTCTCAAATTGCTTCATGAATGGCTATAATTTCAGCATGATTTGAAGAAGTTGCTTGGAGATATCGAATGACTTGTTTAATTCCATTCCAATGTCGTCGTGCTGGTGAAGAACTAAATCTTGCTAATAAATTGACAGAAAATACAATATCAGGTCATGTATTGTTAGCAAGATACATCAATGTACCAATTGCACTGAGATATGGTACTTTAGGACCAAGGAGTTCTTCATCATCTTCTTGAGGTCAAATTCTTTCTTCACATCTAATGACTGGACAATCATTGGAATACTCAATGGATGTGCTTTGTCCATGTAAAAGCTTTTTAGAACTTTTGTTGTATATGTTGATTGATGAAACTTGCCAAATGTTCAATTTGTAAACCAAGGCAAAATATAATTTTACCAACGTCCTTGATGTCGAATAATCAATTGTTTCATGGAACTCTTCAGGAGTTCCAATAAGATTAATATCATCAATATATATCACAAATTTAGAATCAAATTTCTTAATAAAAACATATGGATATACCTAGTCATTTGTAAATCCCGCTTTTAATAAATATTCACTAAGACGATTGAATTACATGCGCCCAAATTGCTTCAAGCCATATAATGATTTCTGCAACTTGATAGAGTAATTTTCACGAGGATAATGTTTATATGCTTCAGGCATATGAAATCCTTCGGAGATTTTCATGTAAACATCATTTTCTAAATTTCCATACAAGTAAGCAGTGACAACATCTAATAGGCACATATCTATCTTTTCATGTACTGCCAAATTGATAAGATATCGGAGTGTAATAGCATTAACAACAAGAGAATAAGTTTCATTATAGTCAATACCTGGTCTTTGTGAAAAACCTTGGGCTACTAACCGTGCTTTATCTCGTATGATTTCATTATTTTCATTGCGCTTTCTCACAAATATCCATTCGTAGTCAACAGGTTTTACACCTTCTGGTGTTCAGACTGCAGGTCCGAAGACTTTACGTTGTGTCAGTGCATTTAACTCCGATTGAATCACATCTTTCTATTGTAGCTAATCTTTTCTATGCTGATATTAGTTCAGGATCATCATTATCCTGTATAATACCAAGAGATATATTATATGCAAACATATTATCAATAATTGTTTCTATCCGATTCCAACTTCTACTGGAAGTGGCATAATTGATAGAAATTTCAGTGTTACTTTCATCAACTTTTGGTTCTTTGTCATCAGTTTTCTCTTGGTCTTATCATTCTTTTCTAATATGATCATCTGGATCCTTTTATCCTCTCTTCTTTCGAGGATTTTTATCTTTAGAACCAAGCAGTCGGCCATGCTTTCTGGCATGCTTTTGGCTCAGCAGCTATAGGTATAATCTTTTGTTCTGCTGGAACTTCAATTCGAATAGAAGCATTTATAGCTAGAATATGCGATTTTGTTACTCTTCTGGAGTCAACAAAAGCGTCTAGCATTTGATTTGCAATGCTTTACAAATGAATTATCTTTTGAATTTCAAGTTCACACGCGCTTGTACGCAGATCAAGATAATTTAATGATGTTGTCCAATCAAGATCTTTCTTATACTATTTTTGTTCTCCCCCTAATTTAGGGAATAATGATTTCACAAGAGAATAAGGGAAAAGAAAAAAGAAATGCAAGAACATGATGACAAGTAGGAAATGCCAACAAAAAAAAAAAAAATCTTTTTTTTTTCACTCTTCCTGGTACCATCTTTTCCCCTTCCTCTTTGTCTTTTCTTCTCATTCGTCCCTCCACCTATCATCTATCTCTTCTTCTTCCCCTACATATATATATATATGTGTGTGTGTGTGTGTGTGTGTGTGTGTGTGTGTGTGGATATATATCTCAGCCATCAGCCATTAGAAAACATAAAAAAAAAAAAAACCTCAAAGCAGATATGGAGACTCGTAATTCATTTAAGACATGGTCAAATTTTGACTTGGTTTCTAACGCAGAAGATTTTGATGTATTTTCTTTTCCAAGCCAACTGCTTCCGCCTAATGTCAGGTCTAACGCAGAAGATTTTGATCTATTTTCCTTTCCAAGCCAACCGTTTCTGCCTAATGTTTGGTCTAACGCAGAAGATTTTGATGTATTTTCCTTTCCAAGCCAACCACTTTCGCCTAATTTTCCAAGCCAACCGCTTCCGCCTAATTTCAGGTGAGATACCTTTAAGGGCCTCCTTTTTTTTTTTTTTTTTTTAGTGTGCTTAATAATGAAATAATGAAATTAAACTCTCTTTTAGTTTGTTGTGATGTAAATCAGTGGTAGTTCTGGACATGCTGCTTTGAATTTTCAATTTGATCTACCCATTCAAGAGACTGCTTTTGATGCTGTTCCTTTGAATGAGGATATGCTTGTGTATGATCCTTTCTACTCCCTAATGGATTTTGAACAAAGCTAGAATTTGGTTCCAGGTTATCATACATTCAAACATGGATTTTGCATGGTATTACCTTTATTGATATTGTTTTTCCTTTTCTAGGAGAAATAATGAGTGGTCTTGGCAACGAATTCGGAGTGAGGACCCATGAAATGCATAATATCGAAGTTCAAGATATTATTGCAGATGAAATTCCTATGAAGAATGAGAGGATTAGGAGGCAAAGAGAAGAGAAGGGCAATAGTTCCAAGACATTATCAAAAGAAATCATTTCACAGTACTTTTACCTGCTAATTAAGAGCGCGGTCAAAGAATTGAATATTGGCTTAATCCCTCTCAAGAACAGATGTAGGGAGTTGAGAATTCGTCGATGGCCTCACAGGAAGTTGATGAGTTTTGGGACCCTAATCAAGAGTGTTTAAGTTCTCTCTCACACGCACTTGTAATTTGCAAGTATGAAACTATGAAAGATTTATACGTAAATAATGACTGGAATGAATGTATCTCCACCGATGATATCACTTCGATTTACAGGAGCGAGATAAAGACGAAGGAGGACATATGGCTGAGAAGAAGTTCAGAGAAGCCATTGAGATACTGGAACGTGAGAAGAAGTTGGTGGAAGAAAGTCCTGATACGCAGTTGAAGGACCAAACACAGAAATTGAGACAAGCATAATTCAAGGCCAAATATAATAAAAAACTTAAAGGGATGAGAAAATCCCAAGACTCATTGCGCAGTAACTTCACGGCTAATTCTACTGCTAGTCTAGATGCTGGCCCAAGGGAGAAGGAAGAGAAGGAGGATGCGGAAGAAAAGGAACTGAAATCCATAATTGATACCTGTTTGTCTTCCTCTAATGCAAACATGGAAAAAGAACAATTACAAACATTCATCCTCAATTTGTCAGCTCAATTGAAAAAGAGCAATTATAAGCATGCATCCTCAAGTTCATGTGAACACCAGTGAGATAAATAAAAGAAATGCAAGAGAACACAATACTTATGATCAAGAGGAGATAGATTTTTTTTTCCTGAACTATTAGCAGTAATATAGTATATATTGACATCCGAATGTAACATCTCAAAGATGTGATACTTATTATTAATGGAAATATCCTTTTCCCTTATTATCTTTTCTGTTCCACTCCAGGTGGCCAGTATTGCTCTGTGCTAAGGGAAATATCGAGTGTGTCCATGACCATAACCACGGCCACTGCCACAACTACGACTATAACGATGGCTTCTGCTGGAGCCAACAACATTCACTTCTGGGAGTGCTGTTGAGTCAGTTGGTCTGGCTTCATAATTTTTCAATAATAACTCATTATTTTTCTCTGCAATGATAAAGGCAGTAATTAAATCTGTGTATACCATTTTTCTCGATATTGTTGCTGCAAGATAATATTCGAGGCATGAAAGATAGAGAATGTCTTCTTCAATATATCTTCATCAGTAACTTTTTCTTCGCATAATTTTAATTAAGATGTAAGTTGATACATCGTGGAGCCATATTCATTCACGGTTTTAAAATTTTGCAACTTCAGGTGCAATCATTTATACCGTGCAGTTGGTAATATGACCATCTTCAGGTGGTCAAATTTAAATTGCCCACATGACATATGGATCTTTTTTTTTTTTTTTTCAATATTTAGATACATTTCTGTATGACATATAATTTTTTCCAGCAATATCAAGAGTTACAAATTCAAGGTTAGCAAGGTTAGCCATAGAGATTAATAAATGTGTATCTGTTTTCTGGCTTTAATAATGGCAGAGACTCGTGTTGATAACATATTATAAAATTTGGGTAGTGTTAGAAAAAAAAATGTACACACTACATACTAATAAAACTCTAACTATTCTTTGCACAAGAATTTTTTCAAATCTCTCCCTTTCTTTCTCTTACAATCACAATTCCTTCTTTCACAAAATGATGGTGTATTACAAACTTAGAGAATAGCTCTATTTATAGAGCTCTTAATTAGTGGAATACATCATCTTCCACTAATCTTAATTAGTGGTGTCTCCACTAAATGATGGACATCCATAAAAATCCATAATTAGTGGAGCTTCCACTAATTCCCTAATAATTTACATAAATCCATAATTAGTGGAGCTTCCACTAATTCACAATATATCATAACATTAACAAATTTTTAAAAAGAAAGTTATAGAAATAAATGTACAATGTCGCATTGTTGACCAATGACCATTGTTTTTAAGTAAAAAATTAGAAATAATACTGTTTATGGTAAAATATGTTAGCTACTTTTAAAGTTGTACAAATTTTAATTTTTACATTCGAATTTTAAAATGTATTATTTTAGTCCTTAAATATTTAAAATATTTTAAAAATAATAATTTCATCAATTGAAACGGTTTAGTACTTACGGGGTTAATCACATGGCTCCCATGTTATGTTTTATATGTTATTTCATCCCCTTATAACCCTTACAATGTAGTGCTAAATTACCTTTTAATTTTTACAAAGTAGCTTCTGTATATGATAAAAAATAAAAAAAACTGTTATGACTGGTGTGTCTCTCACTTCTTGTTTCAGATCTTTTTTTTTTTTTTTGGATAAATCACTTCTACTTGTATCTATTCTTCCTTTATGTAGAAATACCAAAAAATTACTATTTATCGAGAACTAAATTTGAGTTTCTTTATTATCCATCGATAATTGAATTTGGTTTCTTCCTTTTTTTTTTCATCTTTATGTCAAAGTTTTGTTTATTAAAAAGTGAAATTTGTTATTTTTATTATATAATTGAATTTGAAGGTGTGCAAAAGAGTAATTCTAAGATTATTAAGCTGCATAAAAGGTATGGAATCAGATATTGAATTGTTACTGATAATATGAAAGAAATTCGAAAAAAAAAATAGTGAGATTAAAGTTGATGAATAATATTTTAGAAATAAAAAATCGAGAGATGTGGGTTAAAATCTAGTGACTTAGTATTATATTTGCACTTTTATTATTGAAGGGTTATTTTTTAGATATTTAAAATGTTCAAAGGTTAAAATTAAATATTTTAAAGTTGAAAAGTAAAATTTAAATTTGAAAAAATTTAAGTGTATGTGACATATTTTGCATTATTATTTGTATGTGTTTTGGTTTTCCTCGTTTCCATCTCTTCCTTTGTGTAACTGAAATTGATACAACTAGGCATAGTTCTCTTCCCCGTTCATAGCTGCGGTTCACCATGCTGGGCGGCTGGCCTTCGCTGAATACCGACAACTTCAGCCAGTACAAACCCTCCGATCGTTCAAATTCCGCCGGAAGTAGTAAGCATTTTTTCTTAATCTAGTCAAAAATCCGAACTTTTTCCCAATTTTCTTGATCCTTTCTTGTTTGTCAAAAGATCTGTTAAACTAGCTAATTAGTAAAATGAATTTTGTTTTGAAGTTGATTCTGTTTGGTTTTCTACGACAAGTTCATGCAGTGAAATTTTTTAGTGTTGGGGAGTAAGGGTCCTTGAGATGATGTTTTAGGATTTCTGCTCTCTTGTCTGAATAACTGTATTCAGTTTTTGGTTTAGGTTTTCGATGTAATCAGAAAACACCATTTTAAATATTGTTTGTCTGAAGAAGTTTTGTGGGCTGGGTTGCGTATATGTTGTATTTGGATGGTGGAAGAAACAAGAAAAATATTTTGTCTCTGTTTCTGTGCGTGTTGAATCTGGATGCTGGATAAAGAAGGAGGAGGAGCAGTGGAGGAAGGGAAAAGTAGGAGGCAAGAAAAGAATGAAAAGAAAGGAAAAAAATGTAACTTGAAAGATTAATGGGTTAAAAGTTCGAGGAGGCAATGTGGTACTAGGGAGAGAAGAGGGATAGTTTCCTATATCTAATTCTTAAGTGAGAGAATTCATTTTAGTTTTCTATCTGATGTCTATACTTTTAATCCAGTTGTAGATGTCATGCCAGTCATACCTGTGTTCTCTTTTCTCTTTCCTTTTCTTTCTACGGTATGTTTTTATGAGATCCTTCATTTAAAAATCTAAATTATTTAATAAGTTTTTTATTTCTTTTTTCTTGAAAGAAATCCGGTAAGGAACCCCAAAAACATTTAGTTAGCCAATTCTAGTATGAATTTTGATAATTGAAATTTTGAAATTACTCATGCAGCAGTGGGTTCCAATACAAATCCATTTTCTTATTAGTTTTGTGACTTAGTTGTACTCATATTGACAATTTTGTTGATGATTTTGGTGGCTTATCTAATTTCTGTTTTTAATTTTACCTCTAGAATGTTTGACTGAAAGTTAATTGTCGATGATGTGATTGATGAATGATATTGCAGTAATATCTCTTCCTTTGGATAATTTGTTTATTACTGTTATGTCATTTTTTAAAAACCTTTTCTTCATCCTCTGCTTCTGCAATTCAATCTAACATTGTCATCTGGCAACTCCAGTCTACCACAGCCTTTCCCTGTATCTCCACATTCTGTTGGCTGATTAGCCTTATATTTTGCCAGCATAGTTATTCTTTTTCTCATAAGCATTATATTCTTTAGAAGATGAAACTGAAGCTGTTAGCTTAGTTGGAATCACATGCCCAAGTTTGTCAACTTCTGCACATTGTGCAAATTTAAACCAAAAGCAACTACGACTCTCTAATGAAGCAGTGATATTGGTTGATAGAATCAGTGATTTGCCAGATTCTATTCTCTGCTACATTCTTTCTTTCCTTCCAACTAAAGATTCTGTGGCAACCAGCATTTTATCCAGAAGGTGGAAATTAATCTGGACCGGAGTCCCCAGTCTTCGTTTTGGAAATTGTTGGTCAAATAAGCACCGCCAGTGTAGTTATCTTGGTGATCGAAAGGAACAAGACAATGAGGATAGTGTCAGTTTTGTAAAACAAATTGATCAGGTCTGGCACCTCCTCCAGGTGGAATCCATCAATAAGTTCCATCTTGAGTGGCCACATGACAAGTATCCATTCTGCCTTGATAAATGGGTCACCAGTGCAATCTCTCCAAATCTCCATGTGCTTCACATATATGTATGCTGTCATCATCTGCGAATTCGGTTGCCTTGTAGCCTTTTCACTTGCAAAACACTGCAGGTTCTTGCATTGGGAGGTGGCATGGGCATTGATGTCCCAAGTTCATTGTGGCTTCCCAGGCTTATCAGCCTAAATCTTGAAGCAGTTTACTATGAGACAGTTGAAGCTTTTTGTAAGCTTGTATCTGCTTGTCCGGTTCTGAACTCTCTACATGTTGTGAGGTGTCCGGATGACAATTTGACTAATTTGACCATTTCTTCTTCTTCATTGAGACGTCTTGAAGTACATTCTCGAGATGATTATCTTTCTGGTGACATGTATCATGTAATTCCTGAACACAAGCTTGAGATAAATGCCCCTGCACTTGAGTATCTATGCCTACACGATAGAATGTCACAGGACTTCATTATTAAAAGCTCAACTTCTTTACTTGAAGTAGATGTCGATGTTTTTGGTGGCTCTTTGCCCGCACCACATAGTGCGTTTTCCGATTCAGTTGTTAAACTGGTTGAGGCACTGTTTTATGCAAAGTTTCTAACTTTGTCGCGCAATACCATGAAGGTAAGCTACTGGTTATCTCAATATGTGATTTGGGAACATGATTTGTATATACTTGTTTAATTTCTAACAGTACTCTTTTGCACTGCTTTTCATGATTAAGATGTAGATTACTTATATTCAAGAGCCTTCTCTTTGCTTGAAATTTGTTGTTACAGCAGCATAATTTGCCAAAGTCTGTTAATCTGTCTGTCCTGCTTTGTACTAATGAAATAGAATATGAGATTGAAGCTAACACTTTGAGATGCATGTATTGACTGTAAATAGTTTCTTCAGGCTCTTGGCAGGGCCACATTCCGTTTGTCGGTGAAGTTTCCCAGATTAACCAACTTGAAGATAGAAAGTTACATGTGTGAATGGAGTGCTTTGAAAGACTTGCTTCAATGCTCAGACAAATTAGAAGTTCTTCATCATTTCAAAAAGGTTTGTGAAGACTCATCACAACAGGAAAAGGAGAAATAACAATTATAAAGAACAGCACTTGTATACTTTCCTTTTTATTTCTGAGGAGTCGTGTTTATGTTGTTAGGAACACCATGATATGTTTAGATCAGTTCCTCTTGACTTCTGCTGGAGGGATCCCAGTGAAGTACCCAGATGCCTGTCATCAAGCCTTAGAGAGATTTCAATAGGCAAACTGGGGGGCTTTCAGGATGAGCTTGCAATGGTAAGGTATATTCTGGAGCATGGTAGAGTCATGAGAAGAATGGAGCTAAACGCGAATTATTACGTGCCAGAAGAAAGATTTGAGATTCTTCATCTGATCTCTTTTTGTGCCAGAAGTTTTCGTAAATTTGAGATTGTATTGGGACGTGGGATGCCTGAATGAACTTGTGACAGGATCATTCCAAAAGTCTTGATTTGATGAGAATCAAATCACTTCCTTGTTGTCAATAACTCAAAGACATAGATGAAGGATGAAATCTGGAGGTGGATGGAGGCACAAATATCCAAGGGTACTACATCTTTATGCGCGGATAGTGGACTTGATTATGTTCGACATTGATGTTTGCCTCTTTTTTAGACTATGAATAATTATTTGCGAACTTGTGATGAAGGTAGTTCATATTTTGTTTCGACAGCTGTAAACTAGTGTATGTCTGTTAAGCTGAATAATCTGAAGGAAAAAATGTGATAGCGTAGGTCCTCTCCTTGCCATTTTTAACCATTTCCATGCCCCATTATTTACTGCCTTGCAAATTAAGCTTGAAAAACCTTCTGCACATAAGAAAAGAGGACTCCCTGGCCTAATTCCTTGGCTTGGGAGTTGGGACAATAGAAGATGATGGGATTCCATTAATGAGAACTTAAAAGAATGCCGAATTTAATTACACATCTCCTAATCAGCTCAACCAATCTGTCCGGAAAACAAAAACTCCCATTCCACCCGATTACATGTTTCATTCATGTTCTGTTCAAGTGCCTTATGATTTAGACCTCCCGCTTGACCACTCTTTAGCCAATGAAAAGCCTCGAATACTATTATTGAATTGTGAGTGATCGCATAAAAGCACTCCTAAAAGCAGCGCTGTGTTTCTGTGAGCAGATAGTAAAACTTCATTATGTTTGATATTGACAGTTGCTAACATATTACTGAGGTAAACAGCTTGTAACAAGTGTGTCTTTCAATCTAAGTAGTTTCAAGAGATAATTAGTTATAGGAAAAAGCATGAGCCATTGTAGTATAATTGATACTGAAAATATATTATCTGTTATAAAATTAGGGTAGTGTTAGAATAAAATCTACACACTACACACTAAGAGAATTCTAACTATTCTTTGCACAAGAATTTCTCTTCAAACTTCTCTCTTTCTTTCTCTCACAATTCTTTCTCTAATCTTTCTTTCACTAATCTTTCTTTCACAAAATGATGGTGTATTACAAGCTTAGAGAATAGCTCTATTTATAGAGCTCTAATTAGTGAAATACATCATGGCATACATCATCTTCAATTAATGGTGTCTCCACTAAATGGTGGACATCCATAAAAATCTTCTAATAATTCACATAAATCCATAATTAGTGGAGCCTCCACTAATTAATGGAGATTCCAATAATTCATAACACTCCCCCTTGGATGTCCATCCATACATAAAGAATATGCCTCGTTAAAACCTTACTAGATAAAAACCCAGTGGGAAAAAAAATCTAGTGAAGGAAAAAGAGTACATTATTCTATATGTACATTTATTACTCCCCACGATGAGATGATTCCTTTAAATCTTTAAACCGACGCATACCGATTTTATATCTCAACTTTTCAAATGTTGCCGTCGGTAAAGTCTTCGTGAAAATATCTGCGAGGTTATCACATGACCGAATTTGTAGCACATCAATTTCACCTTTCTTCTGGAATTCATGAGTAAAGAAGAATTTTGGTGAAATATGTTTTGTCCGATCTCCTTTAATATATCCGCCTCGTAATTGAGCTATGCAGGCTGCATTGTCTTCATAAAGAGGAGTTGGAATACCTTTGATTGATGATAATCCACAACTTTCTCGAATATAATGAATCATGGATTTTAGCCATACACATTCTCGACTTGCTTCATGAATGGCTATAATTTCAGCATGATTTGAAGAAGTAGCTGCTATAGATTGTTTCGTAGAACGCCATGATATAGCAGTATTTCCACATGTAAATATATAGCCCGTTTGAGAACGTGCTTTATGTGGATCAGATAAATAACCAGCATCTGCATAACCTATCAATGTTGGATTGGTTTTATTTGAATAAAATAATCCGAGATCAATTGTACCTTGGAGATATCGAAGGACTTGTTTAATTCCATTCCAATGTCGTCGTGTTGGTGAAGAACTAAATCTTGCTAATAAATTGACAGCAAAAGCAATATCGGGTCGTGTATTATTAGCAAGATACATCAATGCACCAATTGCACTCGAGATATGGTACTTCGGGACCAAGGAGTTCTTCATCATTTTCTTGAGGTCGGAAAGGATCTTTATCCACATTTAATGATCGCACGATCATTGGAATACTCAATGGATGTGCTTTGTCCATGTAAAATCTTTTTAGCACTTTTGTTGTATATGTTGATTGATGAATAAATGTTCCACTCTCCAGATGTTCAATTTGTAAACCAAGGCAAAATTTGGTTTTACCAAAATCCTTGATTTCGAATTCTCCTTTTAAATAATCAATTGTTTCTTGGAGCTCTTCAGAGTTCCAATAAGATTAATATCATCAACATATATAGCTAATATCACAAATTTAGAACCAGATTTCTTAATAAAAACGCATGGACATACCTGGTCATTTTTAAATCTCGCTTTCAATAAATATTCACTAAGACGTGTAAACCACATGCGCCCGATTGCTTCAGTGCCATATAATGATTTCCGCAACTTGATGGAGTAATTTTCACGAGGATAATGTTTATATGCTTCGTGCATATGAAATCCTTCGGGGATTTTCATGTAAACATCATTTTCTAAATTTCCATACAAGTAAGCAAGTGACAACATCTAATAGGCGCATATCTATCTTTTCATGTACTGCCAAACTGATAAGATATCGGAGTGTAATAGCATCAACAACAGGAGAATAAGTTTCATCATAATCAATACCTGGTCTTTGTGAAAAACCTTGGGCTACTAATCGCGCTTTATATCGAACGATTTCACTCTTTTCATTGCGCTTTCGCACAAATATCCATTTGTAGCCAACAAGTTTTATACCTTCGGTGTTCGGACCTGCAGTCCGAAGACTTCACGTTTTGCTAGTGCATTTAACTCCGATTGAATCGCATCTTTCCATTGCAGCCAATCTTTTCTATGCCGACATTCATCAATCGATATTGGTTCAGGATCATCATTATCCTGTGTAACATCAAGAGATATATTGTAGGCAAATATATTATCAATAACAGTTTCTATCCGATTCCAACTTCTACCGGAAGTGGTATAATTGATAGAAATTTCAGTGTTACTTTCATCAACTTCTGGTTCTTTGTCATCAGTTCTCTCTTGGTCTTTATCATTCTTTTCTTCAATATGATCTTTTGGATCATTTAATCCTCTTTTCTTTCGAGGATTTTTATCTTTAGAACCAAGAGGTCGGCCACGCTTCTGGCGTGTTTTTGACTCAGCTGACTATAGGTATAATATTTTGTTCTACTTGGAACTTCAATTCGAATAGGAGCATTTATAGCTGGAATATGTGATTTTGTAACTCTTCTAGAGTCAACAAAAGCGTCTGGCATTTGATTTGCAATGCTTTGCAAATGAATTATCTTTTGAACTTCAAGTTCACATGCGCTTGTGCGCGGATCAAGATAATTTAATGATGTTGTCCAATCAAGATCCTTTTTATACTTGTTTGGGTTCTCCCCTAATTTAGGGAATAATGAATCATCAAAATGACAATCAAGCAAATCTTGTCGTGAATACATCTCCTGTCGTGGGTTCAACATACTCGATAATAGAGGGAGAATCATATCCAACGTATATCCCCTTTCTTCTTTGAGGACCTATCTTTATACGTTGGTTTGGTACAATTGGAATATATACAAGACACCCAAAAATTCTTAAATGAGCAATATTTGGTTCGACCCAAAAGCCAATTGCAAAGGAGAGAATTTATGATAACTAGCTGGTCTTATACGTACAAGTGTTGCAAGCATGTAGAATAGCATGTCCTCAGTGCAGATGTTGGGAGATTTGTTTTCATTAATAATGGTCTAGCAATTAATTGTAATCGTTTAATCAAAGATTCAAGAAGACCATTCCGTGTGTGAACATGACCTACAGGATGTTCAACATTAATCCCAATTGACATGCAATATGCATCAAAAGCATGTGATGAAAATTCACCAAAGATTATCCAAACGGATATTTTTAATGTGATGGTCCGGAAATTGTGCTCGTAATTTAATTATTTGAGCAAGTAATCTCGCAAACGCCAGAGTTGCGAGTAGATAATAAACATACATGTGACCATCGGGATGATGCATCAATTAAGACCATAAAATATTTGAACGGTCCACATGGTGGATCAATAGGTCCACAAATATCTCCGTGA
The DNA here is from genome assembly GCA_026120185.1 of Voacanga thouarsii. Taxonomy (NCBI): domain Eukaryota; kingdom Viridiplantae; phylum Streptophyta; class Magnoliopsida; order Gentianales; family Apocynaceae; genus Voacanga; species Voacanga thouarsii. Next base: position 860,881 of record JANUWF010001750.1, read on the forward strand.
ATCCGTTCGAGAAATGTAGGACTTTCAACTCCTACTTTTACCGGTGATGGTTTAACAATTAATTTTCCTAGGGAACATGCAAGACATGCGAATTTTTCTCGATGTTAATATCCTTTTATTTTTTAAAGGATGACCATGTGTATTCTCAATGATTCTTCTCATCATGGTAGATCCTGATGACCCAACCGGTCATGCCAAATGCTAAAAGTAATAGGATCAGTAAACTTCGGTTTACTAGATGATGAATTTCAATTGTACGAATTTTTACAAAATATAGACCAAGAGAAAAAGACGGCAGCTTTTCTAATACCGATTTCTTACCCAAATGCATTTGAGTAATAAAAAGATGCTCAATCCCATTTTCCTCATTTGTTTCAACATGATACCCATTTCTCGCGGATATCTTTAAAACTCAATAAATTTCTTCCGGATTTTGAGGAAAATAGTGCCTTATCAATAATAATTGTTGTTCCTTTAGGCAACAATATACTAGCTCTTCCTGAGCCCTCAATTACATTTGCACTACCGTTTATCGTATAAATATTTATTTCTCCCATTTTGAGATCGTAAAAATATTTCTCATTTTTTAGTATGGTGTGTGTAGTTCCACTATCAATAATGCATATATCATCATTAACAACGACCTATCCGAACACAAATATATATATGTAAACGTAAATATTATTAGAATAGAATGAAAATGAAAATACAAAAATATCGTGGTGAGGCTTTAGTTCTTTTGGACACCGCCATCAACAATTAAATGGTCTATCCTACCGTCTCGGGTGTTCAAAAAATTCGATACATCCATATGGGTAATATTGATATTAAGATCTTCGTGATCACTATCGTCATCCTCAACATTATTTATTGGATGTTGAGAAAAATTTGCTTCCACATTTTTATTTTTCAATGAAGCTTGATACAATTCAACTAAATGCTTAGCCGCACGACGCTTTCGTGACCAATGACCTTTCATGCCACATCTATAACATATATCCTCATGCTTTTCTTCAATTTCTTTTTCTTTTCCCTTTTGATCTTTTCTCGTTCCACTTCAGTGGCCGTATTTCTCACGCTTTGATTATAATTGTGATAAGGGAAATATCGAGCGTGACTACGACCATAACCACGACCACGGCCACCGGCCACGCGCCACGACCACGACTATAACGATGGCTTCTGCTGGAGCCAACAGACATTCACTTCGGGAGTGCCTGTAGAGCCGCTTGGTCCGGCTTCATGATTTCTCAATAATAACTCATTATTTTTCTCTCGCAATGAGGAGGGCAGTAATTAAATCTGTAAATTTTGTATACCCCTTTTCTCGATATTGTTGCTGCAGGACAATATTCGAGGCATGAAATGTGGAGAATGTCTTCTCCAACATATCTTCATCAGTCACTTTTTCTCCGCATAATTTTAATTGAGATGTAATTTTATACATTGCGGAGCTATATTCATTCACGGTTTTAAAATCTTGCAACCTCGAGTGCAACCATTCATACCGTGCAGAGAGGTAGTACGACCATCTTCGGTGGTCAAATCTTTCTTTTAAATTTACCCACAGACCATATGGATCTTTTTCGGTAAGATATTCCATTTTCAAATTTTCATCGAGATGACGACGAATAAAAATCAAAGCTTTAGCCTTGTGTTGTGCAGATGCACTATTATGTGCTTGAATAGTTTTACTAAGGCCTTCAGCATTTAGATGCATTTCTGCATCGAGAACCCATGACATATAATTTTTTCCAGAAATATCAAGGGCTACAAATTCGAGTTTAGCGAGATTAGCCATAGAGATCAATAAATGCGTACCTGTCTTCTGGCTTTAATAACGGCAGAGACTCGTGCTGTCTTCTGGCTTTAATGACGGTAGAGACTCGTGCTGATAACGTGTTATAAAATTAGGGTAGTGTTAGAATAAAATCTACACACTACACACTAAGAGAATTCTAACTATTCTTTGCACAAGAATTTCTCTTCAAACTTCTCTCTTTCTTTCTCTCACAATTCTTTCTCTAATCTTTCTTTCACTAATCTTTCTTTCACAAAATGATGGTGTATTACAAGCTTAGAGAATAGCTCTATTTATAGAGCTCTAATTAGTGAAATACATCATGGCATACATCATCTTCAATTAATGGTGTCTCCACTAAATGGTGGACATCCATAAAAATCTTCTAATAATTCACATAAATCCATAATTAGTGGAGCCTCCACTAATTAATGGAGATTCCAATAATTCATAACATTATCAACATTCTCATGGAGGATGAAACTTTCACATTGTGATGGTGACGCCAAAGAAAAGATAAGTTTTCTCCTAATTCGATATTATTTATGGTTCTGAATAGTCTCAGAATAATGATTGATGAATGGTGCGGCCGAATAGAGATATTTATTTATCATACTAAACACAAGAATGAATAGAAAAAAAATGACCGAATAGGGATTAAAAAGAATTCAATAATTAAATTTTCTTTTTTTAAAGAAATGGCCACCGTTCTATAGTACTATCTCAATTAGAGACAAAATAGCGGCAAAATTTTTAATACAAATATATTACTACTCCAACATTATTCCTTCGCTAAGCTATTTTTATTTTTATTAAAATAAAAGGGGTAGGTACGGAGTAAGGCTGAAAACTTTTGATAGAACTTTTAAAAACAAAATTAGGTTGATACTTGTGCGTTGTACGGAATAATTTCAGCAATTTTTTAATATTTTTTTATTCTCCTAATTTTATCAATTGATTTTGCCGGTTCAACAATTAGACAACGGTATGCAACTGGATGAAATGAAAAAAAAAAATTAAACAAAATCATACATATTGTGCAGTAACAATCTAAACACAAAATGAAAATATTGTGCAGTAACAATTTAAACACAAAATTCATCTAATTTCCCAATAGAAAATCATGACAAAAAGAAGCAATAACAAAATTGCATTTGACTGTATTGAAGAAACTGTGTAATGGCTGCTCATTCAATATATTAAAAAAAAAAAGGTACTAAACAATTGAACTACTGCTATGACAAAGTTCAGAATGTAGTTCAGTACAATCAATGAACAAAAAAAATCCACAGCAGAACAAAATTTCCTTGCTTTGCAAAAGATGAATCTCAAGCAATCAAAAATTCTTTTATTTAGCTTTCACAGTCTAGACACTGTTGTTAAAGCTTTACAATGCCACTAAAGGCGAAACCCAAAAGGTAAAACCAACTTATTTACATCAAATTGCATTCAGAAGCAAAGCAAGAAATGGAATAAAAAACCACAAACTTCAAGCAAAATGCCTCCCTTTCTTCCTCCTTAGTCTATGACAGACGAAGGCCTTCTCCAGCTATTCCACCCTATGGGTTAATGCATTCAACGTTCTGGTCTACATTTCATTCCTCTCACATAGTTGACTCATCAAGTTCATCATCTTCTCGCTATCCTTTATCATCTTCACATAGTTGACAACAATTTTGCCAGGAACCACTTGCAATCTTCTACATTCAGTTGTGACCCATAGCCCTACATGAACAACAGACACAATATTTAACTTAGAGAAACAAAACCATAAAGATATCCAAGAAAGAAGAATAAACAGGTAAAAAAAAAAAGGCAAAAAAGGATTCTGATACAGTGTACCAGATAGATTCAATATTCCATATTTGATCCAATTCAACATACAACAAAGAGACTATAAGCTCAAATAAGCATAGGTAAGCCACTTTCTTTTGCATTTTAATTGCAACTACACATCCCCCCATACCCCCCCTCCCAACCCCCAACAAAAAAAAAAAAAAAATGACAGAAATTGTGCATTAGGTTACTAAGGGTGAAAGCAGATGTACACATGAAGAAGCAAAAACATAGCTAATAACCACATAGATGCCACTATTCTATTCAGCAACATTAATCAATAATCAAACCAGTGGCGTATATAATAACTGGTAGACTACATGATTTAATTCTACTGTAGAAGATATTTAATAACCCTCAATAATGTGAACATTAATACTGAATATATAAATAAAGAGTAATTTCTTAAAGATGCCACATGAATCCAACTTTGCAATGATGGATACGGATAGTTGATAATCACTTACTTCCACTTTGAGGAACAATAAAAAAGTCACCATCAACATTGCAAAATGCACAGTTGTCCATAGATTTTATTAGCAGTATACCTACATAAATAATCACCAACACCTATTAGTGACCGTAAGCTTAACAACCTTTACTCATCATCAAGCAGTTTGATAGTATAATGCAATAACAATCTCTAAGAGCTAATCTACTATTTTATTCTCTTTCTTTGCCCTTATATAGAACTAATATACGATTTTTAGTGTTGATTGCCAAAGGATTACCATGCCATGTAATCCTCAAATCCTTAATTCTTGTTATAAAATGGATCACCATTTTATAAAATACTTCACCATTTTGTTTGATATTGTATATAAACATTTCAATAGAAACAAAAACATCCCTTAGGAAATTGCTTCCATTATTTGATTGCATTAAATTCGATTTAAATTTCTCTTCACTGTCCTACTGTTCAGCTGCATAATCCAGAATTTTGATTTTTCTTCATTTCTATTCTAGTCAAAAGCTAAGTTATCTTCATTCTAAGTTGTCCATCATTTAGATATCTCCTTTTTTGTCGATCATTCTGAGTTGTCTACATTGTAGTTTCTACTCTCACTTTCAATCCAACTCAAGTTTTTTCACTCCCAGCAACAACAGGCTTCCTTCTCAAATTTACCTTTGACAACATATATAAGACGAATAAAAGTTGAAAACTAAGATATGAGCTTTCCTTTCCATGAATTAACATAATATTACCATTTCTGAATGCAATCCATAGAATAATGCCTATGGTAGCCCTTTGGATTGGTATATTCCTTGCAACATCTTACCAAACATAGTTGTACTTATACTAGGAAGTTTAAGTAGAGAAGGAAGTCTTGATGTCTGAACTGCTGCAAATTGCATAGAACTATAAATTGAAGCCATATTGGAAACAAAAATCCTGAACTTTTCAAGAAAAAAAGCAATAAACTAGAAATCAAATTGAAGAATTTGAAGTGATGATAGGTATTTTTTATGCAGATACCATACAAAGCAGCTAAACTAGATGAAAATTTCTGTACAACATTGACACCAAGATTAGATTTATTATAGCAGAGGAGTTATCAAAGAGAAAGAACTGTGATTAATAATCGTGGAAAAACTAACCTAAGAATAATCCTTTCTATCCTCTAAAAATATATGCAAAGCTATTGATTCAACCTATAGAAAGGTAAGAAAGAGTAGAAAGGTGAGCAATAAAATTAGACTTAAGTCTTCTCAAAGACAAACATGAAGCAAAGAGAAGATGGCGGATAGGATAAAGAAAGGCTATGAAGAAAAGAAGAAGAAATGGTATAAGTGCTCTTGAACTCAGCCAATTGAATAACATCATCTAGGGAAAATAACAATAAAAGCAAAAACCTAATGGAAATATCTCAATCACAACATACAGATATAGAGATCCATTTATTCCAAAAACCTACTTCTCAGTAAGATCCTTGTATTCGTCTGCGTCAATATTAGCAATAACCACATCTTCCTTCAATCTAAATGTTGTTTCAAGCTTTCTCATATGTCTACATACATAGTAGGAGGCAAAGAAATTTAGCCTATTTATTCAACTTATTTTTGTTGGGATGTATGCCCTCTTAGACTAGGTTTTTGATGTAAAAATCGAATGTTTTAATAAAAGATTTTTTTTTCAGAAATTGTTTATGAATTTACAATTTTATTTGTGCACAATTACGTTTGAAAAAGACCCATTGTGTTTAAGTAAGTGGTCCATGTGAATGGAGGTCTTTCACAGTAAGGTATGGATCACGGGTTACTTAGCACATAAACTTTTGTTCTTAATCGATTGATGAGAATGGGAATCTCATCATGTTTAGGTTATTATGTTGTGAATTTTAAATGGGGAATGACTTACCTTTAGCCAGTGAGTAGTCCACTCACTTCATGACATAAGCGTATTTCGAATACATAGAATAGGACCTGTAGTAGTGGTTTCTAAAAGTACTATATGGTAGAAACCTACACTACTACCGCTACAGCATGGACTAATACTCTACGACTTGAGTATGAGTTGGTGGTCTGACGAAGCTGGAAGCATATACTTTGATATGCTATAGTTGAGGTTCTATCGTAGGGCCAATATACTTGCATGTTGGGTATGTGTGACTAGCTAGTTAAGACAGACTTGTACATGATAGTTTCTATATTATATCGCCCCTTGTGGTTGTCTGAATGATCTAAATATCTAGGGCCCTGGGAAACATAATGAGCCTCCGCTTCATCATGAAGGACAAGATAAAGGAGGGGGAGGTGTGGCCATGCAAGGACAAGGGCCGGCGACGAAGACGGACGAAACTAGACAAAAAAGGAGGCCACCAAAGGATGGCCAACGCCGGCTTCATTCTACTCAACAATGGATTCATCTAGCTTTCGATCGTCCGAAGGCAGAACACAGCCGGTGCTAGCTATAGTGCCTAAACCGGCGTCGGTTCCACCCTGGGCAGCTGACGATAGCTCTGCGTTTTTAATGTTTTCTCCAATTTTTTTTCAATTTTAATTGCTTGTAAAGACTTATTATGACCCTAAACTGTAATAGAACCTTAGGGATTACTTAGTTAGGGTTAGGCTAGTATCAATAGCACCTTTAGTTATTTGAAAACACAATACACTTCACTTTAATTCAACGTTGAGAAGAGAATCTTGAAAGGCCATAGCTTCCTTATTCATCTTGTTCAAGACCAAGCTTAAGGGTTAGTCCTCCTTTTATATGAGTCTATAAATTTTTTGGATAATCCAATGTTATTTCTTTGAATAGGTCTTAGTTGCTTTGTTCTTCTAAGGTTTGTTTGAAATGCAATATTTGGGTGCCTATTTTCTCTATTCTATTTGTTCTTGCTTACCTTTGTTGCTTCAAGGATATTAGAGTGAGATTATAGTAGAACTTTCTACTCATCTTGAGGATCTTTGAGGCTTTATTCTTCAAGAGTTTGAAAGAGTGTAGGTAGTTATTTGGTTTTCTCTTTTTTGGTCACAAGAATCTCTATTTTTTGTTCCTTTGAGTTGAGTTGAAATATAGCCAACTAAAACACCTATAGTACCAAGAAAAGTCACATAAGATTCGTATCAAAGAGTTTAGTATCAGAGTAAGGAAAAGCTTGAAAGCAAGAAAAAGAGCTCCATAAAGTGAAGAAAAAAAAAAAACAGAGAAAATCCCGTCACTCAAAAAATTGCTCCAAAAAGGTCTTGAAATTTTTGTTATATCTTGATTTTTTTTTGTTGGAAAATTGCTCCTTGATATTGTTATAATCCTTGGGAACAAATTTATCTTGTGATTGTGGTGAAATTTGGCTTCAATATGGGTGAAAATACTGATTGTTCTTAAGTGACGAGAATTGCATCCAAGGTGTTTGATAAGTGTTCCATGAGAATATTTTTGGCTATAGTTGGGATCTTTAATTCTTAATTTTTATTCCTTGGGATATTGGGACTTAGTATATCACTCTATTGTTGAATTCCATGTTCATTGAACTCAAATTTTCTATTGCACCTTTGTGATCATCTTGTTCTTCATCATCCTAGTTCTAGTTGTTATTGTTTCTTTGTTCTTGATAATTCATGATTGTTTCTTACTTAGAAGTGTTTCTTATGCATTTAGTGTTTGTTCTTGTATTGATTGAATCCACTTTTCTTGAAATTCTTGATTAAAAACTTGTTTGCTTGAGGTGCCCAATAAGTGTTAGTTGAAATTTCCCTAAGACCCCCAAATTGGAAAATTCTTTTGATTTGTGTGATTTACTTAGCTGGACTAAATTTTCAGCTATTGGGGAGAATTGGGATTGAACAAGAAGGCTTGAGTATTGAGAAAAAGGTAAGAGGGTGAGCTTATTATTAAAAGAGCTTAAGAAAGCAAACACGAGTGTGGAGTGATCAACCTTAAGAGCCAACACACAAGGAAGTGCAGTGAGGATCTATTTTTCTTTCTAATCTCTTTGTGTTGCAGCTATAAGTAAGCAAATATCCCATCACCATGGCTCATGAGCAAGAGATCTCTAGGCCTAACCCAAATGGACTTAGTAGACCTCAAGAAGATCAAATTGATATTAGGGGTTTGCGTGAGGACTTGCAAGCTATGATGAGAACTATGCAAAGCGAATTTCAAAATATGACAAGGGAGTTGATAAATCATCTTGGGCAATCTTCTACTGTTGCACAAAGGAGAGGCCAAGAGAGATTTGAAGTGCCTAACTCAAGGATGAGGGATGGTGATGTCTATACTCCTCCGTTACATGCCTAACAAGGGGAAAAGTGGAATGAACATTCAATTGGGGGATTCCAACAAGCTCCTATGAGAGGGGGAGTACATGGTATGAGAGGAGGACGAGGTAGAGGACAAAGAAGGAATGGAAGGAACAACAATCTAAGAGGGTTAGAACGAGAATTTGAGGGAGTTGATGAGTGGTATGCGGGGAAACAAGTTGAGGCCTTTGGGGAACATCATAGAGGATGGGGTAATAGAGGAGGAAGGAAAGAAGGAAATGATGTGAAAATGGAGTTGAGCCATATTAAATTGAAAATGCCCACATTCTATGGCAAGAGTGACCCCGAAGCTTATTTTGAGTGGGAAAGCAAAATGGAGATATTTCTAGAAAGCCATAACTATAATGAGAGGTCAAAAGTGAGGTTGGCTATTTTTGGATTCTTGGAGTATGCTTTGGTATGGTGGGAGCAAGTTAGTACTCAAAGGAGGCAAATGGGAGTGGAAACCGTGGCTAGTTGGAACTTGTTGAAGGATATGATGAGGGTAAGGTTTATACCACACCATTACTACAATGATCTCTACTAAAGGCTCCAAGCACTCAAGCAAGGGAACAAGAGTGTGGAAGATTATTATAAGGAAATGGAAGTGATGTTGATGAGAGCTTAAATCCATGAGGATCCAAGAGAAACAAGAGCAAGATTTTTGGGAGGATTAAATAGGGAGATTGCCAATTTGGTGGAATTGCACCATTATGATCGATTGGAGGATATGGTACATACCGCCATGAAGATTGAAAGGCAATTAAAGAGGAGGACATTTACTAGATCCCCACTTCTAAACCCCAACTCTACTAGCAAGTTGCCAATTAAAAAGGATGAAGCCCCTAAGCCATTCCAAAGAGATTTCAACAAACCAAGGGAGGCTTGGAAACCTAGAGACCTAGGGAGGATTGAAAACCTAGGGAATGATGGAACAAGGACAAAGGGAAAGCTATGGAGAGGCCACAAAGGAATACATATATCAAGTGTTTTAAGTGCCTTGGATATGGACATACTTCCCATGAGTGTCCAAGCAAGAGAAAGATGTATACCAATCCCTATAGTGAGGATTCTACCGACAAAGAAGAAGAGGAAGAAAGGTACGAATGAAAACAAGAGGGAAATGTGAATGAAAAAAGTGATGATGGGGAAATTGTTGGACAAGATGTTAAGCAAAAATAAGAAATTGAGGGGAAAGAAAAAGAGAGGAAGGAAAAAGAGTTGAGAGAGAGGATGAACAAACAAGTTCCTTTGACAATCAAGGATAGGAGTGAGCAAGGACAATAGAGGGAAGGTAAAAGAAGAGTGAATTTCTTAGCAAAAGAGAATGAGGCCATAAAGGCTATAGAAGCAAAGGAACCGGTTATTCTTCCTTTATGAAAAGGTTCTTATGATTCTATTAATGATTCTTCATTATCTTTACCTAATGAAATTACAGCTGTTCCTTAAGAATTTGAAGTTTTTTTTCCCAAGTAGGTGGTCAACCGAACACTTACCCAATTCTTACGAACTATAATCAAGAAAAACTTAACTAATTGGGAGGAATGCTGGCCACACCTCAAGTTTGTTTACAAAAAGGTTTTTCACTCTACCACTTCTCATTCTTCTTTTGAAATTTTGTATGGTTTTATTCCCCTAACTCCTTTTGAATTGATTCCCTTGCCTATAGATAAATGAATGATACTTGATGGAGCTAAGAAGACGGCAATAGTGAAAGCCTTCCATGTAGATGATGGCAATGATTTGGAGACAAATCCTTTTCAAGGAGGGGGATATGATGAGACTCCGTTTCATTATGAAGGACAAGATAAAGGAGGGGGAGGTGTGGCCATGCAAGGACAAGGGCTGGCGACGAAGACAGACGGAACTAGACTAAAAAGGAGGCCACCAGAGGACGGTCGGCGCCAACTCCAAGCAGCCAAACCGGCGCTAGCTTTATTCTACTCAATGATAGATTCATCCGACTTTCGACCGTCCGAAGGCAGAACACAGCCGGCGCCGGCTGTAGTGCCCAAACTGGCACCGGTTCCACCTTGGGTAGCCGATGACAGCTCTGGGTTTTTAATATTTTCTCCGATTTTCTTCAATTTTAATTGCTTGTAAAGACTTATTATGACCCTAAACTGTAATAGAACCTTAGGGATTACTTAGCTAGGGTTAGGGTAGTATAAATAGCACCTTTAGTGATTTGAAAACATAATATATTTCGCTTTAATTCAAAGTTGAGAAGAGAATCTTGAGAGGCCCTAGCCTCCTTATTCATCTTGTTCAAGACCAAACTTAAGGGTTAGTCCTCCTTTTATATGAGTCTATAAATCTTTTGGATAATCCAATGTTGTTTCTTTGAATGGGTCTTAGTTGCTTGAAATGCAATATTTGGGTGCCTATTTTCTCCATTCTATTTGTTCTTGCTTGCCTTTGTTGCTTCAAGGATATTAGGGTGAGATTATAGTAGAACTTTCTACTCATCTTGAGGATCTTTGAGGCTTTATTCTTCAAGAGTTTGAAAAAGTGTAGGTAGTTATTTGGTTTTCTCTTTTTTGGTCACAAGAATCTCTGTTTTTTGTTCCTTTGAGTTGAGCTGAAACATAGCCAACTAAAACACCCATAGTACCAAGAAAAGCCACCCAAGATTCGTATCAAAACATGACTTGGATATTTGCTTTAGGGTAGCTCCCTTGGAAAGCGAAAATAATCCAGGAAGTCGTGGATTATTAGACTAGAGGCCTAAGGATGGTAGATGCCATTTAGAGAGGTGTTAGTATACTTCTTCTTCTCTAAATGTACGGTGTTGTATAGAGGGGTATTTTAGTCATTACACCTATAGGTCGGAGACTTTGCTAACGCAACACTGTTCTTGGGGTCAATATTTTCTTATGGTGATATTAGAAAATATTTAAAATATAAAATACAGCTATTTATATAAGAATGGTAATTTGGTCATTTTAGTAGCCAAGGCGGTGTGTCTTTTAGTCCCTAGTATAGACTGTGAGTCCTAATTAAATACGGGCTAAGGAATTGATCTTAAATTAAATAGAATTTATTTTATTTAAGTAGCATAATTTAATTATTGGGTTAGAATAAAATAAAGGTCCACAGAGAGAAAATTAATTAAATTAGTTTGATGGGTTAATTAATTATTCAGGGCTTTGGCCCAGTTTGAATAATTAGGGATTAACCTGGGACTAAACTGATTTAGGCTTATTTAATTGGACTGGTTTATTTGAGGTTGAAAAATTAATTATTTGTTGGGCTATTGAGTTGGTTCTACCTAGAATAATTAATTAAGCCCAATAGGTTAAATCAAGAATTCAATGGCCCAATCCAGTTTAACGTAGGGTTTTTTATTTAGGTTAAATAGGAAAATTGAAAACAACGCTGTTGTAATCAGACACACAACAGAGATGACTTCTTCTCTATGGAAGCCAAGCGTCTCTCTCTCTCCAGAAAAATTTCCTTGCCTGTTAGTTGTTCACCAAACGGTAGTTAGGTAGGCCAAATATTGGAAGACCGAGAGTTAGGCGTTCACATACAAGCAAAAACAGAGTAGGAGGCTTGCAGGAATTGCACCAGAGACTTCTACCAGCACACCTACCTCGGTTGCGCACGTTCCGGTCCAGCTACATTTGAGAACCAGAAGGACAGGTAAAAATTTTAAAACATCAGGATTGGGACAGGACGCAACCGGCGCGGGGTAGGGCTAGCAGAGCCGGCGCTAGCCCTGCCCTGGAATCTCTATTCTTGTTTTTCTAATTTTTTTTTGTTCACTTCTGCTGCGTGCTCCGTGTTTCCCGCTTTCCACGCCTTCAATTGGTATCAGAGCATGAAGGTTTTTTGAAAATATGGGGAGCATGCATCTAGATTAATAAAACTGGACATATATATGCGATTAATATTGTGATTCTTCACTGTTTATGGTATGGATAGATTCTCTGTTAAACCTCGAGGGTGGAGGTATAGGAATTTGTAATTTACTGTTTTTCTTAGTAAATCGTGTAAGCTCAATGTTTATGGGTATAGGTGGTTGTTGGTTTTGGTTGATTTCATTGCATTAAGATTGAAATCGGAGAGCTAATGGTACCAGAAGCTGTGCAAAAAAACAGGAAAAATTCGCAGAAAAAAAAAACTGCAGGATCCGGCATCCAGAATGGAATCGGCGCCAGCTTGGAGTGCTGGAATCTGTGCCGGCTTGGCTCTGGAAGGCCAATCCGCACGCTAGTTTTTGGTGGGTTCTAGTTCTGTGCGGCGGGTGTAGTGGACCACAGTGCAGATGGGTGCATGATCCAATGCGATGCGTGCAATGGACCAAGGAAATTTTTTTAAAAATTTTTTCCTTGTAATTTTTCTTATAATTTCTTTTGGTTTTGGGGTCCATACCTGGCGAAGTTAATATTTTTGCAATAGTTAATATTCGAGGAATATTTTGCATGGAAAATATTAGTAAGGGATTTTAGGATTAAACAAGACAATTAATCCATCAATCAATCAATCAATTAATTAATTAATTAATTCTATTATCTAGGCACTTAGGTTTAAAAATAGAAGAGCATGAAAACGTTTATTATTTTCTAGCATGCTATTTATTTTTGTACCTATGTGCACGTTTTCTCAAAGACCAAAGTCTTTGGGAATGTTTTTGACAAGGTAAATATTTTTCTACAAATTAAATGGTTATTTTAACTTGAACAAAAATTAATCCTTAGATATTTTCTCGAAGGTTTTAATCCTTGACATAGAAAATATATTTGATTTAGATATTTTTGTAAGGTTAAAATAGAAAGCCATTTTGTTTAATTTTGGCACAAGAAAAATGTTTTGTCAAATAAACTTGAGACCAAAGTCTTTAGAAAGTTTTAATTGAAAATTTTTTGAAATCATTAAGTTTTTAACTTAAATAAAATTAGTCCATAGGAAAAGCTCTCAAAGGATATAAGCCTTGACATGGGAATTTTTATGGACTTAGACATTTTATTTTTGAGTTAATGGAAAACTTATTGGAAATTCTTAAAAGGATATTTTTTTAGAAAACCCTTGTTTTAAAAGACTAAGTGGGAGAGGGGTTCCAATGGCCCCACGGCTTCCATCATGATCCTCATTAGAGATAATGGGTCACCTCGTGTCACCCTGGGAGTGAACCCATATAGGATGGCGATACCATAAAGATTTAGATTTAATAGAGGGGTGTAATTAATAACTCAGGGCACGTACTATGATCAGCCAGCCCCTCGTTGGAGGTCATAGTGTGAGGCATGTCCATAGGAAATGAGAGGAAATGACCATCCCCTTGATGGAGCTATCTTCTAGATCATTACCTAGAAGGGAAATTAATTTGTGGTGGTTAACATACTTAGCTTAGGAAATTGTTAATCCTCCCAAGAAGCTATGTCATTTTTTCTAAGAACTAAATTGATTATTATTAGTTTTGATAATAAGGATAAAGTGCACATATTTGTTTTATTTTCAAAAAATGAGTTTTTCTTTTATTTTTCATTTTTTCAGAAATGGTGGGAGGTTTTTTTAGTCCACTGGTCGATATTCTCTGAGAGAATAAGTTAACGGGACCAAACTATATGGACTGAAAAAGGAACCTGGACATAATACTAACAACCGAGGAGTATAAGTATGTCCTGTACGAAACCTGCCTTATAATCGGGGAGGGTTCCACCGCCAAGGAGCGTGAGACTAAGAAGGCATGGAAGAAGGCCGACGAGATGGCTCGTTATTACATATTGGCCTTTATGTCTAATGTGCTCTAATCCAAACATGAGTACATGACCACTACGTACGACAAAACCCAATCATTAGCCACGATATTCGCGGATAAGAGCCGGCCCGCAAGGCAGGAGGCTTTTCGAACCATCATAAACACTAAGATGGCTGAGGGAGCATTAGTCAGAGAGTACATGTTCAAGATGATTACTGCTTTCGAGGAGGCAGAAATCTTAGGGGCTGTCATTGACCCCGAGAGCTAAGTGGTCATGATTCTCGTATTTCTACTGGGTTTCTTCACTCAATTCAAGTTGAACTATAATATGAACAAGTTTAACATGGGTTTGACAGAATTGATGAAGGAGCTCCAGATGGCGAAGAAGGTTATGAAGCTACAGTCAAAGGCTACGATTGCCAAGGCTTCATCTTCTAGAATTGGGCCCAAGCCCAGAAAGTTCAAGAAGAAAAAGGGGAACGCAGTGGGCCAGCCCAAAGACAAACCCAAGGGCAAGTGCTTCAAGTGTGGACTGAATCAACACTGAAAAATGAGTGTCCAGATCTTCAAGCCAAGAAAAACCCTACAGGTAATGTTTTCTATCTAGAGTTTATATCAATGGTTGGATCAACTTCCACTTGGATTGTTGATTTAGGAGTCATTGATCACATCTGTAATTCCTTGTAGGGGTTTAGAAAGATTAGAAGACTCCAGAAGGGCGAACATGGACTATGAGTGGGAAATGGAGCACAAGTTTGGGCCCTTGTAGTGGGAGAGCTGGATCTTATTTTTTATTGTAATAAAATAGTGATTTTGAAAGATATTTTATATTTACCTGGATTTAAACAGAATTTGATTTCGGTTGCAAAATTAATAAATCAAGGATATTCTGTATCTTTCCATTCTGGTATTTCTATCAGTAGAAATAGAGAAATTATATGTACTAGGCACATGTATGGAAATTTATTTTTCTTAAACCCTATTAACAATCAATTGAATAACGCTCAATCTGAACCTTTAACAAGGAAGAGAAAGACCAATATCAACAACTTGTATCTTTAGCATCTAAGGTTGGATCATATCAACTTAACCAGGATTCAGAGGTTGATCCATGATAGGCCCTTGGGCTCATTGAGATTGGAGAATTGGCCTCAGTGTGAGTTCTGCTTGATGGGAAATATGACTAAAAGGTCATTTGCCCCTAAGGCGGATAGAGCCAATGAGGTATTGAGTCTTGTTCATACTGATGTGGTAGTCCTTTGTCTACTCAAGTTAGAGGAGGTTTTGAGTACTTCATCACTTTCACGGATGATTGTACAAGGTTTGGTTATATTTACTTGATGAGACACAAGTTTGACTCTTTTGATAAGTTCAAAGAGTTTAAGGTTGAAGTGGAGCGTTAGACATGTAAATTGATCAAGACCTTACGATCGGATCGTGGTGGAGAGTACCTCCTTGGTGAATTCAAGGACTACATGGTACATCATGGGATAATATCCCAACTCTGCGCTGGGGATGCCCCAGCAGAACGGAGTAGCTGAGAAAAAGAACAGGACATTGATGGAAATGGTCCGAAACATGATGTCTCATGCTACTCTTTCAGTGTCTTTTTGAGGATATGCCCTGGAAATAGCGGCATATATTCTAAACTTGGTGCCTTCCAAGTCAGTATCTAGGACTCCTTATGAGATGTGGACTGGGCATAAGCCAAGTCTGAATCATCTCAAGATATGAGGTTGTCCAGCTTATGTACTGGTCAAATGAGACAAGTTGGAACTAAGGTCAGAATTATACTATTTTATTGGGTATCCAAAAGGGACAAAGGGTGGTTACTTTTATCATCATAAGGAGCAGAAGGTACTGGTTAGTACTAATGCTAGATACTTAGAGGATGATCAAAGTACTTCAACGAAAGGTTTAACTAGGTTGGAACTGGAGGAGAAGTTATCTTCAGAAACAACTTCTTCTGACCTGATTGTGGAATAAGAAGATACACAGCCTCAAGAGCCTGTACATATAGAGCCTCGTCGTAGTGGGAGAGTGTCTAGGGTTCCGGAGAGATGGACAGGAGAAGCTTTTGAGCTGGTCTCTTACCATCAGGAACAAGACCCCACTAGATACGAGGTGGCTATTGCTGATGCCAATGCAAATTTGTGGCATGAAGTAATGAAAGTCGAGATTGAGTCTATGTATCTCAATCAGGTTTGGGATCTTGTAGCTTCACCTAAAGGGATAAAACTCATAGGCTATAAGTGGGTATATAAGAGAAAGAGAGGAATAGATGTGAAGGTGGAAACCTTCAAAGCTAAGCTTGTGGCGAAAGGGTATACTCAAAAAGAGGGAATCGATTATGAGAAAACCTTTTCCCCGGTGGCCAAGCTTAAGTCTATCCGTATCCTCCTTGCTATCGCATGTCATTATGACTACGAGATATGACAAATGGATGTCAAGATAGTATTTTTAAATGACCATCTTAGTGAAGACATCTATATGTCCTAACCGGAATGTTTTATTGCTGTGGGTCAAGAACATATGGTTTGCATGCTTAAGAAATCTATTTATGGACTTAAGCAAGCATCAAGGTCATGGAGCATTCGTTTTGATGAGACTGCAAAGTCTTATGGTTTTGTTCAAAATGAGGATGAACCATGCGTGTACAAGAAGTTTGAAGGCATTAGTGTGATTTTTCTTGTCTTGTATGTGGATGATGTTCTACTCATTGGAAATGATGTAGGGTTATTATCATATACAAAGGTTTGGCTGTCTAGTTAATTCAATATGAAGGACTTGGGAGAAGTCAGTTACATTTTCGGGATTAGACTTCTTAGAAATACGAAGCAGAGAATGTTAGGATTATCCTAAACGGTATATATTGACAAGATGCTGGCTAGGTATAGCATGGACTCATGCAAGGGAGCTCTAATTCCTTGCAAACATAGGCTATCATTTTCTTCAAGGGACTATCCTAAGTCTCAAGAAGAAAAGGACAGGATGAGTAGGAAGTCTCATGTATGTCATGCTGTGTACTAAGCCAGATATCTGCTTTGCCGTAGGCTTGGTTAGCAGATATCAGTCAAATCCTGGGGAGGTTCATTGGTAAGCTGTAAAGCATATGCTCAAGTACCTTAAGGGAACGAGAGATTACATGCTGGTTTACAGGGCCGATGAATTGGTTCCTACAGGATACATAGACTCAGACTTCTAGGCAGATAAGGATTAGAGAAAATCCACTAGTGAATATATCTTCACCTTGTCTAGAGGAGCTATTTCATGGAGGAGTATCAAGCAATCTTGCATTGCTAACTCAACCATGGAAGCTGAGTATGTGGCAGCTTCGGAGGCATCGAAGGAAGCAGTTTGGCTTCGGAAGTTCCTTTCAGAACTTGGAGTCGTACCACACATGGATAGACCGATTGTGATGTATTGCAACAATACTGGAGTAGTATCACAATCAAAAGAACCCAGGAACTACAAGAAGGGGAAGCACATCGAGAGGAAGTACCACCTGATCCGGGATTTCATCTAGAGATGGGAAGTCATGGTGGAACAGATTGCCTCCGAGAACAATCTAGTAGATCCATTCACCAAGCCTTTGGCTGAGAGAGTCTTCAAGAGACACTTAGATGCCATAAGGGTGGGCACCTATAGACTTACTTAGTCTTATAGTGCAAGTGGGAGATTGTTGGGATGTATGCCCTTTTAGACTAGGTTTTTGATGTAAAAATTGAATGTTTTAATAAAAGAATTTATTTTCAAAAATTGTTTGTGAATTTACAATTTTATTTGTGCACAATTACATTTGGAAAAGACCCATTGTGTTTAAGTAAGTGGTCCATGTGAATGAAGGTCTTTCACAGTAAGGTATAGATCACGGGTTACTTAGCACATAAGCTTTTGTTCTTAACCGATTGATGAGAATGAAAATCTCATCATGTTTAGGTTATTATGTTGTGAATTCTAAATGGGGAATGGCTTACCTTTAGCCAGTGAGTAGTCCACTCACTTCATGACATAAGCGTATTTCGAATACGTAGAATATAACCTGTAGTAGTGGTTTATAAAAGTACTATATAGTAAAAACCTAGACTACTACTGTTACAGCGTGGGCTAATACTCTACGACTTGAGTATGAGTTGGTGGTCTGACGAAGCTGGAAGCATATACTTTGATATGCTATAGTTGAGGTTCTATCGTAGGGCGAATATACTTGCATGTTGGGTATGTGTGACTAGTTAGTTAAGACAGAGTTGTATAAGATAGTTTCTATAATATATCGTCCCGTGGTTGTTTGAATGATCTAAATATCCAAGGCCCTGGGAAACATGACTTGGATGTTTGCTTTAGGGTAGCTCACTTGGAAAGCAAAAATAATCCAGGAAGTCGTGGATCATTGGACTAGAGGCCTAAGGATGGTAGATGTCATTTAGAGAGGTGTTAGTACACTTCTTCCTTTATAAATGTACGATGATGTATATAGGGGTATTTTAGCCATTACACTTGTAGGTCGGAGACTTTGCTAATGCAGCATTATTCTTGGGGTCAATATTTCCTTATGGTGATATTAGAAAATATTTAAAATGCAAAATACAGCTACTTATATGGGAAGGGTATTTTGGTCATTTTAGTAGCCAAGGCAATGTGTCTTTTGGTCCCCAGTATAGACCGTGAGTCCTAATTAAATATGCGCTAAGGAATTGATCTGAAATTAAATGAAATTTATTTTATTTAAGTAGCCTGATTTAATTATTGGTTTAGAATAAAATAAAGATCCATGGAGAGAAAATTAATTAAATTAGTTTGATGGGTTAATTAATTATTCAGGGCTTTGGCTCAATTTGAATAATTAGGGATTAACCTGGGACTAAACTGATTTAGGCTTATTTAATTGGACTGGTTTATTTAGGGCTGGAAAATTAATTATTTGTTGGGCCATTAGTTGGTTCTAACTAGAATAATTTATTAAGCCCAATAAATTAAACCAAAAGTCCAATAGCCCAGTCCAATTTAACCTAGGATTTTTTATTTAGGTTAAACAGGAGGATTGGAAACAACGTTGTTGTAATCAGACACATAGCAGAGATGGCTTCTTCTCTGTGGAAGCCAGGCGTCTCTCTCTCTCTAAAAAAATTTCCTTGCCTGTTAGTTGTTCACCAAACGGTAGTTAGGCAGGCCATATATTGGAAGACCGAGAGTTAGGCATTCACATACATGCAAAGAAGGAGTAGGAAGCTTGCAGGAATTGCACCAGAGGCTTCTACTAGCACACCTATCCCGGTTGCGCACGTTCCAGTCCAGCCATCTTTGAGAACCAGAAGGAGAGGTAAAAATTTTAAAACCTCAGGATTGGGACAGGGCACAACCGGTGCGGGCTAGGGCTAGCAGAGCCGGTGCCGGCCTTGCCCTGGAATCCCTGTTCTTGTTTTTTCAGTTTTTTTTATGTTCACTTCCGCTGCGTGCTCCGTGTGTCCCGCTTTCCATGCCTTTAGTTTTGACAGCACCAAGTGGTTTTATCTATGAGCTAGAAATATACTTATGGGAGCAAGATTCTTGCAATGACTACACCTGCAAAGATAAAGGAAATTAGAGACTCAAAGAATAGATATACATGATTATATCCAAGTCATAAAACTAATTTGTCTTTTGCTCTCTGCCCACTTATCTGACCTTTTTTAAGGTATTGATGCTATGGCCAAATCAATCAAAATATAGACACAAAGCAGACTCAAGATACTGCATTATAAATTCTCTATGTTTAAAATAATGAGCTTTCTAGATTCCAAGGTTATTATTGTATAGATGTTCAAAGAAGCCAAATTTGATTTTTAAATGGAAATTTCATTGATTGTAGCAGTAACAAAATAATTGAACACCAATTCTAAAAGCGCTGTTCAATGTCCACCCAGAAACAAAGAGCAAAAAAGGAGCTATCTTTGATTAATCACTGCGCACACCAAAAACACATTACAACTTAGATTCAATAAAAAGAGTGCTCCTGATCCAAAAATATCCCTTTCAACATTGCATATGAAATTGAAAAGATAAATTGCCTATATATTCCCAGCAAGATTCTTGTACAAAATTTAACTTAGACTCATATAAATTCACAAAATGTACATTTTGTCTTGACTCAGATAGTTGTTTCCATTTCTCTGTTCTTACGTTTTGTATCAGTGAACAAATCTATTTTCTTGCTTTCAACAATTTGGTTTGATACTCGGCCAAGAATGTAGAGAGGCATCAAACATAAAATCATAGTAATTCATAGTCATACAGAAAGAAAAGCTATCCACAAATGAATTAAAACTCCTAAATTGCTATGCCAATTGATCATTGAATGGGATTGTCCTCAAATGTAATGCAGAGTACATGAGCAGCAAAAGGAAGAAAGAAAAGATGGAATAATATAAGAAATTACTAGTTGCATGAGAGAAAGCTATGAGAACATCAGTTAGCGAAGCAAATGGACCAAATGTGATGATAGGATAAGAAGGTGAAGCAACAAACTTTACATTTGATTCTTTGTGCAAGTTAATCTGATGAATAACAGTTGGGGGTCACTAACAAATCTCATTTGATAGTAATAAGATGTAAATCATGAGTCCAAAGTAATTCACAACGCCATGTGGTATCTGCAAGTATCCCAATTGACTCTCCATTGGGAAGAACAACTAGCATCCATGCTTAACCTAAGCATTAGAAACTATTAGTACACTAAAGAACCCATAAAGCAATCTCATTCAATTGAAACAGAGACAACAAAATTTTGGGAGCTCATCATATAGTACAGAAGAAAAGCACACCTCAATATTCCAAGCATAGTTATTTGTCACAAGATTTTCAATCAAATCAAACACTTCCTTTAGGGTTTTGAAATTAATGGAACCTCTTGCAAATGCTTTAACCAATTACCTTGTAGCAAAACTTAAGCCACTATGAAAGATTTGGATTTGCATACCTAGCTTGAACCTATGATGAGGACATTTTCTAAGCATTGCCTTAAACCTCTCCCAACACTCATAAAGATTTTCAGTTTTGAACTATTGGAAGGCAAAGATATCGAACCTAAGCTTGGATGTTCTACTTGGGGGAAAATACTTTGCTAAAATTTTTTCAAGCAAAACATTCCAAGTGGTGATGGATTCAGCTAGTAAAGATTTTTAACCAAGATTTTGTTCTATTTCTCAAAGAAAAGGAAAAAATCCTTAGTTTTATAGCATATTCAGAAACACCATTCATTTTAAAAGTGTCACAGATTTCTAAAAAACTTGTAAGTTAGGCATTAGGATCTTCCTCAGGTAGCCCATCAAATTGTACTATGTTTTGGATCATTTGGATTATATTGGGCTTTATCTCAAAGTTATTAGCCTCTATCATAGGTCTTGTAATACTCAAGCCTATACTCGAGATTGTGGGTTTCACAAAATCGTCCATAGTTCTCTTGTTATTACCACCATTACATCTATTGTTGGGTTGATTAACCTCCATGTCGTCTCTTTCCCTTTGTCTAACCACCCTTCAAAGCCTTGTTATTGTCCTCTTGATCTCCGGATCAAGATCTACTATGTCATATTTGGATCGTTGGGTCATAAACTAAGGGCTAGATCTACAGAGATAAAAAGATAGTGAGATTATAGAACTTACAAATTAAGCAACTATACACACACATGAATAGTGTTAGTCAAATTACAACATATAGTGAAATTTGAGAATTATACAAACAACTAAATATGACACAAATTCATAAAAGGAACATATGTACATATTCACATATTTACATATAGACATGTTAATATATAAACATAGTTAAATCAACGAAATTCAAAATCCCAAAATACATATACGAGCAAGTATACTTATCGTAAGCATAGTATAGAAAATTAACGAGTATCGATCCTTAAAAGAACAAGTACACACTAATAACTTTTCATTCATTGTTTAACCGACCTAATAAAGTGATAATATAATAAAAAAATAGTAAAACAATATGTACAACTCAAGGATGTAGGAATGTGCAATTTAGACAACTATCCTAGAATACATGGTAATGAACCACTTAGCAACTATCTCAATTAATCGTCATCTTGACATCATGAAAGAATATAAAATAAAGTTCAATTGTTTTCCAAATCATGAATTCAGTTATACAGGATTCACTTCTTTCCCAATCTATAAAATTACTATCTTTTGATTAAATTAGTAGATTTCTCAATCAAACCAACATAACAAAAAAAAAAAAATCATTAAATTCAATTTCTCATAAATATGAAATTAGCTAATGACCCTATGCTCTAGGAGAAATCAATTAATCTTTGATTATTTAGGTTCTTTAATCTTATCTTCGTTTCACAAGTTCATTAAAATTTAATAAATATGAAATTAATGCAATAAACTTCTAACATCATTTCCTAAGTCAATTAGAAGAAAACACATCAATAACTAATAATAACAGGTAAATCAAATACCAAGGATGATAGAAAATTGATCAAATAACTAAATTAATACAAAACTATGAATTCCAAAATAATGTCAAATTACAATGAAAAATATTAAATACACCATTGTTTAAGAATAAGAAAACAAAGGTAAAAAAAAAAAAAAAAGCACTTATAGACAAGCCTCTTTCTTCTCCATTGAAGACTCTCTTGAACAACCCTCATTGAATGGTGAATCTCCTCCTTTGAGTGATTTGCAACTTTGATTCTTGGATTCAATACTCTCTCTTGTGTTTTTCTTGCTTAAATAGGATTTTTTTTATGCTAAAATTTGTTTCTTGAGAAGTCTTGGTCGAGTAGGATTTGAAAAATACCAAAATTCTTTAGAAAATACCAAATTTGTGCACAGGATTCGCATGTCTAGACCAGACCTGGCGCCGGGTCCAGTCGACCCACCTGGCGCTAGGTGTGTTATGTTCTGCTCATGAATTTTACTCTATTTTCTCTATTTTTCCAAATTGGCCTTGGCACCCAGTGTACTATCCAGACTTGGCGTCGGGTGCAATATGAAATTTTGTACTTTTTGCTTGAAATCAACTTAATTCTACACAAATTTGTCATAAATACTTTTCACAAGTAAAATGTCAAATAGGAAGGAATGTGACCAGTTTTTACATCAAAAGTATCTCAAATTGACCTTAAATAACTAGGAAAATAGTGATGAATTGAGCCCCTATTAATATTTGGCTTTGGACCAAAAACTAACTGCAAAAGAGAGCATTTGTGATAACTTGTTAGTCTTATACGCACAAGTGCTGCAGCATGCAAAACAGTGCATCCCCAAGCATATGTAGGGAGATTTGTTCTCATTAATAATAGTTTAGCTTTTAATTGTAATCTTTTAATGAATGTTTCAGCTAGACCATTTTCGGTATGAATATGATCCACTTGATGTTCAATAGTAATGTCAATCGACAAGAAATAAACATCAAAGGCTTGGGAGGAATTTTTTCTTGCATTATCTAGATGGATCCTTTTAATAGGATAATTTAGTAATTACACTCGTAAGCGAATTATTTGGGCAAGTAATCTCGTAAACACAAGATAATGAGTTGATAATAAATTGACATGCGATAATTAGGTTGATGCATCAATTAAAACCACAAAGGATTTGAATTGCTCACATGGTGGATGAATTGGTCCTCATATATCACCATGAATTCTTTCTAGAAGTGTTGGAGACTCAAACTCCACTTTTGTTGGAGATAGTTTAATAACAATTTCCTTTGAGAACATGTAGCACGTGAAAATTTATCCAATGTCAAAATATTTTGATTTCTTAAAGGATGACCGTGTGTATTTTCAATTATCTTTCGCATCATAATGGCTCTTGGATGACCTAAACGGTCATGCCAAATAATAAATGTAGCAGGATTAGAAACTTCTGGTTTACTGATTGATGCACTTCAATAACATGGATTTTTGTACTATAAAGGCTAGATAAAATAGATGATAACTTTTCTAATAACGATTTCTTACCTAAAATAATTTAAGTAATACAGAGATATTCAAATCCATTTTCTCCCATTGTTTCAATATGATTTTCATTTTGACAAATATCTTTAAAATGTAATAAATTTCTTTGAGATTTTGAAGAAAACAACACTTTATAAATAACAACATTTGTTCCTCTGGATAATAATGTACTAGTTCTTTATGAGCCTTCAATCAATTTTACACTATCACTTATAGTATTAACATTTGTTTCTCCTATCTTCAGGTAAGAGAAATATTTTTTATCTTTTCATATAGTGTGTGTTGTACCACTATAAATTAGATATATATCTTCAATGCCACATTTGTATCCAGTAAATAGAGTAATAGCCATTTGGGCATAATAAAATATTTATTTATTTAATTACTTTAAACAATAAAATAAAAACTTAAAATGCTAATTACTATTACAATGCCAAAAATATAGAACATAAAATAAAAATATTAAAAGTAAACTTCTAATTCTTCTGGACACCAATCAAATGATCAATTTTTCCTTCTGGATGCTCAAAGAAATCAGCCATATCCAAATGAGTTACATCAACATTAACATCTTCAAGATTGGCATTATCATTATCATCATCAGGAAGAGAACATTGTATAGTGAAATTTACTTTAGCATATGTACCTTTCTTCTTAATAGAAGCCTGATAAAGATTAACAAGATGTTTTGCCATACAACAGGTACGAGACCAATGATCTTTCATACCACAATAATAACATGTATCTTCATAATTTGTAGGCACCTCCTCATTTCCTTTTCCTTTCTTGTTATTTTTTGACCACTTCTGTTGGTTATCATTATTTCTTGTAACTTTATTTTGACTTTTGTAATCGTAATGAATATTTTTATTATAACTATGATCATAATGAATATTTTTATTATAACCACGTGCACGTCCACGACCATGACCACAACCATGATCATGACCTCTTTTAGAGCTAAAAGCATGAGGTCTAACAACATTCACTTTTGGGAATGGAGTAAAACCTGTTGGTTGGGCTTCATAATTTTTTATTAATAACTTATTATTTTGCTCAATTACGAGAAGGCAAGATATCAATTATGCATATTTCTTGAATCATTTTCTCGATATTATTACTACAGGAGCACATTCGAAGCATAAAAAGTAGAGAAATTTTTCTCCAATGTATCTTCATTAGTAATATTTTCTCTACATAATTTTAATTGCGAGCTAATTTTAAATATCACAGAATTATACTAACTGATGGATTTAAAATTTTGTAATCGCAGGTGCATCCAGTCATACCATACTTTTGGAAGGATGACCATTTCTAGTAGTCAAACTTTTCTTTCAAATTATTTCACAAAATAAGTGGATTTTTCACAGCAAAGAATTCCACTTTTAAATCTCCATGAAGATGATGACCGAGATAAATCCTAACTTTAGCATCATGATGGATTTCCTTCTACAATGGTATTTGCCAAACCCATTGTAGCTAAATGTATTTCAGCATCTAGTGTCCAGGATAAATAGTTTTTCCAGTGATATCTAAGCTGCAAACTCAAGTTTAGTGAGATTCGCCGTGTTAATACAAAATAAAAATTAAAAAAAGAGTACCTTTCTTTTTTTTGTTTAGAAAACTTCAAAAAAAAAAAAAAAAAAAGAGACTTCTTGATTGTACGAATTGAGAGAATTACTTCGATGGTGTTGGCTTGATTATCAACTTCAATAGAACAATTTCAGTAGAGCTTCGTGCTGATAACGTATTGTGAATTTGATTCCAAATAGAATAAAAAATTAAGAAAACAAAATATGAAAATTGGTATTAAAGAAATTATAAGAAGATAAATGAGAGAATTACTTAGGTTCAAATTGATTCTACTATTCGTTTACATAAGGGCCCTATTTATAGAGGTTTAGATACATTATCTAAAAGGATAAGAAATGAATCCAATAAATAAAATTTTATCTTAGCCATTAATAAACTTAGAAAAATGAACAATCACATCTATCTTCAAGATAAATGGATAGCTTCAGGAAAATGAACAACCACATGATTACTTTCATAACAAGTTTTTTATTTTTAACATAATTTACCATTTTAGAGGTCGATTTTTTCCGTCACTGACCTTATTTAGAGATGGAATCTACCTGATTAACAATAGAAATTATCTGTAACTGATTGACTCTTTTCTAGTAACGAAGCATTTCACCTCAAGATTTGTGAAGAAAAATCAGGGAAATAACACTAAAGGTTCATCCACCAATTAGGACTAATTCTAACACTGGCAATTGTGTGTGGATTTGGGATGCAAATAACCAAGGGAAAAAGAGATAGTATCATATACAGATTGGAAAATTAGGAATAATTAGATAAAATAGAGCTAGGCTGAATGTAAATTATGTACATATTATGAATTCTGATTCTATACAAAAAAAGTGAAAAATTTTTATTTTAGAAATAAAAATTGATCAATTTAAATGATTTTTTTTAGTCTTAAAGAAAATAGTTTATTAATAAAATATCACATTATTTTTTGTTGGCCCATATATTTAAATTCAGAACTAAAATTCCTTCTTATTTCCAAAAGTTAGATAAAGAAAGAAGGACTGCAATCTAAAATGAACTTGGAAATCAAGAAACTAATAGGCAAAACTATATAAAGAAATAAATAGATGTGACAAGGGATAATATTTATAAAGGAATTAATAAGCGGGATGAGGGATAATTTTTTCTAAGGACTACATTGAATTCCTTTTTTATAAGCGATTAATAAATGGGATGAAGGATAATTTTTTCTAAGGACTACATTGAATTCCTTTTTTATAAGCGATTAATAAATGGGATGAAGGATAATTTTTTCTAAGGACTACATTGAATTCCTTTTTCTATAAGTGATTAAAATAGAAACTTCCATTTGGGCTTGTCTTTCATAGTAATTGATGGGGCCTAAATCAATATATATTTTTCTAGTTATTTGAGGATATTTTGTGATACTTTTGATATAATAACTAGTTATATTTCTTCCTATTTAATATTTTACCAGTGGAAAGGTCTTTTGGTAATTTTATGCAGAAAATAATGAATTTGGAGCGAAAAAAAAATTAGAGATATGGAATAAAGCACACAAAGCCAAAACAGAGAAGAACGAAACAGGGTAAAAATCGACCAAAAACAAAGCTGAACCGACGAAGGTACGGGCTGTGAACTATTGCCGATTCAATGAAAACCAAACAGAAGACTAAAGAATTGAGAGAAAAGCCATGGAAAGTTTTAAGCATGCCCGTTGCTTGCTTGTGTAGAGATTGAGAGAGAAGCCATGGCATGATGAAGGTATGCCATGACTGGCTTCAACAAGAAAAAGCCGCGACTTGGGCTCGACTTCAGCAGCTCAGCCAAGAAGGAAAAGGAAAGGCTTTAGCTCGGTTTCAATGTTGCTTAGCTTGGGCTCTTTAGTGACTTGACTAGGAAATGTCTTCAGCAGATTTTACGGCCTAGGCTTCAACTCGGCTCTAGTGGCATCGCAACTTCAGCAATGGCTCGATTCTTCAGTGGCTTGAAGATTGACTAAGCAAATTAGCCAACTGAAGGAATCTTGGATTAATTGAAATTAAGACGGTGGACTTTCTTATTTTCATTCGGAAGCTGTTTTAGATTAGGAAATTACTTCTTCTTTATTTAGGATTTTTTAGGAAGCTTGTATGCCTATAAATAAAGGCAATTAACGTAGGAATAGGGTGTTCACAATATGGAGAATTAGAAATATATTTAGAGAGCACCATGTATTATTTTCTCCGGAGAAATTTATAACTCAAGGAGCATTGATTTTAGAAGAGTTTTCATTAGAAGTTGAAGGGCTTATCTATGAGTACCTATCTCTTTCCTTTGTTTTCTTTTTCTTTGAACAATGATGTGATCAATATTTTCATTGTAATTTGACATTATTTTGGAATTCATGATTTTTGAGTTAATTTAGTCTTTTGATCAATTGATTATTATTCTTGGTATTTGATTACTTGTTTTAATTGAAGAGTTGATTAATTGATGCTTCTTGTTATATTTCTTGTAAAAGAGGTTGATAGTAGTTTCGATTTAATTAATTTCATATTTTTATCTCTTAACTTGCTTACAAAGGGAGTTAATTATCAAGAACTTAGGTAATTAAAGATTAATTAATGATTTCTAGAAAATAGATTCATTGGCTAATTTCATACTTTAAATCACCTAGAATATAGGGATTTATGTAAAGATTGATTTTAGTGCATCTTTTGGGTAAATTAGTTGAGACATAATATGTTCACTGATTTCGCTAAAAGGTAGTGATTCCATGGTTTGCAAATGAAGTGGGTCTATTTGAATTCCTTCATGATGGCAAGATAATAATTAATTGTGGTAATTGCTAAGTAATTCATGATCATTTCTTCAAGAATATTTGAAAAAGGTACCGTTAGGGAAATAACAAGAAGGGTGATGCTGATTTCTTTCTCCTCTTTTGAACTTATTGACCATGGCTGTGTTGGGGCAAAAAGGGCACACGTAGAAGCCAAGGAAACAACAAGGAAACTGAACAAAGCTTCAAATAGGAGATTAATCTTTCAACGCCCCACACTTGAATGAACATAATAGGAGCAAAAAAATGAAGTGGCAGCAATAAATAGAAGCTTAAAAACCACAAACAATCACAAAAATAAGAGATATTAAATTTTTATGTAGAAAATCTCTCCAATGTGAAGAGAAAAAACCATGAGACCCTTTAGTCCACCACTAAATCTCCACTATCAACAAATATAAGTAGATAGGAGCTTTAGCCACAATAACAACAAGCTATAGTCTCAAAAGAATAAGAAATCACAAGATTTCACAATAGAAAAGATGAGAGTTGGAAAAAAATCACCACAAATTTAATAGCTATCCATACCTAAAATACTCTATCTTGAATAATGGAGAGCTTGATTTCTACTAACTATATTATAGAACATGATATCTTCAATCACCAGTTCAAATTTGAGCTTAACGGACACCAGTTGCCCCTTTGAATGTTAATTTTTTCATCACAACAATAGATGTGTTCTTGCTATGTTTTTGGCTCTGCTCCCTCTCTATTTTCATTTTATTTTCATGGCTATTTTGTTGTCACACATTGACCAGAAATCTAGTTGTTTCCTTTTGTTGTTGACTTAGTGGGCTAATAGGTTTTTTTTTTTTAATTTTTAAAATTCTTCATGGGTTGGGATGTTAGAGATGTGCTCTAGAGCCAATCATTTGAACAATATATTTTGCACATTTATTAATAAAAGACATTATTTATCTTTCAATTTAATTAATCATTTCATATATATGTATTAAATTGATAGATAAAATCCCAAGCATATAATACAGCATTAAGGAAATTTTAATAGAGATCATGATGTGAGATTCGTACTACACTATATAATACTTGTGCTTAAATTATCCCTAGTCATAATATTAAAGAAATAGGATATCATTAATGAGCTAAACCTAGCACGTGTTATACTTCTTGGTTATATCAAGTATTGTCACATCCGTGAGTATTGTAATACTCAAAGTTAACATGTGGATACTTGTTATATAAACAATTTCATTAGATGATCTAGCTATGAGATAGTCACATAGATAACTATTTAGTGTCAGCGATATAATCTTGTTATAGTAAATGTGCAAGTATCTTTAGACTTGAAATCTCCAAAGTACTTTGTTTACTAAGCGTTGTACTTTGATTTTAATTTTTGGAGTCTCATCAGGGACCACCTATACGATGGATGTTATGTATGTAAAACCCCACGTAAAACTACCCTTAGATTGAAAGTAGGGTTTGCAAATTGTAGTATATCACATGTGCATATAGTTTACAAAGTGAAATTATATGTGTTTTAATTATTAACTTATGTTTTCTTGTGTGTTGATGAGATAAGAAATTTTATCTATAAGTGGAGAGAGTTTAGGCTGAGATATTGGTGTTGGAAAGGAATTAGAGTTAGCCTTGAATTTAGGTAGGAAAAGAATGTGAAGGGATAATTTAACGCAAGTATTATGATGGATAAAGTGGTTAGAATTTGTGATGAGATATTCAGAGGACTGGAGTTCAAATCCCACTAGTAGCATTTTATTTTAGAAATTATTTCCTTCTTAATCTTTTGCTCAGATTTCACATTTTTGGTAATGTTTGAGAATTTGGGATTGACTAAATTTGAGAGCTTTGGTTTTCTTCTATATTTTAGCTTGAGTTTAATGATTTGGAAACTCAAACTTTTATTCAATTCAAGTGTACCATTATTTCCTTTGAATTTTAGCTTAATAGGTTAATTTCCAACTCTTTCTTATGTTAGAAACAGGGTATTTATGAGTACAGACAGGCAACCCAACTGAATTGAACAAGCACCGCCTATACCCGACTCGGGCTCTAACAAATGCAATTATCAAATATCAATAAAGCCGGCAAGGCCAAATAGTCCAAGCGTAAAGTAACTAGAAAAAATTCAAACTTAATAGACAAGTCAGTAATGGACCTGAAAGACTTGCTCGTGGTTTCACCAGAATGTACCAAGTGCCGGCACTCCTCTGGCAAGCTACGATGCAACGGACAGAAACACTGACCGAATCACCAGTTCAATACTGGTTTGCCTTCAAGAAGTTATTCACCCCACTCCGGTGCGATGGGTACAGCGACTCTCCTTGCAGGATAAAACGGTCTCAGATCGCCGTTGACGCACACCAATTGTGATCACCTCGAAAGTCTCCTCAGTTCACCGATCCCATTCAGTTAGAAAATATGGGTTGTGATAGGGAGAACGGAAGAAGAAATTTTTCTCTCAATGAAGCAAAACACGAAAACCTTAACCCTAGCGGCGGCTCTGTTCTTTTCCTTTTTAGTCTCGCCTAAGGGAAAATCAAAACCCAATCCAAATTTGGAGACCCTAATTCCAATCAGATTTTTTTTTGTTTCATTTTTCTTTTCAAGTTAGAATTAATTTGGGCCAAATAAAAAATAGAGGAACGTGAAAACATGGGCCAAGCCCAAGCCCGAGCCGAACCGGGAGTGCGGTGCGCGAGTGTGGCATCCTTCATACCTTGGGCTTTTCTATTAAGTTTATAGAAAAGCCTGTTAGTATATAAAGGCTTCCATACTTCTCAATTTTTCCCATGTGGGACTGATGTCTAACATGAGTTTCTAAATGGTTAAACATCCAATTTTAACAACATTTAATTATGAATTCCCACAATGAAAATGGCTTCTACCATAATCAAAACAATCTCTAACATGTTAAGAACAACTCCCATTAATTATTTTAGGCTAACTAATCATGAGTTAAAAGTTCTTAACTTCCAAAATTGCCATTTTCAACAATCCCCCACAAATCCATAGTTAAAGACTATCCAAGATTTACATAATTTGCTTTTGATAATGGTACCTTCCAGTTTGAACCACTACCTAAGTTATCCAACTTATGCCCCCACAAGAATAGATGGACTTAAGCCTTGAATATGAATCTTGAATGTGATCTATTGGTAACAACAGACAATCGGCTATGGAAATAATCTTTAGGGTTAACACGTTATGGCCATGTGTCCTGATCCTGCCTCATGAGTAGTGTATTTAGAGAAAACCCAATTCCTTTTAGTTGCGGCCACACAACAACACTCACATAGTTGGTGATCTCCAAGGATGTACTGCTAGCATTCTGTCTAAAAGATTTGATCTCATTCAGAGTCAAAACTCTTACAAATTGCAGTAAACGCACCACAGGCTTTCAGGGAAAGGACCTAGATATAAAGGTATCAGAATAGTGCTAGATTCACTCAAATAGCTTGTTTATACCACATTAAACTGCCTTGTAGGATCTCCACTTGGTTAATTGGGTTGTGGGTTATCAGTCCCATTCCCAACCTAGATTTAAGGAACAAGGATGTTTCCAGTCCCTTAGTTAGGGGGTCTGCAATGTTATCTTGGGATCCAACAAAGTCAATAGACACCACCCTTTCAGACACTAACTCCCTTATAGACTTAAGTTTAATTTGGATGTGTCTCCTAGTCTTCTGATTATACTTGGTACTCTTTATCTTTGAAATTGTGGTTTAACTATCACAATGCACATATATAGTAATAACGAGTTTGTTGATTATTGGTAGAAAGGACAATAGCCCATATAGCCATTCAGCTTTCTTCCAGTAGTATCTAAGGTACATAACTCAGCGTCAAAAGTTGACCAAGTTATCAAAGTCTGTTTACAAGACTAAACAGACTTTTAGGCGACTGCTCCGCCACCTAATGTAAACTTATATCCAGTGCAACCATTACTACCAGAGTTCTTGGCTATCCAACTTGCATCACTATACTCTTCAAGTACAGTAGGGAATTTCCCATAATACAGCCTAAGGGACACTGTTCCCTTCAAGTACCTTAGAACTCTATCCAAGGCCTCCTAGTGAGTCTGATTTGGACAACTTGTATATCTTGCCAGCTTAGATACAGAAAATGAAATATCTGGTCTTAAGCCATTTGCAAGATATTGCAAGATACCAATAACTTGAGAATATCTTAATTGAGACACAGGAACTCCACTTTCATTCTTGAACAAAGCTACAGAAGTGTCACTTGGAGTTTTAGTAATTCTACAATTTTGATAACCATATTTCTCAAGAACACTCTTAACATAGTGAGTTTGAGAAATAGTTATCCCCTCAGTTGAGCGAATCAACTTTAGGCCAAGAATCACATTTGCTACTCCCATATCCTTTATTTCAAACTTACTTTTCAAGAATAATTTGGTCTCATTAATTATCTCAACATTGGACCCAAATAGCAAACTATCATCCACATATAGGCATAGTACAATACATGCATTACCTTTAACCTTACAGTAAACAAACTTGTCATTCTCATTTATGATGAAGCTAAATGATAAAATAGTTTTATCAAAATTTTCATGCCATTGTTTGGGTGCTTGTTTTAGACCATATAGGGATTTAACAAGTTTACAAATTTTCCATTCATTTTCTTTTAGCTACAAATCCCTCAGGCTAATCCATATACATTTCTTCTTCAAGATCACAATGAAGAAAAATTATCTTCACATCTATTTAGTGGATGGTGAAACCATATAGAGAAGCCAATACAATTAGCACTCAAGTTGTAGTCAAACGAGCAATAGGAGAGTATGTATCAAAATATTCTATTCCCTCTTTCTGTCTAAATCCTTTGGCAACTAATCTGGCTTTATACTTATCTCTGGTCTTATCTGGTTTAAGTTTCTTCTTAAATATCCATTTGCATCCAGTTGTAGTGCACCTAGGAGGGAGATCTACCAGTTCCCATATCCTATTAGAGACAATAAAATCCATCTCACTTTTGACAGCTCCTTTCCAATGACCTACTTCTGAGGAAGTTATGGCTGCTTGAAAGGTTAAAGGTTCGTCCTCAACATTGTAAGTGACAAAGTCACTTCCAAAGTCCTTGATTACCTTAGCTCTCTTACTCCTTCTAGGTTCTTCTAATTCCTCAATTTGAGTGTTAGAACTATTTGAACCTGCCCCCACATCGTTCATCCTTTCCACATGATCATGAATAGAATCAGATGTTAAGACTGAGTCTAAAGTAGAAACATCTTAAGGTAAACCAGTTTTCATGGGAAACACATCCTTAAAGAATGTAGCATCACGGTATTGAATAATAGTGTTAACATCTATGCTAGGTATTTCAGACTTAATTACCAAAAACCTCATGGCATAGCTTATTTCCACATAATCAATAAATATGGCATCAACAGTCTTTGGTCCTAACTTCTTCCTTTTGTACTCAGGGATTAGAATTTTTCCAAGACAACCCCACATATGGAAGTATTTTAAGTTAGGTTTTCTACCTTTCCAAATTTCAAACGGAGTTACCTCTTTATGTTTATGAGGGACTCTATTCAGAATATAAAAAGCTGTATTCAAAGCCTCACCTTACATATACTTAGGCAATCCAGAATTCAAAAGTAAACTGTTGATCATATCTTTAAATATTCTATTTTTCCATTCAGCAATCCCATTAGACTGGCAAGAATAAGGGGGTATCTCCTCATGAATTATGCCATTACTTTGGCAATATTCAACAAATTGATTAGATCCATACTCTCCACCTCTATCAGATCTTAATCTTTTAAGTTTCTTGTTAGTTTGAGTTTTAGCTTCATTTTTTAATATGAGAAACTTTTCAAGTGCTTCATTTTTATGTTTAAGTAAATAAATATAGTAATATTTACTGCAATCGTCAAGAAAAGTAATTAAGTATTTCTTATGATCCTTAGTTAACAAACCATTGAATTCACAAATGTCTATGTGAACTAAATCAAGTATTTCTGAATCCCTTTCAATTAAATGATAGGGTTTCCTGGTTGTTTTAGCTTCTACTCACTCTTGACATTTGTTCTTCTTATCAATTGAATGTTTAGGGATCAAATCTAAATTCATCATTTTTTTAACAGAATATAAATTTAAATGTCCAAGTTTACTATGCCAAATATCAGTAGATTCAATAATGTGCACCATATGATAAGTAGAATTCTCAACAGAAGAAGCTTTATTCAAATCAGAAGTAAATAGTTCAACTATTAATTTAAAGAAACCATCTAACAAATAACCTTTGCCAACAAAAGAAATGTAGTGCATAATTACTACTTTATTACATTTGAAAGTGAATTCATAATCCTCTCTAACTAAACATGAACCACTCAAAATATTCCTATAAACTGTTGGAACATGATGCACCCTATGAAGAGAAAGAATACGCCCTGAAGAAAACTTCAAGTCCACGCGTCCAAACCCCAACACATTGGCTACAGTTGAGTTCCCCATCTTCATAGTTTTTCCTTTAATAGGCTGGTAAGACACAAAAAGCAATTTATCAGTATAAACGTATACATTTCTCCAGTATCAACCAGTCATTTAAGTGGCTCATAAATAGTAAAGACTTTTGGGTTAACAAAAACATACCTTTTAGCATCATTGGAAGTAGTGATGCCAGTCCCAGCCTTAATAGTACAAACCTCAGCAAGGTGTGTACTCAAATTGACTTGGGTTTCAGAATTAGATTCTTGTTTGACTTTGGGCTTTTTAGACGGATAGTCCTTAACCCAATGTCTAACCTGACCACAATTATAGCAAGGTTTGTTCACTTTCGGTTTCTTCTTGGCCTTGCCTTTTGTCATGTTAATGTTTTTAGAGTTTGGATTAACCCCCACATTTCTCTGATTATTACTCTTCTTCCCAGTAGTCACCACATGGACGTTAGACTCCACAGGTACAATATGACTATTCTTTCAATGTTGCTCCTCAATAGATATTGATTTCATCAAATCGTTTAGAGAAATCTTCTCGGTCTTATATTTGAGAGACATACCAAAGTCCTCCAAAGACTAAGGAAATTTCTTTTTCATTGACATCACTTGGAACTTCTCAGGAAGTTCCATATCTGATTCATGAAGAGAGTGAATAATCAATTGCAACTCTTCAGTCGCAGACTTGTTCTCAACCATCTGAAACTTCAGGAATTTGAAGACATAATACCTTTCTAGACCTTGATCCTCGATATTATATTTCCTATCCAACTCATCCCATAGCATCTTTATTGTGTATGACTCAAAATAGTAGACATCAAAGAGAGCATTTATCAATGTTGACAGTATTGCCCCTCAGCCTACATTGTTCCATTCATACCATACAGCAATCTCAGCTACTCTAGGATGCCTATAAGTTTGTATAGGCCTGTCTACTTGCACTGTTGACAGTAAGCCCTTCATGGTCAACGAATTTTCATGCGTTGTTGCCAACGCATGAAATTCT
The DNA here is from genome assembly GCA_026120185.1 of Voacanga thouarsii. NCBI lineage: Eukaryota > Viridiplantae > Streptophyta > Magnoliopsida > Gentianales > Apocynaceae > Voacanga > Voacanga thouarsii. The sequence continues at coordinate 896,756 of JANUWF010001750.1, forward strand.
GCCTTGGATCAAAATTGTCCGACAAACCATTCAAGTCAACCAAAGGCTTATACGCAGTAGAAGCAGTACCTGACGAACTGGCCAATGCACAGAAATAGATAATTGTAGAATAACTCTTGTGATGTATGCCCTCTTAGACTAGGTTTCTGATGTAAAAATCGAATGTTTTAATAAAAGAATTTATTTTCAGAAATTATTTATGAATTTACAATTTTATTTGTGCATAATTACGTTTGGAAAAGACCCATTGTGTTTAAGTAAGTGGTCCATGTGAATGGAGGTCTTTTATAGTAAGGTATGGATCACGGGTTACTTAATACACAAATATTCGTTCTTAACCGATTGATGAGAATGAGAATCTCATCATGTCTAGGTTATTATGTTGTGAATTCTATATGGGGAATGGCTTACCTTTAGCCAGTGAGTAGTCCACTCACTTCATGACATAAGCGTATTTCGAATACGTAGAACATGACCTGTAGTAGTGATTTCTAAAAGTACTATATGGTAGAAACCTAGATTACTACCGCTACAACGTGGACTAGTACTCTACGACTTGAGTATGAGTTGGTGGTCTGACAAAGCTGGAAGCATATACTTTGATATGCTATAGTTGAGGTTCTATCGTAGGGCCAATATACTTGCATGTTGGGTATGTGTGACTAGTTAGTTAAGACAGACTTGTACAAGATAGTTTCTATACTATATCGCCCTTTGTGGTTGTCTAAATGATCTAAATATCCAGGGCCCTGGGAAACATGACTTGGATGTTTGCTTTAGGGTAGCTCCATTGGAAAGCGGAAACAATCTAGGAAGTTGTGGATCATTGAACTAGAGGCCTAAGGATGGTATGTAACATCCCGCAACCTAGGCCCGCCTGGGCCGGGGATGTCGCCCCGTCCAAAGGACAAGGGGTCTTTATAACTAGGTCACACAAATAAAATAGCGGAATAAAAATAATACATTAACTTAAAATTTATTACAACCCAAGAATAAATCCAAGAATTCCCAAAACAAATCCATAAGTAAAATTTATCCACTCTCAACTCCCCAAAGAAACACATAAAAAGAAATGACAACATTCTCTTCCAAGACAGATAAGACTAGCTACTCATCCCCATAGTAGGATCGACCTAAAATCATAGTAAAATGGTGATGAGATAGAAATCTCAGTAAGTCCGTGTGTGCTTTGAGTGTCCAGTGGAAATAGTTCGTGAATGCAAGGTATAAAACCTTTATAAGAGAAATACTGGCAAGCAATAAATATTAGTCAAAAGCAAGAATGGTACTTTAGCTTTTCCAACCATACATAATCAATAAAATCAACCACTTAAAAGAAATGATCATGGGTTACCACACGTTGGGCCCCATAATCGGTCAGAATGCCACACTTGGTACAGACTAACAAAAGGTAGGTGATCGGCCTACCGGGCAAGATACTCCTCCTTCTCTATACCCAAACAACAATCGGGTGTCCATTCTTGCAAAACACAGTCACTTGCCTGAAAAATAAACAACTGCTAGCTTGGACCGGCACGACCTACTGGACTGACATCTTTTTCAGGAAGGACTCATCCCTCAGAGGTGACCACCTATTGAGAGACTCACCCTAACCCTTCAAAGACTAGTCCTAGCAGTCCACCCTTATTGAGTACTCATCGTAACATAACCCACTTAGGGAAAATGAACAAACCGTAGTTCCACATGAAAATGGCAATGAGGGTCTCCAAAATCTTTGTCAAAATCGGTTTTGGAAAGAGTTTTGAGTTTGAGTAAATCTGCTTATGGATTTTCAAAGAATTTTTTTGACTGAAATAAGAAAGGAGTTAATCCTCAATTGCCTTACAGAAATGAGTGTCCATGCACTCTACATTTGACTTGCCATAATAAACATTTTTCATCAATCAGGTTTTATGCAGGAGCTTACATGAGTCTTACTCACAATATAAGGTCTCCAACAGCTGACCTAACCCTGCATGGGCAAATACAAACCACAATCAAATTCAAGCCAAAATCCACTTTCTCAATTTAAAACAACTCAACTCACTTCTACCATGATCCTAGTGTCCTAAGCTTTAAGGCCAAACAATAAATAAATAGGTTTATAAGTTAAGCCTAATTTGATATTTAAAATAATTAATGTTTTGAGAAACAAGTACTAATAAGTTGATGGTTTAAATCTTGCTAAGAAAAATTTAGAGTTTATTTGATAAAGAGTCCTAAGTGGTATTAGGTAAAATAATGATTTATTAATAATTTAGTTGTTGGAAAATAATTGATAACTAGAATTAGTTGAAAATAAATTTAATGAGTCGTGCTTGAAAAATAATAAATAAATTTTAATGGGTTTTGATTAAAAGATAATAATTAAATTTTTAGTAATAAATATTTTACTAATTATGATTGTTTCCATAAAAGGTTTTAGTTGATTTCATTATTTTATATAATATATATATATATATATTATTTTTCTAGCAAAAGCTATTTTTTATTTGACTAAAATATCCTTATTATATATAATAATCCAAATCTACCCCTCCTAGGGTTTTTTTGAAATTACTAGCAAAATCATATTATGAAATATTTTATTCATGAAATAAAAATTAGCTTAGAGACAATTAGGTCATGATCATAGTTCTATTGCTAACCACAATCATGAACATTTACAACCCTTCAATTCATCAAATCATCCAAATCACGCATATAAGCATAGATCTAAATTTACTAAGGCATGATCTAGCCTTTACTAGCATAAATATAACCATGGCTTTAATAATCACACAAGAATATAAACCCTATTAATCATAGATGACATAATCTCTAGTATACTTAATCATGGAGACATGCATTAAATCTCAAAACATCATACAATCAACCAAGATAATCCCTTTATGCATAAATCCCATCTCTACCATATTCATACATATATTCATGCTTCACTCTCAACTCATCACAACAATATATACTCAAACCCCATTCATGATTTGACTTATATTAACATTATCCTAGAGACATGAATCTAGAATTTAAAAGAAGGGTTAAAGACTTACTTGATTGATGAAAACCTTGAAGGAGTTTCGAATGAAGCTCAACTCCTAGATGACTAGTCCGTCCAAGGAAGATGGAGAAAGCATGGTCATTGGAGAAGAAGCCATTCGGCAGAGAGAGAGAGAGAGAGAGAGAGAGAGAGAGAGAGAGAGAGAGAGACCACTAGCATGTTTATTCATATATATATTCATTAGAGATCAAGATTAGAGAAGATGAAGTTATTAGAACAACCCTACCTTGAAGGTGTTCTTGAGCCTTCACAAAACTTCTGGTTTTTTATCCAAAAAAGCAAGTTGGATTTGAGAGTTTGATGTTAAAAATGGTGTGGATGGACTCACAATAGTGAATAGATGGAATCTGGAATTTTTTAGAAGAAGTTTGGAGTGATTTGGAGAAGTATTAGACAAAAGAAAGGAGTAGGTGTTCTTGGTGTTCTATGTGTGCTTGAAGGTTGAAGAGAATGGATAGGTTTTGTTCAAGGCTGGCCGAATTTCTATAGGTTTAGGGCTGGCCAAATTGTTTGTAGGGTTTGGTAGATGATTTTCTGGTTTGGAAGGGAAAAGGAAAGGCTAGTTGTTGAAACCCTTGAAGAATATTTTTGGGAAGCAAATTTGGAAACTAAATATTACAAGAATATCTTTGATTGTTGGAGAGCTTTTGGGAAGCTGCCATGGCCGAATTTCTGTGTAGAGTTTTGGCTGGATAAAAGCTGGTTGAAGGAGCTAAGGGTGGCCGAAAATAAGGATTATAATGGTGAAGGAAAGGTCTGGTTGTTTAAGGGATATTTTATGGAAAGTTATTAAATTATGGTGGCTGGAATTTTGGTAACTAATCAAGTATGATTGCAGTAATTTTTTTGAAAAGATTTTTGGGCAGCCATGTCTGAATTTTGTGCAGAATGCTGGAGAAGACAATGGAGTTCAGTTCATGGCTGTTCAAGAGAAGTCTGTGCAGAAAAATGGTGAAGGTTTCGGACAAGGTTGAAGGAGAACAAAGCTGGAAATTGTGTTAAGTGATTTTGCAAGTTTGAAGGAAAATTCTAGGCAAATTTTTCTGCCATTGTTCAGTTGATTTATAGAGGGTTTGAGGGGGTATTTAGAGGTCTTTCAAGGCTGGTTTCCAGCCTTCTTCATGGAGGAAAAACATGGCTAAGGAGCTGGAGAAAAACTAGACGAAAACAGTTTGGTTTGAACTCACCTATGCTGCGATTTTGCCTAAAAAATTTTCTAGTTTTGCATATCTTTTGTGCAGTCCGAAAATGGCTAGAAATATTCAGGTTTCAAGCTGATCAAAAGGGCCATTTTCTTGCAAAATTAGGGAGAGAATAATGGCTAAGAATTTCGACACCTTGAAGGCATAATAAGCTGAAAATTTTCAGTTCAATGCATGAAGGAAAATGAACCTAGCTAGAGTGAAGTTTTAGAAAGTTCACTAAGGAAATTAATTCACTTGAAATCCTTCCCCATCTCATCCATGGTTTCAGTCCATAAGATGTCTTTCACTAAGACATTTTGAACCTTCAAAGCCACAACACATTGCTGGAATTTTTTTAGAATAAAACCGGCTTGAACAAATTGAACATCCTAATGGATTGAGAAATAGAAAAAATTAAGGATCAAGAGGAAATGAATTCCCTTTAGGAATTTTGTGTAGAGCAAAAGAATAGGATTAGGATACTCCTATCATGTACCTCTTAGGACAACATCTCTACCCTATTCCAAAGCACATAAGGCCGAAATTTTCCACTTCCCAAGCAAAAATAAAATTTAATCATTATAAAGCTTCCATGATGGAATTTGAATCCCAAGACTTCAATATTTAATTCCAAAGTTCTAACCACCACACCACAACAACTCTTGTTCTTATTTTCTCTCTAAAAATATTTTCCTATTCAATCCTCAAGCTATCACCCTTTTTCCACCTCAAGCAAAAATTACCATTTTGCCCTTCTCACTCAATAATCATAATCAAGCCCTCTAGACTATAAAACACAAATTCAATGCATATAAAATCATATAAAAATATATTTAAACATGCAATAAAATATGATATGCATTCCAACCCCCTTACTCTAAGGTTGGTTTTGACTGGGGTTTCACATGGTAGATGTCATTTAGAGAGGTGTTAGTACACTTCTTCCATTCTAAATCTACGACGATGTATAGAGGGGTATTTTAGTCATTACACCTATAGGTCGGAGACTTTACTAACGCAGCACTATCCTTGGGGTCAATATTTTCTTATGGTGATATTTGAAAATATTTAAAATGCAAAATACAGCTATTTATATGACAAGGGTATTTTGGTCATTTTAGTAGCCATGGCAGTGTGTCTTTTGGTCTCCAATATAGACTGTGAGTCCTAATTAAATACGGGCTAAGGAATTGATTTTAAATTAAATAGAATTTATTTTATTTAAGTAGCCTGATTTAATTATTGGGCTAGAATAAAATAAAGGTCTATAGAGAGAGAATTAATAAAATTAGTTTAGTGGGTTAATTAATTATTCAGGGCTTTGGCCCAGTTTGAATAATTAAAGATTAACCTGGGACTAAACTAATATAGGCTTATTAATTAGACTAGTTTATTTGGGCTGAAAAATTAATTATTAATTAGGCTATTTATGTGGTTCTAATTAGAATAATTAATTAAGCCCAAAAGGTTAAACTAAGAGTTCAATGGCCTAGTCTAGTTTAACCTAGGGTTTTATTTAGGTTAAATAGGAGGATTGAAAACAATGTTGTTGGAAGAAGATACATTCTATGAGACGGCTTCTTCTCTGTGAAAAGTTAGACGTCTCTCTCTCTCTCCAGAAAAAAAGGTTCCTTAGTCTGTAGTTGTTCACTAAATGGATTTAGGCAAGACATATACTAGAAGATCTAGAGATTGTCGTTCACTTACATGCAAAGACGGAGTAGGAGGCTTACAGGAATCGCACTAGAGGCTTTCACCAGCATACCTACCCTGGCGGCACACATTTCGGTCTAGTTAATTATTAGAACGAGGAAAAGAAGTAAAATTTTTTAAAACCTCGAAACTTGTACAGAGCCTAATTGGCACTGGCTAGGACTGCCGGAGCCGGCGCCGGCTCTACCCTAGAGTTCTCCTGTACTTTGTTTTTCCAGTTTTTTATCTTCGCTTCCGTTGCGTACCCTGTGTTTTTCGTTTTCCATGCCTTTAATTGGTATCAGAGCATGAAGGTTTTGTGTAAATATAGGATGTATGTATCTAGATGAATAAAACTGGACACATATATGTGATTAAAATTGTGATCCTTTGCTATTTATGGTATGGATAGATTCTCTGTTAAACCTCGCAGGTGGAGGTATAGGAGATTTGTAATTTACTGTTTTTTTTGAGCAAATTGTGCAAGCCCAATGTTTATGGGTATAAGCGATTGTTGGTGTTGGTTGATTTCATTGTATTTGGTTTGAAATCGGAGAGCCATCGAAGCCAGAAGCTGTGCAGAAAAACAGGGAAAATTCGCAGAAAAAAAACTACAGGATTAGGCATCTAGACCGGAACCGATGTCGGCTTGGGGTGCTGGAACTGGTGCCGGCTAGTGTCTGGAAGGCTGGTCCGCACGCTAGTTTCTTGTGGGTCCTGGTTCTGTGCAGCGAGTGTAATGGACCACAGTGCAGATGAGTGCATGATCCAGTGTAGCGGGTGCAGTGGACCAAGGAGAAATTTTTGATTTTTTCCTTGTAAATTTTCTTGCGTTTTTTTGTTTTGGGGTCCATACCAAGAAAAGTTAATATTTTGCAATAGTTACTATTCAAGGAATATTTTTGCATGAAAATATTAGTAAGGGATTTTAGGATTAAATAAGACCATTAATTAATTAATTAATTAATTAATGTGTTAAATTCTATTATCTGGGCACTTAAGTTTAAAAATAGAAGAGCATGAAAATGTCTACTGTTTTCTAGCATGCTATTTATTTTTGGTGACTATATGCACGTTTTGTCAAAGACCAAAGTCTTTGGGAATGTTTTTGATAAGGAAAACATTTTTTCTAGAAATTAAATGATTATTTTAAATTCAACAAAAATTAATTCTTAGATATTTTCTCAAAGGATTTAATCTTTGACATAGAAAATATATTGGATTTACATATTTTTGTAAGGTTAAAATAGAAAGCCATTTTGTTTTAATTTTGGCACAAGAAAAATTATTTTGTCCAATAAACTTGAGACCAAAGTCTCTAGAAAGTTTTAATTGGAAAATTTTTGAAATCACTAAGTTTTTAATTTAAATAAAATTAGTCCATAGGAAAAACTCTCAAAGAATATAAGCCTTGACATAAAGATTTTTATGGACTTAGACATTTTATTTTTGAGTTAAGGGAAAACTTAATAGAAATTTTCAAAAGGATATTTTTCAAAAAACCCTTATTTTAAAAGACTAAGTGGGTGAGGAGTTCCAATAGCCCCACGACATCCATCACGATCCTCATTAGAGATCGTGAGTCCCCTTGCGTCACCCTAGGAGTGAACCCATATAGGATGAAGATACCACAAGGATCTAGATCTAATGGAGGGATGTAATTAATAACCCGGGGCACGTACAATAATCGGCCAACCCCTCGTTGGAGGTCATAATGCGAGGTATGTCCATAGAAAATGAGAGAAAACGGTCATTTCCTTGATGGAGTTATCTTTTAGATCGTTACCTAGAAGGGAAATTAATTTGTGATGATTAACATACTTAACTTAGGAAACTGTTAATCTTCCTAAAAAGCTATGTCAGTTTTCCTAAGAGCCAAATTGACTATTATCAGTTTTGATAATAAGGATAAAGTGCACATATTTGTTTTGTTTTCACAAACTGAATCTTTTTTCTTTTATTTTTCGATTTTTCAGAAATGGTGGGAGGTTCTTTTAGTCCATTGGCCGTTATTCTCTGAGAGAATAAGCTAACGGAACCAAACTATATGGACTGAAAAAGGAACCTAGACATAATACTTACAGCGGAAGAGTATAAGTATGTCCTTTACGAAACTTGCCCTGTTATCGAGAAGGGTTCCACCGCCAAGGAGCGTGAGGCTGAGAAGGCATGGAAGATGGCTAACGAGATGGCTCATTGTTACATGTTAGCCTCCATGTCTAATGTGCTTCAATCCAAACATGAGCACATGACAACTACGTATGACATAGCCTAATCATTAACCACGATGTTTGCGGATAAGAGCCGACCCGCAAGGCAGGAGGCTCTTCAAACCATCATTAACATTAAGATAGCTGAGGGAGCATCAGTCAGAGAGCATATGCTTAAGATGATTGTTGCTTTCGAGGAGGCAAAAATCTTAGGGGCTGTCATTGACCCCGAGAGCTAAGTGGACATGGTTCTCAAATTTCTACCGGGTTCCTTTACTCAGTTTAAGTTGAACTATAACATGAACAAGTTGAACATGGGTTTGACTGAGTTGATGAAGGAGCTCCAGATGGCGGAGAAGGTCATGAAGCCACAATCTAAGGCTATGATTGCTAAGGCTTCATCTTCTAGAACTGGGCCCAAGCCCAAGAAGTTCAAGAAGAAGAAAGAGAACACAGCGATCCAGCCTAAGACCCAGCCCAAAGATAAACCCAAGGGCAAGTGCTTCAAGTGTGGACTAAAGGGATACTGGAAAAATGAATGTCCAGATCTTCAAGCCAAGAAAAACCCCATAGGTAATGTTTTCTATCTAGAGTCTATATCAATTGTTGGATCAACTTCCACTTGGATTGTTGATTCAGGAGCCACTGATCATATCTGTAATTTCTTGCAGGGGTTTAGAAAGATTAGAAGACTCCAGAAAGGTGAACATGGACTACGTGTGGGAAATGGAGTACAAGTTTGGGCCTTTGCAGTGTGAGAGTTGGATCTTATATTTGATTGTAATGGAATAGTGGTTTTGAAAGATATTTTAAATGTACTTGGATTTAGACAGAATTTAATTTCGGTTGCGAAACTAATAAATCAAGGATATTCTGTATCTTTTTATTCTGGTATTTCTATCAGTAGAGATGAAGAAATTTTATATACTGGGCACATGTACGGGAATCTATTTTTCTTAAATCCTATTAACAATCAATTAAATAACGCCCGATCTGAACCTTTAAGAAAAAGAGAAAGACCAATGTCAATAACTCTTATCTTTAGCATCCAAGGTTGGGGCATATCAACTCAACTAGGATTCAGATGTTGATCCATGATGGGCTCTTGGGCCCATTGAGATTGGAAAATTGGCTTCAGTGTGAGTCCTGCCTGATAGAAAAGATGACCAAAAAGTCATTTGCTCCTAAGACGAATAGAGCTAAGGAGGTATTGAGTCTTGTTCACACTGATGTATGTGGTCCCCTGTCTACACCAGATAGAGGAGGTTTTGAGTACTTCATCACTTTCAGGGATGATTGTACAAGGTTGGGTTATGTTTACCTTATGAGATGCAAGTCTGACTCTTTTGACAAGTTCAAAGAGTTTAAGGCTGAAATGGAGCATCGGATAGATAAATTTATTAAGACCTTATGATCAGATCGTAGGGGAGAGTACCTCCTTGGTGAATTCAAGGATTACATGGTACATCATGAGATAGTATCCCAACTCTCTGCGCCGGGGACACTCCAGCAGAATGGAGTAGCTGAGATAAGGAATAGGACATTGATGGAAATGGTCCAAAACATGATGTCTCATGCTACTCTTCAGTGTCTTTTTGGGGATATGCCTTGGAAACAGCGGCATATATTCTGAACTTAATGCCATCAAGTTAGTACCTAAGACTCCCTATGAGATGTGGACTGGGCGTAAGCCAAGTCTGAATCATCTCATGATATGGGATTGTCCAGCTTATGTACTGGTCAAGGGAGGTAAGTTGGAACCAAGATCAGAATTATGCTATTCTGTTAGGTATCCAAAAGGGACAAAGGGTGGTTACTTATATCATCCTAAGGAGCAGAAGGTACTGATTAGTACCAATGCTAGATACTTAGAGGATGATCAAAGTACTTCCACGAAAGGTTCAATTAGGGTGGAACTAGGGGAGAAGTTATCTTCGGAAGTAACTTTTTCTGACCCGATTATGGAACAAGAAGAGGCACAGCCTCAAGAGCCTGTATATATGGAGCCTCATCGTAGTGGGAAAGTGTCTAGGGTTCAAGAGAGATGGACTAGAGAAGCTTTCGAACTGGTCTCCGACCATCAGGAACAAGACCCTACTAGATACGAGGAGGCTATTGCTGATGCCGATGCAAATCTGTGACATGAAGCATTGAAAGCCGAGATTGAGTCTATGTATCTCAATCAGGTTTGGGATCTTGTAGCTTCACCTAAAGGGATAAAACCCATAGGGTGTAAGTGAGTATACAAGAGAAAGAGGGGAGTAGATGGGAAGATGGAAGCCTTCAAAGTTAGGCTTGTAACGAAAGGGTATATTCAGAAAGAGGGAATCGATTATGAGGAAACCTTTTCCCCGGTAGCCATGCTTAAGTCTATCCGTATCCTCCTTGCCATTGCATGTCATTGTGACTACGAGATATGGCAAATGGATGCCAAGACGGCCTTCTTAAATGGCTATCTTAGTGAAAACATCTATATGTCCCAACCGGAATGCTTTATTGCTAAAGGCTAAGAGCATATGGTTTGCAAGCTTTAGAAGTCCATTTATGGACTTAAGCAAGTATCAAGGGCATGGAACATTTATTTTGATGAGATTGTAAAGTCTTATGGTTTTGTTCAAAATGAGGATGAATCATGTGTGCACAGGAAACTTGAAGGAATTAATGTGGTTTTTCTTGTCTTGTATATGGATGACATTCTACTAATTGGAAATGATGTAGGGTCATTGTCATCTATAAAGGTTTGGCTTTCTAGTCAATTCAGTATGAAGGATTTAGGAGAAGCCAGCTACATTCTCGGGATTAGACTTCTTAAAAATAGGAAGCAGAGAATGATAAGATTATCCCTAGTGGCATAAATTGATAAGATTCTGGCCAGGTATAGCATGGACTCATGCAAGGGAGCTCTAATCCCTTGCAGACATGGGTTGTCCCTTTCTTTAAGGGATTGTCCTAAGTCTCAAGAAGAAAAGGACAGAATGAGTAAGATTCCCTATGCTTCGGCTGTGGGAAGTCTCAAGTATGTCATGCTATGTACTAGGATAGATATCTGCTTTGCCGTAGGTTTGGTTAGCAGATATTAGTCAAACCCTGGGGAGGTTCATTGACAAGCTGCAAAGCATATACTCAAGTACCTCAAGGGAACGAGAGATTATATATTGATTTACAGGGCTGATGACTTGGTTCCTACAGGATACACAGACTCAGACTTCTAGGCTGATAAAGATGAGAGAAAATTCACTAGTGGATATATCTTCACCTTGTCTGGAGGAGCCATTTCATGGAGGAGTATCAAGCAATCTTACATGAGTATGTGACAGCTTCGGAGGCATCTAAGGAAGCAGTCTGGCTCTGAAAGTTCCTTTCAGAACTTAGAGTCGTGCCACACATGGACAGGCCGATTGTGATGTATTGCAACAATATTGGAGCAGTATCGCAATCCAAACAACCTTGGAACCACAAGAAGGGGAAGCACATCGAGAGGAAGTACCACCTGATCTGGGATTTCATCCAGAGACGGGAAGTCATGGTGGATTAGATCATTCATTTGATATGTCTATCTTTGCAAATGGATTAGGGTTTCGAGCATTTTTATAGAGATTATTCTAGATTAAGTTGCAAAACCTACCTGATTATCTTTAACTTTGGTCATACCACTTTTCATAGCAATTTCAACAAATCTAATAGCTGGATAATTTATTTGGCGTGCCTATCTGTGTATATGTGTTAGGTTTTGGGCATTTTTATAGAGATTATGCCGAATTATATGCTAAAATATACCCTATTACCTTCTAATATGGTCATGAAACTTTCTATAGAAATATTAATAAATCTGACAGTTAGATCGTTCATTTGATGGCCTTATCTTTGTATATGTGTAAGGATTTGTGCATTTTTATGGATATTTTGTGAGTGTACGTGCAAAATATATGTGATTACTTTCAAATTTGGTCATAACATTTTTCAAAGCAATTTTAATAAATCTAATAGGAGGATCATTCATTTAACGTGCGTAGTCTTTGTATATATGTCAGGCTTTAGGCATTTTTACAGAGATTATGCTAGATTTCATGCTAAAATATATCTTATTCCCTTCAAATTTAGTTATAACAATTTCTATAGTAATTTCAATAAATTTAACAGTTAGGTCATTCATTTGATATTCCTATTTTTGTAAATAAATTAGGTTTCAAGCATTTTTATAGAGATTATGCTAGATTTAGCAGCAAAACATATCTAATTCTCTTCATAATACTTTTTATAGCAATTTTAACAAATCTAACTATTAGATCAATAATTTAACGTGCCTATCTTTGTATATGTAATAGGTTTTGAGCATTTTTTATTGAGATTATGCTAGATTATGTGCTAAAATATATCCTATTATCATCAAATTTGATTATAACATTTTCCATAGTAATTTTAATAAATCTAACGGTTAGATTATAAATTTCATGTGCCTATCTTTGTATATATGTTAGGTTTTGTGCATTTTTATAGATATTATGCGAGTGTATACGCAAAATATTTAATTACCTTCAAAATAGGTGGTCATAAAACTTTTCATAGCAATTTTAACGAATCGAACGGTTGGATCATTAATTTAATGTGTGTATCTTTGTATATATGTTAGGCTTTGGGTATTTTTACAGAGATTATGCTAGATTGTATACTAAAATATATCTTATTGCCTTCAAATTTGGTCGTACAACTTGCCATAGTAATTTCAATAAATCTAATGGATAGATCATTCATTACATATGCCTTTCTTTGTAAATGGATTCGGTTTCGAGCATTTTTATTGAGATTATGGTAGATTAAGTCGCAAAACATATCCATTTGTCTTTAAATTTTTTTCCTAACATTTTTCATAATAATTTCAACAAATCTGACAATTGGATCATTAATTTGTCGTGCCTATCTATGTATATATGTTAGGTTTTGGACATCTTCACATAAATTATGCTAGATTATGTGCTAAAATATATCCAATTACTTTAAATTTGGTCATAACACTTTCCATAGTAATTTTAATAAATCTAATTGTTAGATCATTCATTTAATACACCTATCTTTGTATATGTGTTAGGTTTTAAGCATTTTTATAAATATTATGAGAGAATATGTGCAAAATTTATTTGATTACCTTCAAATTTGGTCATAACACTTTTCATACCAATTTTAACAAATCTAATGGTTGAATCATTAATTTGACGTGTGTATCTTTGTATATGTGTAACGTTTTTGGTATTTTTACAGAGATTACATTAGATTATGTGCTAAATATGTATCCTACTCCCTCCAAATTCGGTCATAACACTTTCCATAGTAATTTGAATAAATCTAAAGGTTAGATCATTATTTGATAAACCTATCTTTATAAATATTTTTGGTTTCGAGCATTTTTATAGAGATTATACTAGATTAAGTGGCAAAACATATCTGATTATCTTTAAATTTGGTCATAACACTTTTCATAGAAATTTTTAACAAATCTAACAGTTGGATCATTTATTTGACGCACCTATCTTTGTATATGTGTTAGATTTTGGGTATTTTTATAGAGATTATGCTAGATTATATGCTAAAATATATCTTATTACCTTCAAATCTTGTCATAACACTTTTCATAGTAATTTCAATAAATCTAACTATTAGACCATTCCTTTGATGCACCTATCTTCGCATATGTGTTAGGTTTTGCACGTTTTTATAGATATTGTGCGACTGTATGTGTAAAATGTATCTGATTACCTTCAAATATGGTCATAATTACTTTTCATAGAAATTTTAATAAATCTACTAGTTGGATTATTAATTTGGCGTGCGTATCTTTGTATATATGTTAGGCTTTAGGTTTCTTACAGAGATTATGCTAGATTTTATGCTAACATATATCTTAATGACTTCAAATTTGGTCACTACACTTTCTATAGTAATTTCAATATATTTAACTATTAGATCATTCATTTAATATGCCTATTTTTGCAAACAGATTAGGGCTTCGAGCATTTTTATAGAGATTATGCTAGATTAAGTAGAAAAACCTATCTGATTATCTTTAAATTTGGTGATAACACCAGCAATTTCAGCAAATCTAAAGGTTGGATCATTAATTTGACGTGCCTATCTTTGTATATGTGCCTGGTTTTTGGCATTTTTATAGAGATTATGCTAGATTATGTGCTAAAATGTATCCTATTACCTTCAAATATGGTCATAAAACTTTTTATAGTAATTTTAATAAATCTAACGGTTAGATCGTTAGTTTCATGCCTCTATCTTTGTATTTGTGTAAGGTTTTCTGCATTTTTATGGAAATTATACGAGGGTATGTGCAAATTAGATCTGATTACATTAAAATTTGGTCATAACACTTTTCAAAGTAATTTTAATAAATCTTATGGTTGGATCATTAATTTGGCATGCATATCTTTGCATATGTGTTTGTTTCGGGTATTTTTACCGAGATTATGTTAGATTATGTACCAAATAAATATCCTATTGCCTCCAAATTTGGTCATAACACTTTCTATAGTAATTTTATTAAATCTAATAGTTAGATCATTCATTTGATATACCTGTCTTTATAAATATTTTAGGTTTTGAGCAACTTTACACATTATGCTAGAATAAGTTGGAAAACATATCCAATTATCTTTAAATTTGATCATAACACTTTTCATAGAAATTTCAACAAATCTAACGGTTCTGAGCATTTTGAGCATTTTTTTTACAGATATTATGTCCTATACACTTTCCATGTATTAGGTTTTGAGCATTTTTTTTACAGATATTATACTAGATTATATGCTAAAATATATCTTATTATCATCAAATTTGGTCATAACACTTTTCATAGTAATTTCAATAAATCTAACAATTAGATTGTACATTTGATGCACCTATCTTTGTATATATATTAGGTTTTGTGCATTTTTATAGATATTATGCGAGTGTATGTGCAAAATATTTGATTACCTTCAAACTTGGTCTTAAAACTTTTAATAGCAATTCTAATGAATCGAACAATTGGATCATTAATTTGACATGCGTATCTTTGTTTATCTGTTAGGTTTTGGGTATTTTTACCGAGATTATGCTAGAATGTGTGCTAAAATATATCTTATTGCCTTCAAATTTGGTCATAAAACTTTCCATAGTAATTTCAATAAATTTAATGGTTAGATCATTCATTTCATATGGCTATTTTTGTAAATGGATTAGGTTTCGAGCATTTTTATAGAGATTATGGTAGATTAAGTGGCAAAACAAATCTGATTATCTTTAAAGTTTTTTGTAACACTTTTCAAAATAATTTCAATAAATCTAATAGTTGGAAAATTAATTTGACGCGCCTATCTTTTTATATGTGTTAGGTTTTGGACAATTTAACGTAAATTATGCTAGATTATGTGCTAAAATATATCATATTACCTTCAAATTTGGTCATAATACTTTCTATAGTAATTTTAATGACTCTAACGGTTAGATCATTCATTTGATGCACCTATCTTTGTATATGTGTTAGGTTTTACGCATTTTTATAAATATTATGCAAGTGTATGTGTAAAGTATAACTGATTACCTTCAAATTTGGTCATAACACTTTTCATATCAATTTGAACAAATCTAACGGTTAGATCATTAATTTAATATACATATTTTTGTATATGTGTTTGGTTTGGGGTATTTTTAAAGATATTACGTTAGATTATGTGCTAAATAAGTATCCTATTGCCTCCAAATTTTGGTCATAATACTTTCCATAGTAATTTCAATAAATCTAATGGTTAGATCATGTTGTAGTGTATGCCTTCTAGACTAGTTTTTTTTATATAATTATCGATTTTATTAATAAAAGAGTTTATTCTCAAAATTTGTTTGTAAATTTACATTTTATTTGTACATAATTTACGTTAGGAAAAGATCCATTGTGTTTAAGTAAGTGATCCATGTGAATGGGGGTCTTTCATAGTAAGGTATGGATCACCGGCTACTTAACACATAAACGTTTGTTCTTAACCGATTGATAAGAGTAGGAATCTCAATATGTTTAGGTTATTACGTTATGAATTCTAAATGGCAAATGGTTTAGCTTTAGCCAGTGAGTAGTTCACTCAATTTATAGCATGATCGTATTTCAAATATGAAGAATAGGACCTGTAATAGTAGTTTGTAAAAGTACTATTTAGAAGAAACGCAAACTATTACTGCTACAACGTGGACTAATACTCTACCGCTTGAGTATGAGTTGGTGGTTTGACGAAGTTGGAGGTATATACTTTGATATGCTGTAATTGAGGTTGTATCGTAGAGCCGAGATACTTATATGTTAGGTATATGTGACCAGTTAGTTAAGACAGACTTGTACAAAATAGCTTTTGCGCTAAATTACCCCTTGTGATTGTTCGAATGAGCTAAATATCCAGGGCCCTGGGGAACATGACTTGGATGTTAGTTTTAGGGTGACTCCCTTAGAAAGAGAAAACATTCCAGGAGTCATGAATCATTGGACTAGAGACCTAAGGATAGTAGATATCTTTTAGAGAGGTGATAGTACACTCTTCCTCTCTAAATGTACGGTGATGCGTAGAGGGGTAGTTTAGTCATTACACCTGTAGGTCGGAGACTTTGCTAATGCAGCATTGTCTTTGGGGTCAATATTTCTTTATAGTGATATTAGAAAATATTTAAAATGAAAAATACAACTATTTCTATAGTTAGGGTATTTTGGTTATTTTAGTAGCCAAGACGATGTGTCTTTTCGTCCTCGGAATAGCTTATAAGTCTTGATGGGTTTGGGTTGGGGGATTGATCTTATGTTAGATATATTTCATTTTATTCAAGTAACCTGATTTATTTATTAGGTTAGAACAAAATAAAAGGTCCAAAGAGAGAGAATTATTTATTGGCCCATTGGGTTATTTAATTAATTTAATTATTGGGCTTGTATTAGTCCAGGAATAATTAAATTGAATTAAAGCTTAACCTAATGAATTGGGCCATGGCATGAGGTTTATATTGGTCTATTGGGTTATTTAATTAATTTAATTATTGGACTTGTTTCAGTCCAAGAATAATTAAATTAAATTAAAAGACTTAACCCAATGAATCGGGCCATAGGTCCAAAGGCCTGTTTGATGGCTTAAACATGACATGGGCCATAGGGCTTCTATTTGATTTTTGAATGCCTGGATAATAACCTATCATTAAGGTTGTTGGGATTTAGAGGGAACAACAGAGGTTTTGAGAAGCATGTTATTTTTTTTCAAGCTATTCACGTCTTCTTTTCTCTTGTGGGTTCTCTGGTTTTTAAAAAAAAATAGTAGGAACAGTGACCAAAAACTCTCCTGATTAATGATCAATAGCATTTAGTCGGAGTAGAAAGATCATCCTCTTGATCCATAGCTATCACCTGGCAATTTAGGCGGGGTTATATTCTGAGAGCTAAGAGGATTCGCATTGATGCCCAGGAGAAGCCGTCACCTTGTGGGACAACAGCCGAAAGAACTAATCTCAGGACCAGAAATAGTTCAGACCAAGACCCAGCCAACACCCCCTAGACCAGTGATCATGCACAGAGGTATAAAATTTTTTTCCTTCCATTGCGTCTCTGCATATGCTCTGTTTCATTAGCATGCTTTTGTGAATTTTTGTTTTGCCATATTTTGCCTACAAGTGGTATCAGAGCATGGTTTATATGGCAATATATGTTGCATGTTAGTGAATAAAACCGGTTAAATGATTAAAATCAGTGATCCTTTATGTTTTCTGGTATGGATAGTTTCTCTGTAAGTCTCACAGTTGAGACATAGGAACATTGTAAAAGTTATTTTTGAAGCTTTCATAGTGTTCGTGTAAGCCTATAATGGAAGGCATAGGCATTTGTGGAGTGTTTTGGATGAGTTTTGGTTGAAATCAAGTCCAGAGACGTCTACAATTCACAGAGAAACTTGGAGAAGAAGGTCACTGTAGCAGCCGAGCCATGAAGCCGAGCCGAGCTGCAAAATGTGATAGGAGCCGAAGCCTTTCAAGCCAACCGTGACTTGGAGCTGCAGCTAGGCCTAAGTTGGCCTCAGCTTCATGGCGCACGTGAGAAAGGTTTCCTCGCGGTTCATAATACAATTTGCAATTCGAATTGCAAATTGTGAATTGCAATTGCGGCGGGTTGCAGGGCAGCCATGATGGGTCGGTTGTGGGTGGTCCACGAGTTGGTGGGCTCAAGTAGACAGCTATCCAGTATGGCAGGTGGACGAAGCCCGGAGGAATTTAATTAATTATTTTCCTTGTAATTTTTCATGCATTTTCTTTTTCGTTTTAGGTCCCATACCAAGTGAAGTTATTATTTTTGCAATAATTAATATTCATGGAATATTTTTGCATGAAAAAATAATAGTAAGGGATTTTAGGATTAAAAAATACCATTAATTAATTAATTTGTTTAATTCTATTATTTGAGCACTTAGGTTTAAAAATAGAAAAGCATAAAAACGTCTACTATTTTCTAGCATGCTATTTATTTTGGGTACCTATGTGCACGTTTTCTCAAAGACCAAAGTCTTCGGGAATTTTTAACAAAGAAAAATATTTTTCTTAAATTAAATGTTTAATTTTAATTCGAACAAAAATCAATTCTTTGTTATTTTCTCAAAGAATTTTATCCTTAACATAGAAAATATTTTGGATTTAAATATTTTTGTGAGTTAAAATAGAAAACTATTTTGATTTATTTTTAACAAGAAAAATTGTTTTTGTCAAATTAAACTTGAGATCAATATCTCTAGAAAGTTTTATTAGAAATTTTTTAAATTATTAAATTTATTAACTTAAGTAAAATTAATCTAGGAAAAAATTTCTCAAAGGGTATAAACCTTGACATAGAAATTTTTATGGGTTTAGATATTTTATTTTTTAGTCAAAAGAAAACTTAATTGAAATCTTCAAAGGATATTTTCTAAGAAAACCCTTATTTTAAAATACTAAGTGGGAGAGAGGTTCCAACAGCTCCACGGCTTCCATCATAATCCTCATTAGAGATCGTGGGTCCTCTCGCGTCACCCTGAGAATGAACCCGTATAGGATCACAAGGATCTAAAACTAATGGATGGATATAATTAATAACTCGGGACACGTGCTATGATCGGCCAGCCCACGTTAGAGATTATAGTGCGAGAAATATCCATAGGAAATGAGAAGAAATGACCATCCCATCAATAGAGTTATCTTCTAGATTATTACCTAGAAGGGAAATTAATTTGTGGTGGTTAATACACTTAGTTTAAGAAACTGTTAATCTTCTCAAGAAGCTATGTCAGTTTTCCTAAGAGCCAAATTAATCATATTAAATATAATAGTGATAGAGTTTAACTATTATCAGATTTAATATGAAGATAAAATGCACAAATTATTTTTATTTTTTTCACAAATTGAGATTTCTTTTATTTTTGATTTTTCAGATATGGTTGTGGCAGTTCTTTTAGTCATTTGGCCATTATTCTCCGTGAGAATAAGCTAACGAGTCCAAATTATGTAGACTGAAAATGGAATCTGGACATAATACTCACAATCGAGGAGTATAAGTATGTCCTGTGCGAAACTTGCCCTGTTATCGGGGAGGGTTCCACCGTTGAAGAGCGAGAGGCAGAGAAAGCATGGAAAAAGGACGACCAGATGGCTCGTTGTTACATGTTGGCCTCCATGTCTAATGTGCTCTAGTCTAAATACGAGCACATGACCACTGCGTACGATATTAGCCAATCACTAGCCATGATGTTCGCAGATAAGAATTGGCCCGCAAGGCAGGAGGCTCTTAGGATGATATCAATACTAAGATGGCTGAGAGAGTATCAGTCAAAGAACATATGCTCAAGATGATTGCTGCTTTCGAGGAAGCAGAAATCTTAGGGGTTGTTATTGACCCTGAGAGCCAAATGGACATAGTTCTCGAATCTCTTCCAGGCTCTTTTACTCAGTTTAAGTTATATTATAACATGAACAAGTTAAACATGAGTTTAACTGAGGGAATGAAAGAGCTCTAGGTGGCAAAGAAGGTCATGAAGCCACAGTCCAAGGCTATGATTGCTTAGGGCTTCTTTTTCCAAAACTAGGCCCAAGCCCAGAGTGTTCAAGAAGAAAAAAGAAAACGCACCGGCCCAGCCTAAGAACTAGCCTAACAAACCCAAGGGTAAGTGCTTCAAGTGCGGGTTGGAAAAAAGAGTGCCCAGAGCTTCAGGCAAAAAAAAAACCCTACAGGTATTATTCTTTAACTAGAGTCAGTTTCAATGGTTGGATCAACTTCCACTTAGATTATTGATTCTGGAGCTACTAATCATATCTATAGCTCCTTGCAGCGGTTTAGAAAGATAAGAAGACTCCAGAAGGACGAGCATAGACTACGAGTATGAAATAGAGCACAAGTACATGTCCTTGTAGTGGGAGAGTTGGATCTTGTTTTTTATTATAATAGAGTAGTTATTTTGAAAGATATTTTATATGTACCCAGTTTTAGACAAAATTTGATTTCTGTTGCAAAACTTATAAATCAAGGATATTCTGTTTCTTTCTATTCTGGTATTACTATCAGTAGAAATGGAGAAGTTCTTTGTTCTGGACATATGTATGGAAACTTATTCTTATTAAATCCTACAAACAATCAAATAAATAACACTTAATCTAAACATTTAAGTAAGAAGAGAAAGACCAATGTCAATGACTCATATCTTTGGCATCTAAGATTAAGTCATATCAACTTAACCAAGATTCAAAGGTTAATCCATGAAGGGCCCTTGGAGCTTATTAAGATTGGAAAGTTAGCCTCAATGTGAATATTGCCTTATAGGAAAAATGACCAAAAGGTTGTTACCCAAAAGACTGATAGAGCTAAGGAGATATTATGCGTTGTTCACACTGATGTGTGCGGTCCTTTGTCTACCCTAGTTAGAGGGGGTTTTGAGTACTTCATCACTTTCATGGATGATTGTACAAGGTTTGGTTATGTTACCTAATGAGGCACAAGTCTGACTCTTTTGACAAGTTTAAAGAGTTTAAGGCTGAACTGGAGTGTCGAACAGGTAAATTGATCAAAACCTTATGATCGGATTGTGGTGGAGAGTACCTCCTCGGTGAATTTAAAGAGTACATGGTATATCATGGGATAGTATCCCAGCTCTCTACACCGGGGACACCCTAGTAGAATGGAGTAGCTAAGCTAAGGAACATGACATTGATGGAAATAGTCCGAAGCATGATGTCCCATGCTACTATTTCGGTCTTTTTTTGGGGATATGCCCTAGAAACTGTGGCATACATTCTGAACTTGGTACCTTCCAAATCAGTACCTAGAACACCCTATGAGATGTGGACAGGGCTGAAGCCAAGTCTGAATCATCTCAGGATATGGGGCTATCTAGCTTATGTGCTGATTAAGGGAGACAAGTTATAACCAAGATCAGAATTATGCTATTTTGTTGGGTATCCAAAAGGGATAAAAGGAGGTTACTTTTATCATCCCAAGGTGCAGAAAGTACTGGTATGTACCAATGCTAGATACTTGGAGGATGATCAAACTACTTCCATAAAAGGTTCAACAAGGTTGGAACTCGAGAAGAAGTTATCTTCGGAATGAACTTCTTCAGATCCAATTATTGAACAAGAAGAGGTACAACCTCAAGAACTTGTACAAATGGAGCCTCGTCGTAGTGGGAGGATATCTAGGTTCCAAAAAGATGGACTGGAGAGACTTTCGAGCTGATCTCTAACCATCAGGAACAAGATCCCATTAGATACGAGGAGGCTATTACTCATGCCGATGAAAATATATGGCATGAAGTAATGAAAGTTGAGATTGAATCCATGTATTTTAATTAGGTTTGGGATCTTGTAACTTCATCCGAAGGGATAAAACCTATTAGGTGTAAGTGGAGTGTACAAGAGGAAGAGGGGAGCG
This sequence comes from Voacanga thouarsii, assembly GCA_026120185.1. Classification (NCBI taxonomy): domain Eukaryota; kingdom Viridiplantae; phylum Streptophyta; class Magnoliopsida; order Gentianales; family Apocynaceae; genus Voacanga; species Voacanga thouarsii. Next base: position 918,845 of record JANUWF010001750.1, read on the forward strand.
GATAGAAAGGTGGAAACCTTCAAAGCTAGGCTTGTGGCGAAAGGGTATACTCAGAAAGAGGGAATCGATTATAAGGAAACCTTTTCTCCAGTAGCCATGCCTAAGTCCATCCGTATCCTCCTTGCCATTGCATGTCATTACAACTATGAGATATGGCAAATGGATGTCAAAACGGCATTTCTTAATGGCCATTTTAGTGAAGACATCTATATGTCTTGACCAGAAGGTTTTATTACTAAAGGTTAGGAACATATGGTTTACAAGTTTAAGAAGTCCATTTATGGACTTAAGCAGGCATCTAGAGTATGGAACATTCGTTTTGATGAGATTGTAAAGTCTTATGGTTTCATTCAAAATAAGAATGAACTATGCGTGTACAGAAAATTGGAAGGCATAAATGTGATTTTTCTTGTCCTATATGTGGATGACATTCTACTCATTAGGAATAATATAGGAACATTGTCATCTACTAAAGTTTAGTTGTCTAGTCAATTCAGTATAAAACACTTAGTAGAAGCCAGTTATATTCTCGGGATTAAGCTTCTTAGAAATAAGATGCAGAGAATGTTAGGATTATCCCAAGTGACATACATTGACAAGATGTTGACCAAGTTCAGCATGGACTTATGCAAGGGAGCTATAATCCCTTGTAGGCATGGGTTGTCTTTTTGTTCAAAAGACTGTCTTAAGTCTCAAGAAAGAAAAGACAGAATAAGTAGGATTCCCTACGCTTCGGCTGTGGGAGGTCTCATGTACGCCATGCTGTGCACTAGGCCAGATATCTGCTTTGTCGTAAGTTTAGTTAGCAGATATCAGTTAAACTCTGAGAAGGTTCATTGGTAAGCTATATAAATCATATTCTCAAGTACCTCAAAGGTATGAAAGATTATGTGTTGGTTTATAGGGTTGATGACTTGGTTCCCACTAGACACATAGACTCAGACTTCCAGGCAGAGAAGGATGAGAGAAAATTCACCAGTGGATATGTCTTCACCTTGTCTGGCAGAGTTATTTCATGGAGGAGTATCAAGCAATCTTGCATTGCTGACTCAACCATAGAAGTTGAGTATGTGGCAACTTTGGAGGTATCCAAGATAGCAGTCTAGCTCTGAAAGTTCCTTTCAAAACTTGGAGTTGTGCCACACATAGACAGACCGATTGTGGTGTATTGCGACAACACTGGAGTAGTCTCGCAATCTAAAGAATCCAGGAACCACAAGAAGGGGAAACACGTCGAGAGAAAGTACCACCTGATCCGGGATTTCATCCAGAGACGGGAAATCGTAGTGGAACAAATAGCCTCAGAGAACAATCTAGTAAGTCCCTTCATCAAGCCTTTAGCTGAGAAAGTCTTCAAGAGATATTTAGACGCTATAGGGGTGGGTACCTACGGACTTTCTTAGTCTTAGAGTGCAAGTGGGAGATTGTTGGAGTGTATACCCTCTAGACTAGTTTTCTGGTATAATTATCAATTTTATTAATAAAAGAGTTTATTCTCAAAATTTGTTTATGAATTTACATTTTATTTGTGCATGATTTATGTTTGGAAAAGACCTATTGTATTTAAGTAAGTGATCCACATAAATGGTGGTCTTTTACAGTAAGGTATGGATTACGGATTACTTAATACATAAACGTTAGTTCTTAACTAATTGATGAGAGTGGGAATCTCATCATGTTTATGTTATTGTGTTATGAATTTCAAATGGCGAATGGCTTACTTTTAGCCAGTGAGTAGTCCACTCACTTCATAGCATGAATGTATTTATAATACGTTGAACAGGACTTGAATTTCTAAAACTAATATTTAGAAAAAATTCAGACTATTACTGCTACAGTATGAACTAATACTCTACCGTTTGAGTATGAGTTGGTGGTCTGATGAAGCTGGAAGCATGTACTTTGATATGTTGCAGTTGAGGTTCTATCGTAGAGCTGTGATACTTATATGTTGGGTATATGTGACTAGTTAGTTAAGACAGACTTGTACAAGATAGCTTCTGCGCTAAATCGCCCCTTGCAACTGTTCGAATGATCTAAATATCCAGGGCCTTGGGGAACATGCCTTGGATGTTAGCTTTAGGGTAGCTCCATTGGAAGGCAGAAACATTACAAGAGTCATGGATCATTAGACTAGAGGTCTAAGGATGGTAGATGTCTTTTAGAGAGGTGATAGTACACTCTTCCTTTGTAAGTGTATGACGATGTGTAGAGGGGTATTTTAATTGTTACACCTATAGGTCGAAGACTTTGCTAATGCTACATTGTCTTTGGAGTCAATATTTCCTTACGGTAATATTAGAAAATATTTAAAATGCAAAATACAGCTTTTTATATAGTTGGGATATTTTGGTTATTTTAGTAGCCAAGACGATGTGTCTTTTCATCATCGGAATAGCTCATAAGTCGTAATGGGTTTGGGTTGAGGGATTGATATTATATTAAATGAATTTTATTTTATTCGAGTAGCTTGGTTTATTTATTAGGCTAGAATTAAATAAAAGGTCCAAAGAGAGAGACTTATTTATTAGCTCATTTGGGTTATTTAATTAATTTAATTATTGAGCTTGTATTAGTCCAGAAATAATTAAATTGAATTAAAGGCTTAACCCAATGAACTGGGCCAAGGCTTGTGGTTTATATTGTTCTATTGGGTTATTTAATTAATTTAATTATTGGGCTTGTTTTAGTCCAAGAATAATTAAATTAAATTAAAAGGCTTAACCCAATGAACTGGGTCATAGGTCCAAAGGCCTGTTTGATGGCTTAAAGATGACGTGGGCCATAGAGCTTTTGTTTGATTTTTGAATGCCCGGATAATAACCTATCAATAAGGTTGTTGGGATTCAGAAGGAACAACAGAGGTTCTGAGAAGCATGTTATTTTTTTTTAAGTTGTTCAAGTCTTCTTCTCTCTTTTATGGGTTCTCTGGTTTTTTAAAAAAATAGTAGGAACAGAGACCAAAAACTCTCTTGATTAATGCTCAATAGCATTTGGTCGGAGTAGAAAGATCATCCTCTTGATCCATAGCTATCACTAGGCGATTCAGGTGGGGTAATACTCTGAGAGCCAAGAGGATTTGCGTTGATGCCCAGGAGAAGCCGTCGGCTTATGGGACAACAGCCGAAAAAACTAATCTCAGGACCAGAAGTGGTTTAGACTGAGACGTAGCCTGCACCCCCTAGACTAGTGATCACACGCAAATGTATAAATTTTTTTTCCTTCCGTTGTGTCTCTCCGTATGCTCTGTTTCATTAGCATACTTCTGTGAATTTTCACTTTGCCATGTTTTGCCTACAAATCATTCATTTGATAAACCTGTTTTTGTAAATATTTTAGGTTTCGAGCATTTTTACACCGATTATGCTAGAATAAGTAGCAAAATATATCCGATTATATTTAAATTTGGTCATAACACTTTTCATAGAAATTTAAATGAATCTATCGGTTGGATCATTTATTTGACGCGCCTATCTTTGCATTTGTGTTATATTTTGGGTATTTTTATAGAACTTATACTGGATTATATGCCAAAATATATTTTATTTCCTTCAAATTTGGTCATAACACTTTTCGTAGTAATTTCAACCAACCTAACTGTTAGATAGTTCCTTTGATGCACCTATCTTTGCATATGTGTTCGGTTTTGCTCATTTTTATAGATATTATGCGACTTTATGTGCAAAATGTATCTGATTACCTTCAAATTTGGTTATAATTACTCTTCATAGCAATTCAAATAAATATGATGGTTGGATCAGTAATTTGATGTGCGTATCTTTGTATATATGTTAGGCTTTGGGTGTTTTTATAGAGATTATGCTAGATTTTGTGCTAAAATATATCTTATTACCTTTAAATTTGGCTATTACTCTTTCCATAGTAATTTCAATAAATTTAACTATGAGATCATTCATTTGATATGTCTATCTTTGCAAATAGTTAGGGTTTCAAGCATTTTTATAGAGATTATTCTAGATAACTGGCAAAACTGGTCCGATTATCTTTAAATTTGGTCATACCACTTTTCGTAGCAATTTAAATAAATCTAAGTGCCTATCTTTGTATATGTGTTAGGTTTTGGGCATTTTTACATAGATTTATGCCAGATTATGTGATATAATATATCCTATTACCTTTAAATATGATCATAAAACTATCTATATAAATATTAATAAATCTAACTGTTAAACTATTCATTTGATGCCCCTATCTTTGTATATGTGTAATGTTTTGTGCATTTTTTTTTGGATATTATGCGAGTGTATGTGCAAAATATATCTGATTACCTTCAAAGCAATTTTAATAAATCTAATGGTTGGATCATTAATTTGACATTCGTATCTTTGTATATATGTTAGGCTTTGGGCATTTTTACAGAGATTTTTCTAGATTTTATGCTAAATTATATCTTATTCCCTTCAAATTTAGTCATAACAATTTTTATAGTAATTTCAATAAATCTAACGATTAGATCATTCATTTGATATGGCTATATTTGTAAATAAACTAGGTTTCGAGTATTTTTATAGAGATTATGCTAGATTTAGTAGCAAAACATATCCAATTATCTCCAAAATACTTTTCATAGCAATTTTAACAAATCTAATGATTGGATCATTAATTTGACGGGCCTATCTTTGGATATGTATTAGGTTTTGAGTATTTTTTTTGTAGAGATTATGCTAGATTATATGCTAAAATACATCATATTACCATTAAATTTGATCATAACACTTTCCATAGAAATTTTAATAAATCTAACAGTTAGACCATACATTTGATACGCCTATCTTTGTATATATGTTAGGTTTTGTGCATTTTTATAGATATTATGCTTGTGTATTTGCAAAATATTTGATTACCTTCAAAATTGGTCATAAAACCTTTCATAGCAATTTTAACGAATTGAATGGTTGGATCATTAATTTGATGTGCGTATCTTTGTATGTATGTTAGGTTTTGGGTATTTTTACAGAGATTATACTAGATTACGTGGTAAATTATATCTTATTCCCTTCACATTTTGTCATAACAATTTTTGTAATAATTTCAATAATTCTAACAGTTAGATCATTCATTTGATATGCCTATATTTGTAAATAGATTAGGTTTCGAGCATTCTTGTAGAGATTATACTAGATTAAGTAGCAAAACATATCCGATTATCTTTATAATACTTTTCATAGAAATTTTAACAAATCTAATGATTGGATCTTTAATTTGACATGCCTATCTTTGTATATTTATTTTGTTTTGAGCATTTTTATGGAGATTATGCTAGATTATGTGCTAAAATACATCTTATTACTATCAAATTTAGTCATAACACTTTCTATAGTAATTTTAAAAAATCTAATGGTTAGATCGTTCACTTGATGCACCTATCTTTGTATATGTGTTAAGTTTTACGCATTTTTATAGATATTATGCGAGTGTATGTGCAAAATATATCTGATTACCTTCAAATTTGGTCATAACACTTTTCATAGCTATTTTAACAAGTCTAACTGTTTTATCATTAATTTGACATGCGTACCTTTTTATATGTGTTAGGTTTTGTGTATTTTTGCAGAAATTATGCTAGATTATATGCTATAATATATCATGTTGCCTTCAAATTTGGTCATAACACTTTCCATAGTAATTTCAATAAATCTATCGGTTAAATCATTCTTATAATATGGTTATCTTTGTAAACGTTTTCAATTTTGAGCATTTTTATATAGATTATGCCAGATTAAGCAGCAAAACATATTCGATTATCTTTAAATTTGGTCATAGCAATTTTCATAGCAATTTCAACAAATCTAACTGTTGTATTATTAATTTGACATGCCTATCTTTATATATGTGTTAGGTTTGGGCATTTTTATAGTATATTAATTGTGTATATATACATACACAATTGATAATATATATTGATATATTATAGTATATTAATTGTGTATATATATATACATACATACATATATATATATGTATGTATAGTTGCATGTATACATATATGAATATATGTACGTATATATATGTATGTGTGAGTGTGTGTGTGTATATATATGTGTGTATGTGTATATGAATAGAAATATATAAGTATATATAAATATATATGAAGATATGATATATATATATATATATATATATATTATAGCTTTATATATATAATATGTGTCAATATGGATATATGCATATATGAAAAATATGAATATATATATATATATATATATGAATATGTATGTACATATATATGTATATGAATATGTATATATGAAGATATGAATATATATATATATATATATTATAGCTTTATATATATAATATGTGTCAATATGGATATATGCATATATGAAAAATATGAATATATATATATATATATATATATATATATATATATATAATTATCATTCCATCTTCAACATGCACTAATAGAAGTTGCGTATCTGGAAGAGGATATTAGACGATATATCTTGAAGCCACGCATCCTGAAGAGGATAGGAGACTACATATTCAGACACACACACACACACAATATATATGTGTGTGCGTGTGTGTGTGTGTGTGTGTATACATATACATATTATATATATATATATGTATATATATCTATATGTAGAAAATATAATATATGAGTCTTTTTTTTCAAATTGATTTGTATATATAAAATCATTTAATAAAATAGATGACATAATTAACAAAATTTAAACGTTTAAAATTATATAAATGTATAAAATAATTTATTATTTTGAGTCATATATTTTGATAGTAAATTTAATTTGATTATTATATTTTGTTATTACTCTAATTTTAAAAAGAATCAAAAGTTTGTTTATAATATTTTAAATAAAAAAAAGGATATAATCAAGCAACTGAACTTGACCAGTAGTTGAGTTCTTCAATCTCTCAATGGAAGGTTGCAGGCTCGAAATCTATGAGTGTCAAAGTTCTGAATTAAATTGAGGTGCAATCTGGTGTGCCCGGTGTAGTGGACCAAGCCATTGAGGAGAGAATACTGTTGTAGGTGGAATCTGGTGTGCTTGGTGTAGGCGGACCAAGCCAACGAGACACAAGTTTGACGAAAAAATTTTTATTTTTTATTTTTTAAAAAATTTCTAGACCTTTAGCGATGAATATTTCCTCTCCAATGCAAGATATTTTGTCACCAATGACCATTTTGGCAACAAAAATTGTAATACCCCGTATTAAGCCACTTTTATTATGTGGGGGAAAAGTTATGCATGACATAGCATTTTTATATTGCATTTGGTAAATTGAATTATTTTCATGAAAATATGAGTTTCACGAGCTTGTTGTTTCATGAATTAATTTGTTCTTGAAATGGTTGTGTTATTTGGGTTAGTTGGGTTTTTATTTTGTTGAGGAGAATTCATTAGGAAGAGGATGAAGCAAGTGGGTAGGAATTAAGGGAATTTAATTAGGAAAAAATTTATACAAGAATTGTTGTAGAATAGTGGATAAAGTTTGGTGTTTAATTCTTGATGGGCTTAAGTTCGAATCCTAGCTACTTCAAATCTTCTCTTTTCTTTTATTTTTCTTTCCCTAAATTTTTTTAAGCCTTGGCCAAAATACTCCTAGGGTAGCCGCCACCTTGGAGCCAATATCCTAAAATTTAGAAGTGTGATTTATCTTGGGAATTCTTTTATAAAATACTTGAAAATAAATTGAATTTTTATTTCTAATATCTTATCCTAATCATTTAGAAACTTTTAAATATTACAAATCTAGATTTTTAAAAGGTATATCTAAGTAATTTATTAGGAGATAAAAATATATGAATGTACATCTTGTTTTAATGTGGTAGCCACCTCACCTTAGGGAGATAAGTCTCCATATTTTAATTCTCTTCAAATAAAAAGGGAATAAAAGGATAAAAGCTAGAATTTAAATGAAGTAGTTATCTCTTGGATAGGGATTTTCAAAAATTTGAGGGAAAAAGGAAGGAGGATTTCGGTAGCTTCAAGGGAGAAGGAAACCGGAATTGTTTCATGTAAAATAATTATTTAATAGCCATTTAAATTACTTAAATTAATATAGGGAATAAATTAAATTATTGCTTAAATAAATAACCTAATTCCTTCCTATATTTTCTGGAAAATTCCCTCAAAGCTGCCGCCTCACATACTAGAGCAATTGTAGCTCAACTAAAACTCTCAAAAACCTTGCTAGGGTTATCTAAGAAAACCTTAACTAACTAGAATGTTGTTTTAGGGGAAAAAAAAAATACCAGAATTTCCTTTCCAATTCCTTCAGAATTTCAGCCACAATCAGCACCATTCTGCACGAAATTTCTAGCAAAAAACCTGTACAAAAACCTCTGTAGTTATCGAGCAAAATACAGCTACACAAAGGCTAACTTTTCCTCTCTCATTTTCGCCACTATAGAGACCAAAACCAACCAGATTTTTTCTCTCATTCTGACCAGATTTTTGGCCATTATAAGCAGTAAAAGCACAATAGCAATAACCCCTAAACTACTGACCAGTTTCGGCACCCATAGATGGACCAAAGCTGTCCAACTTTCCTCTTGTGATCAAGAGTCCATAGCAATAACCCTAGACTTTTTTGTCTAGCAAACCATGAAATTTTCTACCCTTAAACTCATGAAACAACTAGCATTCAACCTGCACAAAAATTCAGCCAGCCTACCCCAAGAACAAAGCCAAAACCAAAACTCTCTACAAGATAATTGATCTTCAACCCTTCTATTCATCTCTTACTCCATTCTTTTCTTCTTTTCTCCTTTAAATCACATCTATAAGGGACTGATTTTATCCCTTTCTTGGTGAGTCTCGATCAAGGGCATCTAGGCAGACCAATCTCTTCAACTATCGATTGAAGTCAAGATTGTCATTAAGGAATTGTCGTGTTTTAACTCTATATCGCTAAGAGGTAATCAAGATCCTATCTTTACTAATTTGAATGGAATTAATCTTTAGTGTATTGATTTATGAATGCCTATAAAGTCTAGCATGAAAGCATGAATGAACTAGAATGACGAATATGTTGATATAAGCCATAGACAAAGCATGTATGAGATAAGGCAATGATGCATCTTATCATGATGAATCTAGATCTATGCTAAGTAGGCGAAGATGAGATCTTTTAATGTTTTTGGGGCTGATTGTGATGATTTTATGCTAGTTGAATATAAGAGTTGTTATATAGTGAATTGATTTGGATGAATAATGGTTATGATTAATAGCATGACAAAGAAAGTTGTGTATGTGATTTAATGAATTAAATTACCCAGATACCATGGATGAATTAGGTGATTAATGAGATCATGAGAATTTATGTTGCATGAAATTGCGGATGTAATATTTGGATTTTAACTTTAGAATCATTTATTCTAGATAAGGAAGGAGGGGAAGCAAGGGCCATCAATTAAATTGGGTCTAGCTGTTAATTTATTCAAGTAAGTCCCTGCGTAATCATTTTGATAAATGTTACATGTTTGCAAGCAGTTTTTACAATGCTATTTATAATTGATGTTAATATGATGTTTTGACAAGAGGATTGAAACGTTGGCTAAACATGATGAGTTACACTATGTTTTGATACTTGGATTGGAAATGTGGATGTTTTACTTTTTAAATGAGTTTATGAAATTTCAACTATTCAAACTCAAAAATGATTTCTTACACTATTACTAAACGATTTGGAAATGTTATTACGGAAAACCACGTTTTGCAATTAAGCTAATCAAAGACTTTAGAAAAGGGAAAAAATAATTCTGCCCCTAAACATGGAGCATTGAGCACTCAGTAGTTCTAGTTTTGAAGAGCAAGAGTGAGTCTTCTGGTAGAAGGCCACCTCTAGAAGATGAACTCAGCTTGGAGAGGAGACAGTACTACATAGTCAGGCCGTCCGAGCTAGCATATTGGTCCATGTGGATATTGTTGATCCGAATTGGACAACCGGAGTCCTGGGTGTAGAGATGGAGGAGTATCTTACTTAGTGGGAGGATCCCCCACTGCCCATTGTTGAAAGAATTCATTGGGATGCTATCATGGTGGTAACTATGATATGGATTCTGATATGATAGTTTGGATCATTTGTTAATCCCTACCTAATGAATTATGAATATGATAGAATGATGATTTATTGTGAACTATTTTAGATTCATTGAGCATGGCTCTTTTGTTTAACTGTTATGGATGAAGTTGACTTGCAAACACAATTTTGTGATTTTGATAAACTTGCATGTACGAAATGGTTATAATTGACACTTGCACACACGAGACTTACTAAGATGCTAAACTCACACCTTTTATATTTTGATTTCAGGGGAGTACTTATATTGGGCAAGTTGAAGGAAAAAGCGATGATCACTATTTGTTTATTTTATTTTTAACTGATATTTCTTTCAAGAGATGTTTGCTAGTTTTGATCTCTCAGATTTGTATAAGTATTTTCCTTATATGTAATTAAGAGTCTTTTGTTATTTTATTTAGTTGGGTTCTTTCCCTATTATTTATTATTTGCACCTCATTATAAAGACCCTTGGTCCTCTGGACGGGGCGACATCCAGCCCTATCTAGGTTATGGATAGTGGGGTATTATAAGTAGTATGAGAGCATTGGTTTAGGCAAATGATATTATTGGATAGTACCTAACCCATAGGAATTGAGGTTCATTGAATAGTGTTTGAGCTCTAGGGAGTATGATTTCGTTCTGATTTCTTTATATTTCTTTTATAGTATGACTAGAAGATCTGCAACTGTGACCCAAGACTGGCCATTTATGTGTGGTCCCACGAGTGGTAGAGCATCTAGCCCTATACCTATATGAGATTCTTCATCATCTGAGTCAGAGATAGAACCTGAGGGTGGATGGATCTCCAGTGAGGGTGAGATCGACCATGAGCTGCCTATGATGGAAAACTTTGGCATAGAGGAAGGACCCGAAGATCCAACACCGGAGATACTTACACTTGAGTGGAATGAGGGCTTGGCAAAGTATGAGGGTGATGATGAGAGGGAGATTGGAGATGGAGGAATGAATGAGGATGAGAGTGAGGATGAGTTGGGAGGACTTGGGGTTGACGGATAAATAGAGGAGCTTGGGGCAGAAATTATTGAGGATGAGCATAGAATAGATACACCTGCGACCTCATTTATAGAAAAAGGAACCCCGACATTACTAGGAAGTAAGTCTTATGAGTCGGAGTCTGGGAGACCTAAGAGTGCACTGATTTTGGCTATGGAGAAACTGAGGGATGCGGAGTTGAGAGCTAAGTTAAATGGTAAAGACTCTAGAGAGTTCATGCTGGGGTGGCCTAGGAAGACGTATAGATCCTTTAATTTTGTGAGAGATTGCGATGTAGAATGCAACATAGATCATGACAACAGTAGTGCAGGATGGCTAGTGGAACCTCCTTCAAAGACTTCCGAGGATTCTAGCGACTCTAGTGATGCTTAGAATATTAGGACCATTAGTGCTAATTCTTTATTTTGAGATGTTTGTTCATTTATTTGATTCAGAATTTATTCTTTATTTCAAATTTTATTTAGCCAGAATAAAAAAGGAAACCTAGTGGGAACTCCCTTATTTTGTGCTAATTTGGAATTGATTAATAAAAATGTGATTTATTTGATTTCTTTATCCTACTTGGAGCATTATTTGCAAAATTTAATTTTCGATGCATTGCAAGCTATTTCAAATCTATAAGTTGATCAATTGCATGCCATTTGGGTTGGGATGGAGTTGAGTTACCTTATACCGTATTAGTGAGTACACCTTTGGGGAGGCAGAGAGATGCGAGTAAGGTAGTCCAAGGGTGTGATATTGTGGTTGGAAAAGAGATTTTGAAGACGGATTGCATAATCCTACCCATCAATGACTATGATCTAATTCTGGGTATGGACTGTTTAGCGAAGGCATTGAGCAAAAGTGGATTGCAAGGCCAAGACAGTGCAGTTTGTTAGACCCGGATATGATGTATTAGAGTTTAGCGTGAGGAAGTTGAAATTCTTGATACCATTAGCAAAGTTACAGAAAATGTTGAAGAAAGGTTGTGTAGGATATTTGGCTTATCTAAACAATAAGCCCAACGATGAGTGTACTTTGGAGAGCACCGAGGTGGTGAAGGACTTCGCAGGCGTGTTTCCAACCGAACTTACTTCTCTTCCACCTTCCTGAGAAGTTGAATTCACCATCGATCTAGTTCTAGGAGTGGAGTTGGTATCAAAGACTCCTTATCGGATAGCATCCAAGGAATTAAAAGATTTGAAGGAGCAGCTAGAAGAATTGGTTAAGTAAGGGTACATAAGACCCAGTACATCGCCATGGGAAGCCCCGGTGTTATTTGTCAAGAAGAAGGATGGGACGCTGAGGTTGTGCATAGACTATAGAGGGTTGAATAACCTCACGATCAAGAACAAGTATCCACTACCCTTAATTGACGAGTTGTTTGATCAGTTGCAAGGCTCTTGTTACTTCTCCAAGTTAGATCTCTAGTAAGGTTATTATAAGGTGAGAATCAAAGAGGAGGGTATTCCCAAGACAGCCTTCAACACTAGATATAGACACTACGAGTTCTGGTGATGTCGTTCAGAGTAACTAATGCACCCGCCATTTTCATGGATCTTATGCATAGGGTTTTTCAGCCGTACCTAGATAAGTTTGTAGTGGTGTTCATAGATAATATTCTGATCTATTTGAAAAGTCTTGAGGAGTATGCAGAGCATCTGGGGTTGGTACTGGAGAAATTGAGAGAGTATAAACTCTACGCTAAGTTTAGAAAATGTGAGTTTTGGTTGGATTCAGTGGCTTTTCTTGGTCACATGATATCTAAAGATGGAATCAAGGTGGACCTATCGAAGGTGAAGGCTATCTCAAACTGGAAGCAACCGGAGAGCGTAATCGAGATTAGAAGTTTCCTTGGTTTGGTAGGATATTACCGCTGTTATATTAAGGACTTCTCTACACTAGCGATGCCGATGATCTGATTGCTAAGGAAGGATGTGTTGTACGTTTGGAATGATAAGTGTGAGAAGAGCTTTCAAGAGCTTAAGAGGAGGTTAATGACAGCACCAGTGTTGAGCCTACCTAAAGAAGGTAAGGCCTATTCCTTGTATGCGAATGCTTCTAAGGAAGGTCTAGGGGCGGTGCTGATGTAGGATAGAAAAGTAATCGCCTACGCATCGAGGAAGTTGAAGCTGTGCAAGGTAAACTATCCGACGCACCACTTGGAGTTGGCAGTGATAATATTTGCTTTGAAGAAATGGCGACACTATTTGTATGGAGCGAAATATGAAGTCTTCGTGGATCATAAGAGCTTGAAGTACATATTCATGCAAAAAGGACTTAAACTTAAGGCAGAGGAGGTGGATGGAGTTCTTGGAGGAATACAAGTGTCCAATTAACTACCATCCGAGGAAAGCGAATGTGGTAGCTAATGCACTGAGTTGAAAAGAAAGGATGGCTAGCTTAAGGGTGCAAGAGGTTGAAATAGTACAAGAAACTTAGGGCAAAAGGCAGAAGTGGGAGAAGGAAAAATTAGTTTAAGCAACCTGAGGATGGAGCCTGAGCTGAGGCAAGACATTAGTGAGGTTGAGTAGAATAACCAAGAGTTTCAGGCCTTCAAGGCAAAGGAAGCAAAGAAAGGAAATAAGGAGTTTTGGACTAATGAGCAGGAGTGACGTATTTTTTAGAATGGCTATGTGTACCGGACGACCCCGTATTAAAGAAAAAGATAATGGAGGAGGCTCACAAGAGTAAGTATTCTATTCACCCAGGAGAAGTGAAGATGTACCAAGGTTTGAAAAAGGCGTATTGGTGATCGAGAATGAAAAGAGATGTGGCACAATACATCTCTACTTACCTAACGTGTTAGAAGGTAAAAGCGAAGCATAAGAAGGCAATCAGATTACTACAACTGTTGCCTATTCCTGAGTGAAAGTGGTAAGAAGTAACGATGGATTTCGTCATTGGGCTACCGATGTCGAAGACTATGAAGGATGCTTGTGGATTGTGGTCGATAGGTTGACCAAGACAGCTCATTTCATTCCTGTAAATGTGAAGGACTCTATGGAAAAATTGGCTAAGGCATATATTTGAGAAGTAGTTAGATTGTATGATGTGCCGTCAAGTATTGTATCTGACAGGGATCCTAGATTTATATCGAGATTTTAGACCAAATTTTAAGAGTTAATGGGAATGACTCTGAAGCTCAGTACTTTTACTCATCTATAGAGAGATGGACAATCCAAAAGAGTCATCCAGATATTGGAGGATATGCTTAGGGCTTGCGTGTTGGACTTTGGGGGTAAGGGGTTGGATTGCATACCTTATGCCGAATTGGCCTACAACAATAGTCATCAGGCATCGATTGGAATGGCACCCTATGAAACTTTATATGGGCGGAAATATCAAGTACCGTTGTATTAGGGATGGCCAGAGGATGGTTCAATCAGCAAGTTTGAAGAAGTGAATATTGAAGAAATGGCTAACAAAGTGAAGGTAATAAAGGAGAGGCTGAAAGTTGTACAAAGCCGATAGAAGAGTTATACCGACAATAGAAGAAGAGAGTTGGAGTTCCAAGTGGAAGATCGTACTTTTCTAAAGATAAAGCTGAGCAGAGGGATTCTGAAGCATCCTAAAGGAGGGAAGCTGAGTCTTAGATATTTAGGCCCTTTCCCAGTGATTGAAAGGATTGGACCCGTAGCATACCGGTTGGAGCTGCCAAAAGGGTTAGCAGGAATTCATGATGTGTTCCATGTGTCCCAATTAAAGAGGTACAACCCTTGATCCGGAGCATGTATTGAATGAGGAACCGTTGATTCTTTAGTTTGATTTGAGATATGTGGAGAAACCAATTAAAGTTATAGATCGCAATGTCAAGATGCTGAGGAATAAACAGATACCGATGGTGAAAATTTTATGGGAGCATTATGGTTCTCAGGACGCGACGTGGGAGATTGAAGATTAGGTGAGGAGGAAGTATTCGAGTTTGCTTTAGAGGAATCACACTCTGAATTTCGAGGCAAAATTCTCTTAAGAAGGAGAGGATGTAATACGCCGTATTAAGCCACCTTTATTATGTTGGGGAAAGTCATGCATGGCATAGCATTTTTATATTGCATTTGGTAAATTGAATTATTTTCATGAAAATATGAGTTTCATGAGTTTGTTGTTTTATGAATTAATTTGTTCTTTGAGTTTTTATTTTGTTGAGGAAAATTCATTAGGAAGAGGATGAAGCAAGTGAGTAGGAATTAAGGGAATCTAATTAGGGAAAAAATTATACAAGAATTGTTGTAAAATAGTGGATAAAGCTTGGTGTTTAATTCTGGATAGGCTTGAGTTCGAATTTTGGCTACTTCAAATCTTCGCTTTTCTTTTATTTTTCCTTCCCTAAATTGTTCTAAGCCTTGGCCGAAATACTCCTAGCGTAGCCGCCTCCTTGGAGACAATTTCCTAAAATTTAGGAGTGTAATTTATCTTGGGAATTCTTTTATAAAATACTTGAAAATAAATTAAATTTTCATTTCTAATATCTTATCCTAATATTTTAGAAATTTTAAATATTACTAATTTGGATATTTAAAAGTTATATCTAAGTAATTTATTAGGAGATAAAATATATGAATATAGATCTTGTTTTAATGTGGTAACCGCCACACCTTAAGGAGATAAGTCTCCATATTTTAATTCTTTTCAAATAAATTTTAAAAAGGGAATAAAAGGATAAAAACTGGATTTTAAATGAAGTAGTTATCTCTTGGATAGGGATCATCGAAAAATTGGGGGAAAAAGGAAGGAGGATTTCGGTAGCTTCAAGGGAGAAGGAAACCAGAATTTTTTCATGTAAAATAATTATTTAATAGCCATTTAAATTACTTAAATTAATATAGGGAATAAATTAAATTATTTCTTAAATAAATAACCTAATTCCCTCCTATATTTTCTGTAAAATTCCCACAAAGTTGTCGCCTCACATACTAGAGCAATTGTATCTCAACTAAATCTCTCTAAAACCTAGCTAGGGTTATCTAAGAAAACCTTAACCAACTAGGACATTGTTTTAGGAAAAAAAATATCAGAATTTCCTTTCCAATTCCATCAAAATTTCGACCACAATCAGCACCATTCTGCACGAAATTTCTAGCCAAAAACCTGCACAAAAACCTCTGTAGTTATCAAGAAAAATACAGCTACACAAAGGCTAACTTTTCCTCTCTCATTTTCACCACTATAGAGACCAAAACCAACCAGATTTCTTCTCTCATTCTGACCAGATTTTTTTCCATCATAAGCCGTAAAAATGAAGCAGCAATAACCCCTAAACTACTGACCAGTTTCGGCACCCATAGAAGGACCAAGCTATCCAACTTTCCTCTTGTGATCAAGAGTCCATAGCAGATAGAACTCCACCAAACACTTAAACACCAAACCGTAGACTTTTCTATCCTCCAAACCACGAAATTTCCAACCCTCTCAGCCCCTCAAACTCACATAAACAACCAGCATTCAACCTGGACAAACATTCAGCCAGCCTACCGCAAAAACAAAGCCAAAACCGAAACGCTCTAAAAGATAATTGATCTTCAACCCTTCTATTCATCTCTTACTCCTTTCTTTTCTTCTTTTCTCCCTTAAATCACGTCCATAAGGGACTGATTGTATTCCTTTCTTGGTGAGTCTTGATCAAGGGCATCTAGGTAGACCAATCTCTTCAACTATCGATTGAAGTCAAATACCAGAATTTCCTGTCCAATTCCTTCAGAATTTCAGCCACAATCAGCACCATTCTGCACGAAATTTCTAGCAAAAAACCTGTACAAAAACCTCTGTAGTTATCGAGCAAAATACAGCTACACAAAGGCTAACTTTTCCTCTCTCATTTTCGCCACTATAGAGACCAAAACCAACCAGATTTTTTCTCTCATTCTGACCAGATTTTTGGCCATTATAAGTAGTAAAAACATAGTAGCAATAACCCCTAAACCATTGACCAATTTTGGCACCCATAGATGGACCAAAGCTGTCTAACTTTCCTCTTGTGATCAAGAGTCCGTAGTAAGGTAGAACTCCTCCAAACACCTAAACACAAAACCCTAGACTTTTCTGCCTAGCAAACCATGAAATTTTCTACCCTCAAACTCATGAAACAACTAGCATTCAACCTGCACAAAAATTCAGCTAGCCTACCCCAAGAACAAAGCCAAAACTAAAACTCTCTACAAGATAATTGATCTTCAACCATTCTATTCATCTCTTACTCCATTCTTTTCTTCTTTTCTCCTTTAAATCACATCTATAAGGGACTGATTTTATCCCTTTCTTGGTGTGTCTAGATCAAGGGCATCTAGGCAGACTAATCTCTTCAACTATCGATTGAAGTCAAGATTGTCATCAAGGAATTGTCGTGTTTTAACTCTATATTGCTAAGAGTTAATCAATATCCTATCTTTATTGATTTAAATGGCATTAATCTTTTAGTGTATTGACTTATGAATGCTTATAAAGTCTAGCATGAAAGCATGAATGAAGTAAAATGACGAATATGTTGATATAAGCCGTAGACAAAGCATGTATAAAATAAGACAATGATGCATCTTGTCATGATGAATCTATATCTATGCTAATTAGGTAAAGATGAGATCTTTTAATGTTTTTGGGGCTGATTGTGATGATTTTATGCTAGTTGAATATAAGAGTTGTCATATAGTGAATTGATTTGGATGAATGCATGGTTATGATTAATATCATGGAAAAGAAAGTTGTGTGTGTTATCTAATGAATTAAATTACCTAGATACCATTAATGAATTAGGTGATTAATTAGATCATGAAAATTCGTGTTGCATGAAATAGTGGACATAATATTTGGATTCTAACTTTAGAATCATTTATTCTAGATAAGAAAATAGGGGAAGTTAGGGTAATCAATTGAATTGGGTATAATTGTTGATTTATTCAAGTAAGTCCCTGCATAACCGTTTTGTAAATGTTACATGTTTGTAAGTAATTGATATTAATATGATGTTTTGACAAGAGGATTGAAACGTTGGCTAAACATGATGAGTTATACTGTGTTTTGATACTTGGGTTGGAAACATGGACGTTTTACTTTCTAATTGAGTTTATCAAATTTCAACTATTCAAACACAAAAATGATTTCTTACACTATTACTAAACGATTTGGAAATGCTATTACGGATAACCACATTTTTCAATCATACCGATCAAAGACTTTTGAAAAATGGAAAAAATGATTCTGCCCCTAAATGGGAAGCGTTGAGTACTCAGGGGGGGGGGGTAGGCTAGTAGTACTAGTTTTGAAGAGTACAAGTGAGTCTTCTGGCAGGAGGCCGCCTCCAGAAGATGAACTCAACTTAGAGAGGCGACAATACTACATAGTTAGGCTATCTGAGCTAGCATATTGGTCCATGTGGACATTGTTGATCCGGATTGGACAATCGGAGTGTTGGGTGTAGAGATAAAGGAGTATATCACCTAGTGGGAGGATCCCTCATTGCCCATTGTTGAAAGAATACATTAGGACATTATCATGGTGGTAAACATGATATGGATTATGATATTATTGTTTGGATCATTTGATAATCCCTACTTAATGGATTATGAATATGATGAAACGGTGATTTATTGTGAACTATTTCAGATTCATTGAGTAAGGCTTCTTTGTATAACTATTATGGATGAAATTGACTTGCAAACACAATTTTGTGATTTTGATAAACCTGCATAGACGAAATTGTTATAATTGACACTTGCACACATGGGACTTACTGAGATGCCAATCTCAAACCTTTTATATCATGATTTCAGGGGAGTACTTATATTGAGCAAGTTGAAGGAATAAGCGATGATTGCCATTTGTTTATTTTATTTTTAACTTGTATTTCTTTCAGGAGATGTTTGCTAGTTTTGATCTCTCATATTTGTATGAGTAATTCCCTCGGATGTAATTAAGAGTATTTTGTTATTTTATATAGTTGGGCTTTTTTCTTATTATTTATTATTTGCACCTCGTTGTAAAGACCCATGGTCCTCTGGACGGGGCGACATCCCGTCCTATTTAGGTATGTGGGTATTGGGGTGTTACAAAAATATTCTCACCAAAGGGTGAGGAAATATTCTAAATTCAAATTGGAGTGACTTTACTATTAAATACTATTTAAATTCAAATTTAAAATTTGAAATTTGTGGTGTAAAGTTTATGCTGTGGGTTTCACGTGCCAACAATGTGGGCTAACTAAATTGATGAATTGTTAAAGCAGGGTGCACTCAATCATATTAGGAAAGTATATTTGGAGACTATTTCTTCAGGGTGAAGATTTAAACAGTTGATAATGAAACGACACCATTTAGGAATATCTATTGAGATCGTTGTATTCAAATTATAGGTATATCTGATATGACATCTGAACTTTTGTGGGGTTTTAAACTGAATGTAGGAGTTGATAGGTGTGAATAAATGATGACAATTTCGGTGAAAATTACAAGTGGTTCAATTTCAAAAATGTATAGGACCAGGTAATAGCAGATATAATTATAGGAGAAGTGGTAATTTTGTTAATTCGAGGGGAAATCTGAATTTGTTTTATATTAATAGGCGTAGGGTCCAGACAAATGTCAGGTGTAGTTAATAGGTGCTAAAATCAACATTATTTTCCTAAATAATTGAGGTTAATTTGAGACAATTTTTATACAATAACTAGTCATATTCCTTCCTATTTGATATTTCACTTATAAAAATGCTTTTCTGTAATTTTATGCAAAAATTGATAAAATTTAGAGCTAATTGTGTAATTTTCCAGTATAGACCCAGCACCAGGCCAAGAAGATGGACCTAGCACCAGTCCTACACTGGAAAAACAAAGGAAAGTAGAGGAAAAAAAAATAGATGGAATAGAGGAGCAATTGAAATTGGTTAAAAGAAAGGAAAAGGAAGTGGTGGCTGACGGCTTCACCAAAAACAAAAGCAATAAAGAAAAAGGAAGCAACAAATTTAGTGGGCCAAAGCAAAGGAAAAATAAAGAAACAAAGCAAAAAGGGAAAAAGACAAAAATCTATCATGCCTAGGATGTAATACATCTTGGGAAGGATGCCTAAAGTTGAGTCACGGCTCGGCTAATCTATAGCTCAGTGAGAAGACAACATAAGAATAAGGAAATAGCGATGGCTTGGTTTGCGGCTTAGTTGGCGGCTCAGGTAAGCCGACAGTAAAAGAAGAAATTTCAGAAGCTTTGGAGGTTCGGCTAAGCTGCGCGCAAGGAGAAAAAAAGGAGAAAGCTTCGGCGGCTGGACAGTTTTGTTAGCTTGGTTGGCGGCTTAGATGAGCTGATGTAAATTCAAAGGAGATTTTGGTGGCTTCCGTGTGGCTCGAATAAAAGGAAAGTGGCTCGGATGGCTTTAGTGGCTTGGGAGATTTAAGCTTCAACAAGATTGACTTTTAGTGCATACGACAAAGAAGAAACAAAAGTTTTCTAGCTCTATTCTCAATTTAAAGGCGGTGACTTAGGCTTGCAAATTAATTTCAAAAGCTTTTTAGGAAATTACTCCTTCTTTACATTGGATTCCTTTAGGCAATTTCTGTGCCTATAAATAAAGGCCAATGTATGTAGAAAAGGGGTGTGCATAATGTAGAGACTAGACATATTTTTAGATTGTATCACTAATATTTTCTCTACAGAAATTACTCAAGGAGCATTGATTCTTTGAGATGTTTTCATTGGAAATTGAAAGGCTTGTCAATAAGTATTTATCTCTTTCCTTTATTTTCTTTTACTTGAACAATGATTATTTTAATTCTTTAATTGTATGTGGATATTATTCTTGGATTTATGATTTTGAGTTAATTTAGTTCTTTGATTAATTAATTATTTTCTTTGGTGTTTGATTACTTATTATCATTGGTTACTGATGTGAGTTCTTCTGATTGACTTCGACAAAATAATATTAGGAGTTTCATTGCATCGATTTCATATTTGTTAAATCTTAATTGATTTGAACGATGAAGTTAGGATTTTAGAACTAAGTGATCAAAGATTAGTTGATTTCGCCTTGACCAAGGGTCATTAGCTAATTTCATATTTTAAGTAATTAAGATTCATATATATTTTGGTTAGGATGGCTTGATTGACAAATTTGCTAATTGACTCAAAATATAATGATGA
Organism: Voacanga thouarsii; assembly: GCA_026120185.1. NCBI lineage: Eukaryota > Viridiplantae > Streptophyta > Magnoliopsida > Gentianales > Apocynaceae > Voacanga > Voacanga thouarsii. Next base: position 940,008 of record JANUWF010001750.1, read on the forward strand.
GCTTAATGCATATTTTGGTTATGTTAACTTGATTGACAAATCTGTTAATATGAATCAAAATATAGGATTCCATGGATTGACAAACGAAGTGGAATTTATCTAAGTAAATTCATGACTTGACACACAACTGAATTTTACTTTATATTCCTTCACGATACCAAGAAAATAATTGGTTGTGATAAGTGGTAAATAATTCATGTCATGCTTTTGAGAATAATTATTTTATTACATATTTTTCTCTCCATGAGTTATATATATATATATATATATATATATTATTTTTATTTTTATTTCTTTCTCACTTTATTTGGTCGGTTAAACAATGAATGAAAAGTGATTAGTGTATATTTGTTCCTTTGATGATCGATACTCGTTAATTCCATATGCTATACTTATGATGAGTATACTTCTTCATACGTGTATTTTGGGATTAATGTTTGAATTAAAACTTAACTAAGGGATGCATTTAAATTTGATGATTTTTATGCACCCAAAATTTACGCATCAAGTTTTTGTCGCCGTTGCTAGTAAATAATATAATGAAAGCTTGGATTCATTGGTTTAGCCATATAAATATGTAAATAGGTAGATACATGTTGATAAGTACTAACTTGTCTCTGTATGTTTGTATGTATTGTATATTTAGTTATTTAATTTTACTAACGTAATGTTAATGTGAGATATGTGTACTAATTGTATTTTTAATTTGATGGTTTTTTTTTTATGGAAATGTAAATGTTTTATAGATATGAGGTGAGAATATACACATAGTAGCCGCCCGAAAGCTGGCTATATCCCTATCATCTAAACAAGTAGTGCCTCAAGGGCATATCCATTGTTTTCAAATTGAGTCAAAACGGAGGGATACAAAGTAAAGATGGCTCTGTATACAATCGTTTTGACCCTAGAGGTCATGCGTTCTGCCGAGGCTGGCAGCCCGTCAAAAATCAAGCGGTTTCATGAGTCCCAAATAGTGTAGACCGTTGCAGCAAGTGCCGAGCATTTGAGCTTGGTGGGCCAGGAGGAGCCTCGGGCCTCCTTCGTTAACCACTTCAGCGAGCTGGGCATGGTAGTCATCGCACGTCGGATCCGCGCCCAGCGCTTTACATTGTCCCATACTCGGCTAGTCACCGGGCATTGAAAAAACAAGTGCTGAGATGATTCCGCATGCAGAAAGCAGAAAGGGCATAAGGGGTCAGTTGTGACAAAAGGCAGTCTATCCTTGGTGCGTAATCTGCCCAGTGCAGCAAGCCAAAGAATGAAAGCATGCTTGGGCACAAGCACCTTCCCCCAAACAGTGTGTCCCCATGGGACTCTCGGAGACGGGGTTCGAAAGAAATCATATGCCATCCTGGTAAACGACTTAGGGTCGACTGTCCATGACTCGAAGAGGCCAATGGCAGTTGGCACGTCACTCGTGGCATGCAGGATTTTGTCCCGGAGCTGAATAAGGCGCTTAAACAGACTGGACGAGCCCGGGCTTGAAGGTGTCGTCCAGACTGAGCGAGTCCTTAAGTATCGATGGTGGATCCACTGGACCCATAAAGTACGCTTGTCCCGGTGAATGTCCCAGAGGGCACGAGTGAGGAGTGCAGCATTCCAAGCTCCTGGCTCCTTAATGCCTAAGCCTCCCTCACTTTTCGGTCTACAGAGGTTTGGCCAGGCTACCATTGAGGTTTTCCCATTCCATAAGAATTGTCGAGCCATACGTGAGAGCTCATTCAGGACCGCCTGGGGGGTGGGAAATATTGATAGCCAAAAAGATTCCACACCTTGGAGAACCGACGTAATCAGTTCCAACCGGCCAGCAAAGGATAGGGAGTTGGCTGTCCAGCCATTAACAGTCAACCCAATCTTATCGAGTAAGGGCTTGTAAAGAGAACAACGCGTTCGCTCTATAGCAATAGGAACACCTAGATACCGGAAGGGGAAAGTCCCTGGCTGGAAACCCGAAGCTTGAAGGATGTCCAGGCGTTGCGCATCAGTAAGGCCGGCGAGTATACACTGGATTTAGCTGCATTGGCCAGATAGCCCCGAGGTTGCCTGGAAATGATGGAGGCATTGCACTAAAATCCCTATCGATTGGCGGTCCCGCGGCAAAAAGAAGCGGATCGTACGCAAACGCCAAGTGAGTGAGGCCTAGAACCCGACGGCCGGGTGAAAGTGGAATAAAGGCGAGGCGAGAGGCTACCGTAAGCTGCGAGAAAGGTATTCCAAACAGGATAACAAAGAGGAGGGGGGAAAGAGGATCCCCTTGGCGCAGGCCTCTTCGACCCGGGAAGAAACCATGGCTATTCCCATTCAAAGAAATGGAGAACGAGCAGGTTGAGACACACTATCGTATCCATCCACAGAACAGTGTGGGAAAACCAAGTTCCCCAAGTAGACTAAATAAAAAATCCCAGTGCACACAATCATACGCCTTGCGCAAATCGACTTTGATGGCACATCGTGGGGACACACGCTTACGAGAATATGACTTAAAGAGTTCTTGTGCCAGAAAGACATTGTCTGCTAATAGTCTGTCCCCAATGAAAGCCGCCTGGGCAGAATCCACCAAGTGGTCAAGAACTTGGCTAAGGCGATGAATCTTGGAGATTATCTTATACAAGACATTGCAGCAAGAGATAGGACGGAAGTCTTCAACTGTATTTGTGCATTGACCCTTGGGGATAAGAGAAATGAGGGCGTGATTCCACTGCTTTAAAAGACGGCACGAGGAAAAGAACTCTAAACGGGCACTGGGTGACTAGGCTGCCCAACAATTGGCCACGCCTTCTTAAAGAAACATGCATTATAGCCATCGGGTCCGGGGCCTTAAGGTCCCCAATATCCCATAGAGCATCCCTGACTTCAGTAGGAGAGATGTCCGCTACGAGGTCTTGAACGTGATGAGGCAATAGCAAGGGACCAGCATGAGCAATAGCTGGGTCCAGCGGCGCACACGGGCTGCAGGTACCTAGAAGGTTTACATAGAAGGACACGAATTCGTCAGCAAGGTCATTCATCCCCTTGGCCCTTGTACCATTAGGCCGGCATATACTAGATATAAAGTTGCGTTTAGAGTTCCGCCTAGCAAGTCCATGGAAATAGCTGGTGGAACAGTCTGCACTCGAGAAAGATGCCGGCCTTAGCCGGCTGTCTGGTATAGGGACGGTTCCGCCTCGGCCATGTGCCATGCATGTTGCCTCGCAGCTGCGAACTGCATCCACGCGAGGCCTGGTCGAGGGAGAGGCCAAAAGGCTGGCTCTGAGCAACCTTTAAGGCTTCCGATGCCTGAGAAACACACTGAGATAAATGAGAGAAAGCCGCCCGATTAAGGGCCTTTAAGGGTCCCTTCAAGAGCTTAAGTCTCTTGGAAAGACAAAACTGGGAGGTGCCCTCCGCATGTTCATCCCATCCATGGCGGGTAATGACCAGAAAATCCGAGTGTTGTGCCCAAACGTTCAGAAAACGAAATGGAACCGAGGCCTGAGAGGATGTGCTATTGTCGAAGCAAAAAAGGGCCGCACCATGGTCAGAAACACACCCAATGGGCAGAAATCTAACCAAACCGACCAAGGGAGACTGAAACCAATCAGGGTTGGCAAGCACCCGATCCAACTTAGACCACACACGGTTGTTAGTCCATGTAAAGAATTCTCCCCAAAACGGAATATCCTCCAATCCTAAATCAGAGCAGCATTGAGTGAAATCCTGAAGTGCATAAGGAGTGAGGGCTGACCCATTCAGCTTGTCCGTGGAAGAAAGATACGAGTTGAAATCCCCCAAAATTATCCAAGGGCCAGAGAGCATGGGGGCCTCAGACTGAAGGGTGTCCCATAGGCTACGTCTTTGTACCACCGTACAGTTACCATAGGCAAAACTGCAGCAGATGGAGATATTGGTGATCTTACAAGTGAGTCTGCACGAGAGGAGCTGACCAGATGTTGTAACTCCAACCAGCGAGACAGCACTTGGATTCCAAAGTACCAAAATCCGTCCACCCGAGGCATCACTAAAGTTGGAGCAATGAGCCCAACCAGGAAACTTAGTGCGGAGAATCCAAAGAAGAGAAGAGTCCGATAGTTTTGTTTCAAAAACACCCATTACGTCCACGCGATGTTGGTGAATGAAGTTGCGCACCGCATGTTGCTTGAGGGCTTTATTAAGCCCTCGAATATTCCAGCAGGCAATCTTCATAGGGGACGAGCAGAGGCGCCAGGCGCCTTCTGTCTATCCATCACAGTCCGCTTAGCTGCCTTTGGTGCACGCTGCCCAGGCTTTGCATCACCGTCCCCTAACCGCTCAGGTTGGGTCTCTGGTGGATTGGAGGCCCCTTTAGGTGCAGGGGCCTGCGGTCTTAGGGAGAGAAGAGAACGAATCGGAGCAGCCCGTGCTGCACCAGGATTTAGAGAGGGCATAACCTCCGGAATAGGGGGTCGAGTAGAGGGTCTAGGATCCAAATGTGCCAAAGAAGAGGCACCGGCCTGTGAAGGATCATTCCGGACTTGATCATAAGGCATAGGTACAGAAGGGGGGATGCCCACCGGGGTGGGCAGGACGCCCGAGGAGCAAGCAGCAGGGAGGTTTTCCTGTCCACGAGACGGACTTGATGCCCTGGGGTGACTAAGGCGGGGGGCAGGCAGGAGGTCAGCCCCACCAGCATTTCGCTTACGGCCCCTTCGGGGAGGACGCTGGTGATCCCTGGCCTACACATACCGCTGCTGATAAGCCTGTCGATCAGCCACCCGGCGCGCAAGGCAGTTTCCTTCAGTGTGCCCAAAACGCTTACAAGATGCACAAAAAGCAGGTTCAACATCAAACTTGACCGGTTGCACTAAGATATCCCCAGATGGCATCCGAATACGAATTTCCCGAGTGAGAGGTTTCGAAGTATCCACCTCCACAAGAACACGGGCAAAGGATAGTCGTTCCATCCGAGCAGTACAAGTATCGGACATAATGGGCTTACCCACAGCGGACACAATCTTGCTGAGTGCGAGTTTGTTCCAACAGACCAGCGGGAGGCAGGGGAGAGTGATCCAAATAGGAACTATGTTCACCTCATCCATAGAAAAATTGAACTCCGGAGGCATGAGCTTGAGCAGAAGGAACCGGCCAGAAATTGAATAAGGGCCACCATCCAAAACCAATTGCCTATCCTCAGCTGAATGAAATTTGAAGACAAGCCAACCGGTGTTGTGGGTATACCACTGACATTGGACACCCCAAGAAGACGCGAGGAAAGCGACCAGCAACAAACCCAAGTAGGCAAAAACCAAGCCGAGTCTCAAGGTCAAGAACATCTATACAATCCAAAACGACCGTATCCCCAGCAAATGGAATTTCCATAAGCTTGAGACCGACATCTGCAGAAAGGGAGTCTTTCTTGAACAGCCTCGCCCAAGACTTTTCCGTAGGAGCTAAATTGGGCGAGGACTCCGGTTGGGCGGGAAGGGTGCACGACTCTTGTCCAAAACTGAAAGAGGAAGATAGGCATTGCATCGGGCCATTCGGGGAGGCCAGTTGAGGAAATAAGTCCAGCCCAGGGTCAGCAACCGGGAAGCTACTAATGGAGACTGTGGGCTTAGCCAAGACAGCCCGCTTAGGATTATTGTTATGCTTCTTAGCCATGGCGGGGACAACCAAGTAGGAACGAGGAGGCCCAAGCAGGCACCGGCTAGATGAGGCCCAAGAAGAACGGGCTTGGGAGCAGACCAAAGCGGGAGAGATCACCAACGTTCGGAATTCAAATTCAAATTCAAACTCAAACAGGGTATTCAAATTAAAACACTGTGCCCAGCCAACAGTCAGCGACCGAGGGATTAAACCAAGGACTGAACACCGTCCCAGCCAAGAACAGCAAGAACAGCAAACCCCGTCAGGGGAACAAGGAACACAGAGAGCAAAGGGCCAAGCACAAAAACCAAACGCACAACACCAAATTTAACTAAAAATAAAGAAATTAAAACAGGAGCCCGATAATTAAACTGAATACCCTGGGTAAGAATAGCCAAAAGCAACTACAGCCCCCAGACCAAAATGCAAAGAAGGAAGGGTAAACCGCTAGCCAATCCTGGCAACTTCACTGGCCACAGAACACCGAAGTCCCAAACGTTAACAAACAGAGAAAACAAAGAAAACAAAGACAACAGAGCACTGTGCTGCAATGTGCACAGACCACCTCTAGTGCACAGCGCAGGAGGGAGGGCACAGGGGCAGCTAGGAGAAACACGGGTAGCAGGGCAGCGCTAGAGTTGCGCAGGCACCTGCAAGCAACGCCACAACACTCACAGGACACAATTTGTTGCTGCACTACGAACCAGCAGAGGAAGATGATGAACAGTGCACGGACAGGAATAACCAAATCACACCACGACCATAGAAAACCAGTACGAAACAAGGCACCAGAGGCAATGCCGAGTACACAAAGGCACGACGTCAAGCAGCAGGAACGAACAGCAGCGCAGGAGAAGAGGCAGCACCGAGACAATGGTATCGGTTGAGAGCGTCTCTCTCTAACTTTCTCTCTCTAAGTGCGCACGGCCCTGGCGTAAATAATTTGGGGTCCCTACCAACTCTTTTTATTTTTAGGTTTGGACTTTTTGCTTATGTATACCAACACGATATTTTGGGTGAACTAATTTATTTTTATTTTTATTTTATTTAATTTTTAATTACTATTATTATTATTGTTATTTAATGGTTGTCTAATTTTTAATTTATGCATTCTTGTTTTAAATGTACTGTGTTCATGCATTCAATTAGGATAGTTTTTAATTTTTGGTTAAAAAAATGAAAAAAAAAATTGGGATGGGCCAGAGCTGACCTGGCGTTGGGCCCAAAAATGGCCCGGGTGCTGGGTCCAGCACTGCCTGAAAGCAAATCAATTTTCAAATTTTTTCCTTTCTTTTTTGTTTGTTTCCTTACTCTTTTTCTTTTCTTCACAGATTCTTATATTTTGTCTTTTCATTCCTTTCTCCTTTTTCTTTTTCTTTTCTTTTTTTTTTCTTGTTTGTTCATGTGAAGAGCCAACCCCCCCCCCCCAAGTCCTTTCTTTGTGTTTTATTTCATTTCTTTCTTTCTTCGTTTGTCTTGTTTTTCTATTTCTCTCTTTTTTTAAAAAAAAAAAATTCCTTTCCCTATTCAAGGGAGTTTTAAAGCGGGGTCTTAAAGGCTTTGACTTTCTATTTTTCTTTTCCTTTGATTTTTACTGTGTTTTTTTCTTGTTTCCTTTAAATTTTTTTTTAAAACTTTTACTTGTGTGTTTGTTTTTCTTTTTGTAGGCTTATGTCACTGGCAATAATTCTTCCAACTGCTTGAAGGATGATCTTCTCTTATCTTGGGAGCTAATCTGCACTTGGGAAGTGTTGCTTAAACTTTCTACCCTTGTATCATTTTTGGTCCTATTGGAGATGCTTTCTTGTGTTTATTTTTGGCCAATGAGGACATTGTCCAGTTTAAGTGTCGGGGGAGTGGTTTGGTGATATTCTTGATCCAAATTTTTATCAATGATCTTGATGTTTTCTTGTTGTTGAGTTATGTTACTTTGGAGAAATTTTGAAAAATTTGAAATTTGGAGAACCATTTTGCCATCTTGGAAAAAATATCTTTGAAAATTTTGAAATTTGAAAGTTTGAAGATTTGGAGCTAAATTGAGTTTATTTGTTTATAATAAAGTTATGATTTTCTTTTTTACTTTAGATATAGATTTGATTGATTTTATTTAAAAAAGTAAACTTGTGTATTAAGTTGGATTTTGCTAAGTCTTGAGAATTTAAGTTAACATTGGTTATATTTGGTATTTGAGTTTTGTTTGATTCTTTGAGTTTGAATATGGATGAAATGATGAGTATGAGAAGAGTTGTTGACTAATTCTTGTATTATATATTTAGAGTTTTCTTGACTTTGAGTTGTGAATAAGGAATGTATGGAAAAATTTGTGAGTTGAAAAAAAAAAAAAAAACAACACGAAGTTGAAAAATTTTGCTTTCATTTTTTTGAGAAAAGAGAAAAGAGATTTTGCTGAAAAGGGGGTCAAAATGCATAGAAGTAGCAAGTATTATTAGATGCACATTCTTGAGACTATCTCCAAGGCAAAAAGGAAAAATGAAAAGAAAGAGCAAAGAAAAGAATTTGTTGAAAAAAATGTATAATGACTATAAGGAGTCTAATACGGTGTGTGAAAAGAAATCCATGTACTTGAAGCTATCAATTCCCAAAGTCATAGAAAAAAAGAAGAGTGGAGTGTTTTTCTTGTTTTAATAACTTGAGTTTTGTAAATTTGAGTTTATAATGCTTGAATTGATTAAATGACTTGACTTGTATGATTTATGTTTTCTATGTTTTTGCTTGAGGAGTGGAATAATTTTCTTGTACTAGATATAAGACTGTTTAACTTAACTTTGATGGCCTTGGGATTATTTGATTTAATGCATGAGTTTACAAAGGTTTTTAAACGGTGAATGAATGATAATTTTTTTATTTAAGGTTGGAAACAAATTATGACTTTATTATGGATGAATATGAAACGAAATAAATTGTTTTGAGTGTTGTGTTTTTGTACTTTACTTGAGGACAAGTAAAGATTCAAGTGTGAGGGTATGGGATAGGGGCTAAAATCATAATTATTTTTTTAGTTATTTGAGGTTAATTTGAGACACTTTTTATATAATAACTGGTCATATTCCATCATTTTTGATATTTCACTTATAAAAATACTTTTCTATAATTTTATGCAAAAATAGGTGAAATTTGAAGCTAATCGTGTAATTTTCAGGTATAGACCCAGCACCAAGCCAAGAAGATGGACCTGGTGCCTGTCCTACACTGGAAAAACAGAGGAAAGTAGAGAAAAAAAAAATAGACGAAATAGAGGAGCAATTGAAATTGGTTAAAAGAAAGGAAAAAGAAATGGTGGCTCATGGCTTCACCAAAAACAAAAGCAACAAAGAAAAAGGAAGCAATAAATTCTGTGGGCCAAGGCAAAGAATAAACCAAGAAACAAACCAAAAGTGGAAAAAAGACAAAAGACTATCATGCCCAGGATGTAATACATGCTGGGAAGGATGCCTAAAGCTGAGTCGCGGCTTAGCGAGAAGATAACATAAGAATAAGGAAATAGCAGTGGCTTAGTTCATGGCTCAGTTGGTGGCTCGGGTAAGCCAATAGCAAAAGAAAAAATTTTGGAAGCTTTGGAGGCTTGGCTAAGCCGCACCCAAGGAGAAAAAAAAAGGAGAAAGCTTCAGTGGCTGGACAGTTTCGTTGGCTTGGTTGGCAGCTCGGATGAGTTGATGCAAATTCAAAGGAGATTTCGATGGCTTCCGTGTGGCTCGAATAACAAGAAAGCGGCTCGGATGGATTTAGTGGCTTGGGAGATTTAAGCTTCAACAAGATTGACCTTCAGTGCATACGACAAAAAGGAAAAAGAAGTATTCAAGCTCCATTCTCAATTTAAAGGCGGTGACTTAGACTTGCAAATTAATTTCAAAAACTTTTTAGGAAATTACTTCTTTTTTACTTAGGATTCCTTTAGGCAATTTCTGTGCCTACAAATGAAGGCTAATGTACGTAGGAAAAGGGGTGTACAATGTAGAGACAAAACATATTTTTAGAGTGCATTACAAATATTTTCTCTAGAGAAATTACTCAAGGAGTATTAAATCTTGGAGCAGTTTTCATTGAAAATTGAAAGGCTTATCTATGCATATATTTTTTCTTGCCTTTGTTTTCTTTTTCTTGAATAATGATGATTTTAATTCTTTAATTGTATTTGGATATTATTTTTGGATTTATGATTTTGAGTTAATTTAGTTCTTTGATTAATTAATTATTTTCTTTGGTGTTTGATTACTTGTTATCATTGGTTATTGATGCTAGTTCTTCTAATTGACTTCGACAAAATAATGTTAGGAGTTTCAGTGCATTGATTTCGTATTTGTTAAATCTAAATGGATTTGAACGTTGAAGTTAGGATTTTAGAATTAAGTGATCAAAGATTAGTTGATTTCGCCTTGACAAATGATCATTAGCTATTTTCATGTTTTTAAGGAATTAAGATTTATATATATTTTGGTTAGGATGGCTCGATTGACGTATCTGCTAATTTAATCAAAATATAATGATGAACTTAGTGCATGTTTTGGTTATGTTAGCTTGATTAACAAATCTGTTAATATGAATCAAAATATAGGTTTTCATGGATTAGCAAACGAAGTGGAATTTATCTAAGTGAATTCATGACTTGACAAACAATTGAATTTTACTTTATATTCCTTCATGATGCCAAAAAAATAATTTGTTGTGATAAGTGTTAAATAATTCATGTCATGCTTTTGAGAATAATTATTTAATTGCATGTTTTTCTCTCTGTGAGTTATATATATATATATATTATTTTTATTTTTATTTTGATTTCTTTCTCACTTTATTTTGTCGGTTAAACAATGAATGAAAAGTGATTAGTGTGTACTTATTCCTTTGAGGATCGATACTCGTTAATTCCCTATGCTATGCTTATGATAAGTATACTTGCTCATATGTGTATTTTGAAATTAATGTTTTAATTAAAATTTGACTAAGGGATGGATTTATATTTAATGATTTTTATGCACCCAAAATTTATGCATCAGTAGTACATATGCTCATTCTAGTTTGTTAGATGAAATTATTTCTCTGGGTTTGACTGTTGATGGGGCTGGTATGATTGGAGATTTTCTTACAATGCATTCACTCAGGAGTCTGCATTCGGAAAGATGGAGAAATAGAATCCGTTTGGGGTCTGTGAATTTTAACAATTCTTTTACTATTGTGAATTCTCCTATGATAAAAAATGAAGATGCAATGGGGGAGAGTGAGGCTAAGCCTGGTCCGTTGATTGAAGGAGTGTTGTCATTTTTTCTGGTTCTTGACAATAGGCCTTGTAGAGATGCTAAGCCTTTATTTGCAAATGTTTTTGGGCCTCCTGTAGGTTTTGATAGGTTTAAGGCCGATCAACATGTCAAGCTCGATGTAACAGACCGGTTTAACGTTTTGATCCTATTTAAGGAAGTTGTTCATGGAGTGGGGTCCAGTCGTATAGTTCCATTTGATCAATGTTGGGCATTTTTTAGTCATAATTGTTTTTATACCTCTTTCAGGGATAATATAGGTAGTACAAGGGGTAATTATGACAATGTATGTAATAATGCCCTGGTGTATTTTATAACTTGGGAAAGTAGAATCTCAAGTATTGTAACATTTTCAATTAATAGTTGTATGGTCTTTTATAATTAAAGGTGGCATCCCGACAATTATCTTATGACAATTGGTCTCTAACTATAACAATCAGGTAAACAACTTCATTTGCTAGTTATGGATACATGTCAAAAGGTAAATATTGTAAATTGATATATTGAGCGGTGTCACTATTGTAGTATCAAAAGCTTTAAGTGAAGTTTGATGGCCTTTTACTGAGGATATGCTAATTAAAAAAGATTTAAGTGAAAATTAGTGCTCCATATTGTTAGTGTTGTGCCTTAGAGGCAATCACTTGTACCATGTATATTGCATATTAAATTAATAAGAGGCATTATTTCTCTTTCAGTTTGATTGTTATATCTAAATAAGTGTACAAACCGTTAGATAAAGTCTCTAGTACAACACAGTGTTAAGGAAATCATGATAGATGTCATGATGTGAGATTCCTACTACACTATGCAGTGTTTGTACTTAAATAATCTCCAGTCATAGTATTAATAAGATGGGACATTATTAATACACTAAGACTGGCACATGTTATATCTCTTGATTGGATCAAGCGGTGGTTCTCATATCCGTGGGTATTGGGATACTTAGGATTAACGTGTGGATGCTTGTTTTGAAACAAGTTCATTGGATGACCTAGCTACGAGATAATCACTTGGATAACTATTTAGTGCCAGTGATAGAATCTCATTATAGCAAGTGTGCAAGTATCCTTAGACTTGAGATCTCCAAGGTACTTTGTTTATCGAGCATTGTACTTTGATTCTAATCTTTGGAGTCTTATCTAGGACCGCCTATGGGATGGATATTGGGTACAACGTAAAGTAAACGAAAGTAGTTGAGAGGGTCAATAAAGGATTCACCACTCCTAATAGTAGGAGAGTATATCTCAAGGCCACTTGTAGAAATCATTACTCATGAAGTCCTTGGCCAAGGCGACTATGTGATGGAAATGGTTCTAATTGATACACATATCGAGTAATGAATTTCTTGAACAAGTACTAAAATATTCGGGCCAGAATTAATAATATTCTGGAGGGAGTTGGCACTAATTCCATGCTCTAGACCGAATGAGATATTGTATGTTGAAAGGAGTTTATTGCACTGATAATTTGCTATTGAAAGGTTCATGTCAAGCCACTTGACTTTCTTGACTTTTGGGTGGTCAAGAGTCATTGCTAGATGTCGCTCTGGATATGCTAAATATGAATTTATTAATTAGAGAATTAATGAATTTAATCCTTTATTTTATTAAGGATTATTAATTCTAATATTGTTAGAATTAATTTATATTATGCTACCAATAAGACCAGGAAACCTAATGGGTCACACACAATAAAGGTTTGAATGCTCAAATATATTATTTGATAATATTGTGGGGTTAATTAAGAGAAGGGAATATATTTATAGGTGAATTATAAGTTTGTTATAATTCATGGGACCTAATTGTAATTAAGTAAACTTCAAGGACCAATTTGTTGACAATTGGACGTTGAAGGACTAAGTTGCAATTTATGGTAATTATAAATCTATAAATATAAGGAAACGGTTTCCTTAGGGTTAGAGACAGACCATTTACGCAATAACAGAGAAATCGTTTCTCTGCCTCTCTCTTGATCAAAACCTAGCCGTCTCTCTTCTTGATCAAAACCCTGGCCACCCGAATTCTACTAGCATAGAATTGTGAGATTGTGAGCATTCAACCTTGTGCGGATTATCATTAGAGGGAGTTCTTTCTTGGACTTCAGTTGAGCTGCAGTGAACGGTTTTGGATAATCTGGATTGCGCCTGCGTTCTTGTTTCTGAAATTTTTGAATTCCGGCTTCACGAGGTAATAAACGCAATATTCTCCTTTTTCTCGTTTCTATTGCAAACTCGTGATCCATGGCTTGGATTTCTTATTGTTTTCCGCTGCGCTTAATCTGATTATGCATGATAGAAATCCTTCACATATCTGATAGTTCAGGAAACACTTGTGTAGACCCAGTGCTTTCCTCAGGTTGTGGTTGAACCTTATATAGAGAGTGAATGTTATTTTGAGAGTGAATGTTATATACGTTAGTGTTGCATTAAAGTGGTGTAAGATCTTTCCCTGTGAGAAAATCCATTGTGCTTGCAACAAGGAGACTCGTATATAATGTAGTCGCAATTAAGGCTTATCCATCTACGCCTGTATGCTCCTTTCTTGGCTATTTTTTGAATTATCTTTTGGGATGTGTGAATTTTTGGAGAATAATGCTTTGGAGATGGTGTAGAACTCTGCATTTCCTAATGTCCATTCCTTTAGAGCATGGTGCTCTGATTTATCTAGGTATGACATGTAGCTGGACCCCTCACCTGGATTACACAAGAAGATTGTTGGGATGCCACCTTTAATTTGAACTGACTTGCCGTATTTTGTGTTTGAATGCCAACCTTTCTGGGCCCCAAAGAATTCTTTCCAGTGCTTTAGATAATGGGGATTTACGTCATCAATGACGATATAAAATGCACTGTTCGAAAATACATTTGAATTTAAATCTAAATGTCCACACAAATAATTATATAGACCCAAAGACCAAGCCCATATAGTCTTACATATAATACCTGGTCTTGAACCCCCTTTAGTTTGTGGGGAAAGTCATGCATAGCATAGCCTATTATATTTTATTTGATAAATGTGAGCTTTTTTTGTGAAGCCTATGTGTTGAGTTATTTGTTTGTACATAGTTGTGTTATATGAGGTGGTAGAGACTTTCTTCTAGTGGAGTAGAATTTAATGAAAAAGGAATGAAGTGAGTTGAATTAGATTTATGGGAATTTATTTGATGAATATTATCACAAAAGTTATTGTGGAATAGTAGTTAGAGCTCGGTGTGTATTCTTTGGTAACTTGAATTCGAATCCCAACTCTTGCAAACCTTTTCCTTTTTATCTTTGATTAAACTCTTTTTTCCCCATATTTATTTTCCCTTTGGCCGAAACCCTAGGGTTGCCACCTTCTTATTTTTTGCACCTCGTAAAAAAAAAAAAAAAAAGAAGGAATGTGATTATTTTAGGGGTTCCTAAAAAAGAATTATGGTAAATTAAATTCCAAATATTCCTTAGTTAATATTTTATTCTAACATTTTAGGAATTTAAATATTCTAATATCTAGAGTTTCCTAAAGAATATTATCCAAAGGATTTATTATGGAAAGAAAAAGATAGAAGCTTTGATTTTGGAAACTAGATTTTATCAACAAAAATAAATATGCCTTATTTAATTATTTTTGCCTAAAATTGTTAGCCCTAAGGGCGTTTTCCTGTGTTTTGACTTATGACAAACATTTATGAGGACTAACTTGTGTGATCTACATGTTGTTGTAGGACATGTTTGACCTTAGTTCTTCCAAGGTGTGCAATTTAAACTACCAAGCAACTCTTAAAGCAATAGAGTCCGAGAATGAAAAATCAAGAAGAAGATCAAGCATAAGAGATTGCATACCAAGAATCTGTAATGGAAGAACCTTAGACTAGGAATCTTTGTAAAGGTATTTCTCTATGTAAATTCCTATATCTTCTTTACCTTATGATTTAATTTAATTCCATCTTGAAGCATTAAAACAAAAAGATTTTAATGTTTTAAACCCTCAGAATTTTGGATTAAGTGATTTAGGTGAACCTGCGTCCAAAAGCTTCGTCAAAATTCTTGTGAACAGTATCAAATCGATTCTGCCTGAAAAAAATACCATTTTTGTAACACCCCCTAACTACGTACCCTAAAAAGGGCAAGGATGTCGCCCCGTCCCAAAGTCAAAGGGTCTTTAAAACGAGGTACAAAAGATAAAGACAACCCAAAGAAATCAAACTTAGATAACTAAAGGAAAACTCTTATTACATCAGGCTCAAACTGGAGCAAATCTAAACAAAAGTAACCATTGGTTCCAGAAGCATAAAATCAACAATTGTCTCTCAAAACATAATGAAAATAACAAAAACTCCAACTATTACACATCCTGCTTGTTCAGCAAAATCAATCTCCTGAAAACATGATATAAAACAGTGTGAGATTAACATCTCAGTAAGTCCTGTGTGTGCACATGGAACTTTGAACAGTTCATGAATGCATAGCTAAAAATATTTACAGAAATATTTGGCAAGTCATAAATAATTTCTCTTTGCAAGGAGTGGAGTTTTTCCTTTGTCACACTTTGTACAAAATAAATTATCCACTCGAATAAACAATCATGGTGCCACATTTTGAGCCTCATGATAAGAAAACGGTCAAGACACCACACTTTGTGCACCTTGATTGGATCAGATTACCACACTTTGGTTGTTCTGATCAAAGATGGGTGTACGACCCACCGGGTGAGATACTCCTCCATCTCTACATCCAACAAAACCATCCGGGTGTCCATGCTAGGAAAATAATACCTTACCAGGTGCAAATGCTAGCTCGGACCGGCCTGACCAACCAATACTGTCGCCTTTTCAAGTAGAGCTTATCTTCTGGAGGTGGTCGCCTGCCAGAAGACTCACTCATACCTTCCAAGACTAGTATTGTTAGCCTACCCTTATTGAGTACTCAACGAACATATCCGTCAATTCCTAACTCATAATAATAATCCCATACCTTGGCTTTCTGAAACGTGGTTTTCTTTAAAAAGAGTTTTCTAAAACATTTAAGAGAAAGAACAGCTCTTGGTAAAGGTATTAGTTTGACAAAACCATTTAGAGAATACATATCCACGTTTACAACCCAAATAATCATAGATCAACAATAGTTTTACAAAGATATGAACAATATATCAAAAAGGTCTTGACTTAACCATAACAATTCACATCCATCATTATCACATCAAACATAGCATCGCTATCTATGGAACATGCTTGATACGATACTCATCTCAAAATATTCATCATGCTATCATATTTCCATAGACATCAACAATCACATTAAACCTTAGTTTCGACCTCAAGGGTAAGAATTCCTTTACCTTACAACCACCGGATTAACAAAATCTCGATGCCCCAATGTAATACCCCGCCCAAAACCACCTTTAACCTAGGGGGAAAAGTCATGCATTACATAGTATTTTACATTTCATGTGATATTTTAAAATTATGCTTGCATGGGTGCATGTGATTTCCAAACTTGCTCTTGCATTAATTTATTTGAGGGAAATAATTGTGTTGTTGCATTAATTGGAAATTGTTTTGGGAAAAAAATTTAGTAGAGAAAATGGAGGGATGAGAATTAGGGTGAAAAGAATTTCTTAGAGAAATATTAATACCAGAGTTGATTTGGATTAATGGTTAGGTTTGGTAATTGTCCTTTGGGGACTTGAGTTCGAATCTTACCACTTGCGAATCTTAGCTTTCTTTTTAAATTATTTTTCTAGATTTCTTCATGCCTTGGCTGAAAATCCTAGCTATTCTAATGAATTTCAGCGCCATCTTCTTAGGGGATAAGTCTCCATATTTGTTTCCTAAGTTCAAGGATTTTTGATAAGGATAAAGACTAAATTTTATTTCAGCTTTTATCCTCTTTGATTTTTGAAAATCTTAGCTAGGATAATTAAATTCCAGTTTGTATTTAATTCATCAGATTTTATGTTAGTTAGCTTGAATTAATTTGTTATTTTCATAGCAAAATATCTTGTTGATTTTGAACATAGAACCCTAGCTGAAAATCTGGAAAATTTTCCAGCATTTTGCTACCACATTTGGAGCACTCCTAGCTTAACACAAACTCTTCCAAGACTAAGGAATCTTATCCTAAATCCTTTAGCAAATCAGATTTTATTTCCTTCTTAAACCAATTAGGTTTTGTTCCTTCTTTTCTTGCAGATTTTTGGCAGCCTTGTGCAAGCATATGCTAGGTATCCAAACCCCTCTAAACCTAGCTCAAATAACCTAAAACACCTCTCACCAATTCAGATTATTTTAGCTATACAAACCAAATTTTTATCCCCTTCATTTTCCAGAATTTCGGCCAGCTTGCACACACCTTATCACACGAAATTCTGCACTCCAAAACATGCCAAAACTCCTTGTTGATCAAGCCAAACTACAGCACTTGAAACTCTCACTTTTCCTCTCTGATTTGCGGCAGAACAACAACCAAAACAGCTTAGAATTTTCTCTCTTTTGCTATAGATTTCGCACAAAATTTCTGGTTGTCAAAACTCACTCAAACTCTTCTAGTTTTGGACAAGAACCGGACACGCACAACCCTATCCTTGAGCACAGATTATTTTTCTCCCCTTAACCTCTCTTAGTTTCGGCCAGCAATCAGGTACAGCAAGTTACCAGATTTTCTGCCTTGCTGCCAAGGAAGTTTAGAGCTGTTAGGAGACCTTCATAACATCAACTTCCAACCCTAGATCAAACTCTCCTAACCCTAAACCAAGTTAGCCATCCACTCCCGCCTTGCTGCATGAAATTCCAGCAAACTCTCTCCTGCAAATTTCAAAAAACACAAGAGCAATCGCTAGGCAAAAATCAAACACACCTTAAGGTAAGAAAAAATCCTCTCAACCTCTCGATTCATTTCTTCCATTGATTCTTCTCTTTTTCTTCTATTGAACCACGCCATATAAGGGCTGATCTCACATTTCTTTCTTAACTTTCAATCAAAAGGAGCAAAGAAGGCAGCTTCTTTCTTCTTCTCAAATGAACTTGGGATAATCACCATAGGGGAATCGAGATTTTGTTAATCCGGTGATTGTAACGTAAAGGAATTCTTACCCTTGAGGTCGAAACTAAGGTTTAATGTGATTGATGATGTCTATGGAAGTATGATAGCATGATGAATGTGTTTAGCTGGTATAGATGAATATTTTTAGATGAGTATCGTATCAAGCATGTTCAATAGATAGTGATGCTATGTTTGATGTGATAATGATGCATATGAATTGTGACGGTTAAGTCAAGACCTTTTTGATATATTGTTCATATCTTTGAAGGATATATGGTCTTGGTGTATGTACTTTGAGGAGGGGGTAATTTATTTGAAGTTAGATAATGGATCATGAGTTGTTATGGGAATAAATGAGTTTAAATGCAAGCATGAGCCGATTGAGACCTTGATTATGATATTATGTGATTCTAGATGAGGAGGTTATCTAAAGGAAGCGAGCAGTTGATTTTTATCTTGTTTATCTGAGGCGTATCAAGTAAGTCCTTGCATAAATTTTTTTTGTTAAACGCTTGTGGTGGCAAGTTGAATGTTGAAAAGCTTTGTAAAGCTATTGTTGATCTAATATTATTTGGGTCGTAAACGTGGATGTGTATTATCTAAATGGTTTTGTTAAACTAATACCTTTACCAAGAGCTGTTCTTTCCCTTAAATGTTTTAGAAAACTCTTTTTAAAGAAAACCACATTTCAGAAAGCCAAGGTATGGGATTATTATTATGAGTCAGGAATTGGCAGATATGTTCGTTGTGTACTCAATAAGGGTAGGCTAATATTACTAGTCTTGGAGGGTATGAGTGAGTCTTCTGGCAGGCGGCCACCTCCAGAAGATAAGCTCTGCTTGAAAAGGCGACAGTAGTGGTTGGTCCAGCCGGTCCGAGCTAGCATTTGTACTTGGTAAGGTATTATTTTCCCGGCATGGACACTCGGATGGTTTTGTTGGGTGTAGAGATGGTGGAGTATCTCACTCGGTGGATCGTACACCCACCTTTGATCAGAATGCCCAAAGTGTGGTAATCTGATCCTGTTAAGGTGCACAAAGTGTGGTACCTTGACCATTTTCGTATCATGGGGCTCAAAGTGTGGCACCATGATTGTTTATGACTTGCCAAATATTTTTGTAAATATTTTCAGCTATTCATTCATGAACTATACAAAGTACCATGTGCACACACAAGACTTACTGAGATGTTAATCTAACACTGTTTTATATCAAGTTTTCAGGAGATTGATTATGCTGAGCAAGCGGGATGTGTAATAGTTGGAGTTTTTGTTATTTTCATTATGTTTTGAGAGACAATTGTTGATTTATGCTTTTGGAATTGATGGTTTCTTTTGTTTAGATTTGCTCTAGTTTGAGCCTGATGTAATAAGAGTTTTTCTTTATTTATTAAGTTTGATTTCTTTGGGTTGTCTTTATCTTTTGTATCTCATTTTAAAGACCCCTTGTCCTCGAAATGGGGCGACATCCCTGCCCTTTTTAGGGTATGTAGTTGGGGGGTGTTACAAGAGGTATCAGAGCCTAGGTTTAGGCAATTATGTAACTTGTTGGATTTTTATTTCTTTAGTATTTTGATCTGGTGCTAATCTGTGCATTTTATTTATAGGATGGTCATTAGAGTTGCATCGGCTATCAGAGACTGGCCCGCTGGTCGCGGGAATCCACCGACCCGACTACCTGTAGTAGATCCACCCTCGTCTGATTTGGAGACAGAGCCTAAGAGAGGATGGTTTTTAAGTGAGGACCAGATGGATCATGAGCCGCCTATGCTAGATGACCGAGTGGTTGAGGCCGAGATGGATGTTGATGGGGGCGTAGGTGAGTATGATGGGGATGATGAGGGCGAGGTAGTTGAGCTTGTTAGTGAGGGTAAGGAAGATGAAGAGATGGCTGAACTTAGTGAAGGAGAGGTAGAGGAGTTTGGGGATGAGGGTGATGATGAGAGTGAGGGAGAGATGGATGGGATAGAGGAGGAGGATGAGGTAGCGAGGGAGGCTCCCTGGACCCCGTAGATAGGTGAATTTGATAGGACTTCTGCTTGCTATGATCTCAAGAAGTCCAGTGATGAGGGACACGGGCTGGGAGATGGGGTTACCCTGGTAGCGAGGGAACATAGGCAGCCTACTTTAGGGATGGAGGATAAGGGAAAAGAGAAGTTAGAGGAGGGTCCTAAGAGGGGCGGACTTCAATACGGACTGGGGCTAGATGCTAAGCTGAGGCGAGAGAGATTGTTTGACTTGTATGACTCGGAGAATGAGAGTCCTGCACCTAAGAGTGCAATTATAGTAGCCTTAGATGAGCTTTATGAGTTGGCTATGAGAGCTAAGAGGAGCAATGAGGTTGATTTAGGTCAGCTAAGTGAGAGTGCTGGCCCGATTGGTTTCACGAGTGATTATGTGGGGAAACCCAATAGCTCTGTGGGGTGGCTCGTGGAATCAGCCTCTAATGATCCAGATGCCTCTGTTGGCTCTAGCAGCGAGTAGAGTGTAGAGGACCAGTAACATTTACTGTAATACCCCGCCCAAAACCACCTTTGACTATGGGGAAAAGTCATGCATTGCATAGCATCTTGCATTTTATGTGGTAGCTAGAATAATTTTATTTGCATGATGCATGTGAATTTTTCCGTTGCTCTTGCATTTGAATTAATTGATGTGAAATAGTTGTGTTGTTAAAGACTTGGTTAAGGGAGGTTTGGTCGAAGATTTGGAAGGATGAGTATTGGGGTGGTAAGAACTTCTTGTAGAAAAATTAGCATTGGAGTTGTTTTGGAATAGCGGGGAGGTTGGTGATTTCCTTTGGTGACCCGAGATCGAATCCTACCTTTTGTGAAGTTAGTTTCTCTTCTTGAAATTCTTTTCTTTAGACCATTTCTTGTCTTGGCCGAAAAAGAACCTAGCTATCCTAGAGAAATTTTAGTATTTTTACTCCAAGGAAATAAGTCTCTATATTTATTTCCTAAATTCAAGGTCTTTGATGTGAATAAAGTTCACCTTTAATTTTCAGCTTGTGTTCCTTAGGATTTTCGAAAAAACCCTAGCTAGTAATTAAAATATTAGCTTGATTTTAGTTAGATAGATGTTGCCATGGATAGGTGGAATTAATGAATCCTTTTCCTAGTAGGAAATCTTGTTGATTTCAATCCTAGAAGGTTAGCTAAAAATCTGGAAAAAAATTCCAGCAAGTGCCGACACTTCTTGGAGGACTTGTATCTCAATCCAAACTCTTCTAGGACTAGAGGAAATCCTATCCAAATCCTTGATAAAATCAGATTTTATTTCAATCCAAATTCAACTAGGATTTTCTTCCATTTTCCTAGCTGAATTTCGGCAGCTTTGTATCCACATAAGCTGTCCGAAAATTCCAGCTTCTTTAGCTACAATCCAACTCTGGAAATCCTAGCACAAAACACCTAGAACACTCCTTAATAATTCAACTACCTCAGCTGCACAAAACCAGAATTTCTATCACCAAAAACTACTGATTTTCGGTAGCTTGGAAACCAGGAAAATTCGGTCAGCTTCCACAGAATTTTCGTCCAGCTTTGCACTCCAAAACACACGAAATTTTGCACTCCAAAACCTACCAAAACTCCTTGTTGATCAAGCCAATTTCAGCGCCCAAAACCCTCATCTTTTCTTTGGAAATTTCGGCAGAATTACAGCCTGAACAATCCAGAATTTCTTCTCCTTTTGTTCAGCGATTTCACACAGCTTGCACAGGATTTTTTAGTCATCAACATCCACACAAACTCTTCCTTGTTTGGTCAAAATTCTGAACACATTCAGCCTTCCTTTGGGCAGTATTTCGGCCAGCATAAAGGAGCAAAATTGCAGAATCTTTTCCTCCATAAAACTCACCTAAAAACCGGCAGCAAGGAGACGCGCGCAAGCTGAAATTTCGCCTTAGCTGTCTAAGAAACCTAAAGCCATTAGGAGTCTATCTAAACATCACCATCAACCCTAAACCAATCTTCTCCAATTTTAAACCATAACAACCGTCTACCCTCTCCATTCTACACGAAAATTTTAGCAACTTCTCTATGCAAATTTTCGAAAACACAAGAGTTATTCCAAGCAAAAATCGAACACCCCTTAAGGTAAGCAAAAATCCTTTCAACCTCTTGATGCCGTTTTCTCTAATGATTCTTTTCTCTTTCTTCCACCCTTAAATCACGCCCTATAGAGGCTGATTTCCTCTTCTTCCTAAATTTTTGGTCAACTGAAGCAAATAAGGTAGCTTCTTTCTTCTTCTCAAGCGAACTCGGGACGATCACCATAGGAGCATCGAAACCTCATTACCCGGTAGTTGCAAGGTAAGGGAATACCCTCCCTTGATGTCGAAAGTAAAGTGTAATGGTGTTTATTAGCGAGATAAACATGTGGTCGTAGTATTTGATCTTTGGGGATTGAATAGTTTACTTGGAATTAAATAGGAGATTGCGAATTGTTATGAAAATAAATGGGATTAGAGCATGTTTGAATTAATTGAGACCCTGATCATGATATTATATGGTTTAGATCAGGAGGATAATTGAGGAAAGCCAGCTATGAATTTATCGCATTTATCTGAGGCATATCAAGTAAGTCCTTGCATAAACTCTTTTATTAAATGTTGTGATGGTAAGTTCTTTTATAAACTGTTTTGTTAAAGGTTGTGATGGCGAGTCTATGTTGTGAAGCTTTGTAAAGCTATTGTTAAACTATGTTTGCTTGGGTTGTAAACGTGGATATTTATTCTTTAAACGGTTTTGTCCAACTAATGATTTTATCAAGAAAACTATTCTTTTCCTTAAATTTTTAGAAATCTCTTTTAAAGAAAACTACGTTTTACAAAGCCGAGGTTTGAAAATATTTTGAATCAGGAATTGACGGATATGTTCGTTGAGTACTCAATAAGGGTAGGCTAACAATACTAGTTTTGGAGGGCTAGCGTAAGTCTTCTGGCAGGAGGCCACCTCCAGAAGATAAACTCTGCTAAAAAAGGCAACAGTGTTGGTTGGTCAGGCCAGTCCGAGCTAGCATTATACCTGAAAGGTATTATTTATATTCCCGGCATGGACACCCGGATGGTTTTGTTGGGTGTAGAGAGGGAGGAGTATCTCACCCGGTGGGCTGTACACTCACCTTGATCAGAACGCCCAACGTGTGATAATCTGGTCCCGACAAGGTGCACAAAGTGTGGTGCCATGGCCAATTTGTTCTCATGGAACCCAACGTGTGGTGACATGACTTTTATCCGAGTGGAGGATTTATTTTGTACAAAGTGTGACAATGAGGAAAACCCACTCCTTGCGAAAAGAGATTGTTTATGACTTGCCAAATTATTTCTACAAATGTTTTACACTTTGCATACACGTACTATTTAAAACACCATGTGCACACACAGGACTTACTGAGATTTATTCTCACACTGTTTTACATCATGTTTTCAGGGGATAGACTGTGCTGAGTCAGCGGGGCATGTAATAGTTGAAGCTTTTGCTATTTTCTCTATCCATTCTAGGAGACATTTGTTGCTTATGCTTCTAAACAATATTTTGTTTTATTCCGTTTTGCTCCAAGTTGAGCCTAATATAATAAGAGTATTTCTTTATTTATCTAAGTTGATCCTTTTGGAGATTGCCTTTATATTTTATAACTCGTTCTAAAGACCCCTTGTCCTACGGGACGAGGTGACATCCCCACCCTTTTAGGATACGTAGTTGTGGGGTGTTACAAGTGGTATCAGAGACATGGTTTAGGCAATTACTTGACTTGTGGGGTTCTATTTTCTTAAGTATTCTGACCTGGTGCTAATTTTTATCTCTTGTTTATAGGATGGTCAAAAGAGTTGTTGTGGTGTATTGGTTAGAGCCTTAGAATTAGTTCTTGAGGTCTTGGGTTCAAATTCCATCATAGGGAGACCCGATAGTTTTGTGGGGTGGCTGGTGGAACCGGCCTCTGACAACTTCGATACCTCTGTTGAAACTAGGGAGAGTCGAACATAGAAGACCAGCAGCTTTTACTCTTTCTTTCTCTGGAATTGGCATACTTTTGCTTGTTTATCTTTTTCTTAAGGGAGCATGTGGCTCATAGGGCCTTTCTATCATTTTAAATAAAAAGGGTATCCTATGAGATGACCCCTTCTTTTCTGCAAAGAATGGTTTATATGACAAGCATGAGTTTCGTTATTACTTGATTTATCTCTGCATGTTATGATCACATTCTCTTTTAGATGAGTACATTACTATCAACTAATCATGCACCTAAGCATATTCTTTTTCCCCTTGATAACTATCTGACCCTAAGTGAATGTGATTAAGATGGCACCAAGACGCCGAACAGTTGTGCATAGCAGAACGGTGCAGGAGAGTGCATCCTCCACCCCTGAATTTGAGCAGGTGCATCGTTCCACCCCCGACGTGGAGGAGCACCTACCACGCGAGCAGGAATTGGCTTCGGAGAGGTCACGGGATGTGACCATAGGTTAGGCTTTCGACAAGATGACCTCAATCCTACAAAACTTAACTGAAAGGGTGGATAAGGTGGCTAGGAAACCACCGTGGGGAGAGGATGAGGCCCTGGAGAGTTTCTTGAAGTTCCAACCTCCCACATTCCAGGGGGAGGTGGAACAGGATGAGAAAGCCGAGCAATGGATTGAGCAGATGGAGGACATTTTCACTACTCTGCAGTACTCGGAAGAGAGGATGGTGAAGTTTGCTGCTTTTCAGCTAAGGGGACCGTCTCGGGCATGGTGGCAGCGAGTACGGGGTGATTGGGACAAGGAGGAGCAGGAGTGGACCTGGGACGACTTTACGGAGGCTTTCCGAGCCGAGTACATTCCTCGATGGGTAGCTGAGAAGAGGGAGGACGAATTCCAGACCCTCAGGCAGGGAGGCATGACTGTGGCCCAATATGCAGCCCGATTCATGTAGTTGTCCAAGTACTGCAAGTGCTAGGTAGATACGGAGCAGAAGCGCACCCGGCAATTCGTGAAAGGGCTAAGGCCAGATTTGAGGAGGGTGTTGGCTCCATCACTGGCAACGTCATACACTGCCGCTGTGGACGCAGCTTCTCGGACGGAGAATGAAGATCGGCACCGACCAGTGAACCAACCCTTTCAACCAAGTCATCCACCTATGAGGCCTTCAGGCAATAAGCGACCTACGGGTTCTATGCCGTGGGGAAATCGAGGTAAGCAGCCCCGAGTGCCTGTAGCCGAATCAATGCAAGGCAGCCTGAACTGCCAACTGTGTGGGAAGCGAGGCCACACCGAGAGAAACTGCTGGGGTAGCGGGGGTGTGAGAAGGTGTTTCAACTGCAGAGACCCAGGACATCTAAGGAACGTCTACCCCAAACCCTTAAGGACTAAGCAGACCGCGCCGACCCAGCCAATGGGAGGCAACAGAGGTGCCGCTACTGGACCAGCCGGAGCGGGAGGCCTGAAGCCCCAAGTGAAGGCCAAAGTTTTTGCCCTGAGCCGAGAGGAAGTTGGAGCGGACGCTGCTGTAATCGGAGGTAACCTTTTTATGCTGTAGTTTGGGTTGATCAACAAGGAGTTTTGGTATGTTTTGGAGTGCAGAATTTCGTGTGATATGGTGTGTGCAAGCTGACCGAAATTCTAGAAAAAAGAAGGCGATAAAAATCTGGTTTGTATAGCTAAAATAATCTGAATTGGTGAGAGGTGTTTTAGGTGATTTGAGCTAGGTTTAGAGAGGTTTGGATACCCTTAGGAGTGCAGTATTTTCGTGCAGCATATGCTTGCACAAGGCTGCCAAAAATCTGCAAGAAAAGAAGGAACAAAACCTAATTGGTTTAGGAAGGAAATAAAATCTGATTTGCTAAAGGATTTATGATAAGATTCCCTAGTCTTGGAAGAGTTTGTGTTGAGCTAGGAGTACTCCAAAGGTGACAGCACAAAGTTGGAAAATTTTCCAGATTTTCAACTTGGGTTCTATGTTCAAAATCAACAAGATTTTTTGCTTCGAAGATAACAAATTAATTCAAGCTAACTAACATAAAATCTGATTAATTAAATACAAGCTGGAATTTAATTATCCTAGCTAAGATTTTCAAAAATCAAAGTGGATAAAAGCTGAAATAAAATTTAGTCTTTATCTTTATCAAAAATCCTTGAACTTAGGAGATAAATATGGAGACTTATCCCCTAAGAAAATGGCGCTGAAATTTAAGAGAATAGCTAGTATTTTCGGTCAAGGCATGAAGAAATCTAGAAAAAGAATTCAAAAAGAAAGCTAAGATTCACAAGCGGTAAGATTCGAACTCAAGTCACCAAAGGACAATTAACAAACCTAACCATTAATCCAAATCAACTCCGGTATTAATATTTCTCTAAGAAATTCTTTTCACCCTAATTCTCATCCCTCCATTTCCTCTACTAATTTTTTTCCCTAAATAATATCCAATTAATGCAACAACATAATTATTTCCCTCAAATAAATTAATGCAAGAGCAACCTTGGAAATCACATGCACCCATGCAATCATAATTTTAAAATATCACATTAAATGCAAAATACTATGCAATGCATGACTTTTCCCCCTAGGTCAAAGGTGGTTTTGGGTGGGGTATTACATTCCCTCCCTCTTAAGAGAATTTCACCCCGAAATTCAGATTCCATACCCTTAGAGCATATCCAGATACTTCCGTCTTAACCATTCTTTAGTTTTCCACGTCGCATCCTGCGCTCCATGATGATCCCAAAGTATTTTTACCATAGGTATCTGCTTGTTCCGAAGAGTCTTGATACTCCGCTCCAAAATCTTGACTAGTTTCTCCACATAACTCAAATTCGGATGCAATTCCAAAGGTTCCTCATGAAGTACATGGCTTGGATCGGGGTTGTACTTCTTTAGCTGAGACACATGGAAAACATCATGTATCCCGGTTAGTCCGTCGGGTAGATCCAATCTATAGGCGACTAGCCCAACCTTTTCCATTATCGGAAACGGTCTCAAATACCTAGGACTCAACCCTCTCTTCGGCTGCCTCAGTGTTCCTCTGCTAGGAGTCAGCTTCAAGAACACGCAATCACCCACTTGGAACTCCAGTTCCTTCCTGCTATTATCTGCGTAACTCTTCTGTCAGCTTTGAGCTACTCTCAGTCTTTCTCTAATGACCTTAACCTTATCCGTCATTTCTTGAATACATACCTCTCCGGTCTTTCTAATGTGCCCCTCTTCTGTCCATCCCCAGTATATTGGTACTTGACATTTCTACCTATATAAAACTTCATACAGCGCCATCCCAATCAATGCTTGATGACTGTTGTTATATGCCAATTCTGCATGCGGTAAACACTCAATCCACTTGTCTCCAAAGTCCAAAATATGCGCCCGGAGCATATCCTCCAATATCTGAATGACTCTTTCGGATTGACCGTCGGTCTGCAGATGAGCAGAGGTGATGAATTTCAACGTAGTACCCAAAGACTCCTGAAACTTATCCCAAAATCTAAAAGTGAACCTGGGATCCCTATCTAATACGATGCTTGACAGTACACCATGCAACCTTATAATTTCCTGAGTATAACCCTGAGCTAACTTTTCCATCGAGTCCCTTATGTTCACGGGTATAAAATACGCTGTCTTGGTCAGTCTGTCCACTACCACCTAAACTGCATCCTTGTGTGACTTGGTCATCGGAAGGCCAGTCACAAAATCTATAGTCACCTCTTCCCATTTCCACTCAGGAATCGATAGTGGTTGCAATAGACCTGGAGACTTCTTGTGTTCCACTTTAACTTTTTGGCATGTCAGGCACGTTGATACCTACTGCACCCCATCTTTCTTCATTCCAACCCACCAATATTTCTTCTTCAAATCATGATACATCTTTACTTCCCCAGGGTGTATGGTATACTTGCTCCTGTGAGCTTCGTCAAATATCCTCTTCCTTAAGTCTTGGGTGTCAGGTACACATATCCGGTCCCGAAAATACAGTATCCCTTTCTCGTCGGTCCGAAAATCTTTACCTCCTCTCCCAATCTCTTTTCCTTTGAAAACTTGAAACTCCACACTGCCTTACTAGGCAGCTACAATTTCCTGCTCCAAATCAGGCTTCAAGGTCAAGTTACTTACACAGATCTTCCCCTCTTAAACTCCTGCTTCATGCTCTAGGATTTCCTACACTGCTAACACCTCCTGAACTCTCAAGTGTGCTATCTTCACTTTACGACTCAGAGCGTCAGCTGCCCCATTTACTTTGCCAGGATGGTAATTAATGGGGTACCTATACTCTTCCAAGAACTCCATCCATCGACGCTACCGAAGATTTAAGTCCTTTTGCATAAAAATGTACTTCAAACTCTTATGGTCGGTAAAGACTTCATACTGTGCTCTGTATAGATAATGTCGCCACTTCTTCAGGGCAAATACTATGGCTGCCAACTCCAAATCATGGGTCAGATAATTGACCTCATGTGGTTTCAGCTTCCTAGACGCATAAGCAATGACCTTCCTATCATGCATCAGCACTGCTCCCAAACCTTCCTTGGATGCGTCCGTGTAGAGTGCATAGGGCTTGTCGGCCTCGGGTAAACTCAGCACTGGCACTGTAACCAATCTCCTTTTAAGCTTTTGGAAACTTTTCTCGCACTTCTCGCTCCAAGCAAAGCCAATATCCTTCTTTAGTAGCTACTCCATCGATGAAGCCAGGGTAGAGAAATTCTTAATGAAACGCCGATAATACCCAGCCAATCCAAGAAAACTTCGTATCTCAGTAGTATTCTCCGGTTGCTTCCAATTAGCTATGGCATCCACCTTGGCAGGGTCCACCTTGATCCCATCCTTGGATATCACATGGCCGACGAAGGATACCGAGCTTAACCAAAACTCACATTTACTGAACTTAGCGAAGAGCTTGAATTCCCTTAGCTTTTCCAGTACTAATCTAAAGTGCTCCGCGTGCTCCTCTAGATTCTTGGAGTAGATTAAGATATCATCGATAAAGATGACCATAAACTTGTCCAAATATGGTTGGAAAACTCGATGCATCAAGTCCATGAAAATTGCTAGTGTGTTAGTTACACCGAACAGCATTATCACAAATTCATAATAGCCATACCGTGTGTTGAAAACGGTCTTAGGAATGTCTTCCTCCTTAATCCTCACCTGGTAGTATCCTTGTCACAGGTCCAATTTCGAAAAGTAAGCTGCGTCTTGAAGTTGATCAAATAACTCGTTGATCAAGGGTAAAGTGTACTTGTTCTTGATCGTTAAGTTGTTCAGTCCCCGATAATCGATGCATAATCTCAAAGTACCATCTTTCTTCTTAACAAACAATACCGGTGCTTCCCACGGCGACGTACTCGGTCGAATATATCCTTACCTCACCAACTCTTCCAGTTGCTCCTTTAATTCCTTCAATTCCGTCGGTACATCCGGTAGGGGGTTCTTGACACAGGTTTTGCTCCAGGAATCAGATCCACGGTAAACTCAACTTCTCGCTCAGAGGGTAGAGAAGTGAGCTCAGCAGGGAAGACGTCTGAAAAATCCTTTACCACCTCCGTTCTCTCTAAAGTACACTAATCTTTAGGTTTGTTCAGAAGATACGCCAGATATCCTGCACATCCGCTCCTAAGCAACTTTCGAGCCTTAGCACCAGCAATCAAGAATTTCAGTTCCTTAGATGGCCCGGGGTCTCCACAGTTGAAGCACCTCCTTACTCCCCTATTGGTCCAGCAATTCCTCTAAGTGTGTCCATGTTTTCCACAGAGTCGGCAACTAAGGTTACTTTGCGTCGGTCCTGTCATAGGCACTCAAAGTTGCTTCCCCCGGTTTCCCTACTGCATAGGGCCAGTAGGTCGCTTGTTACTCGGAGGCCTCATGGGTGGACGAGTCGGTTGGAAAGGCCTACTCACCGATCGGTACCGATCTTCATTCTTCGTCTGGGATGCTGCGTCCATGGCGGCAGTGTTTGATGTTGGCTGTGATGGAGCCAATGCCTTCCTCAAATCTAGTCTCAGCCCTTTCACAAACTGACGAGTGCACTTCTGTTTCGTGTTGACCATGCATTTGCGGTACTTAGACAAATGCACAAATCGAGCTGCATACTGAGTGACTGTCATGCCTCCCTGCTTGAGGGTTTGAAACTCATCCTCCCTTTTCTCAGCTACCCACTGGGGAATGTACTCAGCACGAAAAGCTTCGGTGAAGTTGTCCCATGTCCATTCCTACTCTTCTCTCTCCCAGTCACTCTGTACCCGTTGCCACCATGCTCGCGATGGTCCCCTCAGTCGGAAAGTAGCAAACTTCACCATCCTCTCTTCTACATATTGCAAAGCAGCAAAGATGTCCTCCATCTATTCGATCCACTGCTCTGCCTTCTCATCTTGCTCCACCTCCCCTTGAAATATGGGAGGTTGGAATTTCAGAAAACGCTCCAGAGCCTCATCTTCTCCCTGCGGTGATCTCTTGGCCACCTTGTCCACTCTCTCGGTTAAATTTTGTAAGATCGAAGCCATATTGTCAAAAGCCTATCCCATAGTCACATCCCGAGACCTCCCAGAAGCTAACCCTTGCTCCTGCTATAGGTGTTCCTCCACTTCAGGTGTGGAACGATGCATGTGCTCAAATTTTGTGGTTGAAGCCACACTTTCCTGGATGGTTCTGCTATGAATGACAGTCCTGCGTCTTGGAGCCATCTTTGACCACATTCGCTTAAGTCAGATAATTACCAAGGGGGAAAGGTATGCTCGGATACATGATCAGATAATAATAATGATATCTACTTATCCTAAGAGAAAATTTGATGGTATTATATAGGGGAAAACCAAGTAATAAGTAAAACCCATGCTTTTCATAAAAATCATACTTTCAAAAAAAAGAAAAGAGGTTATCACATGTGATACCCTTTTATTCAGCAGAATAGTTAAACCCTACCAGTAACATGCTTCTTCAAAAAGAATAAATAACTAAAAGAATGTGAATCCCAAAAAGAAAAAAGGAGAGTAAATGCACACCCCACAACTACGTACCCTAAAAGGGTGGGGATGTCGCACCGTCCCGTAGGACAAGGGGTCTTTAGAACGAGGTATAAAATATAAAGGCAATCTCCAAAAGGATCAGCTTAGATAAATAAATAAATACTCTTATTACATCAGGCTCAACTTGGAGAAAAACGGAATAAAACAAAATATTGTTTAGAAGCATAAGCAACAAATGTCTCCTAGAACGAATAGAGAAAATAGCAAAAGCTTCAACTATTACATGCCCCGCTGACTCAGCACAGTCTATCCCCTGAAAACATGATGTAAAACAGTGTGAGAATAAATCTCAGTAAGTCCTGTGTGTGCACATGGTGTTTTAAATAGTACGTGTATGCAAAATGTAAAACATTTGTAGAAATAATTTGGCAAGTCATAAACAATCTCTTTTCGCAAGGAGTGGGTTTTCCTCATTGTCACACTTTGTACAAAATAAATCCTTCACTCGGATAAAAGTCATGTCACCACACGTTGGGCTCCATGAGAACAAATTGGCCAAGGCACCACACTTTGTGCACCTTATCCGGACCAGATTACCACACGTTGGGCGTTCTGATCAAGGTGAGTGTACAGCCCACCGGGTGAGATATTACTCCCTCTTTACACCCAACAAAACCATCCGGGTGTCCATGTCGGGAATATAAATAATACCTTTTAGGTATAATGCTAGCTCGGACTGGCCTGACCAACCAACACTGTCGCCTTTTCGAGCAGAGTTTATCTTCTGGAGGTGGCCTCCTGCCGAAGACATACGCTAGCCCTCCAAGACTAGTATTGTTAGCCTACCCTTATTGAGTACTCAACGAACATATTTGTCAATTCCTGATTCAAAATAATTTCAAATCTCGGCTTGGTAAAACGTGGTTTTCTTTAAAAGAGATTTCTAAAAATTTAAGGAAAAGAATAGTTTTCTTGATAAAATCATTAGTTGGACAAAACCGTTTAAAGAATAAATATCCACGTTTACAACCCAAGCAAACATAGTTTAACAATAGCTTTACAAAGCTTCACAACATAGACTCGCCATCACAACCTTTAACAAAACAGTTTATAAAAGGACTTACCATCACAACATTTAATAAAAGAGTTTATGCAGGGACTTACTTGATATGCCTCAGATAAATGCGATAAATTCACAGCTGGCTTTCCTTAATTATCCTCCTGATCTAAACTATATAATATCATGATCAGGGTCTCAATTAATTCAAACATGCTCTAATCCCATTTATTTTCATAACAATTCGCAATCTCCTATTTAATTCCAAGTAAACTATTCAATCCCCAAAGATCAAATACTACGACCACATGTTTATCTCGCTAATAAACACCATTACACTTTACTTTCGACATCAAGGGAGGGTATTCCCTTACCTTGCAACTACCGGGTAATGAGGTTTCGATGCTCCTATGGTGATCGTCCCGAGTTCGCTTGAGAAGAAGAAAGAAGCTACCTCCTTTGCTTCAGTTGACCGAAAATTTAGGAAGAAGAGGAAATCAGCCTCTATAGGGTGTGATTTAAGGGTGGAAGAAAGAGAAAAGAATCATTAGAGAAAACGGCATCAAGAGGTTGAAAGGATTTTTGCTTACCTTAAGGGGTGTTCGATTTTTGCTTGGAATAACTCTTGTGTTTTCGAAAATTTGCATAGAGAAGTTGCTGAAATTTTCGTGTAGAATGGAGAGGGTAGACGGTTGTTATGGTTTAAAATTGGAGAAGATTGGTTTAGGGTTAGGTGGTGATGTTTAGATAGACTTCTAATGGCTTTAGGTTTCTTGGACAGCTAAGGCGAAATTTCAGCTTGCGCGCGTCTCCTTGCTGCCGGTTTTTAGGTGAGTTTTATGGAGGAAAAGTTTCTACAATTTTGCTCCTTTATGCTGGCCAAAATACTGCCCAAAAGAAGGCTGAATGTGTTCAGAATTTTGACCAAACAAGGAAGAGTTTGTGTGGATGTTGATGACGAAAAATCCTGTGCAAGCTGTGCGAAATCGCTGAACAAAAGGAGAAAAAATTCTGGATTGTTCAGGCTATAATTCTGCCGAAATTTCTAGAGAAAAGATGAGGGTTTTGGGCGCTGAAATTGGCTTGATCAACAAGGAGTTTTGGTAGGTTTTGGAGTGCAAAATTTCGTGTGTTTTGGAGTGCAAAGCTGGACGAAAATTCTGTGCAAGCTGACCGAATTTTCCTGGTTTCCAAGCTACCGAAAATCAGTAGTTTTTGGCGATAGAAATTCTGATTTTGTTCAACTAAGGTAGTTGAATTATTAAGGAGTGTTCTAGGTGTTTTGTGCTAGGATTTCCAGAGTTGGATTGTAGCTAAAGAAGCTGGAATTTTTGGACAGCTTATGTGGATACAAAGCTGCCGAAATTCAGCTAGGAAAAAGGAAGAAAATCCTAGTTGAATTTGGATTGAAATAAAATCTGATTTTATCAAGGATTTGGATAGGATTTCCTCTAGTCCTAGAAGAGTTTAGATTGAGCTACAAGTCCTCCAAGAAGTGGTGGCACTTGCTGGAATTTTTTTCCAGATTTTTAGCTAACCTTCTAGGATTGAAATCAACAAGATTTCCTAGTAGGAAAAGGATTCATTAATTCCACCTATCCATGGCAACATCTATCTAACTAAAATCAAGCTAATATTTTAATTACTAGCTAGGGTTTTTTCGAAATCCTAAGGAACACAAGCTGAAAATTAAAGGTGAACTTTATTCACATCAAAGTCCTTGAATTTAGGAAATAAATATAGAGACTTATTTTCTTGGAGTAAAAATACTAAAATTTCTCTAGGATAGCTAGGTTCTTTTTCGGCAAAGACAAGAAATGGTCTAAAGAAAAGAATTTCAAGAAGAGAAACTAACTTCACAAAAGGTAGGATTCGAACTCGGGTCACCAAAGGAAATCACCAACCTCCCCGCTATTCCAAAACAACTCCAATGCTAATTTTTCTACAAGAAATTCTTACCACCCCAATACTCATCCTTCCAAATCTTCGACCAAACCTCCATTAACCAAGTCTTTAACAACACAACTATTTCACATCAATTAATTCAAATGCAAGAGCAACGGAAAAATTCACATGCATCATGCAAATAAAATTATTCTAGCTACCACATAAAATGCAAGATGCTATGCAATGCATGACTTTTCCCCATAGTCAAAGGTGGTTTTCGGCAGGGTATTACATCCCCTCCCCCTTAAGAGAATTTCGTCCCGAAATTCTGATTTCATACCCTTCGAGCATACCCGGATACTTCCGTCTTAACCATTCCTCCGTTTCCCACGTTGCATCCTGTGCTCCATGATGATCCCAAAGTATCTTCACCATGGGTATCTGCTTGTTTCGGAGCGTCTTGATACCCCGCTCCAAGATCTTGACGGGTCTCTCAACATAACTTAGATTGGGTTGCAATTCCAACGGTTCCTCATTGAGTACATGACTCGGATCGGGATTGTACCTTTTCAACTGGGAGACATGGAATACGTCATGCATCCTGGTTAGACCATCAAGTAGATCCAATCGGTAGGCAACCGGTCCAATTTTCTCCAATATTGGGAATGGTCCCAAATACCTAGGACTCAACTTCCCTCCCCTCGGATGTTTCAGGATTCCTCTACTAGGAGTCAACTTCAAGAATGCACGGTCACCTACTTGGAACTCCAATTCCCTCATCCTAGTGTCTGCATAACTTTTCTGTCTGCTTTGTGCTGCCCTTAGCCTTTCCCGAATTAACTTAATCTTTCCGGTCATCTCCTGAATGCATACTTCACCAGTCTTTTTAACGTTCCCTTCTTCTGTCCATCCCCAGTATATCGGTACATGGCATTTTCGCCCATACAGTGCTTTGTACGGCGCCATTCCAATCGACGCTTGATAGCTGTTGTTATATGCTAACTCCGTATGCGGTAAAGACTCAATCCACTTGTCTCCAAAGTCCAATATACTTGCTCGGAGCATGTCTTCCAGTATCTAAATGACTCTTTCGGATTGACCGTCTGTTTGCGGATGATCAGAGGTGCTGAATTTCAGGGTCGTGCCCAAGGACTCCTAGAACTTACCCCAGAACCTTGAAGTGAATCTAGGGTCCCTATCCGACACGATGCTCGACGGTACACCATGCAACCTTACAATTTCTCGGGTATATGTCTGAGCCAACTTTTCCATTGAGTCCCTTACATTTACCGGTATGAAATGCGCTGTCTTGGTCAATCGGTCCACTACCACCCAGATCGCATCTTTGTGTGACTTGGTCATCGGAAGGCTAGTCACAAAGTCCATGGTCACCTCTTCCCATTTCCATTCGGGAATCGGTAACGGTTGCAGTAAACCTGCAGACTTCTTATGCTCCATCTTAACCTTCTAGCATGTCAGGCAGGTTGACACATGCTGAACTACATCCCTCTTCATTCCAGCCTACCAATATTTCCTCTTCAAGTCTTGGTACATCTTTACCTCCCCAGGGTGTATGGTGTATTTGCTCTTGTGCGCTTCGTCTAGTATCCTCTTCCGTAAGTCTTGGATGTCCAGTACACAAATCCGGTCCCGAAAGTACAATGCCCCCTTCTCGTCGGTCTGGAAATCGCCTCCTCCTCTCGCAATCTCTTTCTCCCTGAAAGTTTGAAATTCTGTGCTGCCCTGTTGACCTGATACAATTTCCTGGTCCAGATCGGGTTTCAGGGCCAGGTTACTCACGCAGATCTTCCCCTTTTGCACTTGATCCTCTTTCTCCAGGATATCCTGGACTGCCGACACCTCCTGTATTCTCAAGTGTGCCATTTTCACCTTCCGACTTAGAGCGTCTGCTACCACATTCGTTTTACCTGGATGATAGTTAATAGGGCACTTATATTCTTCCAGGAACTCCATCCACCTACGCTGCCGGAGATTCAAGTCCTTTTGTGTGAAGATGTACTTCAAACTCTTATGGTCCGTAAAAACCTCGTATTGTGCACCATACAGGTAATGTCGCCATTTCCTCAAGGCGAACACTATAGCTGCTAGCTCCAGGTCATGCGTGGGGTAATTAACTTCGTGCGGCTTTAGCTTCCTAGATGCATAAGCTATGACTTTCCCTTCCTGCATCAGCACAGCTCCTAGTCCTTCCTTTTGCCCATAATGGCCTTCACTCCAAACGATCAGTTCGAGTCTGCTGCCGCAATTGGGAATTAATTAATTTGATAAGCGGGGGTCGTTCGTAGGCTCACTCACCTTTAGCTCTTCCTCTTTGGGATGAAAACCCCATCCTTGCTTAACCTGTGTAAAATTCCTTGCCTGAATTGAATAGCTCATCGTCCTCGATTTGGTCACCTCAGTCTTCCTCAGATGGAAGTTCCTCCGTGTCCATGCTCTGGCCTAACCACATCGCATTGTTCTCCTCGCCATGCTTTCCTTCTTTCTTAAAGGGAGAAGTCCATACCAGAAGCACCGGTAGCCTTTTTCTACCAATTGTACTGCAAAATTAAACATAGGCCAAGATGGCGGTTACACCAATTCCGCAGTCTTACATGATCCAATTACAATGTACGTCGGCACCGGACCATAAGAATCATGCACAGATTATCAATTCCTTTTTGAAACTTCAATAGGAGACCACCTCCCCCTTCTTTGGCGATAAGGCTCATCAGTAGATTGACTACGAGGCCGAAGAGTATAAATTACTACAGGGGTTACCACTCTTGCAAGAGGACAAGAAAAGAATGCAAAGAACGGGCGACTATCACCCACTCCTGCAAGACTTCTTTGGGTTCCAGAGTTCGTTTAAACAACAGACACGACCTTTTCTAAAGAGTTTAAAGAGGAACGAGTGTAATACCAAGGAGCTGCCAGAATGGTAAGAGTGGGGATGCATCTGTATAGAGTGCATAGGGCTTATTAGCTTCGGGCAGGCTCAGTACGGGTGCTGAAATCAACCTCCTCTTAAGTTCTTGGAAGCTCTTCTCGCACTTCTCACTCCAAGCAAAAACGACATCCTTCTTCAACAGTTGTGTCATCGGTGAAGCTAAAGTGGAGAAATTTTTAATGAATCGCCGATAGTACCCGGCCAACCCAAGGAAACTTCGTATCTCGGTAATGTTCTCCGGTTGTTTCCAATTAGCTACGACTTCTACCTTAGCAGGGTCCACCTTGATCCCCTCCTTGGATATCACGTGACCAAGGAAAGACACTGAGCTCAGCCAAAACTCACACTTACTGAACTTAGCGTAAAGCTTGAATTCCCTCAGCTTCTCTAGGACCAACCTTAAGTGCTCCGCGTGGACCTCCGGATTTTTGGAGTAGATCAAAATGTCATCAATGAATATAACCACGAACTTGTCCAAGTAGGGTTGGAAAATGCGATGCATCAAATCCATGAATACTGCTGGTGCGTTGGTTACACCGAACGGCATTACTACAAATTCGTAATGGCCATACCGCGTGTTGAATGCAGTCTTAGGAATGTCTTCTTCTTTGATCCTCACCTAATAGTATCCTTGCCGTAGGTCCAATTTCGAAAAGCAAGCAGCACATTGCAGTTGATCAAACAACTCATCGATCAAAGGTAGAGGGTATTTATTCTTGATCGTTAGATTGTTCAGTCCCCGATAATCGATACATAGCCTCAAGGTACCATCTTTCTTCTTGACAAATAACACCGAGGCTCCCCACGGTGATGTACTCGGCCGAATGTAGCCTTGCCTTAGCAATTCTTCCAATTGCTCCTTCAACTCCTTCAACTCTGTCGGTGCCATCCGGTAGGGGGGTTCTGGATACCGATTCTGCTCTGGGAATCAGATCTACGGTGAACTCAACTTCCCATTTAGGGGGTAGGGAAGTGTGCTCCGTAGGTAACACATCCGAAAAGTCTTTCACCACCTCCGTACTTTCCAAGGTACACTGGTCCTTTGGTTTGTTTAGGAGATACGCCAAGTATCCCGCACATCCTTTCTTGAGCAACTTCCAGGCTTTAGCTCCAGCAATAAGAAATTTCAGTTCCTTCGTTCGCTTGCCATTGAATTCAATTACATCCCGTCTAGGTCTCACAAACTGCACCGTCTTAGTCTTGCAGTCTACATGAGCTCCGTGCTTCGACAACCAGTCCATGCCCCAGATCAAGTCATAACCGTCCATGGCCAGGATTATAAGGTCGGCCTCCAGAAATTCCTTCCCAACCTCAACTCCACAACTTCCCATTTTCTTGCCTGCTTCCACCACCTTTCCCAAGGGGGAACTAACTACTAGGGTATAAGGTAGCTCATTTCCTTCCTAGCCCAGACGTGAAGCACATACTTTACTTACATAAGAGTGTGTAGATCTTGGATCTATCAGAACATTAACAAGACAACCTTGGACCTGAAACTCTCACTTTTCCTCTCTAATTTGTGGCAGAACAACAACTAAAATAGCCAAGATTTTTCTCTCTTTTTCTACAGATTTCACACAGAATTTCTGATTGTCAAAACTCACTCAAACTCCTTCTAGTTTTGGACAAGAACCTGAACACGCACAACCCTATACTTGAGCACTATTTCAGCCAGCCTAGGGGAGTAATCCCATATTATTTTTCTCCCCTTAACCTCTCTTAGTTTCAGCCAGCAATCAGGTATAACAAGATGCTAGATTTTCGGCCTTGCAGCCAAGGAAGTTTAGAGCTGTTAGGAGACCTTCATAACATCAACTTCCAACCCTAGATCAAACTCTCCTAACCCTAAACCAAGTTAGCCATCCACTCCCTCCTTGCTGCACGAAATTCCAGCAAACTCTCTCTTGCAAATTTCAAAAAACACAAGAGCAATCGCTAGGCAAAAATAAACACACCTTAAGGTAAGCTAAAATCCTCTCAACCTCTCGATTCATTTCTTCCATTGATTCTTCTTTGTTTCTTCTCTTGAACCATGCCATATAAGGGCTGATCTTACCTTTCTTTCTTAACTTTCAGTGAAGAGGAGCAAAGAAGGCAGCTTCTTTCTTCTTTTCAAACGAACTTGGGATAATCACCATAGGGGCATCGAGATTTTGTTAATCCGGTGGTTGTAAGGTAAAGGAATTCTTACCCTTGAGGTTGAAACTAAGGTTTAATGTGATTGATGATGTCTATGGAAGTATGATAGCATGATGAATGTGTTTAGTTGGGATAGATGAATATTTTGAGATGAGTACGTATCAAGCATGTTCAATAGATAGCGATGCTATGTTTGATGTGATAATGATGGATGTGAATTGTGATGGTTAAGTCAAGACCTTTTTGATATATTGTTCATATCTTTGATGGATATATGGTCTTGGTGTATGTACTTTGAGGAAAGGGGTACTTTATTTAAAGTTAGATAATGGATCATGAGTTGTTCTGGGAATAAATGAGTTTAAATGCAAGCTTGAGCCGATTGAGACCCTGATCATGATATTATGTAATTCTAGATGAGGAGGTTATCTGAAGGAAGTGAGCAATTGATTTTTATCTTGTTTATCTGAGGCGTGTCAAGTAAGTCCTTGCATAAACTCTTTTTGTTAAATGCTCGTGGTGGCAAGTCGAATGTTGAACAGCTTTGTAAAGCTATTGTTGATCTATGATTATTTGGGTTGTAAACGTGGATGTGTATTCTCTAAATGGTTTTGTCAAACTAATTCCTTTACCAAGAGCTATTCTTTCTCTTAAATGTTTTAGAAAACTCTTTTTAAAGAAAACCATGTTTAAGAAAGCCAAGGTATGGGATTATTATTATGAGTCAGGAATTGATAGATATGTTCGTTGAGTACTCAATAAGGGTAGGCTAACAATACTAGTCTTGGAGGGTATGAGTGAGCCTTCTAGCAGGCGGCCACCTCCAGAAGATAAGCTCTGTTTGAAAAGGCAACAGTATTGGTTGGTCCGGCCGGTCCGAGCTAGCATTTGTACTTGGTAAGGTATTATTTTCCCGACATAGACACCCGGATGGTTTTGTAGGGTGTAGAGATGGAGGAGTATCTCACCCGGTGGGCCGAGCACCCACCTTTGATCAGAACGCCCAAAGTGTGGTAATCTGATCCTGTTAAGGTGCACAAAGTGTGGTACCTTGACCGTTTTCTTATCATGGGGCTCAAAGTGTGGCACCATGATTGTTTATTCGAGTGGATAATTTATTTTGTACAAAGTGTGAAAAGAGAAAACTCTACTCCTTGCAAAGAGAAATTATTTATGACTTGCCAAATATTTCTGTAAATATTTTTAGCTATTCATTCATGAACTATACAAAGTACCATGTGCACACACAGGACTTACTGAGATGTTAATCTAACACTGTTTTATATCAAGTTTTCAGGAGATTGATTATGCTGAGCAAGCGGGATGTGTAATAGTTGGTGTTTTTGTTATTTTCATTATGTTTTGAGAGACAATTGTTGATTTATGCTTTTGGAATTGATGGTTGCTTTTGTTTAGATTTGCTCCCGTTTGAGCCTGATGTAATAAGAGTTTTCCTTTTTTTTATCTAAGTTTAATTTCTTTGGGTTGTCTTTATCTTTTGTACCTCATTTTAAAGACCCCTTGTCCTCGGGATGGGGCGACATCTTCACCCTTTTTAGGGTACGTAGTTGGGGGGTGTTACAATTTTATACTACCTTTTAAATGAACCATCGTTCAAAACTTAAATCCAAATCTCTGGCAATTTTGACAGCGAAAACTAGCCATTTTCTAGCCGTTGGAACTTCACTTTATCCCTCTATAAAAGGTTTCAAAACTCGGTTTGAAAGTAGATTTTTGTCCTATCCTTCTAAGAAACACTCTTACTATATAAAAAATAAAAATCTCCTTTATCATAGTGCTTCACAGTGAAATCAAATTGTGTCCTAAAGGTAAAAGTGTTTGAGCTTATTCTTCGTTTATGTTTTCTTAAAGGAGTGAACCACTTTTATTTCATTTATTTTCAATCTTCTTTGTGTATTAAGGTTGTGGTGTAAAACCCATTTGGGGTGAACTTTGATTTGTTGGTTGATTGACAGGTTTTGGAAAACTCAGTGTGGTGATCCTCTCTTGTATTTGGTACAGATTGATACTTTTGGGTTGGGTGAATAAAATTTAGTTGAAAATCTTTAAGTGTGAGCTTAAGGTAGTGGATGTAGATCTTGGTAGATCAAACCACTATAAATCCCTTATTGTATCTATCTGTATTTATTTCCAGATCGGTTGCAATCGTCCTAGCTCAAATTTTCTTTGCTCTTTAAATAAATCTTTTAAGGTCCTCACCAACCCATTTTCAATCTAACATTAATTACATCGTGCATCTTGCCTTATTCTGAGTTTAGATATTCCTTAAGTCATTCTGAACAACTCTCGCTGTTGTAAGTATTGTTGGTCAAAAATTCGAAGAATAGTTTTGTTTTCAAAATAGATTTTATTCAAGAGTATTTTTTTTTCATTTTCCAAAAATATTATTCACCCCCTCTAAGGTTTTTCATTTGGTTTCAGAGCTTGGTCTACTCTATTTTAGGTGTAACAATTGTGTAGAAAAGATCTTCATGGCAAACTCATCTGCTCTTCCGCATGTTTAAGGATCCTTAACAAATTGACCTCTATTATTCAATGGAAATAATTATATATTCTGGAAAAATAGGATGAAGCTCTATGTTTGTTCAATTAATTTTGAATTGCGGAATCTGATTGAGAATGGGTCATTTGTCCTATCAAAATTTGTTGATGGTAGAAAAGTGCCTAAACAGAGTGATGAATTAGATATTGAAGATAATGCCAAAATAACATTGAACTTTCA
This sequence comes from Voacanga thouarsii, assembly GCA_026120185.1. Classification (NCBI taxonomy): domain Eukaryota; kingdom Viridiplantae; phylum Streptophyta; class Magnoliopsida; order Gentianales; family Apocynaceae; genus Voacanga; species Voacanga thouarsii. The sequence goes on from JANUWF010001750.1 coordinate 981,596, forward strand.
AGCCATGAACATTTTGTGTTGTGCCCTTGATGCCACTGAGTATAATCGAGTTAGTGGTTGTGATTCAGTCCATGATATGTAGATACTACTTGAAGTCACCAACGAGGGGACAAACCAAGTTAAAAAATCTAAATTGAGGCTTTTAATTCATGACTATGAATTGTTCACAATGAAACCAAATGAAAGCATAACTGATATGTTTACCGGATTTACAAATATTGCAAATGGACTTCAAGCCTATGGGAAAGTCTATTCTCTTGGTGAAAAAAATCAAAAAATTCTTGATGCATTGCCTAAGAGCTGGTAGACAAAAGCTCTAGCTGTAGAAGAATCTAAGGATTTGAAATCTTTACCAACCGAAGAGCTGATTGGCTCTCTTCTAACACATAAAATGAAACTTAAGAAGTTTCAAGAATTCGATGACCATGATAAAGGAAAAGGGGAATAGCACTGAATGCTGAAAAAGAGGAAGCTGAAACTAGTCAATCGAATAGTATTGATGAGACTGAAGTAGATACTGAAGAATTAGCCATGATTGCGAAGAAATTCAGAAGGATGATTAAAGGAAACTTCAAAAGAGGGAAGAAGTTTGTAAAGAGAAAAGGACAGACCTTAACATTTAAGCCTCAATGTTATGAATGCAAAAGCATGGAACATTTCATTGTTGATTACCCAGTTGCTAAAGAAAAGGAAGGTAGAATGCTTAAGAAGAAGAAAAAGGATCTAAAAGCAAAGAATGACAAAGGATTGATGGGACTTGCGACCAAAATAAGTCCAAGTTTGAGGTTGATGATTCTGAAAACGAAACTGCCAACATATGCTTCATTGCAATGGAAATTGAGGTGAATTCCACTACCACTAATTCCATATCTAATTTGTATAATTCTGATTATGAAAAGTATGATAATCCAAATGAATTGCTAGTTGACATGTTCCATGAACTGAAAAAGGTTTTTAGAAGAAATAACAAAATGAAAATGAAAATTGACTATTTGATGAATGAGAAAGAAAAGTTGTTAAATGAGAACAAAGTGTCTCTTGAGTCACATATGTGTGCTATTTTGGAAAAGGATGTTATCATCACTGCCCTATATCATGTGTCTCTAGAAAATGTATACTTATATGATAAAATTCATTCTGTTGAAGGTATGGTTAGCAAGTTTGATAATATGAAAAATAGAGTCAATGATCTTACTACATGCTTTGAAAAGTTTAGAAATGACAAGAACAACTTGGAAAAATTACTTAGTGCTCAACACTTAGCTGGAAATCGAAATGGCCTTGGTTATAGGCATGAAATCAAAGATAAAAATCACAAACCTCACTTTGTAAAAGTTGCCTCATTATATATGACACATAAATTCTGCACATATTGTGAAAAATCTGGACATAAAGCATCTAGGTGTCATGTTAAGAAGAAAGTGGAATCCGGTGCAAAAACATTTTGAAAAATTAGAGGAAACACTACTAACTCCCGTGGACCCAAGAAAATGTGGGTACCAAAAATCACTCTTCGTCCTCATGTATAGGCACATTCATTAGAGAAAATGAGCTTCACAAAGTGGTTTTTGGACAGCAGATGTTCAAGACATATGACTGGAAATACAGCTCTATTAGAAGATGTGCAAACCATAACTGAAGGATTCGTTACCTTAGGAGACAAAAATAAAGGAAAAATTCTTGGCATACGTAACATTGATAAAGGTTATTCAACCATTATAAAACAAGTGTTATTAATTGATGAGCTAAAATATAACTTGCTTTACATTAGCCAATTATGTGACAACGGTTGCAATGTCATTTTTGAGAAGGATTCTTGCTCTATCATGGATAGCTCAAATAATGAACCAATCTTTGCTGCCAACCATATTGGAAATGTTTATGTATTCTATGTAAATGATCTTATAGCTCATGGTATTAGATATCTTTCCTTGCATGACAATGATGGCTATCTTTGGCATAGAAGATTAGGCCATGTATCATTTAATTTGCTAAACAAATTATTTTTAAAAGAGCTTGTTAGGGGACTGTCCAAAATGAAGTTTGATAAAAGCAAAATTTGTGTTGCATGCCAATTTGGAAAACAAAACAAAACTTTTTTCAGATCCAAGAAAATGATTTCCACCTCAAAACCTCTTGAATTAATTCATATGGATTTGTTTGGACAATGAGGACCACTAGCCTTGGTGGTGAAAGGTATGCTTATGTGTTAGTTGATGACTTCTCAAGATTCACTTGGACTTTATTTCTTGGACAAAAGGACGAAGCCGTTTCTAAATTTTCAAAACTGTTCAAGCACGTCCAAAACTCTATTGGATGCGAACTAATTTCTATTAGAAGTGATAATGGTAGAGAATTTTGCAGCAGTGAATTTACACACTTTTGTGATGAAAACGGAGTATTTCACAACTTTTCAGCAGCTAAAACACGTCTACAAAACGGTGTTGTCAAGAGGAAGAATCAAACTTTGCAAGAAATGGTTAGATCCATGATTTGTGAAATCTCCATTCTAAAATATTTTTGGGCTGAAGCAGTAAATATAGTATGCTATATTGTAAATTGAGTGATGTTGAGACATTTCTTAAGAAAAACATCCTTTGAGCTTACGTTTGACAAAACTCCGTCAATTTCTTATTTCAAAGTATTTAGTTACAAATGTTTTGTTCTTAATACCCAAGATAATCTTGAAAATTTTGATAGCAAATCTGATGAGGCCATATTCCTTGGATATTCTTCCAATAAAAAGGGTATATAGAGTGTACAAGAAGAGAACTCTATGTGTGGAAGAATCCATACATGTTTTTTATGAATCTAACATTTATACTTCAAGGAAAGATGATGACGATGTAGGAAGTTTAAAGGAAAGAGGGAAAGAACAACACAAAGTGTAAAACCCCACCAAAACCTATCCTAGAATTAGAGGGATATGGTGCATATCATGTCATCTTTCATGAAATATATTTCTTGAATGATTTCTTGTGCCTTAGAATGGTAGTATATGGGTTATATGGTTTATTTATGCTTGTTGTGTAGTAAAGATGAAAAGGTAATTTTATTTGAAGGTGAAATAGGAAAAAGGTTTGAGGCTTAGATAAGAAGAGAATTTGGTTGGTAAAATAAGAATAAGAGTTAGTATGGTTCAATGGTTGGATCTTTGTAAATTAATCTCTAAGGTCTTGAGTTCAAATCCCATTACCTAAGTTTTATTCATAATTATCTTAACCGATGTTTGAATTTTCTTTTTTCTTACATTCCTTAAAGTTAGGAATGTTAGGGAAGAAATGGTGGTAGTGTCTTAACCGTGTGATCTTGTTCTAAAAAGATTTCTAGAAGAATTCTTGTCTCCATTATTTTTGCAAGCCTTACCCTAACCAATTTGAATTTAAACTACTCCTATTTCTTTAATTCATTTTTGTATCTATAAAAGTCTTGGATAATTCCTTGCTTAGAATTTCGAAAATTCTAGCTCTTGTGGGATAGAAGGTTGGCTGAAATTGTGGAGGAGAAATAGGAACAAGTTCTCAATTAAATCACCATAGTTATTCCTCCAAGAACTTCATTGTCTTCTTATTCTTGTTTTGGTTAAAATATGGAAAATTTCCAGCTTTTCCTCATGGCTGGTTTTTGAAATTTGCAGCAACCATTCCCACCTAATTCTTGCTAACAACGAACTATCTTGTGTGAAGATGAAAGCTGAAATCATTGGAATTTCTCAGCTTGAACAAAGCTATACCAAACCAGAAAATTTTTCAGCAAATAGCCAAGCTTTGGACATGAACATTTAGCCATTCATTTGTGTACAAGAACACCTAAAACTTTCTTCTTTCTTCTCCAAGATGGTGGCTGGAAAACCACCATTAATGAACCTTAAAACATCTCCACTTTTCTCTCAATTTGAATTTTGGAAAAAAGCTGAAACTCTCTCAATCCTTCTTGGATAACCGAAAGCCTCCCCTAAGCTAGGCCATTCAGCCATTATTCATACACACACACACACGAAATCACACACACTCTCTTAATTTCTTTCAAGAACACCAAGAACACACACTAAGATTCTTCAACCTTTAACCACCTCTACTCATCCCAAATCACTCCAAGAACCTTCAAACCAACTAGGATTCAATCCCTACTCACTCCTAGGACACTTTATAACATAAAAAATGCCAAAGTTGATCCTTCATTCAGATCAAACACACCTTCTCGGTCAAGAACAAGAAGAACATCAAGAAGGTAACTTTAAACACCTTGGACCTTCTTCATCTCATTATCACCATTTCAATGTCACCCTAATCTCTTTCTTTCTATTTCTCTCTCTCTCTCTCTCTCTCTCTCTCTCTCTCTCTTGGTCGAAACTTGGATAGCCATTCTTGGACAAACTTCAACCAAGGAAGGACTCTCAAGCACTCAAGGACCCCCATTAAGCAGGGTGATACCTTCATCTAACGTTCATCAAATCAAGTATTTCTTTCTTGATCTTCTCTTTAAATTGTCAACCTCAAGACTCTTAGGTGGTGGATTTGATAGGTTGATTGAATAATATGGGGTTGAAGATATGTATGTGGGTGAAGGGAATGGATTTAAGACAAGCGAATTGGAATGAATGTTGTGACTTATGGATTATGCTTTAGGATCATTATATGTTCATTATGATTAAGAGCTTTATGGATGTTTTGCTGTATGATAGTCATTATACCACCAGTGTTGAGTATGCCTTCATGATGTCATTTTTTAATAAATCCCTAGATAATATTATGCCTTGTAGAATATCATCCTTCTTGTGATGTATGTTAATTCAAATCTATTTTTGGATAAATCGACATGTTATTTGTTGAATCCATATATGTATGAATATGTGTATGGATTTTCTCTAGTAATAAAATTATTGTAAGAACTACCTTTATTATTTTTAGAATTATTCTTGCTATCATTATTATTATTATTATTATTATTATTATTATTATTATTATTATTATTATTATTATTATTATTTAATTTAATTGACTAATTTCGATAAAAAAACATTTTCAAAATCAATAATTGGTTGAAATATTGTTAATTTATTAAATAAATAAATAGTAATATTTTTATTAAATATAAATAATAATATATTAGAATTAATTAATATTAAACGTGTTTTTTATTCATATTGTTATTAGTTAGCCTTACCCAAACTTTTATTTATACTCATAAATATTATTAATATTGGAATAAATTACTTATTATTAATTTTATTTGTTATTTATTATTTATTATTAAAATATTTATAATCTATTATTAATATTACTTATTCTTTGTAATATGATGATTTATTATTTATTAACAATATTAATTAGGATTGATTATTAATAGTACTCATTATTTATTACTAATTTTATTTATTAATATTACTCATTATTTATTATTTGTTAATAAATAGTTAATAAGATAATTATTATTTATTTATTATTTATAAGACCTATTTATTTTAACTTATCAAATTAATATTATTTTATAAAATACTTTATCAATTAATGTTAAAGCTTGAAGTATTGTTGTCAAAACTAGATGTTGTTTTATGTTGTTGAGCTTAAGCATGTTAGGCTAAGAATTATTTATTTAAAGCAATTGTTGTCTGGATTGGGACTTATACCCTATATTTATCCCTGGCAGGGCTAGTGTGTCTTGAACCATCTTGGAAGGATATTGTATCAAGGAAAAAGCAAGAGTTCAGGTAAGTCCATGCATAAAGATGTTTGTGAACAAAAGCATTTCTGCAAGTCAAATACATGGATTGCCGTGGAAATATACTATGGATGCAATTATAAACAATTTTCCTTTTCTTTACCAATCAATCAAACAATTTCAAATTGAGCAAGCAATTTTAATCAAAATGCTAAACGTTTCAAAAAAGCAATTTTGGCAAGAATTTTGGAAATCATAATTGCTATTTCAAAGAAAACATATTGGATGATTCTTCTTTTCCCAAAAGGGACAAATACAATGTTGAGTACTCAATAAGGGTAGAGTACTAGGACTAATCTTTGAAGGGTTGGGTAAGTCTCTAGTAGGAGGCCACCTCTGAGGGGTGAGCTCTGCCTAGACAAGATGACAGTTCTTGTTGGTCAGGCCGGTCTGAGCTAGCAATCACAGTTCAGGTGGACTGTTTATTTTTATACTGGATAACCAGTAAGTTTGGGTGTAGAGATGGAGGAGTATCTCACCCGGTGGGCCATACACCCACCTTGTATCAACATGCACAAAGTGTGGCATCCGAATCATTCTTTTGTCATGATGCACAAAGTTTGGCATCTTGACCATTCTCTTGACATAGTGCACAAAGTGTGGTGTCATGTCCATTTATGATGTATGGCTTCATAGTCAGCTTCATTAGAGTGGTTATTTCTTTTCAAGTTGAGCATTTTACTTTGCAAATGCTAATAAAACACCACTCAGTATTCAAAGATAAATTTCTGGACTTGCAGACTTTTTATTATGACTTGTTCAAAACTTGCATACATGAACTTTTTTCCCAAAATACCATGAGCACACACAGAGCTTATTGAGAAATGTTTCTCACACCTTTTTATACTATGTCTTCAGGTCGATCCTACTTCGAAAGTTGATTTACTTAAAGTAGTGGGGTGTTACACAAAGCACCACCACTGGACACTCATGTAAAAGAGAAAGAATTTGAAGAACTACAAGCTGAACAAGAAAAGCAAGAAATTGAAGAATTAATGGATCAAGAATTACCTAAGATTGGAAATACAAAACCAGTCATCCAAAAGAGCCAATCATAGGTCATCTGAGTTGCGGGGTCAAAACTAGCCGGTATTTCATAGATAATTTTGCTCTACTCTCAAGGGAAGAACCCAATAGTATTGATGTAGCTTTGCATGATGATTTTTGGATAATTGCTATGCAACAAGAGTTGAACCAATTTGAGAGAAATCAAGTTTGGAAACTTATCCCTATACCACTTAATCATCCAGTTATTGGTATCAAGTGGGTGTTTAGAAATAAATTTGATGAAAATGGAGCTATTATTAGGAATAAAATTAGACTAGTTTCCCAAGGATTCAATCAAGAAGAGGGCATTGATTATGATGAAACATTTGCTCCCGTTACTAGATTAGAATACATAAGGATGCTTCTTGCCTTTGTAATTTTCAAAAATTTTATATTTATCAATTGGATGTTAAAAGTGCATTTCTAAATGGTTTTATTGAGGAGGAAGTATATGTAGAACAACCTCTGGGCTTTATTTATGAGCATTTTCGAAATCACATTTTCAAGCTTTCAAAGGTCCTTTGTGGTTTAAAGTAAGTCCCATGAGCTTGGTGTGAAAGGCTTAGTAGATTATTACTCTCAAAAGGTTTTTCTAGAGGATTGATTGATACCACGCTATTTATTAAGTCAGAAAAATCTGGTGATATTCTTATTGCTCAAATTTATGTTGATGATATCATTTTTAGTGCTACTAATGATTCCTGATGCAAGATGTTTGTTAAGACAATGCAGCAAGAATTTGAAATGAGTATGATAGGAGAATTAAACTTCTTTCTTAGGATGCAAATCAAGCAAACCAAGGATGAAATCTTTCTAAATCAAGTTAAGTATGTTAAGGAATTGCTGAAAAAGTTTGGTATGAAAGAAAGCATAGAAATCTGGTCACCTATGAGCACTTTCCTAAAACTTGACAAGGATGAAAAGGGTAAGAAGGTAGATGGATCTATGTATAGAGGTATGATCGGAAGTTTACTCTATCTCGCTGCTAGCCGGTCAGATATCATGTTTTCAGTTTGTCTTTGTGCTTGGTTTCAATCATGTCCAAAAGAATCACACCAATGTGCCATGAAATACATCCTTAGATATTTAGTTGGAACATATGATTATGGCTTATGGTATCCTCGTACTAACACATTTGATCTTATAGGATATACTGATGCGGTTTATGTAGGCTATAAAGTTGAACGAAAAAGCATAAGCGGCCACTGCCAATTTCTTGGACACTTTTTAGTGTCATTGCATAGCAAGAAGCAAGTCTGTGTATCCTTATCCACAACCAAGGCCAAATACATTGCAACTAGAAGCTGCTGTGCACAAATTTTGTGGATTAAAAATACACTGCTTGATTTTGGCCTTAATTTTAATTGCGTACCTATATTATATGACAATACAAGTGCTATCAATCTAACTAAGAATCCTACTAAACATTCTAGAGCCAAGTATTAGAAGTTAAGTAGCATTTATCCATGATCATGTACTTAAAGGCAATGTATTTGTTGAATATATTTCAGTTGATGAACAACTCGCTGATATCTTTACAAAACCTCTGGCCGAAAAAAGATTCAATAATTTGAGAAGAGGTTTAGGAATTACAAAGGTCATGTGTCTGACAAGTTTGCACAAGAATTATTTTTCCTATTTTGTAGAACCACTGAAGACACAGCTTTTAGACACAGCATTTCAGTCCAAAACTTACTTCCAAAACTCTCTCTTGAAGAAGTTTTGTTCTGGATGTACATTTCGGATCAAGCCTGAATCCAAAACAAAATCACCTCTGATGCTTCATAATTCTTTCTAAAATAACTACTGCAAGATTTTCATTTTTGAATTTCAAAATATGAGTGCTTTTCTCATACACCATTTGAAATCTCTAACGAAAATGGCTTTTTCAATGTATTTGAGTGTACTTACTATCACAACTTCTTAGGAACTCACAAAAGACTTTCTCTCATTTTGCTCTCCCGAATTCTGAAACCAACCATTCTTCATCCTCTCTTCCTCAAAATGCTTTGAGTTTCTCTGAGAACAATCGAAAGTCCAAACCCTCAACCTCTAACTACAATGGCAAAAACACCAAAATCAACCAAACCGAATTCAAAGAAGGTCTGAAAAATATCTTCAATGATGAAGAAGAAATATCAGCAATAGAAAAAGGAATAGAGATCGCTCCAGAACTCTCGACTTCTCAAAATGACTCCTCTAATTCATCTCCAGAATAGGAAAGTTCTGAAACCCAGGTACCTCACCTTTTAGATTCGAAAAGTAAATCGGATTATAATGAATGGGTTTCAGGAAATCGAATAGTGATTGTTGTCTATCGAGCAAATTCATCATCTTTTCTGAATTTTTCAAATGTGTTAAATATGTTTGAATCTGTTGATTAGGGATGTCTACTATCCATTGATGAAAACTATTTACTTGGCTCATTTGGGAATTCTATGGTAACCTAAGAAAAGGGTGACTAGAGAAAATCAGAAGAGGGTTTATGATTAGGTGATACACCTCTAAAGTCGGGGGTAAAAATATCAAGTTTAACCGCCATCTGTTAAACTGAGCTTATGAGGTTAGAGATGGAGGAATTCAGTACTTTGAACTGAATAAATTTCTAGAAGGAATTGATATGTTCGATTTAAAGAAGTTTGAAGAAATGTTCATTGGCGGAAGGAGTTTCAAGAACTCTATTGATAGAAACATAAAGTGGCTGAATAGAGAGGGTAGAATTCTGCACCATATGGTCTCAACCACGGTGGTCCCAAGCTTCGGACACAAAACCTCCATCAACATAATGCAAATGGTGATTATGCTAGCGCTGGCTGAAGGCAGGCAAATAAGTTTTGGCTTTCTGGCTGCTAAATTGATGATATAGACTAGAAACACCTCTACCAAGGTACTGCATTATGGAAATTTGCTTATGAAGGTGTTTAGGCATTTTGATGTTGATCTAAATTTAGTCCCCCTTTTCGCCCTAAAAAATGAATATATACAGCTTTGAGTCTTTTGAGCGCATGGGATATGTGAGATTGGAAGATGAGTGGAGGTTGCTTCGTGATGCAGCTAGTGATGAAATGGAAAAACTGTTAAAAGTGAAAGTTGAAGGTAAAAGTGCCCCTTCTGTTGGATTAAAAAGAAAAGGTGAGGTAGAACCTCAGGAAGAATCCTATGCCAAGGGAAACAGCGGACTCAAGACAAAGGATTGACTGAAAGTATTCTGGATGCCATTAATTCCTTGGTTGCTAAATTAGATGGCCATAGTTCAAAAATTTAAACTCTTGGAAATAGGCTAACTGTCATAGAGGAAAAGGCTAGAACGGATGAATCGATGTATGCTCCATCAGCACCATATCCAGCAAAGGCAACTGTAGAGAAACCAGTCCCTGAGGCCAAAGAAACAACTGCAAAAGAGTAAGTTGCTAAGGAACTGATAGTCCCTGCACAAGGCAAAGAAAAATCTCTACATTAGGAAGATGTAGCACCCCTATCCTCTCTAAACCTCGTGTCTCATCTGCGAAGAGATAAAAAACATGTGGTAGTTAAGAGAAAATCAAGTAGGCTTGCTGGGCAACACTCCAAAAAAGGTGCCGAGTCCAAGATTGAGACAATTCACATTTCTTGAGTGATTGGATCAATCGACTGAACTCCATCAAACCAATTCTTACTACTTTCTTGAATAATTTTTTATTTTGCTCCCTAGCATTTGAACAATTTATTCTCTGTCATTTAACTATTATCGCTACTCAACTTATGAATGCTTTGTATATATATAATTATCACTACTTCATATATTTACTTATTACTCTCCATTTTGATTGATGACAAAATGGGAAGAAAACTGGTAGCTAGCTGGATTGTGATGATTGTTCTAGGTTGTGCTTGTTATGTTTGTTAAATTGTGATTGTTGTGCTGGGATTAATGTGATTGGGCAAGTATGTATGCATAAGTGTGCATTTACACTGTGAAAAATGGTAGAAATTCAATTGAGCACTATATTGTGTTATTGTGCTATGCTCTCTGTGGCTATATTGATAACTTTGCACTACTAATTAACTGTTGACTATCTTTGAGTAGTCTAATTCTTACTTCGCACTGATTGAACTAATGCTAGATAAACTGATGGCTATGCGATTTTGTGCTCTAAATTGATGTTTTGCACTAAAACAGATTTATATGCTGAGTCTGAATATTGTTAAGATCCTATGATTCTCTCTATAAAATTAATGTTGGGATTTGAAAATGATTAAACCAACATGCTGTGAAAATTTTATTGGTTTATGATCTTTGATTTCTAAATAATTGTGATCATAGTTTGTTGATGTCCAAAATACTTAAAATGACTCATTGAAAACTAGTTTGGTATCATGCTTCCAGTCAAAGACGTTTCTATGTATAACGGTCTTATTGAAATTGGAGTTGTTGGTCTATTTGATTTCGGAAGCTATCATGATATAGTTGTTGCTCAAACCAATTTTTGAAACCTTTATGATATGCTCCTTGTTAAAAATCTTAGAGGATAAGGATAGTTATTCGTTTATCTTTCATTTCATAAAACCTCCCTTGAAAGTCTAAATTTTTTTTGAGAAAACTAAGGTGGATCACAATTTATAAAAACTTATTGTTTCCTGCACTTATATAAGGGGAGTTTTGGACACATGCTTTCTTGATCCAAAAATCCAGTCCAAAACTAAGCTTTACAAAGGAGATAGTTTCTATCTTAAATTTTACCTTATTTTTGACACATGTTTTGGACATCTAAACCCTTAAGTCCAAAAGCTTCGAACTCTCCCTTACCTTGTTTTGGATGTATATTTTGGATGTCCAAAGGTTGAATTCAGTTTTCTCTAAAGTCGCACTTCAAAATCTCATATTTTACATATGTTCCTATATGCACATATTAAGGAGGAGTTTCTCATATTAGGATTTATTTATTATACCTCATTGTGTACATATTTATACAATTTTTTGTGTGACTATTGTCTTAAGGAATAGTCGTGTAACGGAAGGAAGGAGGATATTGAGGTAGATTGGGCCATAGGCTTACTGAGCCATGTTTATGAGTATATGCTTTAGTTTTTTTTATCTTAATCTCATAAGAACTTTTTGAGTCCTATGAAGAGAGATTGCATTTCAATAAAAAATATTCTTATTTCTCTCGGTCTAAAATGTCCATACTGTACACATAATTATTCTTTATGTCACAATCCCATCAAGTTTGTTATCACTAAAAAATGGGGAGATTGTTAGCCCTAAGGGTGTTCTCCTGTGTTTTGACTTATAACAAACATTGATGAGAACTAACTTGTGTAATCTACATGTTATAGGACATGTTTGACCTTAGTTCTTCTAAGGCGTGCAATTTGAATTACCAAGCAACTCTTGAAGTAATAGAGTCCAAGAATGGAAAATCAAGAAGAAGATCAAGCTTAAGAGATTGCATGCCAAGAATCCGTCATGGAAGAACCTTAGACTAGGAATCTTTGTAAAGGTTTTTTTTTTTTTTTTTTTTGTAAATTCCTATGTCTTCTTTACCTTATTATTTAGTTTAATTCCATCTTAAAGCACTAAAATAAAAAGATTTCAAAGTTTTAAATCCTCAAAATTTTGGATTGAGTGATTTGAGTGAACCCGCATCCCAAAGCTTCATCCAAAATCCTATGAACATTATTAAATTGATTTTGCCTAAAAAAGTGCTATTTTAGACTTACTTTTTGGATGCACCATCATCTAAAACTTGAGTCCAAAACTCTAACAATTCTTACAGCAAAAACTAACCGTTTTCTAGCAATTGGAACTTCACTTTATCCCTCTATAAAAGGTTTTAAAACTAGATGTCAAAGTAAATTTTTGTCCTATCATTCTAAGAAACACTCTTATTCTATAGAAAACAAAAATCTCCTTCATCATAGTGCTTCAAAGTGAAATCAAATTGTGTCTAAAAGGTAAAAGTGTTTGAGCTTATTCTTCGTGTATGTCTACCTAAAGGAGCGAGGCGCTTTTATTTCATTTATCTTCAATCTTCTTTGTATACCAAGGTTATGGTGTGAAATCCATTTGAGGTGAACCTTGATTTGTTGATTGATTGAGAGGTTTTAGAAAACCAAGTGTGGTGATCCTCTCTTGTATTTCATACACATTGATACCTTAAGTTAGGTGAATGAAATCTAGTTGAAAATTCTTAAGTGTGAGCTTAATGTAGTGAATATAGATCTTAGTAGATTAAACCACTATAAATGCCTTATTGTATCTATCTGCATTTATTTTCAGATCAGTTGCATAGTCCAAGCTCAAATTTTCTTTGCTCCTTAAAAAAAATCTTTAAAGGCTTTCACCAACACATTTTCAATCCTGCATTAATTGTATCATGCATTTTGCCTTATTCTAAGTTTAGATATTCCTTAAGTCATTCTGAAAAGCTCTCGCTGTTGCAAGTGTTGTTTGTCAAAAATTCGAAGAATATATTTTTTTTTTTCAAAATAGATTTTATTCAAGGTTTTTTTTTTGGCCAAAAACCTTATTCACCCCCTAAGGTTTTCAGAAATAAATTAGGATATTATCTATGTTATTTCTTGGATTAATAACCTACTTTCATTTCTTATAATTTTTATAATTTTTGAAAAAAAAATAATAAAGACTAGCCGCCACTAAGGGTTGTTTTAATTACTCTCCAACACTCTAAAATATAGGAATCTACCCTAAGTAATTTTAATCAACCAAAGTTCCTTTTGGCTAAGCAAATAACCAGAAATTTCCCTCTTCTCACCTCCCAAATTTTGGCCACTATATCACCCTAAAACACAACCATAAACTCCTTCTATTCATTGTATAATCTCAGCCAAACCAAGAAGAGCAAAAGCTACCATTTTTCCCTTGTTTGTTCAAGAGTCCAAAACAAGGTGTAATTCATCCAAACATCAAAACACCTAAACCTAGCCTATTCCCTTCATTAAACCAGCCTCAAACAAACCCTAAACACCCTCTACTACCCAAAAATTCCAGCCACCAACCCTCCTCTACATCTTGGCTAAAACAAAACCAAAACCCCATCAAAGCTGAAAACGAACTCTAAGGTAAGCAACTCCTCAACTCTTCATCAACTCCTCTTCAATTCTTCTCAATCAAAATGGACGATTTACCCTTATCCCTTGTGACCATCGAACTAAGGAAGCCAAAGGGGAATAATCGACTCTCTCCTTCAAGCGAACCCAAGCAACCACTAAAGGCACCACATTTACTCTTATTGTACCGTCAAAGAGGTAATTGAGGCTTAACTCCTCTAATTTAGATTAGGGTTGAATATATGGTGGGGACATTTTGTTGGGTATCTCACGCATATCATATATGGCACAGCGAAAAAATAAGAACGAGATACCAACTCAGGATCTGCATGTGTGTGGAAAACAATACATAAAGAGAACAAAGGGAACAACATTACCTTTCTTTGAGCGTTTGAAAAATAAAATTTTTCTTTCTTCAAGTCGAGGCGTGATCCAACAATCCTCTTGATCAAACACCACGAGAGTTGAATATCCAACCACTATAGTCACAGTGAGTGATTACCTTTAACAGAAATCCACACGGAAGATCACACTCAAGCACCAAGATGTTTATATGCTAGCATAAACCAAAGTGGCGGCTAGGGTTCTTCTTGTTTTTCAAGAAAAAATGAGAGAGAGGGAGAGAGAGAGAGAGAGAGAGAGAGAGAGAAGAAAAGGTTGGAAGCTATTGTTTTGTAAATCACCCTTGATCATTAGGGTTTTGTGCATATCCCTTATATGTCACTAAAATCACTAAAAATTTGAGAATTCTAAAACAATTAGAATTCCCAAACTGTAATTGTGAAACATCAAGTTCTCACAATTACAATTTGGCTCATAAATTATATCTAATTATAATTTGGCTATAACAACTTCTCTTTCTCGAAATTAACCCCACTATGTTATCAAATAACATCTTGAGTATATAATCCTCTATTATGTGTGACCTATTAGGTTTCCCAGTCAATTAGTAGCGAACATGAATTAATTCAAACGTCTTTGAGATTAATAATCCATAATTAATTAGAATTAATTATATTATTCTAATCAGGATTGGTTTATTAATTTATCAATTAATAAACCCATATTTCTAGACCATGAGCGATATCTCGCAACACATCATGACAACCCAAGAGTCCAGGAAGTCAAGTAGCTAGACATGAACCCTTCAATAACAAACTACAGTGCAATTAAATATTTTCACCATACAGTATCTCATGAGGTTTGGAGGACGGAATTAGTGCCAACTCCCTCCAAAATATATTAATTTTGGCCCAAATATAATAGTACTTGTACCAAGAACCCACTACTCTAGATGTGTATCAATTGGAACTGTTTCCAATACATAGTCGCCTTGGCCAAGGACTTCTTGAGTAGTAATTCCTACAAGTAGTCATGAGATATTTGCCCCTACTATTAGGAGTGGTGAATCCTTTATTGACCCTCTCAACTACTTTTGTTTACCTCACAATGTACCTAATATTCATCCCATAGGCGGCCCACGATTTGGCTCCAGAGATTGGAATCATAGCATAATGCTTAGCAAATAAAGTATCTTGGAGATCTCAAGTCTAAGGATACTTGCACGTTTGCTATATTAAGATTATATCACTGGTACTAAATAGTTATCCACGTGATTATCTCATAGCTAGGTCATCTAATGAACTTGTTCCATTAACAAACATCCACGTGTTAACTTTGAGTATCTCAATACTCACGGATATGAGAACCACTGCCTGATCAAATCAAGAAGTCTAACACATGCTAGTCTTAACGCATTAATGATGTCCAGTCTCATTAATACTACGATTAGGGACTATTTAAGTACTAACACTATACAGTATAGTAGGAATCCCATATCATGATTTCCATGACACAGTGTTATACTAGGGACTTTATCTAACAGTTATATTACACAAAAGTAAATAAAAGAAACTGTAAGATAAATAGTGCCTTTTATTAAAATTAAATGTGTCATATACAACGTACAAGTGATTGCCTCTAGGGCATAACACTAACACATTTTGCATGAAACCTAGCATAAAAGCATGATTTGATTAGATTGATTAGCTTGATGGTGTAATATAATGAACTAGGCATATATGGCATTAAATATGGATAAAATTTACTATGATAATCTAGCTCTATTGTATGTTGAATAAAGATGAGATCTTTTGATGAAGTTTGGGCTAATATATGGAGTTAATGAAAATTGAGTAGGGAAGTCATTTTGTAGATGGTTTGATTTTTCTAGAAATATGCATAATGATGAGATGCATGATCATGGGAGGCTATAGAGATGACTGAATGCATTAATCCATCTAAATTCCATGGATGAATTAGATGATTAATATGATCATGAGGATTCATGATGCATGAAAATATGAGTGGGTTCATATTTGGTTTCTAATTATAGAAACATTTATTCTAGATAAGGAAGAAAATGAAAAAGAGATCAAGCATTGCTTTGGTTGATTATTGAGAATATCCAAGTAAGACTCTGCATAACTATTTTGCTAAATACTACATGTTTGCAAGTTTTTTATGCAATGATATTGAAATATATAATGATTGGCATGATGATTGAAATGATGGTTGAAACATAATGAAATGATATTGTGGTATTTTGATACTTCAATTGAAAATATGGATATTTTAATCTCTAAAGGATTTTGGTCAAATCTCAACTTTCAAACTAAAAATGGTTTCTTTTCCTTTTATCCTTAAAATGTTTTGGAAAGCTTGTTCTGAAAAACCACGTTTTACAAAAATAAGATAATCAATAATTGTGAAAAAAAGAGAAATGATTCTACCCCTAAATGGGGAGTATTGAGTACTCAGCAGGGGTTGGTTAGTGGTACTAGTCTTGGAGAGTTGGATTGAGTCTTCTGGCAGGCGGCCACCTCCAGAAGATAAACTTTGCTTAAAGATGCGACAGTACTACTTTGCCAGGCCGATCCGAGCTAGTTATTTTTCGGGTTGGACAACTGGTGTGTTGGGTGTAGAGATAGAGGAGTATCTTACCCTAGTGGGCGGATTACCCACTACCCAGTGTTGAAAGGTTACACTGGGAGCTGTCATGATGGTAGTCATGATATTGCCTTCAGATTGATATTGATATTGAATCATTACTAATCCCTACTTTATGAATCTATGATATCGATGATAGGATGATTTATTGAGAGTTGTTTTGAATATGGTGAGCATTGCTTCACCCAATGGTTGTTTACTGACGAAAATTAACTTACAAACATATTTTGTGGTTTTGGTAAATCTACATGCACAAAATGTTTAAATGTGACATCCCCATACACGGGACTTACTGAGATTCCAATCCCACATTGTTTTATATCATATTTTTAGGGGAGTACTTTTATTGAGCAGTTGGAGGAATAAGAGATGATCATTTAGTTTATTTTATTTTATTTTGTATTTCTTTTTAGAGACAATTGTTAGTTTCTAAATTTTTAGACTTGTAAGTTTTGGTTTTGGATGTAATAGGATTATCGTTTTTATTTTATTTACTCATTTTCCTTTCGTACCTTGTTATAAAGACCCCTAGTCCATTGGACTAGGCGACATCCTCGCCCTATTTAGGTACGTAGGTCGTGGGGTGTTACATTACCTGTGCAAGTGGGACTCTTAATAATAATACTCTTGGGTCTATTTGGCCACGTAGCTACATCTCTTACATTTTTCGCAACCCAGTTAATGATGTTTATAGGAATATTATTAAAATTAAAATATCTATTAATATATGGTGCAGTGGGTTTTGCAAATATTTTATCAGTGTTTGCAGAGATGTTATGAAATTGAAGGAAAAATGATTTAGGATCTTTCTCCTTGATTATTTGAATGGTTGGGATTTTCCAGATGCATTCAATGCTTCTGCGTATACCTCTGCAAATTTTGATTTGCATCCTCTAGCATTGCGTTCGTCGATTTAGATTTTACCAGATTCACTATAATCACGTCCTTTTGCAATGTAGTATTGTATATTAGATGAACTTCTAGCAGGTTGGACGTTTGGATGAAATTGTCTATTTGTTGAGGGGTGGATAAGGTCGAAGAATCGTTAATTTTGGGTTTGGAACTTGCCCTTGAACTGAAGAAGGACATGCAGGTGCCTATTACCATCTTGATGGGTTTCTTACTCTACGCGGATATAAACTAGTAGAATAGCATATTAAATGGATTGGAATAATGAAAGCACGATTGTTTTATCTAACATGCATTGAGGATATGTAAGGAATATGTTCTTAGCCTGAATACAAAAGGGATTGCAAATACTATTGGGAATATGCCCTCATAGACTAGGATTCTGATGTAAAAATATCGAATATTTTAATAAAAGAATTTATCTTCAAAAATCGTTTGTGAATTTACTTTTTATTTGTGCACAATTTCGTTTGGAAAAGACCCATTGTGTTTAAATAAGCGATCCATGTGAATGGTGGTCTTTCACAGTAAGGTATGGAACATGGGTTATTTAAACACATAAACATTTGTTCTTCACCAATTGATAAGAATGGGAATCTCATCATGTTTAGGTTAATATGTTATGAATTCCAAATGGGGAATGGCTTACCTTTGGCCAGTGAGTAGTCCACTCACTTCATGACATAAGCGTATTACAAATACATAGAACAGGACCTGTAGTAGTGGTTTCTAAAAGTACTATATGGTAGAAACCTAGACTACTACCGCTACAGCGTGGATAAGTACTCTACGACTTGAGTATGAGTTGGTGGTCTGACGAAGCTGGAAGCATATACTTTGATATGCTATTATTGAGGTTCTATGGTAGAACCAATATATTTGCATATTGGGTTTATATAACTAGTTAGTTAAGACAAACTTGTACAAGAGAGTTTCTACACAATATCGCCCCTTGTGGTTGTCTGAATGATCTAAATGACCAGGGCCCTGGGAAACATGACTTAGATGTTTGCTTTAGGGTAGCTCCTTTACAAAGCGGAAACACTCCAGAAAGTCGTGGATCATTGGACTAGAAGCCTAAGGATGGTAGATGTCATTTAGTGGGGTGTTAGTACACTTCTTCCTCTCTAAATGCACGACGATGTATAGAGGGGTATTTTAGTCATTCACCTGTAGGTCGGAGACTTTGCTAATGCAGCATTGTCCTTAGGGTCAATATTTCCTTATGGTGATATTAGGAATGATTTAAAATGCAAAATACAGCTATTTATATAGTAGGGGTATTTTGGTCATTTTAGTAGCCAAGGCGATGTGTCTTTTTGTCCTCGGAATAGCCCGTAAGTCCTAATTAATTTTGGATTGAGGAATTGGTCTTAGTTAAAGAGGGTTTTATTTTATTCAGGAAGTCTAATTTATTATTAGGCTAGAATAAAAATAAATTGAGAGAAATTTATTATCTGGTTTAATTGGTTAACTAATTATTCAGGGTCTAGGTCCAGTTTGAATAATTAGAAAATTAACCTGGGCTTAAACTAGTAGAAATAATTAATTCTTAATTATTTATTGGGTTATTTATTTAAGCCCAAGAAATAAATAATTAAAGTTTAATTATTTTTTATTCATTTGGACTCATTAATTATATATTGGGTTATTTTTACAAGCCCAGGAAATAAATAATTAATGTTTATTATTTTGGGCTTTTCGGGTCCAAGAAAAATAATAAATATTAATTTGGCCCAATAGCCTGGACCATAGGGTTTTTCCAGATACAATTCAGAAGAGTTTAGGATGAAGCCAAACTTACTCTGTTGATAATATCCGGGTGTTTGAAATATCAAATCTCGGGGGATATTGTTATTAGATTAATTAAAGACCTATTTTTGGCTACACTACTCACGGCTCTCTGTGTGGAAACAAACCTTTGATTTTCCTAAGGTTTTTCTCTCTCTTGTGACTTTCTGTTTCTCGTGACTTTTTCTTTTCTCAGGTTCTTGGTTTTTTGCTAATAATTAAGAAGCTAACCAAGAACCATGAGACCGATGCTCTCCTCACCCGTTGTGTTCACCAACAAGAATTTGGGCAGTAGCATACTCCGAGAACTGAAAAGCCTGGCATTAATGCACCGGAAGAGAAGTAGGAGATTGGCAGGAGAAAAACCGGAGGCTTCATCAAACGGGGTAGAAGGAGCTGTCCCTGTGATTCAATCCATTCTTCCAAAGCCTAAGAGGTTTAAGGCACGCAGAGGTATGGTCTAAACACTTCCATACTACTGATGTTCTTCATTCATATTTTTCTCTCCGTTTTTTTCCCCCCTTAAGCATGCTCTCTATTTTTCAAACTTACAATATGTGGCATTTTGGTAATAATAAAGTCACTTTAGATGCTACAGAACTCACTCTAAATCAATCTGTGCTCTGAATTGGAGTAACTGGTGTGGTATATATAGAAGTCCCTTGGGTTCCATCTCAACCCTTGTGCAAAGATACCTTTGGCGAGGAAACCTTTCCTCCCCAAAGGTGACACAAATTTGCTTATTTTCTTTAGAAAAATTTTCTCACCATTATATTCAAAATTTTAAATAAAATTATATTTTTGGTAACCTTATTTTAGCGACAAAACATTTTTGTTACTAAAAATCATCATCAGTGGCAAAACTAAAACCTTTGGTGACAAAATATTTTCACCTTTAGCTAGGAATTTTTCTTAGCAAAAAGTATAAGCTTTCATAGAAAATTTTTCCTAGCTAAAGGGGCTCTTTGGCAACAAAACTCAAAGTTTTGTTGCCAAGAAACTTTAGCGAGGGTGCTTCAGGGAGAAAGCCGTGAGGAAAATTTTTTCCTTGCAAAAGGCCTTTAGCTAGGAAACTTGGGTCTTTAGCGAGGAAATTGTTTAGTCACCAAAGGCCTTTCTTCTTGTAGTGACCTTTGTTATCAAATAATTATATTTTATCATTTTAAATATTTTATTTATTACCATATGGAAATATTGACCTCAAGAACAATATTGCAAGTGCAGTATCTTCGACATACAGGTATAATAGCAAAAATACCTCTCTACATAACACCCATCATTAAAATAGAAAAATTGTACTAACACATTTCTCAATAATATCTACTATCCTTTGATAACTAGTTCGATTATCCATGACTTCCAGTATGTACTAACTTATACCAGGGAGCTACTCAAAAGCATACATACTTAGTCATGTTTCTTAGGGCTTTGGATTATTTAGATTATCTCGGATAATCACAAGGGGTAATGTCCTCACAAAGTGAATCATAGAGATTCTATTGCATAAGTATATTTTAATTAACCAGAGTTATACATCTAACGTATAAAGTTATTGGCCTTGAAATAAAACCTCACTTATCATATATTAAAGTGCACAAGTCTAACTTTATTAGACCACCAACTTATACTCAAGTCTTAGGTACTCATCCATGCAGTGGTAGCGATAAACTAATCTTTATTTGTTATAGTACTTCTATAAAGATTATTATTGCGTAGTCTAGCTCTACGTATTTCAAATATGCTTACACTATAAGCATGAGAGGACTGCTTACTGGTTAAAGATAAACCATTCGTTATTTAGAAACCATAGCATAATGATATAAACCTTAATAAATTGCCCAGCTTCATCAATCGATCAAAAATAATTTTTTGTTTATGTGTTAGTAGCCCATAATCTAAATCATACTGCAAAAGCATGACCCAATCGCATAGATTACTTACTAGCACACTTAAACTTTTAATGTGCAAATATATATGGACAAACAACCATTAATGAATGAAGTATTTTTTTAATTTTCAAAATATAGAGATACAGAGCATTCTTTGATATACATTCCAACAATCGCCCATTGGCACTAAATGGACTATGAGAGTTAATATGTGCCTACTGAAGGATTGCAGAAAAATTAAATATGCAGTGGAAGACAACAAATTAAAAATTTTTTTGAGCCAAAGTCTTGGAATACTTACTTTTAGGGCAATAAACTTTAACAACTGGAGTCGGATTCGGGTTCGACGGTACTTGTTGAATAGGAATGTCTGCTTGTTTCGTAGGGACACTAGCTAACCGTAAGTTCCTTCGCATCAAATACTTACCACATTTGCAAGCTCTTGACATTCTAGAGTATTCTCTAACCACTATGGACCTCTACTGGTGAAAGTAGAATTAGGGTGAATTAAATTGGAACAAAAATGGAAGAGCAAAACATTAAGAAAAAATGAAGGAAAAAGGCCAACTAAGAAAATGGTGGCCTTGTTTGTTTTAAAGGAAAAAACCACTGAAAACCTCTTTCTAATTTTTATTGAAAATCTGGTCAACCTTGTTTTTTACACCACACGAAATCCCTAATTTTTAGTTACAATAGCTTTTCTTTTCTTTTCCAAAATAGCCACCCAAGTTCCTTTTTCCTTTAATTTCCTATTTCCATTTTTTCTTTCTTTGCACATGGGAGCTACATCAAACCCTGATGGGCCATGTGATATTAAATAGTCGAATGACTAATTAAATAACTATCTTGTAATTAATTAATCCACTTGAGCCCAATAAAAAATTACCCAAGATAATTAATAAATTAATTAATTAAATTAGTTCTTTTATTCATTAATTAAACTACTTAAGCCTAATATAAAATTATCCAAGATAATTAATTAATAAACTAATTAATTAAATTTACCCAATTAATTATTCTAGCCCAAATAAATAATTAATTAGACTCCTAGAATAATTCTTCCAATAATAAATTCACCCAATAAGCCCATATAGTAAATAAATTTACTAAGGTAATTTGAGCTACTCTGGGGACCAAAAAACATATTATTCTTAGCTACTAAAATGACCAAAATACCCCGTCTAACAATAGCTATATTTTAATTATTTTAAATATTCTATTTATCACCATATGAAAATATTGACTCCGAGAATAATATTGTAAATGCAGTGTCTCTGACCTACAGGTATAATGCCAAAAATATCCCTCTATGTAACACCCGTCATTGAGATAGGAAAATAGTACTAACACTTTTCTTAATGACATTTAGCATCCTTTGATTACTAGTTCGATAATTCACGACTTTCAATACGTATCCACGTATCACAGGGAGCTACGCATAAGTGTACATACTTAGTCATGTTTTTCAAGATCCTAGATCATTAGATTATCCTAGACAATGGATGATTTCTTCACGTAATGAAGCATAGAAACTTTATTGTATAAGTCCGTCTTAATTAACTAGAGTCATACACCTAACGTACAAGGTTATTGCTCTCGCGATAAGACCTCACCCAACTTATATCATAGTGTACAAGTTCAGCTTCACCAGACTACTAAATTATACTCAAGTCGTAGTTTATTCATCCATGCAGTATATGTGATAAACTAATCTTTTTTATTTTAGTGCTTTACTAAAGATTATTATTGCGTGGTCCAATTCAATGTATTCCAAATACGCTTATACTATTGGTGCGAGTGGACTACTCGCTGGTCAAAAGTAAACCATTCTCCATTAAAAAACTATAGTGTAATGATCTAAACCTTGATAAAGTGTCTAACTTCATCAATCGATCAAAAACAATTTTTTGCTTATGTGTTAATAGCCTATAATCCTCACCTTACTGTGAAAGCACGACCTAGTCACGTAGATTACTTACTAATACACTTAGACTTTTAATGTGTAAATATATGTAAACAAACAACCATTAATGAATGAAACTTTTATTAATTTCTAAAATACAGAAATACATAGTACATTTTGCTTATATATTCTAACAATCTCCCACTTATACTAAATGGACTATAATAGTCCATATGCACCTACCCAAATGACGTCCAAGTGTCTTTTGAACATCTTCTCTGTTAAAGGCTTGGTAAATGGGTTCGCCAGATTGTTTGCTGAGGAAATTTGATCAACAACTATTTCTTGTTTCTAGATGAACTCCCGGATCAAGTGATAATTCCTTTTAATATGCTTCCCTTCCTATGGTTTCTTAGCTCCTTACATTGTGATACAACTCTAGAATTGTCACAATATATTGTTATGGGCATGTCCATGTGTAGCATAACTCCAAGTTCTATAAGGAACTTCCAAAGCCAAACCGCTTCTTTAGAAGCTTTGAAGCTATCACATACTCAGCTTCTTTGGTAGAATCAGCAATGTAAGATTACTTGACACTCCTCCATGAAATAGCCCCTCCAGATAAAGGAAGACATATCCACTAGTGGATATTCATTTATCTTTATCTGCTTAGAAATTTAAGTCTGTGTAACCGGTAGGAACTAAATTATCAGCTCTGCAAACTAGCATATAATCCATCGTTCCTTTTAGGTACTTGACTATATGCTTTATAGCTTGCCAATGTTCTTTCCCAGAGTTTGACTAATACCTGCTAACCATGCCTAATAAAAAGTAGATATCCGGCCTAGTACAAAGCTTGGCATACATGAGACTTCCTACTGTCGAAACATAGGGAATCCTACTCATCCTCTTATTTTCTTCCTGTGTCCTAGGATACTGCTTGGAAGATAAAGTCAATCCGTGCCTAAAAGTTATCATCGCCCTTTTGCACTAATCCTTGCTAAACCTAGCTAATATCTTGTCAATATAAGTTGATTGGAATAAGCCTAACATTCTTTTCTTCTTATCTCTAAGAAGCTTAATACCAAGAATGAAGCTAGCTTCTCCCATATCCTTCTTGCTAAATTGACTTGATAGCCAAACCCTTATAGATGATAATATCCCTACATCATTTTTAATGAATAGAATGTCATTTACATAAAATACCATAAAGGGCACATTGTTCCCATCTAAATTTCTATATACACATGGTTAGTCTACGATTTGTATGAAATCATAAGATTTTATAGTCTCATCAAAATGCATGTTCCATGCTCGTGATGCTTGCTTAAGTCCAGAAATGGACTTCTTAAGCTTGTAGAGCATATGTTCTTAGCCTTTCGCAATAAAGTCTTTAGACTGGGACATATAGATGTGTTTGCTAAGATAGCCATTATTAAGAAGGCTATTTTGACATCTATTTGCTATATCTCGTAGTCATAATGACATGCGATGTCTAAGAAAATGTATATGGACTTAAGCATGATAACAGGTGAAAAAGTATTCTCATAATCGATCCCTTCTTTTTTAGTATAACCTTTTGCAACTAACATTGCTTTAAAGATTTCCATATTTTCATCCACACCTCTTGTTCTCTTGTATACCTACTTGTGTCCTATGGGTTTAATCCCTTCAGGTGCAGTGACAAGATCCCAGAATTGATTGAGATACATAAACTTAATCTCAGCATCCATTGCAATTTTCCACTTATCTGCATCAATATCAACAATGGCCTCATCGTATCTAGCGGGATATTATTCCTGATGGTCAGAGACGACTTCAAAGGCCTCTCTACTCCATCTCTCAAGAACACTAGATATCCTCCTATTACAACGCGACTTAGTCTATATAGGAACATCTGATTATGCCTTTTTTAGTTCCTCAATTAGGGTGCTAGAAGTTGAGGTGTCAATCAACTTTTCTTCTAGTTCCACATTACTCGAAACCTTAGTGGATAATAAAGGTATCCACCGCTAGTTCCTTTTGGATACCCTATAAAGTAGCATAATTTTAATCTTGGGTCTAGCTTACTTCCTTTAGTCAGCACATAAGTTGGACAATACCATACTTTAAGATGATTCATACTGGGCTTTTATACAATCCACATATCATAAGGTGTCCTAGACACTAACTTCGAAGGCACCGAGTTTAGAATATATGTTGGTGTCTCCAGAGCATATCTGATACGATCTCGGGAGCACCAAAATTCAGAAATTGAACTTAAGAACAAGATTCAAGAATTGGTCACCTAATTCCCTAACCAAAACACCTACAAAATAAGAACCTAGGTGAATAAATAACTAGAACCCAAATTCTAATAGGATTTGGCTAACTACTTTAATACCTAAACACCCCTAATCCTACAAGAGATTAAGAACAAGTGGGATGGGAAAAAGTAGGCACCCTTCTAGGCTTCTCAACAGAAATAGTGGGTAAGAATAAATCCACCCAATATCCAAGATGAAGAAATAAGTTGGATTAACCCAATGATTTTATAAACTTTAAAAAAATATGGGTTTAATTCCTTTACTTGGTCTTGAAAGGAAAAACTAAGGAGGAATTCTCCTCTCCAAGAGTTCAACACTCTATTCGATCTTTGAAAATCTGAAATCTAAATTCTATAACAAAAGATGCTATAATGGGGCATTTATAGGCCCTAAGTTGCCCTAACTAATTAGTAAACAAAGCATAGAAATTAGATGGCCTTATACAAGTTTTTAGGCCCTATTACATGCCTTAAAATAGGTTAAAACATAATAAAAGTCGTGAAAATTAAATTACAATTATAAAAGGCTAAAAAACACAAAAAATAGCAAAAAGTCACGATTGTCCCGAGTGGGGTTGGCATCAGCTCTAGCACATGGAGCCGGCACCAGGTCCTTCATTCTTGACTAGTGCCGGGTCAACTCTGGGTGCTGTTTCCCTTTTTTGTTGCACTTCAAAACCAGCTCCTTGGACCTCCATTCGATTTCTCTGTATTTCCTTGATCCTCCAAATAAAATGTTGATCATTTTGAGCTCTTCTTGATACTCCTTTCGCCTTCACTCATTGTTTAAAGGTTGGCTTGATCCTCCACAAGAATTGTTGCTTATGTTGTGTGTCTTTTGGCCCTTTCTTTTCAATCCATCTCTTCATGAGACCTAGGTTAATTGAATTTTTTGTCTTGAAAATTTGCTTGAATCCTCTTGAATATTGTTCTTACCCATGGCACAATGAAGTGTGATTTTGTTCTTCTTCTTCCTTCGAAAATGGCTTTCATGCCTAATTTGATTCCTATCATTTTTCCCTTCTTGAAAATGATTCATCTTCGAATCGATACCTGCAGTACAATTTAAATAAGACATTTTGTTTGAAGGTAAAACTTTTGGCTTTGGACGCTCACCAACTCCCTTATTTTCTCTCTTCTCAACCCAAGCTCTCAATCTCAATTTACCCCTACTCATTTTCTTTTCCTCAACCTCTTTTTTGGCTCCATTTTGCGCCATATTACTTTGTATGTGCCTCTCTTTTTGCTCTTTTACTCTTCTCTCTTCCCTTTTGACCTCAAACTTTTTTTATTCAATTTGCTATATTGCAAACTAAAAGACTTCAAACGACAATTAGGTGAAGTGTGTTCATAGTTGGAACAATACTCACAAGAAATCACTTCACTTCTTTGCAGCTCATCCCTATTCCCTTGACTTTTCATTCTTGGACAATCACATGTGTTATAGCCATAATCCCAACAAAGAGAACAAGTATAATCTAGCTTTCTTCTTAAACCAGTCGTGGAAGAATTTTGTGATGCACTCATTTCCCTTGGCTTGGATCTTTTTGGGCATTCATAGGAAGTGTGTGTATAACTCGAACAAGTATAGCACTCATACTCCTTTTCCTTTTGCATACCAAATTGATGCCACATTTGGGTTAATCCTCCACCGTGGCATAAAGAAGGGGACAAGAACGGTTTGAAGCTCCTACCCCTAGAATAATAGAATGTGATACCCACACACCTCCACTAAATATTCAATAAATTGAAGATTGGAATGAGCACTCAATTAGGGGTTTCTAACAAGCACCATTGAGAGAGGGAAGACATAGTATGAGAGGATGATAAGGTAAGGGTGAAGGAAGGAATGGAGAAAACAATCGAAGAGGTTGGAAAAAGAATTTAATAGAGTTGATGAGTGGTATGAGGGAGAACATGGTGATGCATATGGGGAACTCAATAAAGGATGGGGCAATAGAGGAGGTAGGAGAGAAGGAAATGACGGGGATAGAGAGTTAAACAATATCAAGTTGAAGCCACCAGCATTCTTTGTGAAGAGTTATCCCAAAGCCTATTTAATGGGAGAGCAAAATAAAGATACACTTTTAATGCCATACCTATAGTGAAGGATCAAATGTGAGGCTAGCTATTTTGGGATTTTCGGAGTATGCATTTGTTTGGTGGAAACAAATTAGCACTCCAAGGAGGTAAATAAGAGTAGAAGACGTGGGAAATTGCAACTTATTAAAAGATATGATGAGGGCTAGGTTTGTCCCACACCACTACTATCAAGACCTCTATGAAAGGATTCAATCACTTAAATAAGAGAATAAAGGTGTAGATGACTACCATATGGAAATGGAGATAATGTTAATGAGAGCTCAAATCCAAGAGGATCCTAGGGTAACAAGGGCTAGATTCTTGGGTGGATTGACTAGGGAAATAGCTAGTTGGTAGAGTTGCACTCTTATGACCGACTTGAGGACATGGTTTATACTGCCGCCAAGATTGAAAAGCAACTACAGAGGAGGATGTTAGCTAAGCTTACATTTTAAAATCCAAACACTGCTAGTAAGACACCAATCAAGAAAGACGATGCTCCTAAACCATTCCAAAGGGAGTACAACAAGCTAAAAGAAGAATGGAAGCCTAGGGAATATTGAAAACGTAGGGAAGGGTGGAACAAGGATAAGGGAAAAGCCATGGAAAGACCACAGGAAAATAGAAATATCAAGTGCTTCAAGTGTCTTCGCTATAGATATACTTCTCATGAGTGTCCAAGTAAAAAGGCTATGTAGACTAACCCCCATGGAAAAGTCTTAACTGATGAAGAAGGGGAGGGAGAACGATGCCAATGAGACCAAAAAGAAAATATGGAAGAGGAAAGTGATGAAGAGGAAGTAGTTAGCCGAGAGTATTCCTTAGTTGGAGTCATGAGAACATCACTGAACTCCCAAGGCATTGAAAACTAAGACCATAAATAAAGGGAGAACAGATTCTACACAAGGTGTCTAATCAATAAGACCCGTTGTAGTGTTATTGTGGATAATGGAAGTTGCACTAATGTGATTAGTGCAAGCTTAGTTGATAAGTTGGGTATAAAATGGATTAAACACCCCAAACCCTACAAGATACAGTGGTTCAATGATAGTGGAAAATTGAGGGTTAACAAACAAGTTTTGCTATCTTTTGAGATGGGGAACTATAAAGATGATGTGCTATGTGATGTGATACCTATGCAAGTGGGCTATTTGCTCTTAGAGAAACATTGGCAATATGATAGGAATGTAAAGCATGATAGGAGGAAGAACACCTATTCTAATTGTCAAGAAGGGATCCAAATTCACTCTAACCCCTATGACCCCAAGTGATGTGAATAAAGACCAAAAAATTGTGAGGGAAAGAGAAAAGAAAAAGGGAGCACAAGATGCCAAGCAAAAACAAGAGTTAGAGAGAAAAGATTAAGACAGGAAAGAGAAAGAGTTAAGGGAGAGAATAGGAAAACAAGTGCCATTGACCATCATGGATGGGAGTGAGCAAGGACAAAAGAGGGGAGGTAAAAGAAGAGTGAATTATTTTTCAAAATAGAGCGAGATCATAGAAGCAATAG
Organism: Voacanga thouarsii; assembly: GCA_026120185.1. Classification (NCBI taxonomy): domain Eukaryota; kingdom Viridiplantae; phylum Streptophyta; class Magnoliopsida; order Gentianales; family Apocynaceae; genus Voacanga; species Voacanga thouarsii. The sequence continues at coordinate 1,010,812 of JANUWF010001750.1, forward strand.
AGGCTAAAGAACCGATTATTCTTCTTATTTGCAAAAGATTTTATGCTTCTAATAATGATTCTACCTTGTCTTTGCCAAGTGAAATTGCGACAATTCTCGAAGAGTTTGATCATGTTTTCCTAATGGAGGTGCCCATAGGATTGCCACCCATAAAAGAAATTGAGCACCAAATAGATTTCATACCTAGAGTTGTCATCCCTAACTGACCGTCTTGTAGAACCAATCTAAAAGAGGCTAAAGAATTACAAAAGTAAGTGGAGGAATTACTTGAGAAGGGACATGTGAGAGAAAGCCTAAGCCCTTACACGATTTCGGTTCTCTTGGATCCCAAGAAGTATGGGACTTGGTGCATGTGTATGGATTATCGTGCCATTAACAATATCACAATTAAGATCCCTATCCCATTTCTAGGCTAAATAACTTGCTTGATAAATTATTTGGTGCAAGAATTTTCTCTAAAATTGATTTGAAATTCGGTTATCACCAAATTAGGATTAGGGAAGGGGATGAACGAAAAATGACTTTCAAAACCAAACAAGGATTGTATGAGTGGCTTGTTATGCCTTTTAGGTTGTCTAATGCTTCTAGTACTTTCATGCGTTTAATGCATCATGTTTTAAGAGAATTCATTGGAAAATTTGTTGCTGTGTACTTTGATGATATATTAATTTATAGCAAATCATACGTAGATAATTTTGAATTACCTTCAATGTGTGCTTGTTGCTTTTAGAAGGGAAAGATTGTATGCTAACTTGAAAAAGTGTACTTTTTGTTTGGAGAGGATTATATTCATTGGGTATGTTGTGAGTGCTAAGGGGATTGAAGTTGATGAGGAAAATCGAAAGCCATTCAAGATTGGTCCACCCGTACCACTATTACCTAAGTTCGTAGTTTCCATAGACTAGCTAGCTCCTATAAGAGATTCATCAAGAACTGTAGCACCCTCGTAGCCTCTCTAGCTGAAATGGTGAAGAAAAAGGTGGGATTAAAGACAAACTGAGCTAAGCTCCAATTTTCATCCTTCCTAACTTTAAGAAAGAATTTGAAATAGAATGTGATGCAAGTGGGGTGGGGATATTTGTGGTTCTAACCTAAGATCGAAAACCCAATGCTTATTTCAATGAGAAATTGTCCGGGGCAGCCACCAATTATTTCACCTATGATAAAGGACCTTTTGCCTTAGTGAGGACCTTAGAGTGTTGGCAACACTACCTATTGCCAAGAGGGTTTGTGATTCACATAGACCATGAAACCCTTAAGCATCTCAAAAGCCAACAAAACCAGAACAAGAGGTATGCAAGGTGTATGGTGTTCATTGGGAAATTTCCTTGTGCTATAAAATATGAAAAATAGTAAGGATAATGTGGTTGCGGATGCGCTTTCTCGAAGTTATACACTTTTAAACTCTTTGGATGCTAAAATTTTAGGTTTTGAGCTAGTGAAGAAATTGTATAAAAATGATGGAGAGTTTGGGGATATCTTTCATGCTTGTGAAAAATGTACATTTGATAAATACTATAGGTATGACGGATTTTTATTTAGGGAATCAAGACTTTATGTGCCAAAAGGGCCTATTAGGGAATTACTAGTCAAGGAGGCCCATAATGGGGATTAATGGGACATTTTGGTATTGCAAAAACTTTAGGCATACTTAAGGAACATTTCTTTTAGTAAAAAATGAGAAGGGATGTAGAGAAACATTGTTCTCAATGCATAACATGTAGGCCAGATAAATCTAGGTCACTTTTACATGGTTTGTACACTCCTTTGCTCACTCCAAATGCTTTTTGGGTTGATATTTTAATGGATTTATTTTAGAATTGCCTAGATCCAAAGGGGTAAGGAATCCATATTTGTGGTTGTTAACAGATTCTAATAAATGGCACATTTTGTGACTTGTTCCAAGACTAATGTTGCTTCATATATTATAGACGTATTCTTTAAAGAACTGGTGAGGATGCATGGAATTCCAAAGACTATTATATCGGATAGGGACACTAAATTTTTTAGTCATATTTGGAGGGTCTTGTGGAATAAACATGGCACTAATATTTTATTTTCCATAGTTTGTTACCCCCAAATGGATGGGCAAATGGAAGTGGCCAACTAAATACTCACCCAACTCTTAAGGACCATTATTAAGAAAAACTTGAAGAATTAGGAAGAGTGCTTGCCATACATTGAGTTTGCTTACAACTGGGCTATCCATTCTCTTTTGAAGTTGTGTATAGTTTTAATCCTCTTACACCTTTGGACTTGGTTCCTTTTCTTGTAGGAGAACGCATGAATCTTGATGGAGCCAAGAAGGCAGAAGTGGTGAAGGAACTCCATGAAAAAGTAAAGGCAGCCATTGCAAAGTGAAATGAAGATATTGCACTTAAGCGCAACCATAGAAGGAAAAAGATTTAATTTGAGCCCGACGACTAGGTTTGGGTACAACTTTGCAAGGAGAGACTCCCTACTTAAAGGAAAATCAAGTTAGACCCATGAGGCGATGGACCTTTCCAAGTCATTGGCCAAGTTGGAGATAATGCCTATAAGATCGATTTACCCGGTGAGTATAAAGTAAGTGTTATGTTTAACGTTAGTGACTTAACTCCTTTTGATGTAGGTGATGATTCGTAGAAGAATCAAATTCAAGAAGGAGGAGATGATAGGAATCAAGCTAACCAAGCAATTCAATCTCAAGAAGGGAGAACAATGTTGAAAGGGCTAATGACAAGATCAAGAATCAAGAGATTCCAAGATGAAATCCAATTATTCCTACAACAATGTTTGAAGATAGGGGACATTCAAAAAGATGATGAAGGAAGTTAAGAACTCATTTTGATGGATATCCAAAAAGATCCCAAACTACAACTCGAGCTTGCGTCAGAAGAAAGAGAAAAAATTGAAGAAACGCCTCCTAAAGCCGAGCAGGTTCTGACCCCGGCCAACCGAGCCGACACCGGCCTGAGTCTATCAGCGCAAGGATCGGCTCCAAAGCAGAGTCGGCTCCAGAGTAGAGCTAGCGCTAGCTGTTAACGGGGCTTAGCCCCAATTTTTCCATTTTTCACCGTTTTCTTTCCATTCCCTCTATTTTTAACATTTTGTAAAGACTGTTTAAGCCCTTAAATTATCTTGGGGCTTTAGTAATCACTTAGCTAGGGTTAGGGTAGTATAAATACATCTTTTGTGATTTGACAACACATTCAACGTACTTTATTCAAATTGTGAAATAGAGTTTTGAGAGGTTTTAGCTCCTTGTTAATCTTGTTCATGACCATGGTTAGGGCTTAGTCCTCCCTTTAAATGAGTCTCTAAATATTTTGGACAATCCATTATAGTTTCTCTTAATTAAGTCTTAGTTGCTTTGTTCTTCTAAGGTTTATCTTGAATTCCATTGCTTGGGTGCCTATAGTTCTACTTCTTTTATTCTTGATTTCCTTTGTTGTGCTAAGGATATGTAGGTGAATTTATAGTAGACCTTGCTATATTTCTTGTGAGTCTTTGATGCTTTGTTCTTCAAAAGTTTGTTACGGAATAGTTACATAGTTTTCTTTTTTCATTTTCCCATAAATTTCCACTGTTTAGGTTATACTAGTTGAGCCAAGGGTTTTGCCCATTTGTTTGCTATTTTCCCACAAACTTACCAACACAAGATCATATCAATATTCCCAAAAAAAAAAAAAAAAGGAAGAGTAGCATGACTCATCATACTCCTAATCATTTTTATCAAAGTTCTATTTCTTCGCTTAGTTACTCCATTCTGCGAGGGAGTCTTGAGGTACAGTTAGTTGAGATACTATACCCTGATGTGTCAAGTAGCCCTTGAATTACCAAGAATATACTCTCCACCATGATCCGATCTTAGCTTTTTTATTAGTTTACCTGTTTGACACTCCACTTCAGCCTTAAACTCCTTGAATATATCAAAAGAGTCAAACTTGCATCTTATCAAGTAAAATAACCAAAATGCGAGTGATCATCTGTGATCGTAATAAAGTAATTATAACATCCTCTAGCCAGTAAAGACATAGGACTACAAACATTAGTATGAACGAACTCTAATATTTCCTTGGCCCTTTCTGCCTTTTAAGTAAAGGACCTTTTGGTCATTTTATCCTTAATACAAGATTCACATTAAGGCCATTCCTCCAATTCCAAAGAGTCCAAAGACCCATTTTAGATTAACCTCTGAATTTGATTAGGATTTATATATCCTAATCTCAAGTGCCATAAATAAGAGTTGTTGATATGGTCTTTCTTTTCTTATTATTAAGTTCCGTATGTGTATTATTTATTTGATATTTAATGGAATTAATATACAAAAGATTCTCATACATATTTTTAGAACAAAAAATATTTCCATTACCACTAATTGAAATACCAGATTGGAAAGAAACAGAATATTCTTGATTAATCAATTTAAAAACTGAAACCAAAATCTATTAAAAATACAAACATATAAAATATCTTTCAAAACTAAAACCCTATTACAATCAAATAATAGCTCTAAGTCTCCCACTACTTCAACCCACAGTTGTGCTCTGTTACCCCTCTATGTCCATGGTCTCCTTTATTGAGTTACCTTATCTTGTTGAACCCCTATAAGGAGTTACAGATATGGTCAGTGACTCTGGAATCAACTATCCAAATGGATAATGATCCAAACTTTAAAATAGACTCTAAGTAATAGGTAATACCTAAGGAGGACTTGGCCAAGATATCCAGATAATCCTTTTTGAAGTGCTCCTTCTTGCCACACTTGAAACACATACCTTTGGGCTTGGCGTTGGGCTTGGATAGACTGGGCTTGGATGCCTTGGGCTAAGCCCTTGCATGACTTTGGGCTTTCTCATCTTGAACTTCTTGGGCTGGGCCCTAGTCCTAGAAGACGGTCCAGAGTGAGTAACCAAAACCTTTCATATAGGCTTTATTATTTTTTCAGCAGCTTGGAGTTCTTTCATTGACTCAGCCAAAGACATATTCAACTTGTTCATGCTATAATTTAGCTTAAACTGAGAATATAAATTTGGCAAAGTCTCAAGAACTATGTTAATTTGGCTCTCAGCATTAATCATTGCCCCTAGGACCTTGGCTTTCTCAAAGTAAGCAATCATCTTGAGTATAAGCTCGCGAACCGATGCCCCCTCAGCCATCCTAGTGTTCATGATTGTTTTAAGAGCTTCCTGCTTTGCGAGCCGACTCTTGTCAGCAAATATGGTGCGCAACGATACATCGATGTCCTACGTAGTAGGCATGTTCTCGTGCTTAGACTGGAGAACATTGGACATGAAAGCTAACATATAGCATCGAGTTATTTTATTAGCTTTCCTCCATGCCTTATCCACCTTACGATCTTAGTCCATAAAATCTTTTCCAATTTCAGGATAGGGGTCGGTCAGAACATACTTGTACTCTTTAGCAGTGAGTACTATGTTTAGATTTCTTTTCCAATCTATGTAGTTTTGTTTAGTTAATTGAAGCTTCAAATACACACAGAAGCCAAGCATGCAGTGAACAAAAACAGGAAAAACACCGAACATGGTGCAGCGGAAGGTAAAAAAATAATACCTTTACATGTTTGGCTGAGAAGAAGAGGAGCTCACCACTGGAGTGGCTACTTGTCTTGACGATGATTCCGATGAGAAACTAGCAATCCTTCGACTTCTCCTTGGCATGAACATGAAGCTTTTCACTTCTCAGAATATTCCACCACCCAATCTAGTTGGTAAAACAATTTATGCGAGGAATGGTGCTTCTTGATCATTTGCTATTAATTAGTAAAGTCAAGAAGAAGAAAAGGAAGAAGAGAAAATAAGAGAGAGAGATAGAGAGAGAGAGAGAGAGAGAGAGCAGGGAGAAGAAGCTCTGTGTCTTTGTTGCGTCATGTGTTCTGCGTGTTTCAATAGAAAGCCTCGACTCCTATTCATGTTCAGATAACCAAACCATGGTGTTTTTGATAATTCAAACATCTGAATGCTATCAACAGAAGAGGTTTGGGTAATCCTTAACTCTTCTGTTCCGTGAATCAAAATAACCCTTTACTCCAAGCTATTAGGCCAAAATTAACTTATTATTTTCTTGGACCCAATAAGCCTAAAAATAATAACCATTAATTATTTATTTCTTGAGCCTATTAAAATAACCCAATAAATAATTAATAAACCAAAATGAACTAAAACAATTATTTAAGCCTTTTATTAACTAGTTTAAGCCAGGTCAGTTTTCTAATTATTCAATCTAGGCTTAGGCCCTAAATAATTAATTAACCAATTAAACTAGATAATAAATTTCATTTCTCTCATTTTTTATTTTATTCCAGTCCAAAAATAAGTCACACTTCTTGAATAAAATAAAATCCTTTTTATTATGACCATTTCCTCGACCTAAAATAATTAGGACTACGGGCTATTTTGAGGACTAAAAAGACATATCATCTTGGCTACTAAAATGACTGATGAGACTCCGCTTCATCATAGAGGTCAAGATCAAGAAGGGGGAGGCGTGACCATGCAAGGACAAGGACCGATGACAAGATCTAGGTCTAAGAAGCTTCAAGAAGATTTTCAATCGCTCATAAAACCATGCTTGAGGATGGAAGAGGGTTGGAAGGTTGAGAAAGCCAGCCAAGAGATCATTTTGATGACTATCCAAAAAGGACCCCAACAAGAACTCAAGCCGGCAACAATGGCGAACGAAACTTGACCAAGGAGGCCTTCCAGTGGACAGCCGGTGCCGGCTCCAAGCAGCCAAACCGGCGCCGGCTTCATTCTACTCAATAATGGATTTATTTTGGCATTCGACCGCCCGAAGATAGTCCACAATCGGTGCTAGTTGTAGTGTCCAAACCGGCACCGGTTCCATCCTGGGCAACTGACGGCTGCCCCGCATTTTTGATATTTTCTCTGGTTTTCTTCAATTTTAATTGCTTGTAAAGACTTATTATGACCCTAAACTGTAATAGAATCTTAAGGATTACTTAGTTAGGGTTAGGATAGTATAAATAAAACCTTTTGTGATTTGACAACACAATTCACACACTTTAATTCAAATTTGAGAGAGAATCTTGAGAGGCCCTAGCCTCCCTGTTCTTCTTGTTCAAGACCATGCTTAAGGGTTTGTCCTCCTTATGAATGAGTTTATAAATCTTTTGGATAATCCAATGTTGTTTCTTTGAATGGGTCTTAGTTACTTTGTTCTTCTATGGTTTGTTTGAATTTCAATATTTGGGTGCCTATTTTCTCTATTCTATTTGTTCTTGTTTGCCTTTGTTGCTTCAAGGATATTGGGGTGAGATTATAGTAGAACTTTTTACTTTTCTTGAGGGTCTTTGAAGATTAGTTCTTCAAGGGTTTGATAGAGGGTAAGTTATTATTTCACTTTCTCCTTTTTGTCTCTAGAAGAATATCTGTTTTGGTCCCATTCGGTTGAGCTGAATACATATCCAACTAAACCACTCACAACACCAAGAAAAAGCCCACCCAAAGTTATATCAAAGAGTTTGGTATCAGAGTAAGGAGAAGCTTGATTCCAATCAAAGCTTGAAAGCAAGAAAAGAAGCCCTACAAAGTTGAAGAAAAAGAAAATAGAGAAAATCCCGTAACTAAAAAACAAGCTCCAAAAAGGTCATGAAATTTTTGTTATTTCTTGATTTTTCTCTTGGGAAATTGCTCCTTAATGTTAATATAATCCTTGAGAATAAATTTTTCTTGTGTTTGTTGTGAAATTTATCTTGAATATGAGTGAAAATGTTAGTTGTTCTCAAGTGATAGGATTACAGCTAAGGTGTTTGATAAATATTCTATGAGAATACTTTTGGCTGTAGTTGGGAACTTTGATTCTTGATTCTTATTCCTTGGGATATTGGGACTTAGTATATCACTCTATTATTGAATTCCATGCTCATTGAACTCAACTTATTTAGTGCACACATGTGATCATCTTGTTCTTCATAATTCTAGTTCTTATTCCTTTGTTCTAGATAATTCTTGTTCGTTTCTTGCTTAGAAGTATTTCTTGTGCATCTAGTGTTTGTTCTTGTGTTAATTGAGTCCACATTTCTTGAAATTCTTGATTAAAACTTGTTTGCTTGAGGTGCCCAACAAGTGTTTGTTAAAATTCCCCTAAGACCACCTAATTGGAAAATTCTTTTGATTTGTGTGATTCAATAAGTTTGACTAAAACTTTAGCTATTGGGGAGAATTGGGATTGAACAAGAAGGCTTGAGTATTGAGAAAAAGGCAAGAGGGTGAGCCTATTATTAAAAGAGCCTAAGAGAGCAAACACGAGCATGGAGTGATCAACCTTGAGAGCCAACATGCAAGGAAGTGAAGTGAGAATCTATTTTTCATTCTAATTTCTTTTGTTTTACAGGTATAAGTAAGTAAATATTCCATCACCATGGCCCATGATGAAAAGATCTCTAGGTCTAACCCAAGTGGCCCTAGTAGACCTCAACAAGAACAAATTGATGCTAGGGGTTTGTGTGAAGACTTGCAAGCTATGATGAGGACTATGCAAAGTGATTTCCAAAACATGATAAGGGAGTTGATAAATCATCTTGGACAATCTTCTACCGTTGCACAAAGGAGAGGCTAAGAACGATTTTAAGTACCTAGCCCAAGGATGAGGGATGGTGATGCCCATACTCCTCCATTAAATGCCCAACAAGGGGAAGAGTGGGATAAGCACTCTATTGGGGTATTCCAACAAGCTCCTATAAGAGAGGGAAGACATGGCTTGAGAGGAGGACAAGGTAGGGGCCAAGGAAGGAATTGTGGGAACAACTTAAGGGGGTTAGAAAGAGAGTTTGAGGGAGTTGATGAATAGTATGAGGGGGAACAAGTTGAGGCCTTTGGGGAACACCATAGAGGATGGGGTAATAGAGGAGGAATGAGAGAAGGAAATGATGAGGAGATGGAGTTGAACCACATTAAATTGAAGGTGCCCACATTCTACGGTAAAAGTGACCCCAAAGCATATTTCGAATGGGAAAGCAAGATAGAGATCTTCCTAGAAAGTCATACCTATAGTGAGAGGTCAAAAATGAGGTTGGCTATTTTTTGGAATTTTCGAAGTATGATTTGGTATGGTAGGAGCAAGTTAGTGCACAAAAAAGACAAATGGGATTGGAAACCGTAGCTAGTTGGAACTTATTGAAAGATATGATGAGGGCAAGATTTATACCACACCATTACTACAATGACCTTTACTAAAGGCTCCAATTACTTAAGCAAGGGAATAAGAGTGTGAAAGATTACCATAAAGAAATGGAAGTAATGTTGATGAGAGCTCAAATCAATGAGGATCCTAGAGCAACAAGAGCAAGGTTCTTGGGAAGATTAAATAGGAAAATTGCCAATTTAGTAGAATTGCATCCCTATGACTAATTGGAGGATATAGTATATGTCGCTATGAAGATTGATTAAAGAGAAGGGCATTTACTAGACCACTACTTCCAAATCCCAACACTACTAGCAAGGTACCCATTAAGAAGGATGAAGCCCCTAAGCCATTCTAAAAGAACTTCAACAAACCTAGGGAGAGTTGGAAACTTAGAGAGGATTGGAAGCCTGGGGAGGATTGGAAACCTAGGGAAGGATAGCATAAGGACAAGGGAAAAGCCATGGAGAGGCCACAAAGGAATAGGGATATCAAGTGTTTTAAGTGCCTTGGATATGGACATACTTCTAATGAGTGTCCAAGTAAGAGAACGATGTATACTAATCCCTATAGTGAGGTTTCTACCGACAAAGAAAAAGAGGGAGAAATATACCAAGGAGACTAAGAGGGAAATGGAGATGAGGAAAGTGATGAAGGAGAAGTTGTTGGTCAAGAATACTCTTTGGTGGGAGTCACAAGAGGATCATTAGATTCACAAACCATTGAGGATCAAGATCACCAACAAAGAGAGAACATTTTCTACACTAGGTGCCTAATCAACAAGACCCCTTGTAGTGTCATTGTGGATAGTGGGAGTTGCACTCCAAGCCCTACAAATTACAATGGCTGAACGATAGCGGGGAATTAAGAGTAAACAAACAAGTTTTGGTATCTTTTGAGATGGGAAGATATAAGGATAATGTGCTATGTGATGTAGTACCCATGCAAGTGGGTTACTTGCTCCTAGAGAGGCCTTGGCAATATAATAGGCATGTAAAGCATGATGGGAGAAAGAATACTTATTCCTTACTCAATGAGGGAATTAAGTTTACCCTCACCCCCATGGCTCCTAGTGAGGTGAACAAAGATCAGAGAATTATGAAGGAGAAAGAAAAGAAGAAGGGAGCGCAAGATGTTAAGTAAAAACAAGAAATTGAGAGGAATGAAAAAGAGAGGCAACAAAAAGAGTTGAGAGAGAGGATGGACAAATAAGTACCTTTGACAACCAATGATAGGAGTGAGTAAGGACAACAGATGGGAGGTAAAAGAAGAGTGAATTTCTTTGTAAAAGAAAATGAGGTCATAGAGGCTATAGAAGCTAAGAAATTGGCTATTCTTCTTTCATGTAAAGGTTTTTATGTTTCTACTAATGATTCTACATTGTCTTTGCCTAATGAAATTGCAGCTATTCTTCAAGAATTTGAAGATGTTTTTCCAAAGGAGATGCCCGGAGGACTACCACCCATAAGAGGGATTGAGCATCAAATCGACTTTGTGCCCAGAGCCATCGTCCCCAACCGACCAGCATATAGAAGCAACCCGGAGGAGTCCAAGGAGTTGCAAAAGTAAATAGAGGCATTGCTTGAGAAGGGACATGTGAGAGAGAGCTTAAGCCCATGTGCGGTTCCGGTTCTCTTGGTGCCCAAAAAGGATGGGACATAGCGTATGTGTGTAGATTGTCACGCTATCAACAACATCACGATAAAATACCGCTATCCCATTCCTAGGCTAGATGACTTGCTTGATGAGCTATTTGGTGCATGCATTTTCTCTAAAATTGATTTGAAATTTGGTTATCACGAAATTAGAATAAGAGAAGGGAATGAATGGAAAACGGCTTTTAAAACTAAATAAGGGTTGTCTAAGTGGCTAGTCATATCTTTTGGATTGTCTAATGCTTCTAGTCCTTTCATGCGGTTAATGTATCATGTTTTGAGGGAATTCATTGGAAAATTTGTTGTTGTGTACTTTGATGATATATTAATCTATAGCAAATCATATGTGGATCATTTGAATCATGTTCAAAGTGTGCGTGTTGTCCTCCGAAGGGAGAGATTGTATGCTAATATTGAGAAATGCTCTTTTTGTTTGGAGAGGATCACATTCCTTAGGTATGTTGTGAGTGCCAAGGGGATTGAGGTTGATGAGGGAAAAATGAAAGCCATCCAAGATTAGCCAACCCCTACTAATATTACCCAAGTCCGTAGTTTCCATGGGCTAGCCAGCTTCTATAGGAGGTTCATCCAAAATTTTAACACTATAGCAGCCCTTCTAACCGAAGTGGTAAAGAAAAAGGTAGGATTTAGGTGCAATGAAACCTAACAACAAGCCTTTCAAGCCCTCAAAAACAAATTAAGCCAAGCTCCAATTCTTATTCTTCCTAATTTTGAGAAGGCCTTTGAGATAGAGTGTGATGCAAATGGGATGGGAATAAGTGTGGTCTTAACCCAAGATAAAAAACCCATTGCATACTTTAGTGAGAAATTGTTCAGAGTGGCCCTCAATTACTCTATCTATGACAAAGAGCTTTTTGCCTTGGTGAGGACCCTAGAATATTAGCAACATTACCTTTTGCCAAGAGAGTTTGTCATTCATTTCGATCATGAGACCCTTAAACACCTCAACAGCTAACAAAATTTGAACAAGAGGCATGCAAGGTGGATGGAGTTTATTGGGACATTTCCATATGTCATTCAATACAAGAAGGGTAAAGAAAATGTGGTAGTGGATGCACTCTCTCGAAAATATGTATTACTAAACTTTTTGGATGCTAAACTTCTTGGTTTTGAGCTTGTGAAAGATTTGTATATTGATGATGAGGAGTTTAGGGATATTTTTCATACTTGTAAGAAAAGTGCATTTGCTAAATATTATAGGCATGATGGTTTCTTGTTTAGGGAGCCAAGGCTTTGTGTGCCAAAGGGATCCATTAGGGTGTTGCTAGTTAGGAAGGCCCATAGTGGAGGACTAATGAGGTATTTTGGTGTTGCAAAAACCTTAGACATTCTTAAATAACATTTCTTTTGGCCAAAAATGAGAAATGATGTGGAGAGACATTGTTCTCAATGCATTATTTGTAAGCGAGCTAAGTCTAGATCTTTTCCACATGGTCTTTATACTCCTAATACGCCTTAGGTTGATATATCAATGGACTTCATCTTAGGATCGCCTAGGTCCAAGGGAGGTAAAGATTCTATATTTGTGATTGTTGATCGATTTTCCAAAATGACTCATTTTGTGGCTTGTTCCAAGACTAATGATGTACCCTATATTGCAGATTTATTCTTTAAGGAAGTGGTGCAAATGCACCAGATTCTAAGGACTATTGTCTCGGTTAGGGACACTAAATTCCTTAGCCACTTTTGGAGAGTTTTATGGAACAAACTTGGTACTAACTCTTATTTTCCACAGCTTGTCATCCTCAAACGGATGGACAACCGGAGATAGTCAACCGAACACTCACCCAACTCTTGTGGCTCATAATCAAGAAGAATTTGAAAAAATAGGAGGAGTGCATGCCACACATTGACTTTGCTTACAATAGGGCTATTCACTCTACCACTTCTTATTCTCCTTTTGAAATTATATATAGTTTTAATCCTCTAACTCCTTTAGATTTAGTTTCTTTGCCTATAGGTGAACGATTGAACCTCGATGGAGCTGAAAAGGCGGAAATGGTGAAGGCACTCCATGAGAAGTTGAAAGCAACCATTGCAAAACGCAATGAAGAGATCACCCATAAGCGTAATTAAGGAAGGAAAAAGATGCCATTTGAGCCGGGCGTTTAGGTATGGGTGCACCTTTATAAGGAGAGATTTCCCACACAACGATGGAGCAAACTAGATCCAAGGGTGGATGGTCTATTTCAAGTTCTCGCCAAAGTTGAAGATAACGCTTATAAGATAGATTCACCTAGTGACTATCATGTTAGTGCCACTTTTAATGTTAGTGATCTCTCTTCTTTTGATGTAGATGATGGCAATGATTTGAAGATGAATCCTTTCCAATGAGGGGGAGATGATGAGACTCCACTTCATCATGGAGGTCAAGATCAAGGAGGGGGAGGCGTGACCATGCAAGGACAAGGACCAATGACAAGATCTAGGTCCAAGAAGCTTCAAGTGGATTTTCAATCGCTCATAAACCATGCTTGAGGATGGAAGAAGGTTGGAAGGTTGAGGAAGCCAGCCAAGAGATCATTTTGATGACTATCCAAGAAGGACCCTAACAAGAACTCAAGTCGGCAACAATGGCAGACGAAACTTGACCAAGAAGGCCTTCCAGTGGACAGCTAGCACCGGCTCCAAGCAGCCAAACCAGTGCCGGCTTCATTTTGCTCAACAACGGATTCATTCTGGCATTCGACTGCCCGAAGACAGTTCGCAACCAGTGCCGGCTGTAGTGTCCAAACTGGCGCCGGTTCCATCTTGGGCAGCCGCCGCATTTTTTATATTTTCTCTGATTTTCTTAAATTTTAATTGCTTGTAAAGACTTATTATGACTCTAAACTATAATAGAACCTCAGGGATTACTTAGCTAGGGTTAAGGTAGTATAAATAGAACCTTTTGTGATTTGACAACACAATTCACACACTTTAATTCAAATTTGAGAGAGAATCTTGAGAGACCCTAGCTTCCTTGTTCATCTTGTTCATGACCGTGCTTAAGGGTTAGTCCTCCTTATGAATGAGTCTATAAATCTTTTGGATAATCCAATGTTGTTTTTTTTTAAATGGGTCTTAGTTGTTTTGTTCTTCTAAGGTTTGTTTGAATTCTAATATTTGGGTGCCTATTTTCTCTATTCTATTTGTTCTTGTTTACCTTTGTTGCTTCAAGGATATTGGGGTGAGATTATAGTAGAACTTTCTACTTTTCTTGAGGATTTTTGAAGCTTAGTTCTTCAAGGGTTTGATAGAGGCTAAGTTGTTATTTCACTTTTTCCTTTTTGTCTCTAGAAGAATCTCTGTTTTGATCCCATTTGGTTGAGCTAAATACATATCCAACTAAACCACTAACAACACCAAGAAAAATCCCACCCAAAGTCATATCAATCACCAAAATACCCTTGGTATATAAATGATGTATTTTGCATATTAAATATTTTCTAATTTCACCATAAAAAAATATTGACCCCAAGAACAATGCTACGTTAGTGATGTCTTCGACTTATTGGTAAAATGACTAAAATTTCCCTCTATATATCATTGTTCATTTAGAGAGGAAAGAGTGTACTAACACCTCTCTAATAGACATCTACCATTCATAGGCTTCTAGTCTAATGATTCACGACTTCTTGGAATATTTTTGCTTTCCCAGGGAGTTACCCTAAAACTAATATCCAAGTCATGTTCCCCAAGGTCCTAGATAATTAGATTATTCAGGCAACCACAATGGGCAATATTGTGTAGGTACTATCTTGTACAAGTCTCTTTTGACTAAGTAGTCACATATACCCAACATATAAGTATATTAGTCCTTCTAAAGAACCTCAACTATAGTATATCAAAGCATACATTTTTAGCTTCGTCAGACCACCAACTTATACTCAAGTTGTAGAGTACAAGTCTATGTTGTAGCAGTAGTAGTCTAGGTTTCTTTCACATAGTACTTTTAGAAATCACTACTACAGGTCCTATTCTACGTATTCTCATTGGCTAAAGGTAAGCCATTCCCTATTTAGAATTCATAACACAATAACCTTGCTATGATGAGATTCCCATTCACATCATCTGGTTAAGAATAATAGTTTATGTGTTAAGTATGCCATGGTCCATACCTTACTATGAAAGACCTCCATTCAAATGAACTATTTACTTAAACACAATGGGTCTTCTCTAATAAAACCGTGCACAAATATAAAGAAGATTTCACAAACAAATTCTATGAAAAATACTTTTATTAATACAAGTCAAAATTACATTAGAAGCCTAGTATAAGAGGGCACACATTCCAACATTGACTTGTTCTCCTTAAGAATAATGGACGAAGGACTGAAACCAAACATGTTTGTTGATTGGAAAAAAACCTTATTCAGAAAAATATTTGTTTTGAAAAACACATATAAAAATACACATTTGAGATATTATATTATTCCAATGGTATAGTTAACCTATTAAAACTTTTATTTCACCCTATTAAAATCATTATAAAAAAATATGAACAATTTGGCTCTTAGAAAAATTGACAGAGCTTCGTAGGAAGGTTAATAATTTTCTAAGTTAAGTATATAACCATCACAAATTAAACTTCCTTAATAGGTAATGATCCAGAAAAAGTTTCATCGATAGGATGGCCACTACTCTCACCACCTACGGATAATCCAGCATTAATACCTCCAACGATAGACTAACCAACACTAACACTTGTCCTAGGATTTAATTATAATTCCTCCATTAGATTTGGATTCTCGTGGAAATCTGTCCTATGGGGGCTCATGCTTAGAATGATATAAGGATAACCACAATCTCTAACAGAAATTCGTGATGGAAGCCATGGGGCTGTTGAAAACCCTCTCCCACTTGATCTTTTTAGGGGAAAAAAAAAGGTTTTTAGGAAAAATGTTTCTTTTAAAAATTAATTGGTTTTTATTTAGTGAAATTTAAAAAATTCAACCATTATTTTCTATGTCAAGGATAAAACCCTTTTAGAAAATAAATTATAAATTTTTTATTTCACTACTTAAGTTAAAACCAATTTCTAGGAACTAAATTTAAAATACTTAAATTCAAAACTATTCTCCATGTCAAGGACAAAAATCTTTAGAAGAATAAACCATGAATTTATTTTTAAATTACATAGTTCCAATTTAAAACGTTTTCCTTAATTATTTTATCTAAAGAAAAAATTAATTTCTCAAAAACCTTTATGCTTTTGATCACAAAATTAAATATAATAGACATGCTCCAAAAATAAAATTTTTACATGCTATTTCTAACATTTTATTCTTATTTGACCAAATAATGGATTAAACATCATAATAATAATAATGAAATTAAAATGATCTTATTTAATGCTAACGTGGTTCCCCTTTACTAACCGTTTTTATGCAAAATTATTTATTATAATAAATAAACCATTACAATAAAAATAACCTCATGTGATATGGGCCCCAAAAGAAAGGAAAATACAAGAAAAATAAACTAAAAAAACCAAGAAGAAGCTGGCGACCTGAACCGTTAAACCGCTGAACATTTTGCATTTTGTTTGTTTTTTGACCATCCTTGGGAGGCTTACAAGAATCAAGGACTTTTAGCCTTCATCATGGCTTCCCAGCTGCACCAGCAGTGGCTCCAGGAAGACTTTCATTTGCCGAGCTGTGTGCAGTGGTATTCTCAGGCAGCCCTTTTCTTCTTCTTTTTTTATTTTGTTTTTCCGTGCGATCTCTATCGTCTTCAGGAGTTTTACGTTCCAGGCACCAATTTTTTTTTTGTTACAAAAAATTCATAAATAAATTGAAAAACAATTTCAAAAGTATATACTTTCCAAAACGAGACGTACATGATTTCTACGAAAGTGATTAAAAAATAAATTACAGGTGCCTATGTCTTCACACGCAAGGTGTACACAAAATCTATCTATATCAAAAATCATGAGTGATCAATATAATCACAAAGATTATATTTTAATTAGTAAAGGAACCACCATTTCCAGTTATTAACCCTAAGCATGCTCCTAGATGTAAACCATGGCTTTGATACTACTTGAAGGATCGCGAAAAAATTAAATATGCAGCGGAAGACCGCAAATTAAAATTTTTTTTGAGCCAAAATTTAGGAATACTTACTTTTAGTATTAAAATTAAATTTCCTAATCCTTTTTTAAAATGTTTTTCTTAATTGTTTTATCTAGAAAAAAATTAATTTCTCAAAAATCTTGTGCATTTGATCACAAAGTTAAATAAAATAGTCATGCTAAAAAAAAATATATTACTTTCGCAAAAATCTTGTGCATTTGATCACAAAATTAAATAAAATAGCCATGCTCCAAAAATAAAATTTTTACTTTCTATTTCTATCCGTTAATTCTTATGTGACCAAATAATGGATTAAACATCATAATAATAAAATTAAAATAATTTTGTTTAATCATAAGGTGGTTGCTTCTTTACTAACCATTTTAATGCAAAATTATTTATCACCATAAATAAACCATTACAAGAAAATAACCTCATGTGATATCGGACCCAAAAAAAAAAAAAAAGAAATTAGTAGGAAATTTGAAACAAAAATTGATTGCCTTCAGGATGTTAGTGTTATGCTCTAAAGGAAATCACATTTATTCTGTATATTGTGCATTATTGAATAAAACAAAACATTCTTTATATTTCAATTTGTTTTATTTATGCTTTCATGTAAAATAATCGTTAGATAAAGTCCCTAGTGCAACACTATGTTAAGGAAATCAAGATAGAGATTATAATGTGAGGTTTTTACTATATTGAATAGTGTTTGTATTTAAATTATCTCTAGTCATAGTATTAATAAGATAGGACATCATTAATGCGTTAAGACTAGCACGTATTATACTTTCTGATTTGATCAGGTAGTTGTTCTTACATCTATGAGTATTGTGACACCCAAAGTCAACACGTTGATGTTTGTCACGAGAACAAGTACATTGGATGGTCTGACTATGAGATAATCACATAGATAACTATTTAGTACCAGTGATAGAATTTTATCATAGAAAATGTGCAAGTATCCTTAGAGTTGAGATCTTCAAAGTAATTTATTTGCTAAGTGTTGGACTTTGATTCCAATCTCTGGAGTCCTGACAAGACCGCCTATGGGATGGATATTAGGTGCAATATGAAGCAAACACAAATAGTTGAAAGGATCAATAAAGGATTCACCACTCCTAATAGTAGGGGCGAATATCTCATGGCCATTTATAGAAATCACTACTTGAGAAGTCCTTGGCCAAGGCGATTGTGTATTGAAAATGGTTCCAATTGATAGATATGATGAGTAGTGGATTCCAGGAATAAGTACTAAAATATTCGGGCCACAATTAATTTATTATTCTAGAAATAGTTGGCACTAATTCTGTACTCCATATTAAATGAGATATTGTATGGTGAAAGGAGTTTATTGCACTCTGGTTTGCTATTGAAATGTTTATGTCAAGCCACTTGACTTTCTGGACTGGATTTATTAATTAGCGAATTAATAAACCAATCCTTATTAGAATTAATAAGTTAATTCTAAAATTATTAAGGATTATTTATCTTAAAGATGTTTAGATTAATTCATATTTTGCTACCAATAGACGAGGAAACCTAATAGGTCACACATAATAGAGGATTGAGTGCTGAAGATATTATTTGATAACATTATAGGGTTGATTATGAAAAAAAAAAGTTATTGTGGTCGAATTATAATTAGTTATAATTCATGGGCCATATTGTAATTAACAATAATTATAATAGTAATTAGTAACTAAAGGATCCATATTCATTATGGATTCTGATTTCCAAAATTACAAGAATGATATATATATATATATATATTATATGGACACCGTGGTTTAACGACTATTGAAATAATTACATAGAGTTTTTTCAGAAGAAAAAAATGTAGCTCCCACTTCGTCTTCTTCTTCTGAAAAACCACAGAAACCCCAGCTGCCAGAACTAATTCTACTAGCATAGAACTCTGGTGACTCTTGAGTGCAATTCTCATGTGGACTATATTGGAGGCGATCCTTTACATGGGTTGTAGTGCTTTGACGGAACAAATATAGAATACATTCTCTTTGGTTGGTAATTGGCTACAATCAAACAATACATTTTGTTGGATCACGCCTTCAATAGAGAGAAAAACTTTATTTCATAGGGGCGGCACCAAAAGGTATTTTCTCACTTGTATTGATCCATTTTATGCATACAAAGTGATCCTTATTGTTTGGAATTCTTATTTTTCTTTTCACTGTGTAAATCTATTTTGTATGGGGAATTCCTACAATGGTATCAGAGCCCTTTTTATGTATTAATGGATCGTATATTTGGCCGTGAAATATGGTTCAATGTAGTCTCTGTTTCTTCTGTGAAAAATTGTTTTTCCCGAGCATGTTAACTGAAAAATGTTTCAGCCTGTTTCTTGAAATTGTTTCAAGAATATTTGCATTTTCTTATGCCTGAAATCATTTTGCGTATAATGATTGAATTATAGAAATAGTTTCTGTGTTTGCTTCCAGTGAGAACTGTTTAATGTTTGGGTTTCTTCTGAAAGTTGAATCTATAGGTTCTGGATGTAACGATCATGGCTCCTATAAAAGTTACAGGAGATGATTTTATAACCAGCATTAAGTTGTTAATTCTTGCAAAAAAAATGGTTTTTTTGGGCATGTTATATTCTAAAAAAAACACATTTTTTTATGAGACTGTTTTTTTCTTTTTGTTTCTGAAGTTTGCAAAGAATTGTTCTTCATTTTGGTAGTTTTTGTTTTCCAGTAAACAGAGAGTGAAAACATTAGTGAAGATAATGTTTTCTTTGCATTGAATGGAGGAGTAGTCTTCTATAAAATGCTAGAGAAGATGAGTGGAATCTTGATAGGAAAAAAATGGAAAAAAAAAAAATTGTCTGGCCTGAAGCCGGTGGCGGCTCACTAGAAGCTAATCCACGACTTGAGGCACAAACCTCCTAAGCCGTGGCTAACCTAGATTGTTACTTTGCAATCCGTTGGAGGCATATGCAATGCCTCCCGCGGATGCAACTTCCTTTTTATAAATTTTTTTTTTCTCCTTTTCTTTTCTTGTTTCGTCTTCTTGTGCAAAAGGCCCAAGATTTGTTTTGTTTCTTTTCAGCCAGTACCTAGACTTTCTCAAAGTTTATATTTTGGGACTAATGTATATATTTTTTTTCCAAAACTCTTATTTTTGGAAAATAATATATTTTCTAAAATATTGATTTTAGATTGTATATTATTTTAATTCCTAAAATATGATTTTAGCAATTAATATATTTTCTAAAATATTGATTTTAGATTATATATTATTTTAATTCCTAAATAGGATTTTAGCAATTAATATATTTTCTAAAATATTTTTTTTAGAATTTATTCTATTTTTGTAAAATAGTGATTTTGGAATTATTTGCTATGTTTAATTTTATTTTGAGTATAAAGTTAGCATGGTGGTTTGGTTATGGACTATGGTATTAGGGATATACCCTAAAACAATTTGTATTTATACTATTGTCCGTATG
The DNA here is from genome assembly GCA_026120185.1 of Voacanga thouarsii. NCBI lineage: Eukaryota > Viridiplantae > Streptophyta > Magnoliopsida > Gentianales > Apocynaceae > Voacanga > Voacanga thouarsii. The sequence continues at coordinate 1,031,163 of JANUWF010001750.1, forward strand.
TATTATGTAATAATACTAGGCATTTCTTTTTATGAATAGTGTATTTAGTTTTGTAGTCATCAAGTACGTGACTTGATAGTAAAACCCTATAACAATTACAATGACTATTCTTAAATTATCCCTGATCGATTATTATTAGTGGAACAACAATAAATTAAAATTACTATGTTTGTGGCTTGATAGCTATATTTTACTGGTTATGGATATATGTGATATCAAGTCAAAATATAAATAAATGTTAGAGAACATTGTATTGGACATGACCCACTGTGAGAGTACTCCATGGGACATGTCATAAGTACTTCCTAGCTATAATGGTATTAGAAGTCCTTCAACCTGAATTTATCATAGTTTCCTTCTTGATAAATTCTATATCTTGACGTTGTCTAAAGTTGTTTTTAACCATATAATAAATTAGACCACTGTTGGATATAGAATAAACCAGGGAGAAAAATATGACTAATAGTGAAGGAATTTGTCCCGCTCATTCTTGGAGGAGATGTCTATGGGCCTGATATGGCCTAAATTAGTCATATTTTTCATAGTTATTTGAAGCTATTTTGTAATACATTTTGTGAAATAACTAGTCATATTCTTTCCTATTTGAGATTTTCCTTATAAAAATACTTTTCTGTAATTTTATATAAAAATAAGGGAAAATTAGAGCTAATTGTGTGATTTTCCAGAATGGAGGCAGCACCAGCCCAGGAAGGACAACTGGTGCCAGTTAGTTACTGGATGCACGAACGAATTAAGTGAAATAGAGGATTGCAATTGAAATTTGAAAGGAAAAGGAAGCAATTGGTCATGGCTCACGGCTAAGAAAGCCGACAGCAACAACAAAGAAAACAATTCAGTCAGCCAAGGAGAAGCTGAACAAAAGCAACAAACGAATTGGTTGAATTCAGTGGGGCCGAGGTGGAAAGAAAAGGGTCAACAAAGGTGGCTGAGAAAAGGACAAAAGGAAATTGAATTCAGCAAAAGAAAATAACTTCAATGGGCTTGGTACGGCTAAGCAAGCTGCTAACAAGGAGGAAGAGAAGTCAGCAATAGTAGGTTGTGCAATTAAGCCAATGCAAACAAAGAAAGAAGTGGAAAGTTAGTGGCTCAAGCAAGTTCATGGCTTGGTCGTTGGCTACGCAAGAAGAAACAAAGAAAAGCGGCAGATTTGGTGTTTGGCTGTGAGCCGATGCTACAAACAGAAGGCAGCTCGGATTTCAGCTCAGTGATGGCTCGACAGCAATTGAAAATTGGCTAGGCAATGGCTCGAAAGAAAGAAAGCTTCTGCACGGCTCAATTGGATTGTAGATTTAACAATTTCAATTCCACACGAATTGAAGTTCTCCAAGCACAAGAAGACAAAGTCCAAATTGAATTCAATTTCACAAAAGGTCAAGGCGGTGGACTATACACTATTTAATTTTCTCCTAAGTTTTATTTAGACTCTTATTTAGTTTTTATTACTCCTTTTTTGTTTTGGATATTTTTAGGTAATTACTTCTTCTTTAATTAGGATTCTTTTAGGAATTTTGTGAGCCTATAAATAAAGACCAATTTACCCTAGGAAATGGGGGGTGAACAATGTAGGGACTTGATTTATTTTTAGAGTGCATCACCAATATTTTCTCAAGATGAATAATTTAAGGAGGATTGTACAAGAGGGTCTATGAAGGAGGAAAAAGAAAGCTTGTCTATGAGTATCTATTTCTTTCATTTGTTTTCTTTTTCTTAAACAATTATATGTTAATTGTTTTATTGTAATTTGACATTGTTTTAGATATTCATGGTTTTTAGAGTTATTTGATCTTTTGATTAAATGATTGTTACTCTTGGTATTTAATTACTTGGATTGATTACGAGATTGATTGATTGTTTCTTTTCATTAGCTTGCTTGGAAAAGGGGTTGATAGTGGTTTCAATTGGTTAATTTCATATTTTTTATCTCTTAACTTTCTTGGGAAAGGGGTTAATTGCTAAGAACTAGTAATTAAAGGTTAGTTGATGTCTACCAGAGTATGGATTCATTGGTTAATTTCATGTTTGAAGTTTGCCAGAGTATAAAAATTTAATTAAAGAATTGTGTTTAATGCATCTTTTGGGTAAGACTGGCTGAGACATAGTATGTGATGCTAAATTACCTAGAAGATAGGGATTCATGGATTGGAAAAGAAGTGGGTCTATTTTAATTCGACATGATACCAAGAGAATAATTAGTTTTGATAAAAGTTGGGTACTTTAAGATCATGGGTGTCTAAACAATGGTTTGAATTGCATACTTCTCCATCCTTGACATGTATATATTTTTATTTTTTCATTTTTATTTATTTTTCACTTTATCGAGTCGGTTAAATAATGAAAGAAAGGTAATTAATGTCTACTTGTTCCTTGAGGATCGACACTCATTTGAACCCTATGCTCGGTTAATGATGAGTACGCTTGCTCATATGTGTGATTTGGATTGAACATTTTAATTTAAACTTAATTGGGAATGTACTTAGTTTTATATGATTTTTACACCCAAGTTCGGACACATCAGGGTCCCTTGACAAGTTAGAGTATTAAAATGCATGGCCATGCTCAAATATATTAATTTGAGATATTGATATCATTTGTTTGAACAGTCTACTATGAGATCAAGATATAGTTAATTAAGCTTAATAGGGATGACATGCTTCGTGCATTATACTTAATCTGGATATTATGATACAAAAGGACTAAATATAAATTTATAGTTTGGTTCAAAGAGATCACTTATCTTCATTTAACCTGGAGAGTTATAATATTTGTTAGAAGCCACTTATAACTTGTGGGTCATTTAAATGTGATTTGGGCACATTGCTAGTGTTAAATGAACCTATAGGGTCACACATTAAACGAACACGTTTGGTTATTTTTCTGATACCCAGGTTCGATGTATCTAGAAATGTGCCTAGGTTAATTAAATATAGAAAAATGACTAGATACAATAAATCTGGAAATATGTCTACATTCGATGTATCTGGTGGATGTCCAGATTATAAGAATCTAATTCGGTAAATAAATTAGTTCAATTACTGAGATAATGACAGAATCTTATCATATTATTTTTAATTTAATTTGAACTTAAAATAAGATATGATAACATATCATGAGAGTTGGACTCCAAGAAGTTCGTGTGGTTTTAAAAGAAAACCCTAGCCATCTTCTTGTGGTAGTCTTCTCATAAAATTTTTTGTGCCTCCATAACTAAAAATCTAGCCTCTCAAAGCCCTGGGCGCTAGCACTCTCAGGTAAGGAACTGAGTTCGTCGTGTATATCCGATAGAGAACATTTGCACATTGTAATATCTAGTGATCGTTTGAGGTGCATGTACACCTAGAAATCTGAAAGTAGAAGTCTTGCTTACATTTATACAGAGGTAATTCTATAACCCCTAAATTAACCTTAATCGTTTGGCTTGGGTCCTCGAAAAGGATTCGTGGATGTTTTTCACATGTAAGAGTCCACAAATTCTAAGATATGGATCCAATTAAATTGTTCATGTATTTTATCACGTTAGTTTTGAATTAAAATAGGGCCTGTGAGTCATACCTTCTCTATTTTTCCTTGTGTAATTTTCTCTTGTAATTTGAATCCTCTCGAATGTAACTTGAGGTTTCTTTATTAGAATTTTATGTAATTAGATTACATAGTATAGATAGAATAGAATTTATTACAAGTTTTGTAGCAGATGATCAAGACCAAAATGAGGATGGTAAGGTTTTCTTCCTATATCATGCATGAACACTTAGGATTGACCAAATTAATTTCCTTTGTGGCTCAAGGAAATTAATATAGTAATGTCCATAACTAAACCACATTATTATTTTGCAATGTATGGGTATGATGATATTATGCATGCTATGTGTAACCCACAAATATCACAAATCCCTCAATTAAAAATTAAACCTAATGCATTCCATTAATATAGTAAGAACGAGAGTCCTTTTTTTAGACCGGGTTGTTGGGCTAAGCTAAGCCTACTTGACATTGGGTATGTTCAACCTATGGAATTTTAAATTCCTGATTAATGAATTGGGTTTAATTAATTTCTTTATCCTGGTTGGGCTTACTCAAGCATAAAGAAAAATAGAGGCAAGATTAGATTAGCTTAAAAGCTTTAAGCTTAAAGGATATTAATCACCCAATGATCCGATAATTACATATGATATAATTGGTATTAGATACCTACCATTGAACTTAGAGGTGGCTTGCTGCGCAAATCCAAGGTCATTCTTGAGGAATTTGGATACCGGTCCACTAGAAAAGCTTCCAACGGGCTTTCCTGAATCAGTAATGGTGGCTATTGGTTTGAGTAACATAGTGAAATAATAATACACTTAATTAAAGACCTAACTATTTGCATTACATGTGCATATACAATTAGCTAATTTTTTATATTTTTACATCTAGGTTATCTGCAATATGTCTACCAACCAAAACCAATGTAGCATCTTGAAAACCAACAAACTAACTGAAACAAACTTTCTCGACTAGTATAGAAACTTGAGAATTGTTCTCAACTCAGAAAAGTTGCTCTACATGTTAGAGGCTCCTATTCTGCCATCACCAGCTCAAGATGATCATACTAATAAGCATGCTATCCACAAGAAGCATAAAGAGGATAGTTACATAGCATCTTGTATGATGTTGGCATCAATGACCCCTGGACTGCAAAAATAGCACGAGCATATGGATAGTTACTCGATTATATTACATCTTCGAGAGTGGTTTGATGCCTAAGCTAGAACAAAAAGATATGAGATATCAAAACAACTATTCCGTTCAAAGATGGCGAAGGGTACTTCTATGGTTAATCATGGGTTGAAGAAGCTGGGCTTAATTAAGCTCGGGTCTCTTGGTTTTGTGATGGATAATGAATTAAGTATCGACTTAATTCTATAATCTTTGCCAAGTAGTTTTACACAAGTTATGATTAACTACCAGATGAACAAAATTAAGTCCACCATACTCGAGTTGATCAATCTACTCAAAACTGTAGAGTCCTCCATGAAGAAGGAATCCAATACAGTTATGTTGGTAGAATCTTCCTTTTCTAAGAAGAAAGTTCCTAAGAAGAAGAAGAAGTCTCTTACTAAGCCTAAAAATGGTGTGAAAGAGAAGGAAGCAACCAACAAAAACCTATGCCATCACTGTGGAAAGATGGGTTATTAGAGGCACAACTGCAAAGCCTACTTGGAGATCGTTAAAGAAAAAAAAAAGAGAATGAGAAGCTTGTAGGATCTTCTACTTCTACTCCTGGTATGTTTATGATTGAGATTAATATTGTCTTTAGAAATGAGATATGAGTACTAGATACCAGATGTGAATCTCATTTGTCTAATAGCTTGCAGGGATTAAAGGATAGTAGAAGGCTTGAGAAGGGCGATATGGACCTTCGTACTGCAAATGGAGCAAAGATTGCTACACTTGCTGTGGAGACTTATGAGCTACACCTGCCTTCAAGATTAGGTTTAGAACTTCAAAACTGTTATTATGTACCAGTTTTATTGAAAAATATTATCTCAATTGCATGTTTAGACTTGTATGGATTTCATTTTATGTTTAATAATTTATGTTGTTCTTTTTCATTGAATGATATTCATTATAGTTCTGCAACTTTAGTTAATGGATTATATGTTCTAGACATAGATAATCCAATCCTCAATGTAAACAATAAGAAACCAAGGATAGATAATTCAATCTCATCTTATATATAGCATTGTCGTTTAGGCCATATAAATGAGAATCGCCTTTCTAAGTTACACAAGCTAGGTGACTTAAGGTCATTTGATTATGAATCATATGGCACATTCGAATCTTGTTTACTTAGTAAAATGGCTAAAACTCCTTTTTCAGGAAAAGAGAAAAGGGCCAAAGAGTTATTAGAACTTATATATTCTGATGTATGTGACCCAATGTCTATACAACCAAGAGGAGGTTATCACTATTTCATAACATTTATCGATGATTATTCATAATATGGGTATTTTATTTAAGGAAATACAAATCTGAGACTTTTGAAAGGTTCAAAGACTTCAAAAATAAAATAGAGAAACAACTTGAGAAAAGTATTAAGATTCTAAGATTTGATCGATGAGGTGAATACTTAAGCCAAGAGTTTCATGATTATCTAAGAGATAATGGGGTATTATCCCAATTAACTCAACTACGTACACCTTAACATAACGGTGTATCTGAGAGAAAGAATTGAACCCTTCTAGATATGGTACGAACCATGATAGCTTTTGCAAACTTACTAAATTTATTTTTAGGGTGCGCACTAGTGACTTCTGTTTATGTTCTAAACAGAGTTTCATAAAAAATGGTTGATACTACCCCATTTGAGATGTTCTTCAGCAAGAAACCAAAGTTATCTCACTTAAGATTTTGGGGTTACCCTACTTTTATCAAGAGGCCATAGTCAGATAAACTTGTCAGTAAGTCTGACAAGTGTTTGTTTATGGGTTATCCGAAAGAATCTTTTGGATATTTCATCTATCTCCTCTCCAAAAATAAAGTGTTTATTTCGAAACATGCTGTCTTTTTAGAGAAAGAGCACATGCTTAAAGTGGACAATGGGAGTAAGATTGAATTTATTGAAGTTCAAGAAGAACAAACAAACAAAGATCAACCGTTTGATTCCACATTTGTTGAGAGAATAGATAAACCTTCAACTACACAAGAACTTCGCAGGTCAAGTATGATATTTGTGGCACCTGAGAGATATGGATTTCTTATTAGTAACTACAATGACGTATTGCTCATAGATAATGATGAGCCTACTACTTATAATGAAGTTCTGAATAGTTCAAAATCTGACAAATGGCTTGAAGCTATGAAATCAGAGATGGATTCCATGTATGACAACTAAGTATGGACTCTAATTGATCTACCTAATGGAATTAAACCTATTGGGTGCAAATGAGTTGTCAAGAAGAAAACCCACATGGAAGGTAACATAGTTACCTATAAAGCACGACCGGTAGCTAAAGGTTATCGTCATTATGATTATGAGATTTAGCAAATGGATATGAAAATAATTTTCTTAAATGGAAACCTAACAGAGGAAGTGTATATGATATAATTTGAGGGTTTCACATCCAATGATAGCGTAAATGTATGCAAATTGCAAAGGTCCATTTATGAACTTAGACAATCTTCTAAGAGTTGGAACATCTATTTTGATAAAACAATCAAAGAGTTTGGTTTCATTCAAAATATGGATGAACATTGTGTATATAAGAAGGTTAGAGGGAGTGCAGTAGTTTTTTTTATTACTTTATATAGATGACATATTGTTAATAGGAAATGATATACCTGCCCTTTAGTCAGTAAAAGTTTAGTTGTCTAAGAAATTCTCCATGAAAGACCTTGGAGATGCAAGCAATGTTCTTGGAATTAGGATTTATAGAGATAGGTCAAAAAGGTTACTAGGTCTTTCACAGTCTATATACATAGACAAAGTGCTAAAAATTTTAGCATGGATCAATCCAAAAGAGGATTCTTACCCGTGTCTCAAGGGATAAGCCTTTCAAAATCAATGTCTTTAAAGATACAAGTTGAAAGGGATCACATGAGTAGGATTTCATATATTTCAACAATTGGATCTATCATGTATACTATGATGTGTGCTAGATCTGATGTATCCTATGCTCTCAGTTTGACGAGTAGATACCAATCTAGCACTGGTCAGAGTCATTGGGTAGCTATAAAGAATATCCTTAAGTACTTGGGTAGTTATGAAGAATATCCTTAAGGACTAAGGATATATTCTTAATATATGAAGAAGGTGATTTGAAAATAAATAGGTATACTGATGCCAGTTTTCAATAAAGATGATTTCAAATCATAGTTTGGCTACATGATTACATTGTGTGGAGGGGTAATAAGTTGGAAGAGTTCCAAATAAAATACTATTACTGATTCAACAACTGAAGCTGAGTATATAGCCACTTCTAAAGCAGCTAAGAAAACTGTTTGGATCAAGAAGTTCGTGGTGGAGCTTAGAGTAGTTCCTAGCATTACTGAACCAATATCTCTATATCATGACAACAATGGAGCTATTGCATAAGTAAAAGAGCAAATGTCTCACCAGCGATCTAACCATGTACTCAGATGTTTTCATTTGATTAGGGAAATCATAGATAGACAAGATGTAAAGATAGAGAGAGTTTCCGCGGATGAGAACATAGCTGACCTGTTTACAAAAGCACTAGCCCAAAAGAAACATGACATACATGTTGAGTCATTCGGTATTGGATACATGAATGATTTGATCTAATGCAAGTAGGAGTTTGTTAGTGTTATGACATAGAGGTAATCGCATGTATTTTGTATATTGTGCATTATTGAATAAAATAAGCCATTTTTTATCTTTCAATTTATTTTATTTTATTTTATTTGTAAAATAACTGTTAGATAGAGTCCCAAGTGTAACAATGTGTTAAGAAAATCATGATGTGAGGTTCTTACTATAATGAATAGTATTGTACTTAAATTATCCCTAGTCATAGTATTAATAAGATAGAGCATCATTAATGCATTACGACTAGCACGTGTTGTACTTCCTAATTTGATCAGGTAGTTGTTCTCGTATCCGTAAGCATTATGATACCCAAAGTTAATACGTGCATATTTGTTACCAAAACAAGTACATTAGATGACCTAGCTATAAGATAATCACATAGATAACTATTTAGTGCTAATAATAGAATCGTATCATAGCAAAAGTGCAAGTATCCTTAGACTTGAGATTTCCAAGGTACTTTATTTATTAAGTGTTAGACTTTGATTCCAATCTCTGGATTCCTGACAAGACCACCTGTGGGATGGATATTAGGTACAACTTAAAGCAAATGTAAGTAGTTGAGAGGATCAATAAAGGACTCACCACTCCGAATAGTATGGGTGAATATCTCATGGCTACTTGTAGGAATCACTACTCAAAAAGTCATTGGCCAAAGCAATTGTGTTTTGGAAATGATTCCAATTGATACATATGATGAGTAGTGGATTTCGGAAACAAGCACTAAAATATTAGGGCTAGAACTAATTTATTATTCTGGAAGGAGTTGCCACTAATTCCGTATTCCAAACCGAATGAGATATTGTATGGTGAAAGGAGTTTATTGCATTGTTGTTTACTATTGAAAGGTTTATATCAAACCACTTGACTTTCTGGACTTTTGGATAGTCATGATGTGTTGTTAGATACTGCTTATGATCTACTGAATATGGATTTATTAGTTAGAGAATTAATAAATTAATAATTATTAGAATTAATAAGTTAATTCTAAAATTATTAAGGATTATTTATCTTAAAGATGCTTAGATTTATTCATATTTTGCTACGAATAGACTGAAAAACATAATATGTCACACACAATAAAAGATTGAGTGCTCAAGATGTTATTTTATAACATTATAGGGTTGATTGTGAAAAAAAAAAGAAATTCTTATGGTCGAATTAAAATTAGTTATAATTAGTGGGTCATATTGTAATTAACAATAGTCATAATAGTAATTGGTAATTAAAGAATCCATATTTATTATGGATTCTAATTACCAAAATTACACGGACGAGATATATGTTTTTGATATGGACACCGTGGTTTAATGATTATTGAAATAATTACAAAGAGTTTTTCCTAAAGAAGAAAAACATAGCTCTTACTTCGTCTTCTACTTCTGGAAAACCACAGAAACCTTAGCCGTCAGAACTAATTCTGCTAGCACAAAACTCTAGTGACCTCTAAGTGTAATTCTCGTGGGGACTATATTGGAGGCAATCCTATACTTGGGTTGCAGTGCTTTGATGGAACAGATAGAGAAGACATTCTCTTTGGTTGGTGATTGGCTGTATTTAAACATTATATTTTGTTGAATCGTGCCTTTAACAGAAAGAAAAATTTTGTTTCACAGAGGTGACATCGAAAGGAATTTTTTCACCTGTATTGATCTGTTTTACGCATAAAACTAATCCTTGTTATTCGAAATTCTTGTTTTTCTTTTCGTTGCATAAATCTATTTTGCATGGGGAATTACTACACAAGATGCCTAATCCAAAACTAAAATTTACAACCGGACCTGAACCAAAAAGCTTTAGTGCAAGCTAGGTTTGGCTTACCCAAAACTGGCCTCGGCTTGTGAGATACAAAATCTCCAAGCTGGGCATGGCTTAAGGTAAATTGGCCTAGGCTTGCCCAGCTACAAACCAGTCGCGATTTGCCTTCACCCGACTACGGCTTGTGGAACAAATTCCACTAGGCTAACAATAGCTTAAAGGCAAACTGGCTGTAGCTTGGTGGAATTGTTTCCACCAAGCCAGCCGCAGTTTGAGAGCAAGCTAACTGCACCTTGTGATATGATCTTATGTGAGTAAATTTATGGAACAAAGGCAAACAAATAGACAAAACTTTTGGCTAAACAAATGTAACCCAAACAGTGAAAATTTGTGGCAAAAGAAGAAAGGAAACTATCTAACTATTCCCTAGCAAACCGTTGAGGAACAAAGCATCAAAGACCCACAAGAAATATAGCAAGACCCACTATAGATTTACCCAAATATCCTTGACACAACAAAGGAAATAAAAAATAAGAGAAGTAGAACTATAGGCACTCGAGCAATGGAATTAAAGACAAAACCTCAGAAGAACAAAGTAACTAAGACCCAATCATGAGAAATAACATTGGATTATCCAAAGGTTTTAGAGACTCATACATAGGGAGAACTAAACCATAAGTAAGGTCTTGAACAAGATGAATAAAGAGGTTAAACCTCTCAAAGCTCTCTTTCACAATTTGAAATAATGTAAGATGAATTGAATTGTCAAATCCCAAAAGGTGTATTTATACTACCCTAACCCTAACTAAGTAATTACTAAGGCCCCAAGATAATTTAGAGGCTAAAAGAGTCGCTAAATCGACAAAACAAGGGGCCCTGCCCGACTAGATCCGGCACCAGGAGCTGTGCTGGACCTTGTGCCAGGTCATCACTGGAATTCTAGCATTGTGTCTGCCTATACCTGGTGCCGGGAGTAGGCACTAGACCTGGCACCAGGTCAACACTAGAACTCCAGCATTTTGGCTAACAGAATGCACCTAGCACTAGGTATGTCTACTGCGGCCGGCACCAGGTTGAAACTGGAAGATAGATTTTAGCATTTTCTTTCTCTTTCGCTCCCTCTTTTGGTGTAGGCATAGGTTGTTACTAGAATTCCAGTGGACATTCACTAAATTGAGTTCGCAACTGCCTTCTTCACTCCAAATCCCTTCTATCATCAAATATGGTTGTAGGAGCAATTGGATATCGCCTTGTAGTCTCTTGGTCCTTGATCTTATCAGTGGCCATTGCATTGTCGCACCTCCTTCTTGAGGTTGAACTGCTTAGTTGGCTTGATTCCTATTATTTCCTCCTTCATAAAGTTAATTCTTCCATGAATCATCACCTACGTCAAAAGGAGTTAAGTCACTAACATTGAATGTAGTACTGACCTTATACTCACTAGGCAAGTCGATTTTTTAGGCATTATCTCCAACTGGGCCAATGACTTGAAATTGTCCATTGCCTCTTAGGTCCAACTTGCTCCTCTTTTGAGTAGGAAATCTCTCCTTGTGAAGGTGCACCTAAACCCAATCGTCGGGCTCAAATGAAATTGGTTTCCTCCTTTGGTTGCACTTAAAGGCAATATCTTCATTTCGCTTTACGATGGCTGCCTTTATTTTTTCATGGAGTGCCTTCACTAATTTTGCTTTCTTAGCTCTTCAAGATTCATGCATTCTCCTACAAGAAAATGAATCAAGTCCAAAAGCGTTAGAGGATTAAAACAATATACAACTTCAAAAAGAGAATAAAAAGTAGTAAAATAGATAGCCCGGTTGTAAGCAAACTCAATGTGGGGTAAGCACTTTTCTCAATTCTTTAAGTTTTTCTTAATAATGGTCCTCAAGAGTTGGGTGAGTATCCGGTTGACTACCTCTGTTTAGGGGTGACAAGCTGTGAAAAATAAAAGATTAGTACTAAATTTATTCCACAAGACCCTCCAAAAATAGCTAAGAAATTTAGTGTCCCTATCAGACACAATACTTATTGGGATTCCATGTATCCTTACTACCTTCTTAAAGAATAAATCAACAATATATGAAGCATAATTAGTTTTAGAACAAGCTACAAAATGAGCCATTTTTGAAAACCTATCAACAACAACAAATGTGAAGTCCTTGCCCCATTTGGATCTAGGCAACCCTAAGATATATTAACCCAAGAGGCATTAAGAATGGACAAAGGAGTGTACAATCCATATGAAAGTGACTTAGATTTAGCTTGCCTATATGTTATGTATTGGCAATAATGTTTTTCTACATCCCTTCTCTTTTTTGGGCCAAAAGAAGTGTTCTTTAAGTGTGCCTAAGGTTTTTGCAACACTAAAATGTCCCATTAGTCCCCCGCTATAGGCCTCTTTGACTTGTAATTCCCTAATGGACCCTTTTAGCACACAAAGTCTTAATTCTCTAAACGAAAATCCGTTATGTCTATAGTATTTAGCAAATACACATTTTTGCACAAGCATGAAAGATTTTCCCAAACTCCTCATCATTTTCATACAATCCCTTCACAAGCTCAAAACCTAAAATTTTAGCATCCACAGAGTTTAAAAGTGCATACCTTTGAGATAGTGTATCTGCAACCACATTGTTCTTACCCTTTTTATATTGAATGATATAAGAAAATATCCAAATGAACTCCATCCACTTTGCATGCCTTTTGCCCAAGCTTTGTTAGCTTTTGAGGTGTTTAAGGGTTTCATGATCGGTGTGGATCATAAACTCTCTTGACAATAGGTAATATTGCCAATATTCTAAGGTCCTCACCAAGACAAAAAGTTCTTTGTCATAGGTGGAGTAAGTGGTGGTTGCCCCGGATAATTTCTCACTAAAATAAGCAATGAATTTTTTATCTTGGGTTAGAACTGCACCTATCCCCATCCTACTTGTATCACACTTTATCTCAAATTCTTTCTCAAAGTTTGGTAGGCTGAGAATTGGGGCTTAGCTCAATTGGTCTTTAAGGGTTCGAAAAGCTTGTTGTTAGGCTTTCTCCCACTTGAATCCCACCTTTTTCTTTACCACTTCCGTTAAAGGGGCTGCTAGGGTGCTAAAGTTTTTTATGAAACTCCTATAGAAACTAGCTAGCCTATAGAAGCTATGAACTTAGGTAATAGTGGTAGGAGTGGACCAGTCCTCGATGGCTTTCACGTTTCCCTCATCAACCTCAATCCCTTTCACACTCACAACATACCCAAGAAATGTAATAATTTTCAAGCAAAAAGAGTATTTTTTCCAATTTAGCATACAATCTTTCTCTTCTAAGAGCAACAAGCACACATTGAAGATGATTTACATGATCCATGTATAACTTGTTATAAATTAAAATGTCATCAAAATGCACAATAACAAATTTTCTAATGAATTCTCTTAAAACATGATGCATTAAATGCATGAAAGTACAAAGAGCATTAGACAACCCAAATGGTATAACAACCTACTCATACAATCCTTGTTTGGTTTTGAAAGCCGTGCCATTCATCTCCTTCCTTAATTCTAATTTGGTGATAATCGGATTTCAAATCAATTTTGGAGAAAATACTTGCACCAAACAATTATTAAGTAAGTCATCTAGCCTTGAAATGGGATAGCGATACTTAACCGTGATGTTGTTAATGGCACAACAATCCACACACATGTGCCATGTCCTATCCTTCTTGGGAACCAAGAGAACCAGAATCGCACAAGGGCTTGGGTTCTCTCTCACATATCCCTTCTCAAGCAACTTCTCCACTTGCTTTTGTAATTCTTTGGCCTCTTTCGGATTGGTTCTATAGGCTGGTTGGTTGGGGATGATAGCTCCGGGCACGAAGTCTATTTGGTGCTCAATTCCTTTTATGGATGGCAATCGTCTAGGTACCTCCGTTGGGAAAATATCATCAAACTCTTGGAGAATAGCTGCAATTTCACTTGGCAAAGAAAAGGTAAAATCATTTGTAGTAACATAAGATCTTTTGCAAATAAGAAGAATAATCAGTTCATTAGCCTCTATTATTTCTATGATCTCACTCCTTTTTGCAAAATAGTTCACTCTTTTTTTACCTCCTCTCTCTTGTCCTTACTCACTCCTATCCATGATGGTTAATGGCACTTATTTTCCTAGTCTCTCCCTCAACTCTTTCTATTTCTTCTCTTATTCTTTTCTCTCTAACTCTTGTTTTTACTTTGGCATCTTGTGCTCCCTGTTTCTTCTCTTTCCCTCATGGTCTTTTGGTCATTATTTACCTCACTTAGGGGCATGGGGGTTAGAGAGAATTTAGATCCCTCCTTGATAATAGAGTTGGTGTTCTTCCTCCCATCATGCTTTATATTCCTATTATATTGCCAAGGTCTCCATATAAGCAAACAACCCGCTTGCATAGGCACCACATCACATAGTACATCATCTTTGTATTTTCCCGTTTCAAAAGACATCAAGACTTGTTTGTTAACCCTCAATTCTCCACTATCATTTAGCCATTATAGCTTGTAGGGCTTGGGGTGTTTAATCCATTTCATACCCAACTCATCAACTAAGTTTGCACCAACCATAGTGGTGCAACTTCTACTATCCACAATGACACTACAAGGGGTCTTGTTGATTAGACACCTTGTGTAGAATATGTTCTCCCTTTGTTGATGGCTTTGGTCTTCAATGGCTTGGGAGTTCAATAATCTCCTCATGACTCCAAATAAGGAATCCTCTTGGCCAACCACTTCCCTTTCATCACTTTCCTCTTCCATATTTTCTTCTTAGTCTCCTTGGCATCATTCTTCCTCCTTTTCTTCATTAGTTATGACTTTTCCATAGGGTTAGTGTACATAGCCCTTTTACTTGGACACTCATGAGAAGTATGCCCATAAGCAAGACACCTAAAGCACTTGATATCTCTATTTTATAGTAGTATTTTCATGGCTTTTCCCGTATCCTTGTTCTAACATTTCCTAGATTTTTAATTTTCCCTAGGTTTCCATCCTTTCCTTGGCTTGTTGTACTCTCTTTGGAAAGGTTTAAGAGCATCCTTCATCTTGATTGGCATCTTACTAGTGGTGTTTAGGTTTTGAAATGTAAGCTTAGCAATGAAAATGTATTGGATGTGAATTCTATAATATTAAACGAAGTGTAAGATGATGACCAATGTAGGTTATCTATTTTAAGGGTCTCGCAAAGGCTTAAGGATTACGAATAACATGTTATGCAATAGCTAGGACACGAGATGAGTCCTAAGTCTTTTAAATTCTGTTTAGCTAAGTGTTTTCGTGATATGATCATGTGGTGTCCTGATATAGTTAATACTTTCCTGATATATTATGAGATGGATGTTACACTTGAGTTTGAAAGCATTATAAGCATTCGATTTCTTGAACATCTTGAATATGAAATATATCGTGTGGTCTTTTCAATTTTCAAATCCCAATTTTGATAAAGTGTGTTTTCCTGATATGGAAATTGTTTTCCTAGTATACTCAAGTGCGAGCTTTCGGCATGGATTTGGAAACACGATGAACATTATGAATCTTGAATTCTTAAGAATATTATAAATCTTGAATTCTTGAACATGTCAATTCTTAAATCCAATATATGACTGACTTAAATACTTAGTATATGCACTGCTTGATTCAAGTATTCAAGTATATGAATACTTCAATCAGAATATCTTATATTAGAATTCTTGAGTACTTAAATCAGCATGTTTTTATTCAAAAACCTTGAATATTTACTTTAGAATGTTTTCATATGACAATTTCTGAACTAGCTTATTTTTGTTAGAGATTACTCTTCATAAGTTATTTTTAGTTGAAAACCCTAGCACACACAGGTATCGCTGAGCCTTACACTCACACGTGTGTTATTTTTTATTTTTTTATTTTTGAAAAATTTAGGATCAGAGGCACAACAAAAGCACAGTAGAATCCTAGAGGCTCGTGCTACATCTTAAATCTTTATACCCTTGAGTATATGTATCAGAATTTAGATTTTATGTACTTTTTTATATTCAATGAAAGTAATTTTGAAAAAAAAAAAATTACTCCTTATTGAGTGAAGTTTGTTATAAAGGCCCCTTATCAGACGAGGAGACATTGCATAAAGTTACATCCAACTCCACTATAGAAATGTAGTGGGCCTTGACTTAGTGGGATGTCGCTCTGTCTAATCTTCTAGACAAAGGGTCTTTATAACGAATCAATAACTTAATTCGCAGTGGAATCACACTATAACTTCAAAATAGGGAATTTATTCATGGAAAAATTCCTTAGTACATGGTCTTCAATTCTTCTTACAATATTTCAAACTTAAATATATAATATATTATATTTCCTATTTATTCATCATCATGCTTCCATTGCACACTCTGATCACCAACCTGAAGCATAGAACCTAAAAACATGTAGAAAGTCGTGTGAGCGCAAAAACACTCAGTGAGTCCTATGTGTACTTGTGATTTCCATGAAAACATATAATATCACTTTTAAACAAGACAACTTGTCAGTAATAGATGAGATCTCAAATTTGACACAAAGCAAGCATTTTCCTCAATATGGAAATTAATAGTCCTATTATCTTTGATAATTCAGATCGTAATAACTTTCGGAAGAATACTATAACACCCCACATATTCGTGTCATAGTAGGCCTTGACTTCATGGGATGTCACCCCATTTGATCTCTCAGACAAGGGGTGACATCCCACAAAGTCAACGCCTACTAGGACATAGATATGTGCGGTGTTATAGTTGGTATCAGAGTTAAGATAGGAGATTTGTGGATTTACATGAAGATGTTTCAAATGAGATTAGGATGAAACTTTGAGAATTTAGATTATGATTTTGGGAGATATTGATCTGGTGATTGTAAAAATGGTTGTAGGAAATTATTGAGATTAGAGAAGTGCTTATAATGGTTTTTGGAGATATTATTGATTAGTGGTAGGAATGATATTTTAGATATAAGTATTTTCAAATTTTGAGAACGAAATTTCTTAAAGGAGGAGAGATTGTAACATCCCTGCTTGACAGGAGATTTATTTTACTATTTCTTGATCTTTTGAAAATTTTCTTGAATTTTATAAAATTATTTATAAAACTATTTTCTTTTATTTTCAAGAAAGTCATTATTTATTAAATAAATATTTTGTGCAAAATATATTTTTCATATATTATAAGCAATGCTATATTTTATATATGTCAAGAAATATTAAATTTTATATTTGATAAGAAATATTATATTTCCTAAGAATATTTCATTTATTTATTTATTATTACAACAATTATTATTATTGCTATTATTATTAAATACAAGTAACATTATTTCTACAAATATTATCCTTATTATTATTCCTATTAACTCTATAATAATAATAATAATAATAATAATAATAATAATAATAATAATAATAATAATAATAATAATAATAATAATAATAATAATAATAATAATAATAATAAGAAAACTAGTGGTGTTTGATGATTGGAGTTAAATAACATGACATGATTGGTTGCAAGTGGTGTTTGATTATTGGAGTTAAATGTTATGACATGATTGCCTGCAAGCGGTGCTTAATGATTGGAGTTAAATGGCATGATATGATTGGTTGCAAGTAATATTTGATGACTGGAGCAAAATGGCATAAGATGATTGGTTATACGGAGTTAAGTGGAATATGGTGATTGGTTTAAGGAAAGCTATGCTTAGTCACCATAGCATCAATTAGCTATATTTAGTCACTATACTTAGTCACCATAGCATTGATTATATATGCTTAGTCAGCATTTGACTACCTAAAACATATTTTGACCACATGATGGATTTCTCTCTATAAATAGAGGTTAAGAGGGATAAGGGAGGTGACCAAATGGAGAGAAGAAAGGAAGAAGCAAGAGAGAGTGTGTGTGGTGAAATGGAGAGAAAAAGAAGAAGAAATGATAGAAAGAAAGAAAGGAAAGAAAGAAAAGAGAGAAGGAAGGAGCAAAGGTGGAAAACATAGAGAATGTATGAGATGAGAGAATAAAGATAAAGAAATAGTACTCATGATGTAAGAAAGCTCAACTTAAGGAAATTAGCTAGAAAGTAATGTGAGTCCCATTCATTTTATGAAACCATTTTCATAAGTGGTTTTCTGAAATATATGAAAATGAGTATTTTATAAAATATGGATATTGTGTGTCCAACTAGGTTTATTTTCATTGTCCCAAAATTAAAGGTGGTAGGATTGTAAATCCTATTTGGGTTATTGGGACCATGAAGCCAGTAAGGTTATAATATCCTATCCGGGTTATTGGGACTATAAAGGAGGTAGGATTATAAATCCTATATGGGTCATCGAGACCAATATTTTTATTTGATAGGACAAGTAATCTAGGTGTGGAACCATTAATATCCATGTGAAGAAAATATTTGTTATGTGTCAAGTACGAGATCTCATATGTTGTTTACAATTTGTATTGTTGAGAATATACCATGAATCCTATTTTATGAAAATCATGAGCATACACGGGACAAACAAAGTGTTTTAGCACTCACACGTTTTTGTATATATTTTTAGGCTCTGTGGTATAGGATGGTGATCAGGGTGCGCAATGGAAGCGTGATGAAGTAGAAATAATGCACTATGATATATTGTGTGTGAAACCCCACCTAAAGCCAACCTTAGAGTAATGGGGTCGGGATGAATAGCATATTATTTTGCATAAATATATATATGTATATATATATTTATTTATTTATTTATGCAAAATATATATATATACCATATTATTTTGCATATATATATGAATGATTTTATGTGCTTTAGAATTGTGATTTATAGGTTAAAAGGCTTAGTTATGCTTATTAGTTAGGAAGGGTAAAAAGGTAATTTTGCTTGAGGTCAAAATAGGAAGACGGCTTGAGGTTTAAATAAGAAAAATATTTGGGTGAGAAAACAAGAACAAGAGTTAGGGTGGTTAAATGGTTAGAACTTTGTGAATTAATCTCTAAAGTCATGAGTTCAAATCCCATCACTTAAGTTTTATTCATGATTATCTTAGTTATGTTTGAATTTTTATTTTTCTTACATTCCTTACAAAATAGGAATGTTGTCTTAGGAAAGATATGAAGGGAATGTCTTAATCATATAATCATGTCCTAAAGGAATTTTAGAGGAATTCTTGTCCTTGTTATTACCTCTAGCTTTGTACTAACATCTTCAAAATTTAAATCATTCAAAATTCATTAAATCTCTTCTTTTAATTCCAAAAATTCTGAGATAATTCCTTAGCCTTGAATTTCAAAAATTAATCTTGGAAGATAGAAGATTGGCCGAAATTAGGGAGAAGAATCCATGAGAAATAAATCACCATAGTAGAACCTTCAAGCTTACCTTCATGTTGTTCATGTTTGTGATGAAGAAAATCTGGAAATTTTCCAGAATTTTGAGCAGTCTAGCTTTCGAAAAATTCAGTCTGTATTCTTGCTCATTTGCTGCTAGAAAAATGACCAATTCATATAGTTTGAAGACTAGAATTTCTGTGCAAAATTTAGACTGCATAAAACTGCATAAAACCAGAAAAAATCCTGTGCAATTTCACTGCACACCAAGCTGAGATTGAAGCTGTTTTTCTTGTCATCAATCCAGCAAAACCCCCTTTGCTTTTCTCCAGAAAGAAGGCTGGAAACTAACCTTAAAAGACCCTCAAACACCCCTCAAAATCAGCTACAAATCGGGTTGAAGAAATGCAAAAATTCTGCACAGAAAAATCTTCAACCATTCGAAGCATTGAACAACCTTGAAACCAGAAAATTCCAATACTTGGACTCTGCAAAATGGACCTTGTTCAGCCATGGACTGAACACCATTAACCTCCACACTTACCTTGAGTACTTGGACTCCATAATCACACCTTAAAAGTCTCCTAAGATCACTCTATCCAAAACACATTTGAACTTTAAAAAAATTACAGAATTTTGCTCCATGAAAACACTCTTGTATGAAGCTACTAAACTAGAAATTCCTCTGCCATTAAACACTGAATTTCAATCAGCCTTATAGCCTGAACAGCCTTCCTTCCCTTGCCATAAGCTGATCAGTCCAGCTGGCACCATTGAAGAACAAAGAAACCTCCATCAAACAAACACCATTAGCTTATCTTCTACCTCAAACAACTCTACAATTTTCTCCATTTGAATTTCAAACAAAATCAGATCTTTCTCTCTCCTTCTAGCTAAAAACCAAAACTCCTAATCACCTAAGACCATTTAGCTAACATCATTCCAGACTTCATACAACTCTTCTCTCAAATTCTCTCAATTTTCACCAAGAACACTAAGAATAAACACTACATTCCTTCAAGCCAAAACCTACCCTAAACACCTCCAATCACTCTCAAATACTCTAGGTTACTCCTACTTAATCCCTAATGTTCATTTTTGGTCTTTATAACACAAAATCTCACAAACAAGAATTTTTCATCGGATCAAAAATAGTTTTTTTTCTTGAAGGTCTCAAGAACATCATCAAGGTAAATCAAGAACAACCTTCTTATTCACCCTCTTTCATTCAATCTTCAATGTACCATGCTAATGCTCTCTCTCTCTCTCTCTCGGCCGAAATGGTTGATCATCAGCTATAGCTGTTTTTTTTCTTCCTTTGGATAGCTCAAGACTCTCAATCGCACATGGACCTTCTTTAGCTTCATCAAAGTAATTGACAATCAAGTATTTTTCCCTTAATCCTCCTTTTTAATTCTGAATTCTTGTCTCTTAGATATTGATAGGAGGAATGGTTATGAATGAGGGATTGAGTGTATGCATGTGGATGAAGGTGATGGGGTTAGGACATGAAAATTGTTGTATATGACTAAGCTATATGAATTTTTTTGGGAATCAATGTATGTTCATCATGTCTTATGAGAGTTATAGATGTTTAAAGCATGTTAGATGTTATGACACCTATGGTGAATAGGATTTCTATGTTCTTATTTCCATGGAAGCCATGATTGATGATTATGCCTAGTAGGGATTTGGCCAAGCGATAGTATGTGTTGAGTTAAGCATATATTCATGAATGATTTAGCCTAATAGTTGATGTTTGGGAATGTGTTCATGAATTTTGTTTAGCAAAAGGAAAATCATGGTGGAAGATTAATTTCTTGTTAATCCTAGGTTGTTTTTAATTAGAATTTTTATTACATTTTCCTTAAGAGTTTCAAAATGTATAGGAAGATTTGAAAATGGAATATTAAATGAAATATTAATATTTTATTGGTCAAATAAATAATATCTTTTGGAAAAAATAATATATATATATATATATATAACAATAAACAAAATCTTTTAAATAAAATATTAGAATTAATTAATGACCTTGTAGACCTTAGTTAAAACTTTTACCTATATTCACAAATATTATTTATATTAAAATTTATTTGTTATTTATTAATAAAAAATTTAATATAATTCATTTATTATTAATTTTATTACTAATTATTTATTATATATTAATTATTAATTAAAAATTTAGTGTAATTTATTATTTTATTATAATAATACTATTTAAATAATACCATTTACTAATATTATTTAGGACTTAGTATTATTCAATATTTAAACAATAGTTCATTTATTAGTAATAACACTCAAAATTTATTATTTGAACCTATAACTTATTAGTAATTATTTTAGAACCCCTGGTTATTTTAACTTACCAAGCTAGATTTATTTTTTAAAATCCTTTGTCATCTAGCCTTACAGCTTAGGACATTAAGGTCATGGTTAGTCATGGTTGTAACTAGTTGAGTTAGGAATTATTTATGTAAGGCAAGCATAGCTCGAATATAACCTTATACTTTGTGTTTACCCCAGGTGGGGTTAGGTCGACTTTGGAGGATTTTTGAATTCAAACAAGCAAAGGATTAGGTAAGCTCCTACATGAAGTCATTTGAAGACCAAAAATTATTGTGACAACCCAAATTCAATGTGTATGATTATTCGGTTGTAAAGGCAATTAAGGACTGTTTTTCATTTTTATTTCAGTTAAGCAAATCAATTGAGAATTAAACAAGCAGTTTTACTCAAAACACTAAACTCTTTCTCCTAACTTTGACAAGAATTTTAGAAACCCTTAAGTTTCTAAGCAAAACATTGTTGGATTATATGCCCTCTTAGACTAGGTTTCTGATGTAAAATCGAATATTTTAATAAAAGAATTTATTTTCAGAAATTGTTTGTGAATTTACTATTTTTTTGTGCACGATTTTTGTTTGGAATAGACCCATTGTGTTTAAATAAGTGGTCCATGTGAATGGTGGTCTTTCATAGTAAGGTATGGATCACGGGTTATTTAACAATAAACATTTGTTCTTAACTTATTGATGAGACTGGGAACCTCATCATGTTTAGGTTATTATGTTATGAATTCCAAATGGGGAATGGCTTACCTTTACCCAGTGAGTAGTCCACTCACTTCATGACATAAGCGTATTTCGAATACGTAGGACAGGACCTGTAGTAGTGGTTTCTAAAAGTACTGTATGATAGAAACATAGACTACTACCACTACAGCGTGGACTAGTACTCTACTACTTGAGTATGAGTTGGTGGTCTGGCGAAGTTGGAAGCATATACTTTGATTTGCTATAGTTGAGGTTCTATCGTAGGGCCAATATACTTGCATGTTGGGTATGTGTGACTAGTTAGTTAAGACAGACTTGTACAAGATAGTTTCTACACTATATCGCCCCTTGTGGTTGTCCGAATGGTCTAAAATGTCCAGGGCCCTGGAAAACATGACTTGGATGTTTGCTTTAGGGTAGCTCCCTTGGAAAGCGGAAACACTCCAGGAAGTCGTGGATCATTGGACTAGAAGTCTAAGGATGGTAGATGTCATTTAGAGGGGTGTTAGTACACTTCTTCCTCTCTAAATGTACGGTGATGTGTAAAGGGGTATTTTAGTCATGTTACCTATAGGTCAAAGACTTTGCTAATGCAGTATTGTCCTTGGGGTCAATATTTCCTTATGGTGATATTAGAAAATATTTAAAATGCAAAATACAGCTATTTATATAGCAGTGGTATTTTGGTCATTTTAGCAACCAAGGCGATGTGTCTTTTTGGTTCCCAGAATAACCCGTAAATCCTAACTAATTTTGGGTTGAGGAATTGGTCTCAGTTCAAGAAGATTTTATTTTATTTTATTTTATTTTATTTTATTCAGGAAGTCTAATTTATTATTGGACTTTAATAAAATAAATAAATAAATAAATTAAAATAGGTGTTGAGAGAAATTTAATTATCTAGTTTAATTGGTTAATTAATTATTCAGGGCTTAGGTCCAGTATGAATAATTAAGAAATTAACCTGGGCTTAAACTAGGGGAAATAATTAATGTTTAATTATTTATTGGGTTATTTATATAAGTCCAAGAAATAAATAATTAAAGATTAATTATTATGGTTCATTTGGGCTCATTAATTATTTATTGGGTTGTTTATATAAGCTCAGGAAATAAATAATTAATATTTATTATTTTGGGCCTTTTGGGTTCAAGAGAAATAATAAATATTTTTTCGGCCCAATAGCTTGGACCTTAGGGTTTTTTCCAGATACGGTTAAGAGGAGTTTAGGGTTAGGCCAAACTGATTCTCAGGATAACATCCGGGTGTTTTGAAATCCCGGGGATATGTTTATCAGAGATTGAGAAACCTAGTTTTGGCTAACCAATAAAACTAGTGTCTGGTAGATGAAAACCCTAATCCCCCCAAGCCTAAGAAGCCTGACGTAGCTTCTCTCTCCTCTCTCTCAGGCCATCCTCTGCTGTTGTTTTTCCTTGTTCTTTGCTAATCAATAGCGAGAAAACTAAGGAGAATTGAGACCGTTCCTCTTCACCATAGTGTTCACCGACTAGAGGTTAGGCAGAGGAATATTCCGAGAGCTGGAAAGCTTGGCGTTGATGCAAACAAGGCGAAGTAGAAGGCTAGCG
Source organism: Voacanga thouarsii (assembly GCA_026120185.1). Taxonomy (NCBI): domain Eukaryota; kingdom Viridiplantae; phylum Streptophyta; class Magnoliopsida; order Gentianales; family Apocynaceae; genus Voacanga; species Voacanga thouarsii. The sequence goes on from JANUWF010001750.1 coordinate 1,055,221, forward strand.
GGTGTTGAACCGGAAGCTTCTTCAAGTGGGTGAACCGAGGCGATTCCAGTCGTTCAATCCGCTCCTACTCAACCTAGAAGGGTTAAGGAGCGCAAATGTATGATCTTCACGCTTCCGTATGGCCTCTAAGGCTTGCGGTTTATTTTTCTCTCCATTTTTTTAAACCGTGCATGCTCCCCTGTTTTCGTCTCCCTTAATGTGGTATCAGAGCCACTAGTTATTTATCAATATAGGGAGCATGGTAGTTAATAAAAATGGAGAAGATGATTATACCTATGATCCTTCGCTGTTTTGGTATGGGATAGGCTTTATGTAAGCTTCACCGTTGAAGCATAGGAGCCCTCTGTAAAATTTTTTGGCTTTGAAGTTTAATCGTGTAAACCCAATTTAAATGGGTATAGGCGATTGTGTTTTTGTTTTGGATGTTTTTTGCAAAGTAAATATGTCCAAAGAAGCCAAAGAAGGTTGGAAAAATCGAAAAGAGAAGTCACTGAAACTTTGCGCGCGGACAGGAGAAAAAACGAAGAAGAAAGCACTGTTCATAAGCCGCCGTCGCGCCGAGCCGAGCCGAAGCTGCCGCCTGATTTCTGTGTCTGGAGTCACTGGCTTATACGCGCCGAGCCGAGCCAATTGAATGGCAAATTTGCAATTGTGCGCTGGTCGGGCGGCCGATTCGGATAAAGATGCGGGTGAACTGCAGAGAGAAGCCGGCCGCGAGCACTCGGGCGGGTGGGTCGCAGCTTGGCGGGTTGAGGCAGCGTCTTATCTGGTGCGGCTGGTGCACCGGTGGGCGCGGTAGACCGAAGAGCAGAAGGCGCCGATCTGGTGCGGCCGGTGCAGTGGACTGTCAGCGATTTTTACAATTTTTTTTAATTTTTTTTTCTTTTTCGTTTTGGGTCCCATAGCAGGCGAAGTTAATATTTTTGCAATATTTATATTCTTGGAATATATTTGCATGAAAAATATTAGTAAAGAATTTTAGGATTAAACAAGATCATTAATTAATTAATTAATTAATGTGTTTAATTCTATTATTTGGGCACTTAGGTTTAAAAAAATAGAAAAGCATGAAAACGTTTACTGTTTTCGAGCATGCTATTTTTTTATGTACCTATGTGTGCTTTTTCTCAAAGACCAAAGTCTTTGGGAATATTTTTGACAAGAAAAATATTTTTCTTCAAAAATTAAATGGTTATTTTAATTGGTACAAAAATTAATCCTTGAATATTTTCTCAAAGGATTTAATCCTTGACATAGAAAATATATTGAATTTAGATATTTTTGTAAATTAAAATGGAGAGCCATTTTGTTTTGTTTTGGACTAGAAAAATGATTTTGTCAAATAAACTTGAGATCAAAGTCTCTAGAAAGTTTTAATTGGAAAATTTTTGAAATCATTAAGTTTTAACTTAAATAAAATTAGTCCATGGAGAAAATCTCTCAAAGGATATAAGCCTTGACATAGAGATTTTATTGGACTTAGATATTTTATTTTTGATTTAAGGAAAAACTTAATGGAAATTTCAAAAGGATATTTTCCAGAAAACCTTTATTTTAAAAGACTAAGTGGGAGAGGGGTTCCAACGGCCCCACGGCTTCCATCACGGTCCTCATTAGAGATCGTGGATCCCCTCGCATCACCCTGGGAGTGAACCCGTATAGGATGGGGATACCACAAGGATCTAGATCTAATGGAAGGATGTAATTAATAACCCGGGGCACGTACTATGATCGGCCAGCCCACGTTGGAGGTTATAGTGTGAGGTATGTCCATAGGAAATGAGAGGAAACGGCCATCCCACGATAGAGTTATTCTCTAGACCATTACCTAGAAGGGAAATTAATTTGTGGTGGTTAATACATTTAGCTTAGGAAACTGTTAATCTTCCCAAGAAGCTATGTCAATTTTCCTAAGAGCCAAATTATTTTCAGTGCACAAATTTTATTTTGTTTTCACAAACTAAATTCTTTCTTTTATTTTCGATTTTCAGAAATGGTGGGAGGTTCTTTTAATCCATTGGCCGTTATTCTCAGAGAGAATAAGTTAACGGGTCCAAACTATGTGGACTGGAAAAGGAACCTGGACATAATACTCACAACTGAGGAGTATAAGTATGTCCTTTACGAGACCTGCCCTATTATCGGGGAAGGTTCCACCACTGAAGAGCGAGAGGCTGAGAAGGGGTGGAAGAAAGCTGATGAAATGGCACGTTGCTATATGTTAGCTTCCATGTCTAATGTGCTCCAGTCAAAACACGAGCACATGGCTTCTGCATATGACATAAGTCAATCATTGGCAACTATGTTCGCAGACAAGAGCCGGCCCGCAAGGCAGGAGGCTCTTTGAACTATTGTGAACACTAAGATGGCTGAAGGAGCATTAGTCCGAGAGCATATGCTCAAGATGATTGCTGCTTTCGAGGAGGCGAAAATCTTAGGAGCTGTCATTGACCCCGAAAGCCAAGTGGATATGGTTCTCGAATCTCTACCGGGCTCTTTTACTCAGTTCAAGTTAAACTATAACATGAATAAGTTGAACATGAGTTTAACTGAACTGATGAATGAGCTCCAGATGGCGGAGAAGGTCATGAAGCCGCAATCTAAGGCCATGATTGCTAAGGCTTCTTCTTCAAGAACTGGGCCTAAGCCCAGAAAGTTTAAGAGGAAGAAGGGGAATGTAGCAGCCCAGCCCAAGAACAAACCAAAGGACAAGTGCTTCAAGTGTGGGAAGAAGGGACACTGGAAAAAAGAGTGTCCAGATCTTCAGGCCAAGAAAAACCCTACAGGTAATGTTTACTATCTAGAGTCCATATCAATGGTAGGATCAACTTCCACTTGGATTGTTGATTCAGGAGCCACTGATCATATCTGTAACTCCTTGCAGGGGTTTAGGAAGATAAGAAGACTCAAGAAGGGCGAACATGGGCTTCGAGTGGGTAATGGAGCACAAGTTTGGGCCTTTGTAGTAGGAGAGCTGGATCTAATTTTTTATTGTAATAAGATAGTGGTTTTAAAAGATATTTTATATGTACCTGGTTTTCGTCAGAATTTGATTTCAGTTGCAAAACTTACTAATCAAGGATATTCTGTATCTTTCCATTCTGGTATTTCTATCAGTAGAGATGGAGAAATTGTATGTACTGGGCACACGTATGGAAATTTGTTCTTTTTAAACCCTATTAGCAACCAATCAAATAACGCTCAGTCTGAACCTTTAACTAGGAAGAGAAAGACCAATATCAATGATTTATACCTTTGGCATCTAAGGTTGGGTCATATTAACTCAACCAAGATTCAGAGGCTAATCCATGATGGGCCTTTAGGCTCATTGAGATTGGAAAGTTGGCCTTAGTGTGAATCCTGCCTGATGGGAAAGATGACCAAGAGGTCATTTACACCAAAGGCGGATAGAGCCAAGGAGGTGTTGAGTCTTATTCACACTGATGTGTGTGGTCCACTGTCTACACCAACTAGAGGAGGTTTTGAGTACTTCATCACTTTCACGGATGATTGTACGAGGTATGGTTACATTTACCTGTTGAGACGCAAGTCTGACTCTTTTGACAAGTTCAAGGAGTTTAAGGCTAAAGTGGAGCGTCGGACAGGTAAATTAATCAAAACCTTACAATCGGATTGTGGTGGAGAGTACCTCCTAGGTGAATTCAAGGACTAAATGGTACATCATGGGATAGTATCCCAACTCTCTGCGCTAGGAACACCCCAGCAGAACCGAGTAGCTGAGAGAAGGAACAGGACATTGATGGAAATGGTCCGAAGCATGATGTCTCATGCTACTCTTCTAGTGTCCTTTTGGGGATATGCCCTGGAAACAGCGGCATATATTCTGAACTTGGTGCCTTCCAAGTCAGTACCTAGGACTCCCTATGAGATGTGGACTGGGCGTAAGCCAAGTCTGAATCATCTCAGGATTTGGGGATGTCCAGCTTATGTACTGATCAAGGGAGACAAGTTGGAACCAAGATCAGAATTATGCTATTTTGTTGCGTATCCAAAAGAGACAAAAGGAGGTTACTTTTATCATTCTAAGGAGCAGAAGGTACTAGTCAGTACTAATGCTAGATACTTAGAAGATGATCAAAGTACTTCCACTAAAGGTTCAACGAGGTTGGAACTTGAGGAGAAATTATCTACGAAATCAACTTTTTCTGACCCGATTGTGGAACAAGAAGAGGCACAGCCTCAAGAGCCTGTGCAAATGGAGCCTCGTCGTAGTGGGAGAGTGTTTAGGGTTCCGGATAGATGGACTGGAGAAGCCTTTGAGCTGGTCTTCGACCATCAGGAACAATACCCTACTGATATGAGGAGGTTATTGCTGATGCCGATGCAAATCTGTGACATGAAGTAATGAAAGTCGAGATTGAGTCTATGTACCTCAATCAGGTTTGGGATCTTGTAGCTTCACCTGAGGGGATAAAACCCATTAGGTGCAAGTGGGTATACAAGAGAAAGAGAGGAGCAGATGGGAAGGTAGAAACCTTCAAAGCTAGGCTTGTGGCGAAATGGTATACTCAGAAAGAGGGAATCGACTATGAGGAAACCTTTTCCCCGGTAGCCATGCTTAAATCCATCCGCATCCTCATTGCCATCGCATGTCACTATGACTACGAGATATGGCAAATGGATGTTAAGACGGCATTTTTAAATGGCCATCTTAGCGAAGACATCTATATGTCCTAACCGGAAGGCTTCATTGCTGAAGGCCAGGAACACATGGTTTGCAAGCTTAAGAAGTCCATTTATAGACTTAAGAAGGCATCGAGAGCATGGAACATTCGTTTTGATGAGACTATAAAGTCTTATGGTTTTATTCAAAACGAAGATGAACCATGCGTATACAGGAAACTTGAAGGCATTAATGTGGTTTTTCTTATCCTGTATGTGGATGACATTCTACTAATTGGAAATGATGTAGGGACATTGTCATCTATAAAGGTTTGGCTGTCTAGTCAATTCAGTATGAAGGACTTGGGAGAAGCCAGCTACATTCTCGGGATTAGGCTCCTTAGAAATAGGAAGTAGAGAATGTTAGAATTATCCCAAGCGACATACATTGACAAGATGCTGGCTAAGTACAGCATGGACTCATGCAAGGGAGCTCTAATCCCTTGCAGACATGGGTTGTCATTTTCTTCGAAGTACTGTCCTAAGTCTCAAGAAGAAATGGACAGAATAAGTAGGATTCCATACGCTTCGGCTGTGGGAAGTCTCATGTACGCCATGCTGTGTACTAGGCCAGATATCTGCTTTACCGTGGGCTTAGTTAGCAGATATCAGTCAAACCCAGGGGAGGTTCATTGGCAAGCTGTAAAGCATATTCTCAAGTACCTTAAGGGAACGAGAGATTATATGCTGGTTTACAGGGTTGATGATTTGGTTCCTACAGGATATACAGACTCAGACTTCCAAGCGGATAAGGATGAGAGAAAATCCACTAGTGGATATGTCTTCACCTTGTCTGGAGGAGCAATTTCATGGAGGAGTATAAAGCAATCTTGTATTGCTGACTCAACTATGGAAGCTTAGTATGTGGCTGCTTCGGAGGTGTCCAAGGAAGCAGTTTGGCTCCGAAAGTTCCTTTCAAACCTTGGAGTCATTCCACATATAGACAGGCCGATTGTGATGTATTGCGACAACACTGGAGTAGTATCACAATCTAAGGAGCCTCGGAACCACAAGAAGGGGAAACACATCGAGAGGAAGTACCACCTAATCCGAGATTTCATCCAGAGACGGGAAGTCGTGGTGGAACATATTACCTCAGAAAATAATCTAGCAGATCCATTCACCAAGCCTTTGGCTGAGAGAGTCTTCAAGAGACACTCAGACGCCATAGGGCTGGGTACCTACGGACTTACCTAGTCTTAGAGTGCAAGTGGGAGATTGTTGGATTGTATACCCTCTTAGACTAGGTTTCTGATGTAAAATCGAATATTTTAATAAAATAATTTATTTTCAGAAATTGTTTGTGAATTTACTATTTGTTTGTGCACGATTTTCGTTTGGAACAGACCCGTTGTGTTTAAATAAGTGGTCCATGTGAATGGTGGTCTTTCACAGTAAGGTATGGATCACGGGTTATTTAACACATAAATATTTGTTCTTAACCTATTGATGAGACTGGGAACCTCATCATGTTTAGGTTATTATGTTATGAATTCCAAATGGGGAATGGCTTACCTTTAGCCAGTGAGTAGTCCACTCACTTCATGACATAAGCGTATTTCGAATACGTAGGACAGGACCTGTAGTAGTGGTTTCTAAAAGTACTATATGATAGAAACCTAGACTACTACCACTACCGCTACAGCGTCTCCCTCAAACATTGTATGATCAATTTTCTCCCAAGTGGGACAAACAACATTGAGTACTTAATAACGGTAGACTATTAGGACTAGTCTTTGAAGGGTTTGGGTAAGTCTCTTAGTAGGTGGCCACCTCTGAGCGGTAAGTCCTTCCCGGATAAGATGCCAGTCTGGTAGGTCATACCGGTCCGAGCTAGAAGTTTCAGTCAAGTGGACTATGTATTTTCGGAGTGGACAACCAGTAAGTTTAGGTGTAAAGATGGAGGAGTATCTCACCTGATAGGCCGTACACCTACCTTTTGTCAGCATGCTCAACGTGTGGTATTCTGACCATTATACTACCATGGGGCCCAATGTGTGGTAACCCATGGATACCTCTTTGGGTGGTTATATTTATTGTGCACATGTATGGTTTGGAAAGCAAAACACCACTCTTTATTTTAACATTTATTTAATACTTGCCATCACTTTCTCTTATAAAAATTTTACAACTTGCATATATGAACTGTTTTATCTAAAACACTCAAAGCACACACGAGCTTACTAAGATTTTTATCTCACCACCTTTTATGCCATGTTTTTAGGTTGATCCTGCTGTGAAGGTCATTAGCTAGATTGTTACCTATGATGTTGAAGACTCTTTGTTGTTTCCCTTATGTGATGTTTTTGAGAGATTGTACAGACATTTATTTTGAATTTGTTTATGTATTATTGGATTGTAATAAGTTTAATTTTAAAGCATTCATTTTATTTTATTTCATGTGACCTAGTTATAAAGACCCTTTGTCCTATGGATGGGGCGACATCCCCGGCCTTGATAGGCCTAGGTAGTGGGGTGTTACATTGTCAGTATTAGAATATTATATGAAAGAATTGAATACCATATACTGAGGAATTTTTCCATAAATAAATTCCTATTTTGAAGTCGTAGTGTGATTTTGCTGCTAATTAAGTTGTTGAATCATTATAAAGACCCATTGTCTAAGAGATCAGATGGGGCAACATCCTAAGAAGTCAAAGCCCACTACGACAGTGTTATAGTTCTTTTTGTAACACCCCACCTTTCCATAGAGTAGCGAGCTTCATTTTTGCGGGATGTCGCCCCGTCTAGTTGTCCAGATAAGGGGTCTTTATAACAAACTTCATCCAATATGTAGAAAATATTTTTCCGAAATACTTTCATTGAACATAGGAAGTGCATAGTATCTGCCATCTAATACATACAGCCATGGACACGATAGGTGCAATATATAGCATGAGCCTTTGGGAGTCCACTGTACTTCCATTGCACCTCTGATCCTAAAACTTTTCTAAGAGAAATAACACATATGTGAGTGTAATGCTCAATAAGTCTCGTGCGTGCTACTGTTTTTCCATTGAACATAACTCATAAGGTGTTCACTGGCTCAGAATTTCTCATGTGAAAACCATTCTAAATCAAGTGTCCTGGAATTCAGAATGAAAATATGTTGATTTAAGTATTCAAGAGTTTAGAATGAAAACATGCTGATTCAGGTAATCAAGAATTATAATATAAAATATTCTAATTCAACTATGCAAGTATTCAAGGATTCAGGCATTCAAGATAGTCAATGCTTATGTCAAGTATTCAAGTTAGTACTTACTCTAATTATTGTACTTACGCCAAGTAGTATTGTGCTTAGGCCAAGTAGAATGCTTATGCAAAGAACTGCGCTTACAGTAAGTATTTAAGCTAGTGCTTACTACAAATATTAAAGTTAGTGCATACACCAAGTATTCAAGTCAGTGCATATGCTAAGTATTCACATTAGTCATGTATTGGATTCAAGGATTGACATGTCCAAGAATTCAAGATTCATGATATTCTCAAGAATTCAAGATTCATTATGTTCATCATGTTTCCAAATCCATTTAGAAAACTCGCTCTTGAGTATACCAAGAAAATAGTTTCCATATTAGGAAAACACACTTTACCAAAATCGGGATTTGGATATCAAAAAGATCACATGAGATGTTTCATAATTCAAGATGTTCAAGAAATCGAGAGCTTGATAATACTTTCAAACTCAAGTGAAACATCCATATCATAATATATCAGGATTGCATTAACTATAACAAAAAAGCACTGATAATTTCTAAAAACACTTAGCTAAACGAAATTTAAAAGATTTGGGACTCACCACGTGTCCTAGCTATTGTGTGACATGGTATTCATAATCCTTAAGCCTTTGTGAGACCCTTAGAATAAATAACCTACCTGGGTCATCATTTTACACTTCCTTTAATATTACAAAATTCACAACCAATACATATCACCGATTATAAGTTGCTAAGGATATTACCAAATTTCCTAATTCTTCATTTCATACTAAAACCTCTTGAGGTATTTCAATTCCATTTCATTACTCTTTTCCTCAAACATATATTTTCAAAGCCTTCACATGATTCCTTGATCCTTCATGCATGTAATAGCGCATATGAATTAACCTATAACTCTATTTTCTTAGACCAAAATTTTGCTTTCTTCTCACCTTGGCACACCTTAATACTCTTGTCAAAACTTTTGATTCACAAGTCCAATTGATGCCAAACTAGTTCCATACTTTCCTCTATGATTTCCAATTCATGGAATGCTAACTACCCTTTCCATTTCATTCAGTTTTATGCATTAAACCTCTGCACTTTAATTCCCATAACTATGCTGGCAGCCTTTGCTATTTATGTCATAACTTTGCATCTACAAATCTAAATCATGTCAAATTAATCTTAAAATGATCCTAAGGCATTTAGATACAAGCTTTAGGCCATAGGTTCCAAAACAACTGGCCATATTGTTCATTTTATTCAGTCTTCAGGTCTGCTTGGGATTTCCTTCAAAGCATAATTTCTATTTAGTTCATTTCTTCACCCCCATCAATTTTCCTTTAATCCTAACAACTATATAACACTTAATCCATCTCAAATTACATCATAAAAGCCCTCAATTCTCTGATTTTTAGAGATAAAGAACTCAACAAATTGATCTTTTCTCATCACAAAATTAACAATTATAAACAACAACAACAACAATTCATTTTCTTCAACAGTTATATCCAATTTTCCTTTCCATTTCTTATACCTTCTTGTTCAGCCAAGAACTATCAATTAAACAACCGTCAAAACACTTCCATCTATCATATAAAACACAGCTTATAATCTCCTTAACCAGCCAACACACATACAAAGCACAAACACTTCAATCCATGGTTGAGTTTAATGAAGAATCATAAATATCATGAATTTATTAACAAAATTCACATCAAAATGATCCTCATACTTCAAGTTACAACTTTAATTCATGAAGCTTTAGCTTTTGCCTTGTTTGTTGAATTCCTTAGGGTTGAAAAGCTCCTACTTTCTTCTTCTCCGTCTTTGAGATTGCTCTCTCTCTCTCTCTCTCTCTCTCTCTCTCTCTCCTTTTTCCTTTTCCTCTCATTTTCTCGAACTTTTCTTTCCTTTTCCATTCTTTTTCTCCTCCTCTTCTTTCTCCATTCTTTATGGATGAATTCCTTCTTGAAATTCAGTTCCTCCACCGTCATTCTTGGTCAAAAAATGGTGACCAATTCATTAAATGCTACTGTGGCTATTATGGGTATACTTCCACATGTCATTTTCTTATTCGCTAACCTTTTTCTTTAATTTATTTTCTTCAAAAAATTATTCAATAAGCTTTATGAAATAACCAATCATATTTTAACACTTATTTTCATCCACCAATCATATTATGCTGCTTGTTTCAATTTCGACCACACTTTAGAATTTCCTCAGGAAATAACTAAAATTCAGATCAATATTCATTTCAATCGGAAAAACTTTTATTTCACCAATGGAATTTACATACTTTATTGAGGTTAATGGTGGGATTCAAAATTCTCAATTCTTTGCAATCCTCTTCAATTTGCGGTGAAAATTACGATAATACCCCTGAAAGCTCAAATTATACCAAATGTTCGTCTCATCGTACTAATCAACTTTTGTAAATAACTTTTCCTTATCACAATTAACCCCATAATGTTATCAAATAACATCTTGAGTACTTAATCCTCTAATGTGTATGACCTATTAGGTTTCCTAGTCTATTGGTAGCAAATATGAATTAATCCAAACGTCTTTGAGATTAATAATCCTTAGTCACTTAGAATTAATCTATTAATTCTAAACAGGATTAGTTTATTAATTCATCAATTAATAAACCCATATTCAGCAGATCATGAGCGGTATCTAGCAACATATCATGACCACCCAAGAGTCCAGGAAGTCAAGTGACTTGCCAGGAACCCTTCAATAACAAACTATAGTGCAATAAACTTCTATCACCATATAATATCTCATTCGGTTTGGAGTACATAATTAGTGCTAACTCCCTCTAGAAGAAATATTAATTCTGGCCCAAATATATTAGTACTTGTACAAGGAATCCACTACTATATATGTGTATCAATTGGAACTGTTTCCAATACATAATAACCTTGGCCAAGGATTTCACGAGTAGTAATTCCAACAAGTGGCCGTGAGATATTTGCCCCTACTATTAGGAGTGGTGAAACCTTTATTGATCCTTTCAACTACTTTCATTTACCTTACATTATATCCAATATCCATCTCATAGGTGGCCCTCGATCTAGCTCCAGAGATTGGAATCAAAGTATAATGCTCAGCAAACAAAGTACCTTGGAGATCTCAAGTCTAATAATACTTGCACGTTTGCTATAGCGAGATTCTATCATTGGCACTACATATTTATGCAAGTGATTATGTCATAGTCAGGTCATCCAATGTACTTATTCTATTAACAAGCATCCATGTGTTAACTTTGAGTATCTCAATACTCATGGATATGAGAACTACCGCCTGATCAGATTAGGAAGTCTGACACGTGCTAGTCTTAACGCATTAATGATGTCTTATATCATTAATACTACGACTAAGGATTATTTAAGTACTAACACTATACAGTATACCAAGAATCTCACATCATGATCTCTATCATGATTTCCTTAATATAGTGTTATACTAGGGACTTTATCTAACAGTTATTTTACATGAAAGTAAAAAAAAACAAACTGAAAGATAAATAATGTCTTGTATTATAAAACAAATGTGTCATATACAAAGTGCAAGTAATTACCTCTAGGGCACAACACTAACAGAAGAAATGGAGGTTGTCAACCAGACCCTCGCGTAACTACTACGGGAAATCATCAAGATTAACCTAAAAACGTAGGATGAATGTATTCCTCATATAGAGTTTGCCTATAATAGAACTATCCATTCTACTACTTCATATTCTCCATTTCAAGTTGTTTATGGGTTAATCCATTAAGCCCCTTAGATTTATCTCATTTGCCTATAGATGAATGATTGAATCTTGACGGTAAGTAGACTGCAACCAACACCAGCTCTAATGCCTGAAACTGGCATTGGCTTTGGTCTATAAGACGAACTGAAGACGAAGTTCCCTTTTGTGTTGCGAGCATTGTTCTGAAGATAAAATTGCAAGCCAAACATAGCAAAAAAACCAGCCACGTGAACAACAAAAAACGCAGCACACCTGCGTGAAGAAGGAAAAGGGGGGAAAAAAAGTATTTTCTTTTACCTCTTCTTGTTGATCTCACACTCGGCTGAACTGGAATATACGGAACTGGGGTAGGCACGCTCGTAGAAGCCTCTGGTGCAATCCCTGCAAGCCTTCTACTTCGTCTTTGCATGTAGATGAACGCCTAACTTTCGATCTTCCAGTATATGGCCTGTCTAATCTTGTTTGGTGAACAACTTGGGGGCTAAAGAATATTTTCTGGAGAGGGAGGAAAAAACGTCTGGTATTTTTTTACAGAGAGGAAACCCCAGGGAAAAATACCGTACCTTCCTTATCTCCTGTTTAACCTAAATAAAACCCTAGGTTAAACTGGATTGGGCCATTGGACTCTTAGTTTAACCTTTTGGGCTTAATTAATTATTCTAACTAAAACCAAATAATTGGCCCAATTAATAAATAATTAATTTTTCCAGCCCAAATAAACTAGTCCAAGTAATTAAGCCTATATTAGTTTAGTCCCAGGTTAATCTTTAATTATTCAAACTGGGCCAAAGCCCTGAATAATTAATTAACCCACCAAACTAATTTAATTAATTCTCTTTCTCCATGGACCTTTATTTTATTCTAGCCCAATAATTAAATCAGGCTACTTAAATAAAATAAATTCCATTTAAATTAAGATCAATTCTTTAGCCCATATTTAATTAGGACTCACGGTCTATACTGGGGACCAAAAGACACACCGCCTTGGCTACTAAAATGACCGAAATACCCTTGCCATAAAAATAGCTGTATTTTGCATTTTAAATATTTCCTAATATCACCATAAGGAAATATTGACCCCAAGGACAATGCTGCGTTAGCAAAGTCTCCGACCTACAGGTGAAATGACTAAAATACCCCTCTACACATCGCCGTACATTTAGATAGGAAGAAGTGTACTAACACCCCTCTAAATGACATCTACCATCCTTAGGCTTCTAGTCCAATGATCCACGACTTCCTGGAGTGTTTTCGCTTTCCAAGGGAGCTACCCTAAAGCAAACATCCAAGTCATGTTTCCCAGGGCCCTTGATAATTTAGACCATTCGGACAACCACAAGGGGCGATATAGTGCAGAAACTATCTTGTATAAGCCTGTCTTAACTAACTAGTCACACATACCCAATATGCAAGTATATTGGCCCTACGATAGAACCTCAACTACAGCAAATCAAAGTATATGCTTCCAGCTTCGCTAGACCACCAACTCACACTCAAGTCGTAGAGTACTAGTCCACGCTGTAGCGGTAGTAGTCTAGGTTTCTACCATATAGTACTTTGAGAAACCACTACTACAGGTCCTGTTCTACGTATTCGAAATACGCTTATGTCATGAAGTGAGTGGACTATCCACTGGCTAAAGGTAAGCCATTCCCCATTTGGAATTCATAACATAATAACCTAAACATGATGAGGTTCCTAGTCTCATCAATAGGTTAAGAACAAATGTTTATGTGTTAAATTACCCGTGATCCATACCTTACTGTGAAAGACCACCATTCACATGGATCACTTATTTAAACACAATGGGTCTGTTCCAAACGAAAATCGTGCACAAACAAAAAGTAAATTCAAAAACAATTTCTGAAAATAAATTCTTTCATTATAATATTCGATTTTGCATCAGAAACCTAGTCTAAGAGGGCATACAATCCAACAATCTCCCACTTGCACTCTAAGACTAGGTAAGCCCATAGGTGCCCACCCCTATGGCGTCTAAGTGTCTCTTGAAGACTCTCTCAGCCAAAGGCTTGGTGAATGGGTCTGCTAGATTATCTTCTGAGGTAATATGCTCCACCACGACTTCCCGTCTCTGGATGAAATCCCGGATCAGGTGGTACTTCCTCTCGATGTGTTTCCCCTTCTTGTGGTTCCGAGGTTCCTTAGATTACGATACTGCTCCAGTGTTGTCGCAATACATCACAACTGGCCTGTCCATATGTGGTACGACTCCAAGTTCTAAAAGAAACTTCTGGAGCCAGACTGCTTCCTTGGACGCTTCCGAAGCTGCCACATATCAGCTTCCATGGTTGAGTCAGCAATACAAGATTGCTTGATACTCCTCCATGAAATTGCTCCTCCAGACAAGGTGAAGACATATCCACTAGTGGATTTTCTCTCATCCTTATCCGCCTGGAAGTCTGAGTCTGTGTATCCTGTAGGAACCAAATCATCAGCCCTGTAAACCAGCATATAATCTCTCGTTCCCTTGAGGTACTTGAGAATATGCTTTACACCTTGCGAATGAACCTCCACTGGGTTTGACTGATATCTGCTAACTAAGCCCATGGCAAAGCAGATATCTGGCCTAGTACATAGCATGGCGTACATGAGACTTCCCACGGCCGAAGCGTAGGGAATCCTACTCATTCTGTCCTTTTCTTCTTGAGACTTAGGACAGTCCTTTGAAGAAAATGACAACCCATGTCTGCAAGGGATTAGAGCTCCCTTGCATGAGTCCATGCTGTACTTGGCCAGCATCTTGTCAATGTATGTCGCTTGGGATAATCCTAACATTCTCTGCTTCCTATTTCTAAGAAGCCTAATCCCGAGAATGTAGCTGGCTTCTCCCAAGTCCTTCATACTGAATTGACTAGACAGCCAAACCTTTGTAGATGACAATGTCCCTACATCATTTCCAATGAGTAGAATGTCATCCACATAGAGGATAAGAAAAACCACATTAATGCCTTCAAGTTTCCTGTACACGCATGGTTCATCTTCGTTTTGAATAAAACCATAAGACTTTACAGTCTCATCAAAACGAATGTTCCATGCTCTTGATGCCTGCTTAAGTCCATAAATGGACTTCTTAAGCTTACAAACCATGTGTTCCTGGCCTTCAGCAATGAAGCCTTCCGGTTGGGACATATAGATGTCTTCGCTAAGATGGCCATTCAAGAATGCCGTCTTGACATCCATTTACCATATCTCGTAGTCATAGTGACAGGCGATGGCAAGGAGGATGCGAATGGATTTAAGCATGGCTACCGAGGAAAAGGTTTCCTCATAGTCGATACCCTCTTTCTGAGTATACCCTTTCGCCACAAGCCTAGCTTTGAAGGTTTCCACCTTCCCATCCGCTCCTCTCTTCCTCCTGTATACCCACTTGCACCCAATGGGTTTTATCCCTTCAGGTGAAGCTACAAGATCCCAAACCTGATTGAGGTACATAGACTCAATCTCGGCTTTCATTGCTTCATGCCACAGATTTGCATCGGCATCAGCAATGGCCTCCTCGTATCTAGCGGGGTCTTGTTCCTGATGGTCGGAAACCAGCTCAAAGGCTTTTCCAGTCCATCTATCCGGAACCCTAGACACTCTCTCACTACGACGAGGCTCCATTTGTACAGGCTCTTGAGGCTGTGCCACTTCTTGTTCCAAAATCGGGTCAGTAGAAGTTGATTCCATAGATAACTTCTCCTGAAGTTCCAACCTCGTCGAACCTTTAGTGGAAGTACTTTGATCATCTTCCAAGTATCTAGCATTGGTACAGACTAGTACCTTCTGCTCCTTAGGATGATAAAAGTAGCCTCCTTTTGTCCCTTTTGGATACCCAACAAAATAGCGTAATTCTGATCTTGGTTCCAACTTGTCTCCCTTGATCGGTACATAAGTTGGACACCCCAAATCCTGAGATGATTCGGACTTGGCTTACGCCCGATCCACATCTCATAGGGAGTCCTAGGTACTTGACTTGGAAGGCACCAAGTTCAGAATATATGCCATTGTTTCCGGGGCATATCCGCGGAAGGATCTTGGAAGAGTAGCATGAGACATCATGCTTCGGACCATTTCCATCAACGTCCTGTTCCTTCTCTCAGCTACTCCGTTCTGCTGGGGGGTTCCCGGCGCAGAGAACTGGGATACTATCCCATGATATACCATGTAGTCCTTGAATTCACCTAGGAGGTACTCTCCACCACGATCCGATCGTAAGGTTTTGATTAATTTACCTGTCCGACGCTCCACTTCAGCCTTAAACTCTTTGAACTTGTCAAAAGAGTCAGACTTGCGTCTCATCAGGTAAATGTAACCATACCTCGTACAATCATCCGTGAACGTGATGAAGTACTCAAAACCTCCCCAAGCTGGTGTAGACAATGGACTACACACATCAGTGTGAACAAGACTCAACTCCTCCTTGGCTCTATCCGCCTTTGGTGTAAAAGACCTTTTAGTCATTTTTCCCATCGAGGCGGGATTCACATTGAGGCCAACTTTCCAATCTCAATGAGCCCAAAGGCCCATCATGGATTAGGCTCTGAATCCTGGTTGAGTTAATATGACCCAACCTGAGATGCCAAAGGTATGAATCATTGATATTGGTCTTTCTCTTCTTAGTTAAAGGTTCAGACAGAGCGTTATTTGATTGGTTGTTAATAGGGTTTAAAAAGAACAAATTTCCATACATGTGCCCAGTACATAAAATTTCTCCATCTCTACTGATAGAAATACCAGAATGGAAAGCTACAGAATATCCTCTGATTAATAAGTTTTGCCACTGAAATCAAATTCTGACGAAAACCAGGTACATATAAAATGTCTTTTAAAACCACTATCTTATTACAATAAAAAATAAGATCCAGCTCTCCCACTGCAAGGGCCCAGACTTGTGCTCTATTACCCACTCGAAGCCCATGTTCGCCCTTCTTGAGTCTTCTTATCTTCCTAAACCCCTGCAAGGAGTTACAGATATAATCAGTGGCTCCTGAATCAACAATCCAAGTGGAAGTTGATCCTACCATTGATATGGACTCTAGATAGTAAACATTACCTGTGGGGTTTTTCTTGGCCTAAAGATCGGGACACTCTTTTTTCCAGTGTCCCTTCTTTCCACACTTGAAGCACTTGCCCTTTGGTTTGTCCTTGGGCCGGTTCTTGGGCTGGGCTGCTGCATTCCCCTTCTTCTTCTTGAACTTTCTGGGCTTAGGCCCAGTTCTTGAAGAAGAGGCCTTAGAGTTCATGGCCTTAGACTGCGGCTTCATGACCTTCTCCGCCATCTGGAGCTCCTTCATCAGTTCAGTCAAACTCATGTTCAACTTGTTCATGTTATAGTTTAACTTGAATTGAGTGAAAGAACCCGGTAGAGATTCGAGAACCATGTCCACTTGGCTCTCGGGGTCAATGACAGCCCCTAAGATTTATGCCTCCTCGAAAGCAGCAATCATCTTGAGCATATGCTCTCGGACTAATGCTCCCTCAGCCATCTTAGTGTTTACAATTGTTCGAAGAGCCTCCTGCCTTGCGGGCCGGCTCTTGTTCGCGAACATAGTTGCCAACGATTGACTTATGTCATATGCAGATGCCATGTGCTCGTGTTTTGACTGGAGCACATTAGACATGGAAGCTAACATATAACAACGTGCCATTTCGTCAGCTTTCTTCCATGCCTTTTCAGCCTCTCGCTCTTCAGCGGTGGAACCTTCCCCGATAACAGGGCAGGTTTCGTAAAGGACATACTTATACTCCCCGGCTCTGAGTATTATGTCCAGGTTCCTTTTCCAGTCCACATAGTTTGGACCCGTTAACTTATTCTCCCTGAGAATAACGGCCAATGGACTAAAAGAACCTCCCACCATTTCTGAAAATCGAAATTAAAAGAAAGAAATTAGTTTGTGAAAACAAAATGAAAATTTGTGCACTGAAAATAATTTGGCTCTTAGGAAAACTGACATAGCTTCTTGGGAAGATTAACAGTTTCCTAAGCTAAGTGTATTAACCACCACAAATTAATTTCCCTTCTAGGTAATGGTCTAGAGAATAACTCCATCGTGGGATGGCCGTTTCCTCTCATTTCCTATGGACATACCTCGCACTATAACCTCCAACGTGGGTTGACCGATCATAGTACGTGCCCCGGGTTATTAATTACATCCTTCCATTAGATCTAGATCCTTGTGGTATCCCCATCCTATACGGGTTCACTCCCAGGGTGACGCGAGGGGATCCACGATCTCTAATGAGGACCGTGATGGAAGCCGTGGGGCCGTTGGAACCCCTCTCCCACTTAGTCTTTTAAAATAAAGGTTTTCTGGAAAATATCCTTTTGAAATTTCCATTAAGTTTTTCCTTAACTCAAAAATAAAATATCTAACTCCAAGAAAATCTCTATATCAAGGATTATATCCTTTGAGAGATTTCCTCCATGGACTAATTTTATTTAAGTTAAAACTTAATGATTTCAAAAATTTCCAATTAAAACTTTCTAGAGACTTTTGGTCTCAAGCTTATTTGACAAAATCATTTTTCTAGTCCAAAACAAAACAAAATGGCTCTCCATTTTAATTTACAAAAATATCTAAATCCAATATATTTTCTATGTCAAGGATTAAATCCTTTGAGAAAATATTTAAGGATTAATTTTTGTACCAATTAAAATAACCATTTAGTTTTTCAAGAAAAATATTTTTTCTTGCCAAAAGAAAAGGTTCCTAAAGACTTTGGTCTTTGAGGAAAAACACACATAGGTACATAAAAAAGTAGCATGCTAGAAATCAATAAACGTTTTCATGCTTTTCTATTTTTTAAACCTAAGTGCCCAAATAATAGAATTAAACACATTAATTAATTAATTAATTATCTTGTTTAATCCTAAAATCCCTTACTAATATTTTTCATGCAAATATATTCCAAGAATATTAAATATTACAAAAATATTAACTTCGCCTGGTATAGACCCCAAAACAAAAAAGAAAATGCAAGAAAATTACAAGGGGAAAAAAAATTTCCCATTGGTTCACTGCACCCGCCGCACAGGAACAAAACAATTCTGGTCATCGGTCCACAACACCTGCCGCACCGGAACAACTGCATCATGGACCATCCAAGCCCGCGACCCGCCCGTGTGCTGACCAGCGGGAAGACTTCCGGATTTCGCGAATTGAATTGCTCCATCCGATGCAGCCGAGCCGGTAAGCCACGAAGCCGAGCCGTCCTCCTTGTTCCAGACACAGATGCTGCTGGCGGCTCGGCTCGGCTCGGCGAGCCTATGAACAGTGCCGTCTGCTTCAATTTTCCAGTGCGATTTTCTTCTGCGGCGTTTTCTTCTGGTTTTTTTTTTCTGCGACGGATTTACTTGCTTTTGCCCTCTGATTTCAACCAAAATCAATAAAACCAAAAACCAACAACCGCCTATACCCTTTAAAATTGGGTTTACACGATTTATTCTCGGAAAAACAGTGAATTA
Source organism: Voacanga thouarsii (assembly GCA_026120185.1). Classification (NCBI taxonomy): domain Eukaryota; kingdom Viridiplantae; phylum Streptophyta; class Magnoliopsida; order Gentianales; family Apocynaceae; genus Voacanga; species Voacanga thouarsii. Next base: position 1,074,332 of record JANUWF010001750.1, read on the forward strand.
CATCTCACCTATACCTCCATCCGAGAGGTTTAACAAGCCATCTATCCATACCAAAAAACCAGCGAAGGATCACAGTTAATCACACATAACTGTCCGATTTTATTAACTAGCATACAGGCTTCCTATATGTGCAAATATCTTCATGCTCTGATACCAATTGAATTAAAAATTGCAAGCCAAACATAGCCAAAAAACCAGCCACGTGAACAACAAAAAACGCAGCACACCTGCGTGAAGAAGGAAAAGGGGGGAAAAAATATTTTCTTTTACCTCTTCTTGTTGATCTCACACTCGGCTGAACTGGAATATACCGAACTGGGGTAGGCACGCTCGTAGAAGCCTCTGGTGCAATCCCTGCAAGCCTTCTACTTCGTCTTTGCATGTAGATGAACGCCTAACTTTCGATCTTCCAGTATATGGCCTGCCTAATCTTGTTTGGTGAACAACTTGGGGGCTAAAGAATATTTTACGGAGAGGGAGGAAAAAACGTCCGGTATTTTTTACGAGAGAGGAAACCCAGGGAAAAATACCGTACCTTCCTTATCTCCTGTTTAACCTAAATAAAACCCTAGGTTAAACTGGATTGGGCCATTGGACTCTTAGTTTAACCTTTTGGGCTTAATTAATTATTCTAACTAAAACCAAATAATTGGCCCAATTAATAAATAATTAATTTTTCCAGCCCAAATAAACTAGTCCAATTAATTAAGCCTATATTAGTTTAGTCTCAGGTTAATCTTTAATTATTCAAACTGGGCCAAAGCCCTGAATAATTAATTAACCCACCAAACTAATTTAATTAATTCTCTCTCTCCATGGACCTTTATTTTATTCTAGCCCAATAATTAAATCAGGCTACTTAAATAAAATAAATTCCATTTAAATTAAGATCAATTCTTTAGCCCATATTTAATTAGGACTCACGGTCTATACTGGGGACCAAAAGACACACCGCCTTGGCTACTAAAATGACCAAAATACCCTTGCCATAAAAATAGCTGTATTTTGCAGTTTAAATATTTTATAATATCACCATAAGGAAATATTGACACCAAGGACAATGCTGCGTTAGCAAAGTCTCCGACTTACAGGTGAAATGACTAAAATACCCCTCTACACATCACCGTACATTTAGTGAGGAAGAAGTGTACTAACACCCCTCTAAATGACATCTACCAACCTTAGGCTTCTAGTCCAATGATCCACGACTTCCTGGAGTATTTCCGCTTTCCAAGGGAGCTACCATAAAGCAAACATCCAAGTCATGTTTCCCCAGGGCCCTGGATAATTTAGACCATTCGGACAACCACAAGGGGCGATATAGTGCAGAAACTATCTTGTATAAGCCTGTCTTAACTAACTAGTCACACATACCCAATATGCAAGTATATTGGCCCTTCGATAGAACCTCAACTACAGCAAATCAAAGTATATGCTTCCAGCTTCGCTAGACCACCAACTCACACTCAAGTCGTAGAGTACTATTCCACGCTGTAGCGGTAGAAGTCTAGGTTTCTACCATATAGTACTTTGAGAAACCACTACTACAGGTCCTGTTCTACGTATTCGAAATACGCTTATTTCATGAAGTGAGTGGACTACCCACTGACTAAAGGAAAGCCATCCCCCATTTGGAATTCATAACATAACAACCTAAACATGATGAGGTTCCCAGTCTCATCAATAGGTTAAGAACAAATGTTTATGTGTTAAATAACCTGTGATCCACACCTTACTATGAAAGACCACCATTCACATGGATCACTTATTTAAACACAATGGGTCTGTTCCAAACGAAAATCGTGCACAAACAAAAAGTAAATCACAAACAATTTCTGAAAATAAATTCTTTCATTATAATATTCGATTTTGCATCAGAAACCTAGTCTAAGAGGGCATACAATCCAACAATCTCCCATTTGCACTCTAAGACTAGGTAAGTCCATAGGTGCCCACCCCTATGGCGTCTAAGTGTCTCTTGAAGACTCTCTCAGCCAAAGGCTTAGTGAATGGGTCTGCTAGATTATCTTCTGAGGTAATATGCTCCACCACGACTTCCCGTCTCTGGATGAAATCCCGGATCAGGTGGTACTTCTTCTCGATGTGTTTCCCCTTCTTGTGGTTCCGAGGTTCCTTAGATTGCGATACTGCTCCAGTGTTGTCGCAATACATCACAACTGGCCTGTCCATATGTGGTACGACTCTAAGTTCTGAAAGAAACTTCTGGAGCCAGACTGCTTCCTTGGACGCTTCCGAAACTGCCACATATCAGCTTCCATGGTTGAGTCAGCAATACAAGATTGCTTGATACTCCTCCATGAAATTGCTCCTCCAGACAAGGTGAAGACATATCCACTAGTGGATTTTCTCTCATCCTTATCCGCCTGGAAGTCTGAGTCCGTGTATCCTGTAGGAACCAAATCATCGACCACAGTAAACCGAGCATATAATCTCTCGTTCCCTTGAGGTACTTGAGAATATGCTTTACGACTTGCCAATGAACCTCCCCGGGTTTGATCGATATCTGCTAACTAAGCCAACGGCAAATCGGATATCCGGCCTAGTACATAGCATGGCGTACATGAGACTTCCCACGACCGAAGCGTAGGGAATCCTACTCATTCTGTCCTTTTCTTCTTGAGACTTAGGACGAGTCCTTTGAAGAAAATGACAACCCATGTCCGCAAGGGATTAGAGCTCCCTTGCATGAGTCCATGCTCGTACTTGGCCGACATCTTGTCAATGTATGTCGCTTGGGATAATCCTAACATTCTCTCGCTTCCTATTTCTAAGAAGCCTAATCCCGAGAATGTAGCTGGCTTCTCCCAAGTCCTTCATACTGAATTGACTAGACAGCCAAACCTTTGTAGATGACAATGTCCCTACATCATTTCCAATGAGTAGAATGTTATCCACATAGAGGATAAGAAAAACCACATTAATGCCTTCGAGTTTCCTGTACACGCATGGTTCATCTTCATTTTGAATAAAACCATAAGACTTTGCAGTCTCATCAAAACGAATGTTCCATGCTCTTGATGCCTGCTTAAGTCCATAAATGGACTTCTTAAGCTTGCAAACCATGTGTTCCTGGCCTTCAGCAATGAAGCCTTTCGGTTGGGACATATAGATGTCTTCGCTAAGATGGCCATTCAAGAATGCCGTCTTGACATCCATTTGCCATATCTCATAGTCATAGTGACAGGCGATGGCAAGGAGGATGCGAATGGATTTAAGCATGGCTACCGGGGAAAAGGTTTCCTCATAGTCGATACCCTCTTTCTGAGTATACCCTTTCGCCACAAGCCTAGCTTTGAAGGTTTCCACCTTCCCATCCGCTTCTCTCTTCCTCTTGTATACCCACTTGCACCCAATGGGTTTTATCCCTTCAGGTGAAGCTACAAGATCCCAAACCTGATTGAGGTACATAGACTCAATCTCGGCTTTCATTGCTTCATGCCACAGATTTGCATCGGCATCAGCAATAGCCTCCTCGTATCTAGCGGGGTCTTGTTCCTGATGGTCGGAAACCAGCTCAAAGGCTTCTCCAGTCCATCTATCCAGAACCCTAGACACTCTCTCACTACGACGAGGCTCCATATGTACAGGCTCTTGAGGCTGTACCTCTTCTTGTTCCAAAATCGGGTCAGTAGAAGTTGATTCCATAGATAACTTCTCCTGAAGTTCCAACCTCGTCGAACCTTTAGTGGAAGTACTTTGATCATCTTCCAAGTATCTAGCATTGGTACAGACTAGTACCTTCTGCTCCTTAGGATGATAAAAGTAGCCTCCTTTTGTCCCTTTTGGATACCCAACAAAATAGCGTAATTCTGATCTTGGTTCCAACTTGTCTCCCTTGATCAGTACATAAGTCGGACATCCCCAAATCTCGAGATGATTCGGACTTGGCTTACGCCCAGTCCACATCTCATAGGGAGTCCTAGGTACTTACTTGGAAGGCACCAAGTTCAGAATATATGCTGCTTTTCCAGGGCATATCCCCAGAAGGATACTGGAAGAGTAGCATGAGACATCATGCTTCGGACCATTTCCATCAACGTCCTGTTCCTTCTCTCAGCTACTCCGTTCTGCTGGGGGGGTTCCCGGCACAGAGAGCTGGGATACTATCCCATGATATACCATGTAGTCCTTGAATTCACCTAGGAGGTACTCTCCACCACGATCCGATCGTAAGGTTTTGATTAATTTACTGTCCAGACGCTCCACTTCGACCTTAAACTCTTTGAACTTGTCAAAAGAGTCAGACTTGCGTCTCATCAGGTAAATGTAACCATACCTCGTACAATCATCCGTGAACGTGATGAAATACTCAAAACCTCCCCAAGCTGGTGTAGACAATGGACTACACACATCAGTGTGAACAAGACTCAACTCCTCCTTGGCTCTATCCGCCTTTGGTGTAAAAGACCTTTTAGTCATTTTTCCCATCAGGCAGGATTCACACTGAGGCCAACTTTCCAATCTCAATGAGCCCAAAGGCCCATCATGGATTAGCCTCTGAATCCTGGTTGAGTTAATATGACCCAACCTGAGATGCCAAAGGTATGAATCATTGATATTGGTCTTTCTCTTCTTAGTTAAAGGTTCAGACAGAGCGTTATTTGATTGGTTGTTAATAGGGTTTAAAAAGAACAAATTTCCATACATGTGCCCAGTACATAAAATTTCTCCATCTCTACTGATAGAAATACCAGAATGGAAAGCTACAAAATATCCTTGATTAATAAGTTTTGCAACTGAAATCAAATTCTGACGAAAACCAGGTACATATAAAATGTCTTTTAAAACCACCTATCTTATTACAATAAAAAATAAGATCCAGCTCTCCCACTGCAAGGGCCCAGACTTGTGCTCCATTACCCACTCGAAGCCCATGTTCGCCCTTCTTGAGTCTTCTTATCTTCCTAAACCCACGCAAGGAGTTACGGATATGATCGGTGGCTCCTGAATCAACAATCCAAGTGGAAGTTGATCCTACCATTGATATGGACTCTAGATAGTAAACATTACCTGTGGGGTTTTTCTTGGCTCGAAGATCTGGACACTCTTTTTCCAGTGTCCCTTCTTTCCACACTTGAAGCACTTGCCCTTTGGTTTGTCCTTGGGCTGGTTCTTGGGTGAAGTCATTGCATTCCCCTTCTTCTTCTTGAACTTTACGGGCTTAGGCCCGGTTCTTGAAGAAGAGGCCTTAGCAATCATGGCCTTAGGCTGCGGCTTCATGACCTTCTCCGCCATCCGGAGCTCCTTCATCGGTTCGATCAAACTCATGTTCAACTTGTTCATGTTATAGTTTAACTTGAGGCGAGTGAAAGAGCCCGGTAGAGATTCGAAAACCATGTCCACTTGGCTCTCGGGGTCAATGACAGCCCCTAAGATTTCGCCTCCTCGAAAGCGGCAATCATCTTGAGCATATGCTCTCGGACTGATGCTCCCTCGGCCATCTTAGTGTTTACAATTGTTCGAAGAGCCTCCTGCCTTGCGGGTCGGCTCTTGTCCGCAAACATAGTTGCCAACGATTGACTTATGTCATATGCAGAAGCCATGTGCTCGTTTTTTGACTTGAGCACATTAGACATGGAAGCTAACATATAGCAACGTGCCATTTCGTCGGCTTTCTTCCATGCCTTTTCGGCCTCTCGCTCTTCGGCGGTGGAACCTTCCCAGATAACGAGGCGGGTTTCGTAAAGGAAATACTTATACTCCTCATTTGTGAGTATTATGTCCGGGTTCCTTTTCGAGTCCACATAGTTTGGACCCGTTAACTTATTCTCCCCGAGAATAACGGCCAATTGACTAAAAGAACCTCCCACCATTTACGAAAATCGAAAATAAAAGAAAGAAATTAGTTTGTGAAAACAAAATGAAAATTTGTGCATCGAAAATAATTTGGCTCTTAGGAAAAGCCGACATAGCTTCTTGGGAAGATTAACGGTTTCCTAAGCTAAGTGTATTAATCACCACAAATTAATTTCCCTTCTAGGTAATGGTCTAGAGAATAACTCCATCGTGGGATGGCCGTTTCCTCTCATTTCCTATGGACATACCTCGCACTATAACCTCCAACGTGGGCTGGCCGATCATAGTACGTGCCCCGGGTTATTAATTACATCCTTCCATTAGATCTAGATCCTTGTGGTATCCCCATCCTATACGGGTTCACTCCCAGGGTGACGCGAGGGGATCCACGATCTCTAATGAGGACCGTGATGGAAGCCGTGGGGCCGTTGGAACCCCTCTCCCACTTAGTCTTTTAAAATAAACGTTTTCTGGAAAATATCCTTTTGAAATTTCCATTAAGTTTTTCCTTAACTCAAAAATAAAATATCTAACTCCAATAAAATCTCTATATCAAGGCTTATATCCTTTGAGAGATTTCCTCCATGGACTAATTTTATTTAAGTTAAAACTTAATGATTTCAAAAATTTCCAATTAAAACTTTCTAGAGACTTTGGTCTCAAGCTTATTTGAAAAAATCATTTTTCTAGTCCAAAACAAAACGAAATGGCTCTCCATTTTAATTTACAAAAATATCTAAATCCAATATATTTTCTATGTCAAGGATTAAATCCTTTGAGAAAATATTTAAGGATTAATTTTTGTACCAATTAAAATAACCATTTAGTTTTTCAAGAAAAATATTTTTTCTTGCCAAAACAAAAGGTTCCCAAAGACTTTGGTCTTTGAGGAAAAACACACATAGGTACATAAAAAAATAGCATGCTAGAAAATAATAAACGTTTTCATGCTTTTCTATTTTTTAAGCCTAAGTGCCCAAATAATAGAATTAAAAACATTAATTAATTAATTATCTTGTTTAATCCTAAAATCCCTTACTAATATTTTTCATGCAAATATATTCCAAGAATATTAAATATTGCAAAAATATTAACTTCGCCTGGTATGGACCTCAAAACAAAAAAGAAAATGCAAGAAAATTACAAGGGGAAAAAAAATTTCCCATTGGTTCACTGCACCCGCCGCACAGGAACAAAATAATTCTGGTCATCGGTCCACAACACCCGCCGCACCGGAACAACTGCATCATGGACCATCCAAGCCCGCGACCCGCCCGCGTGCTGACCCGCGAGAAGACTTCCGGATTTCGCGAATTGAATTGTTCCATCCGATGCAGCCGAGCCGGTAAGCCACGAAGCCGAGCCGTCCTCCTTGTTTCAGACACAGATGCTGTTGGCGGCTCGGCTTGGCTCGGCGAGCCTATGAACAGTTCCGTCTGCTTCAATTTTCCAGTGCGATTTTCTTCTGCAGCGTTTTCTTCAGGTTTTTTTTTTTCTGCGATGGATTTACTTGCTTTTGCCCTCTGATTTCAACCAAAATCAATAAAACCAAAAACCAACAACCGCCTATACCCTTTAAAATTGGGTTTACACGATTTATTCTCGGAAAAACAGTGAATTACATCTCACTTATACCTCCATTCTAGAGGTTTAACAAGCCATCTATCCATACCAAAAAACCAGCGAAGGATCACAGTTAATCACACATAACTGTCCGATTTTATTAACTAGCATACAGGCTTCCTATATGTGCAAATATCTTCATGCTCTGATACCAATTGAAGATAAAATTGCAAGCCAAACATAGCCAAAAAACCAGCCACGTGAACAACAAAAAACGCAGCACACCTGTGTGAAGAAGGAAAAGGGGGGAAAAACAAATATTTTCTTTTACCTCTTCTTGTTGATCTCACACTCGGCTGAACTGGAATATACCGAACTGGGGTAGGCACGCTCGTAGAAGCCTCTGGTGCAATCCCTGCAAGCCTTCTACTTCGTCTTTGCATGTAGATGAACGCCTAACTTTCGATCTTCCAGTATATGGCCTGCCTAATCTTGTTTGGTGAACAACTTGGGGGCTAAAGAATATTTTCTGGAGAGGGAGGAAAAAACGTCTGGTATTTTTTTACAGAGAGGAAACCCCGGGGAAAAATACCGTACCTTCCTTATCTCCTGTTTAACCTAAATAAAACCCTAGGTTAAACTGGATTGGGCCATTGGACTCTTAGTTTAACCTTTTGGGCTTAATTAATTATTCTAACTAAAACCAAATAATTGGCCCAATTAATAAATAATTAATTTTTCCAGCCCAAATAAACTAGTCCAATTAATTAAGCCTATATTAGTTTAGTCCCAGGTAATCTTTAATTATTCAAACTGGGCCAAAGCCCTGAATAATTAATTAACCCACCAAACTAATTTAATTAATTCTCTCTCTCCATGGACCTTTATTTTATTCTAGCCCAATAATTAAATCAGGCTACTTAAATAAAATAAATTCCATTTAAATTAAGATCAATTCTTTAGCCTATATTTAATTAGGACTCACGGTCTATACTGGGGACCAAAAGACACATCGTCTTGGCTACTAAAATGACCAAAATACCCTTTCCATAAAAATAGCTGTATTTTGCATTTTAAATATTTCTTAATATCACCATTAGGAAATATTGACCCCAAGGACAATGCTGCGTTAGCAAAGTCTCCGACCTACAGGTGAAATGACTAAAATACCCCTCTACAATCGCCGTACATTTAGAGAGGAAGAAGTGTACTAACACCCCTCTAAATGACATCTACTATCCTTAGGCTTCTAGTCCAATGATCCATGACTTCCTGGAGTGTTTTCGCTTTCCAAGGGAGCTACCCTAAAGCAAACATCCAAGTCATGTTTCCCAGGGCCCTGGATAATTTAGACCATTCGGACAACCACAAGGGGCGATATAGTGCAGAAACTATCTTGTATAAGCCTGTCTTAACTAACTAGTCACACATACCCAATATGCAAGTATATTGGCCCTACGATAGAACCTCAACTACAGCAAATCAAAGTATATGCTTCCAGTGCGCTAGACCACCAACTCACACTCAAGTCGTAGCGTAGTAGTCCACGCTGTAGCGGTAGTAGTCTAGGTTTCTACCATATAGTACTTTGAGAAACCACTACTACAGGTCCTGTTCTACGTATTCGAAATACGCTTATGTCATGAAGTGAGTGGACTACCCACTGGCTAAAGGTAAGCCATTCCCCATTTGAAATTCATAACATAATAACCTAAACATGATGAGGTTCCCAGTCTCATCAATAGGTTAAGAACAAATGTTTATGTGTTAAATAACCCGTGATCCATACCTTACTGTGAAAGACCACCATTCACATGGATCACTTATTTAAACACATGGGTCTGTTACAAACGAAAATCGTGCACAAACAAAAAGTAAATTCACAAACAATTTCTGAAAATAAATTCTTTCATTATAATATTCTATTTTACATCAGAAACCTAATCTAAGAGGGCATACAATCCAACATGTTCTTCCAGTGAGGAACCGCACTGGTCTAAGTGCCTGAACTAACGTCGACTATGCATTGAAACTCGAACCCTTGATGATTTTTCATCTATTTTGGGGTCATATTGTAATATTTAAGAGTTGTTTAGTTCAGGAATAGAACACCCTGATATACTTCTTTTGTATTGGAAGAAAAACACAACACATATCATATTTTAAACAAGAATGAATATTTCATCTTAAAAGCTTGAAGCTTGGAAAAAATTCCTTGTTCAACTTCAATCCAAGACCAACCTAAGAGCTTAGTCCACCCTTGAGTAAGTGTCTATAAACTCTAAGAATAATTCAACTAGAAATCAACAAGGGTTCTTCTTGTTTGTCATCTTGGGTTCTTGTTGTTTCTTGTTTGAATGCCCACAATTCCCTATCCTTTTAGTTCTTGATTTCTTGCTAAGTCAAGGGTTCTGAGGTGTTATTGTGGTAGACCTTTATCTACTAAATTTGGGATTCTAAAATCTAGCTCTTTTAGAGTTCTTTATTTGTGGGAAAATGTGTTTCTTTGTTACCTTTCCCTGATCTCTTTATGTCTTTTCTTGTTCGTCTTAAAGTTCTTTTACTTTGCTAAAGTTCAAACAAAAGCCATTTTAAGAACCTGAAAGACTTTCTCTCTCAAGCTCATATCAACTGGATAGTGTCCGTAATTAAATTATCCCTAGTCATAGTATTAATGAGATAGGATATCATTAATACATTAAGATTCGCACATGTTAAACTTCCTGATTTAATCAAGCAGTGGTTCTTACATCCGTGAGTATTGTGATACTCAATGTTAACACGTGAATGTTTGTTACCTGAACAAGTACATTGGATGACATGACTATAAGATAATCACATGGATAACTATTTAGTGTCAGTGATAGAATCTCATCATAGCAAACGTGCAAGTATCTTTAGACTTGAGATCTCCCAAGTACTTTATTTGCTAAGTATTGGACTTTGATCCTAATCTCTAGAGTCTTGACAAGACCGCCTATGGGATGGATATGGGGTGCAACAAGAAACAAACGAAAGTAGTTGAGAGGATCAATAAAGTATTCGCCACTCTTAATAGTAAGGGCGAATATCTTTTGGCCACTTGTAAGAATCATTACTCGAGAAGTTCTTGGCCAAGGCGATTGTATATTGGAGATGGTTCCAATTGATACAAATGATGAGTAGTGGATTCCCTGAACAAGTGCTAAACTATTTGGGCCAAAATTAATTTATTATTGGAAAGAGTTTGCACTAATTTCATACTCCAAACCGAATGAGATATTATATGGTGAAAGAAGTTTATTGCACTATTGTTTGCTATTGAAAGGTTCGTGTCAAGCTACTTGACTTTCTGAACTTTTGGGTGGTCATGATGTGTTGCTAGATACCGCTCATGATCTATTATTTAGAGAATTAATAAATCAATCCTTATTAGAATTAATAAGTTAATTCTAAAATAATTAAGGATTATTAATCTTAAAGATATTTAGCTTAATTCATATTTTGCTACTAATAGACCGAAAAACCCAAAAGGTCGAACATAATAGAGGATTGAGTGCTCAAGATGTTATTTGATAACATTACAGGGTTGATTGTGAAAAGAAGTTATTGTGGTTGAATTATAATTAGTTATAATTCGTGAGTCATATTATAATTAACAAAAATCATAATAGTAATTGGTAATTAAGAAGCTATGTTCATTTGGCTTCAGATTACCAAAATTTCCACAAAACATATATGTTATTATATGGACTCTATGGGGATGATGATTTGACAATTACAAAGCATTTTTTTTTCCTTAAAAAAATTGAGAGCTCCCTTCATCTTCTTTTTCTGGAAAAACCACAGAAAGCCCTAGTTGACGGAATTAATTTTGCTAGCACAGAACTCTGGTAACTCTTGAGCATCATTCTCGTGTGGACTATATTGGAGGCGATCCTACACTTGGATTGCAATGCTTTGGCAGAACAAAAGAGAAGAAATTATCTTTGTTTGGATGGATCGCGCCTTTAGAATAGAGGGAAAATTTTTGTTTCACAGAGGCGACACGATAAGGTAATTTCCCGCCTATTTTGATTCCTTTAACGCATAAATTAATCCTTGTTGTTTGGAATTCCTATTTTTCTTCCACTACGTAAATCTATTGTTTCATGGGAAATTCCTATACTTAATGGCTATACAGATTCAGATATGCCTGGAGATATTGATATAAGAAAGTTTACTTTCGATTATTTAATTACTTTTGCTAGCAGAAGCGTGTCAAGATAATCTCGGTTGCAAAAATGGGTTGGACTATCTATTATAGAAGCTGAATTCATTGCAGCTACAAAGGTTTTTAAAGAGTTACTTTGGATAAAAAAGTTTCTATGGGAACTTTGTCACTCTCAAGGGAGGTTTCTACAACATTGTGATATCCAAAGTGTTATTTATCTTGGTAAGAATCTAACTTTTCTTTCCAAGTCTAAAGATATTGATTTAAGGTATCATTGGATAGTTGAGGTGTTGAATAACAAGTTAGTGAAACTTGAAAAAGTCCACATAATGTGTGTTTTTTGAGTAGAGGAAATACTATCAACAAATTACACAATTAATCAATTTTTAATTATAATGCTAAACACCCAACCGCACATATAAGCAAGTATAACCATTATATAGTATAGGGAATAGCAAGTATTGAATCCATAAGAACTTAGGCTCCCACCTTAATTTATCCAAATCTTTATTATTTAGCTCACTAAATAAAGAAATAGAAGTAAATAACCTACTAACCTAACATAATAGAGAATAAAATAAGTTTACACAAGAAAAGTCACAAAGATAATTAAGGAGTAAGAATAAGGAAAAAAGACATGTAAGTTGACAGAAATCCTTCAAGACACGACAATGATTAATTAACAATTATCACAACTAATTATCATCTTGGCATCATAAAGGAATAAAATAGATTTCACTTTTTTCTCAAGTTATAGATTCACAATCTTTTTAGCTTATTTAGTAGATTTTCTACTCTCACCAAAACAACCAAAAAGATGCATAAAGAACAATTCCTTAGAAAATACTCCTACTCACTAGGTGATATTAAAGCATGAAATCAATCAATATCCTTATGCTCTATGTGACATTAATCAATCTTTGAATACTCAAAGTTTAATTTTTAACCTCTTTTCCCAAGTTAGCTAAGAAAACAAATGTAGACTTAATTAAATTGAATCCTCTTCTAATCTTATTTCCCAAGTTAATTAGAAGGAAGAAATAATTAATCAATTCACCAAATAAATCAAGTAACCAAATATCAAGAATAATAATCAATTGATCAAATAAATAAAATCAATACAAAATTATGAATCCAAAAATAACTTCTAAATATAACTAAAACAATTAAAACCCAAATTGTCAATAAATAACAAATAAGAGAAAAAGAAACCACTCATAAATAACTAAGTCTTCTTCTTCCGTGAAACCTTCTTGATCAACCTCTTTTCCTCCTCCAAGAGTCTCCTTGATCCTCCTAAATCTTAGTGTTTCTCTAGGAGTTTTCTATAGGTTTGCAAGTCCCAAAGGTGAAAATTAGTTTAATTGCTATTATTCTATTATATTTATAGGAGTTTAAATTGCCAAAAAGTCTATACAAGAGTTCTTTCCCGTATCTAGTTCTATTTCTAAAGAAGTCCTATTGAAATTGTCAAATCTTCCATTGAAAAGAAATCCCACCGACATGGTTCCAGTGGACAACTGGTGCCGGTTTTTATGCTTAGGCCGACACCAGCTCAATTTTGCTCTGCCTTTGAAATTGCTCTGTTTTCTCTATTTTATCTTATTTTTCAAGAACTAGGTCAGGACTGGTTCAGTCTTATTGGGCGGGCACAGGATCAGGTTTGGAATTGCATAATTAAACTCTATATTCTTCAATTTCTACATAAAATCAAAGGAAAATCTTTCTACAAACAAAATATCGAATTGTAAGCAAATTAGCTAACTATTGCATCAAAAACATCACAAAATCACCTCAAATAGCTAAGAAAATATAGGTACATTTCGGCCATATTATATTCCTCCATACGAAGCTTTTTCTTATCCTCAAGCAAATAAGAATTAAACACACCAAGCAAATAGCTTATTAACAAGAAGATTTTAGTGAACATGTCTATCATAGTAAAGGCATTATCCATCTTCTAGTTTAAGAATTCAATCGCATACCTATTCAACCAAGTTAATTTCATGTAAATTTATGTATTAAGCTAGATATAACTAAGGCCATTGAAGTCGAGTTAAACAAGTTTATATTCATTCAATGTGTTTCACCCTATTCCTTAAGTTAAGAATGCAAACATTATGATTAGGAATAAATATCAACTCAAGTTCCATAACTTCCAAACTACTATAATCCAAGTAGCAAACTGGGAACATTCTCATTTTTTTTTTCTTAGGAATTTATAGTTTCAAGTGAGTGAATTTCTCTTTACTCACCGTATTAGCCCCTTTAATTTTTCACTCATTGTTTTCCACTCAAAGGCTTGTTTTCTCACATCTCACTTTTTCATCATATGTTCAACTATAACTTTTTTTTTCTTTTTTCTTCTTTTCACTCTTTTTTTTTGGCTAAAGGACATGTGCTTTGCATTCTTTGACCTTTTTCTTCCTCACTTTTTTCCAGAATAGTACATACATCCCTTCTAACTCTCTCTCTTTTCCACTCTTATTATCACCTCTTGCCCTATTTACTTAAACTCAAAATAATAACTAGTTTAAAAAATCATAGCACCAAAATCAATCAAAATTCCATACTAATATTTCATCAAAAAGTCAACATCAATCCTCAAGAAATAAAATGTCGAAACATCTACTGAAACATAAACAAGGTTAATCAAAATTCTCAAGACTTAGCCTATATCACACCAAGTATACATGATATGATCTTATGTGGGTAAATTTGTGGGAAAATGGCACAAAATGGGCAAAACCCTTGGCTCAACTAGTGAAACCCAAATAGTGGAATTTTGTGGCTAAAATGAAGAAATAAAACTATCTACTATTTTTCTAGCAAGCAATTAAAGAACAAAGAATCAAAGACCCACAAGAAATATAGCAAGATATATTATAAATTCACCAAATATCCTTGAAACAATAAAGGAAATCAAGAATAAAAGAAGTAGAACTGATAGGGGCTAAAATCACCATTATTTTCCTAGTTATTTGAGGTTATTTTAAGATACATTTGTTGTAATAACTAGGTATATTCCTTTCTCTTAGACATATTGCTTGTAAAAAAAATTTTTAGCAAATTTGTGCAGATTTGAGTTAAAATCGAGTAGAAAGTGAAAAATGCCAGAATGTATCTGGTGCCAGGCCCAGCCAAGAGACCAGGCGTCGGGTCCATTCTGGTCTAGCAGAGGAATTTGAGCAATTTTCAGCACAAAAGCATAACAGACCTAGCGCTAAGTCTAGCAAGTGTACCTGGCCCGAGGTCCATTCTGTTTGTCGATGAGAACAAACAAAAAATAGAGTGTTAGCTCTAAGGGCTTTCTTCTATGTTTTAACTTATGACAAATATTAATGTGGACTAACTTGTGTGATCTATATATGATAGGACATGTTTGACTTCAGTTCTTCTAAGGCATTCAAATAAGATTGCTAAACAACTCTTGAGTAATGGAATTCAAGAATAGGTGATCAAGATAAATTTCAAACTTATGAGATTGTATACCAAGAAGTCCTTATGGAGGAACTTTAGACTTAGAATTGTTATTAAGGTATTTCTTGTTAATTCCTATATTTATTTACCTTATGATTCAATTTATTTTTACCTTGAAGCACACAAAGAAAAAGATTTTAAAGTTTTTTAAATCTCAGAATTTTGGATTAAGTGGTTTGGATGATTCTACATCTAAAAGATTCATCCAAAATCCCGTAAACTGTGTCAAATCATTTCTACCTGAAAATGTGCCATTTTAGACTTACCTTTTAGATGCATCGTCATCTGAAACATAAGTCTAAAACATGGGTAAATTTGGCAGTAAAATTATAGCCACTTTATAGCTGTTGGTACTTTACTTTATGTCTCTATATAAAGCCTCTAAACTTGATTTGACATAAAATTTTTGTCGTATCCTTCTAAGAAACACTCTTGCTCTATGGAAAACAAAAATCTCTTTTATCAAAGTACTTCAAAGTGAATTCAAATTATGTCTAAAAGGTAAAAGTGTTTGTACTTTTTCCTTAGTACACATCTGCTCCAACAGGTGAGCTTATACAGTTCGATTGATATTCAATCTCTTTTGTATAACAAGGTTATGGTGTAAAATCTATCTAGGGTGAGCCTTGATTTAATTGGTTGGTTCAGAGTTTTTGGAAAACCAAGTATGGTAATCCTCTCTTGTATTTAGTTTGCCAAAAACCTTATGTTAGGATTCGTGCAAAACGCAGAAAACATCCACGAATCCCTTCTGAAGATCCAAATAAACGATTAAGAAGATCATAGGTTTGTAGAATTACCTCTGTTTCGTGTAATCGATATCTTTCGATTCCGATTCTATCACTGTACGTGCAACCCAAACGATCATCAGACGCTGCAGTGTGCGAACGTCCTCTATCGGATACACAACGCGAACTCACTCGTTACCCAGGGAGTGCTAGCGCCTAGGGTTTGAGAGGGTTTTTTTTTTTTTCTGATCAATGGAGGCACGAATATTCTCAACAGAAATTGGCACACCCAAGAAGACGGTTAGGGTTTTCTTAAAACCCACTCCGCACCTCTTAGAGTCCAACCCTAATAATATCTTATCGTATTTTAATTTCAATTCAAATTTAAAAAAAAAAACTGATATGATAAGATTCTGCCATTATCTCGATAATTTAACTAATTAACTTACCGAGTTAGATTCTTATAATCTGGACATCATCCAGATACATCGAATGTGGACATATTTCCAAATTCATTGTATCTAGTAAATTTTCTATGTTCGATTAACTTAGACATATTTCCATATTCATCGAATCTGGTCACCAGAAAAATAACCTAACAAGTTCACTTATTATATGACCCTATAGGTTCATTTAATACTGACAGTGTGCCTAAATCATATTTAAATGGCCCACAAGTTATAAGCGATTTCTAGCAAAACATTACAACTATCCAGGTTAAATGAAGATCGGTGATATTTTTGAACCGAACCATAATTTTATATTTAGTCCTTTTGTCACACGATATCCAAATTAAGCATAAGGCACAGAGCATGTAATCCTTATTAAGCTTAATCAATTATTTCTTGATTTCATAGTAGACTGTTCAAACAAATGATATCAATATCTTAGATTGATATATTTGAGCACGGCCATGCATTTTAATAGTCTAACTTATCAAGGGGCCCATGGATATCTCTCCCATAATTGAGAGGGACAAATTCCTTCACTATCAATCATATTCCTCTCATTGATTTATTCTATATCCAACAGTAGTCTAATTTATTATCTGGTTAAAGACAACTTTAGACAACGTCAAAATACATAATTTATCGAGTAGGAAACTATGATGAATTTAGGTTGAAGGACTTTTAATATTATTATGGCTAGAAAGTACTTATGACATGTTCTATGAAGTACTCTCACAGTGGGTTATGTCCAATACAATGTTCTCTAACATTTTTTTATGTTTTGACTTGATATCACAAATATCCATGACCAGTAAAACATAGCTATCCAGTCACAAACATACTAATCTTAATTTATTATTGTTCCAATAATAATAAATGATCAGGGACATATTTAGAATAGTCATTGTATTCACTGTTAGGTTTTACTATCAAGTCACGTACTTGATAATCACAAAACAAAATGCACTATTCATGGAAAGGAAAGCCTCATATTATTATATAAAACATCATGACAATAGTATAAGTGCAAATTGACTCAAGGGCATATCCCTAACAGTCTCCCACTTGCACTAGGACCAATTTGGCAAAAGCCGTAATCCCATTGATCCAGTATGACTATCATGTTTAGACGATGGGAGAGGCTTTGTCAGTAGATCTGCAATATTGTCATCAGTTGATACCTTATATACTTTAACATCTCCTCTATCAACAATTTCTCGAATGAGTTGAAAACGTCTAAGTATATGGTTGGATCGCTGATGTGATCTTGGTTCCTTAGCTTGTGCAATGGCTCCATTGTTGTCACAATAGAGATCCGCTGGGTTCACAATACTAAGAACTACATCTATTTCTATAATGAACTTTTTAATCCAAACTACTTCTTTAGCTGTAGCTGAGGCAGCTACATACTCAGCTTTTGTAGTAGAATCGGCCACGGTATCTTGCTTTGAACTTTTCTAGCTTACAGCACCTCTATTCAAACAAAATAGAAAACCTAATTGTGATCTATAATCATCTATGTCGGACTGAAATCTAGTATCAATGTAACCATTTACAACTAGCTCACCTTCTTGTCCTCCATAAACTAAAAACATATCTGTAGTTCTTCTTAAGTACTTTAGTATGTTCTTGACAGCAGTCCAGTGTGCCTTTCCAGGATTTGACTAGAACCTACTCATCATGCTTAATGCATATGATACATCGGGTTGAGTACATAACATGGCATACATGATAGACCCTATAGCGGAAGCGTATGGTATCTTGTTCATGCGCTCATTTTCATCCTTCGTAGAAGGACTTTGAGTTTTGCTAAGCTTAATGCCATGTGACATTGGCAAGAATCCTCTCGTAGAGTCTTGCATACTGAACTTTTTCAGTACCTTGTCAACGTATACACTTTGACTTAGTCCAATTAGCTTTCTAGATCTATATCTCCTTATACCTAGAATATAGGCAGCTTCACCTAAGTCTTTCATTGAGAAACAATTTCCCAACCATATCTTTACACTTTGTACCAAAAAGTACTATTGTATTCCCACTTGTTTTCTTATAAACACAAGGCTCATCTTCATTTTTGATAAAGTTAAATTCTTTAATTGCTTCATCAAAACGAAGATTCCAGCTTCAACATAAAGTACCAAAAAGACTATTGTATTCCCACTTGTTTTCTTATAAACACAAGGCTCATCTTCATTTTTGATAAAGTTAAATTCTTTAATTGCTTCATCAAAACGAAGATTCCAGCTTGAAGATGCTTGCTTCAATCCATAAATTGATCTTTGAAGCTTGCACACTTTATTAGAATTCAAACGATCATCAAAACCCTCTGGTTGTGTCATGTACACATCCTTGAGTAAGTTTCCATTGAGAAACGTAGTTTTGACATCCATTTACCAAATTTCATAATCATAATATGCTACTATGGCAAGAAGAATTCTGATAGATTTAAGCATTACAACTGATGAAAAGATTTCATCATAGTCTATACCATGAGTTTTTCTATAACCTTTTGCTACCAGTCGTGCTTTGTAAGTATGCACATTTCCCTCCATGTCTGTTTTCTTTTTGAAAACCCATTTACACCCAATGGTTTTTGAACCTTTAGGTAAATTAACCAAAGTCTAGACTTGGTTATCATACATGGATTGCATCTCAGACTTCATAGCCTCTAACCATTTTCCAAAGTCAGAACTCTTAGTGGCTTCTAGATAGGAAGTGGGCTCATCATTAACCATAAGCTCCACATTGTGATCGTCAGTGATGAGGAATCCATATCTCTCAGGTTGTTGACGAACCCTATCAGATCTTCGAGGTCCTTATTCTATAAAAATAGGCTCATCTTGAACTTGTAAGCCATCTAATCGAGGTTCATTATTCGGTTCAAGTACTAATTGTAGCTCTTGAATCTCATCAAGATGTATTTTACTCCCACTGATTCTTTTGGAAATAAATTCCTTTTCAAGAAAGAATCCATTTCGAACAACAATTACTCTATTTTCTTTTGGGAGATAAAATTGATATCCTTTAATTTCTTTAGGATACCCCACAAATATGCATTTATCCGATTTAGAAACAAGTTTATCAAATATTAAATGCTTTACATAAACTTCACAACCCCAAATCTTGAGAAATGACAAACTAGGTTGTCTCCCAGTCCATATCTCATATGGCGTTTTCTGAACCGATTTAGATGGAACTCGATTTAGTATGAATGCAGCAGTCTCTAAGGCATAACCCCAAAAGAAGATTGGAAGATCAGTTTGACTCATCATTGATCAAACCATATCTAATAAAGTCTGATTTCTCCATTCACATACACCATTCCATTGAGGTGTTCCAGGTGGAGTTAATTGGGAAATAATTTCACAATTTTTAAGATGCTCGTCAAACTCGTGACTTAAGTATTCACCACCTCGATCTGATCGAAGTGTTTTGATACTTTTGCCAAGCTGATTTGTACTTTATTTTGAAATTCTTTGAATTTCTAGAACGATTCAGATTTGTGTTTCATCAGATACAGGTAGCCATATCTACTGAAATCATCTGTAAATGTAATGAAGTACTGAAATTCTCCTCTAGCGTGTGAATTCATTGGTCCACATACATCAGTATGTATTAGGCCCAATAAATCAATTGACCTTTTCATTTTGACTCTTGAAAGACGCTTTAGTCATTTTGCCTAATAAACAAGAATCACATGTTTCGTATGATTCTAAATCGAACGAATTTAGAAGCCCATCATTATGAAGCCTTGTTATGCGTTTCTCATTTACATGGCCTAAACAACAATGCCATAAGTAAGTCTGATTTAAATCATTGGATTTCAATCTCTTAGTATTAATATTATAGATAGACTTGTTTGAAGATCCACGAAGATTGAGAATATAGAGCCCATTCGATAATGAGGCATCTCCATAAAAAATGCCAGTTTTATTAATGGAGCAAATGTTATTCCTAATAAAAAATTCAAAACCTTCTAAATCCAAACAAGAAACTGAAATAATATTCCTACTCATAGTAGGAACATTAAAACAATCATTCAGTTCTAAAACAAGTCCACTGGGCAAAATTAATTCAAAAGTTCCTACAACTATTGCAGCAACTTTTGCTCCATTCGCAACTCATAGGTCCACCTCGCCTTTTGCCAAGGCTCTACTCCTTTTTAGACCTTGCACATTTGCACAAATATGAGATCCACAACCGGTATCTAATACCCATGAATTAGAAGTAGACAAATTAATTTCTATAACATAAATACCTGAAGTGGCATTCTCACTGTCCTTCTTTTTCTTTGCTTCCAAATAGAGCTTGCAATTTTTTAACCAATGTCCTTGTTCTCCACAATGGTGGCAAGCTCCCTCCTTTGGTATCTTGGCCTTAGGTTTGGGCTTGAACTTGGACTTTGCCTTGTCCTTACCTTTACTAGCCATGACTTTGCCCTTTTGGTTGTTCCTTTTTCCTTTCCCTTTTTGAACCATTAGAACACTAGGAGTATTCTTCTTAATGTTCAGTTCAGCTTGTTTTAGCATCCCATGCAATTCAGTAATGGATTTCTCCATATTATGCATGTTAAAATTCATGACAAACTGGTCATACTCAGGAGGTAATGAGCCCAAGATCAAATCTGTGGCCATGTCATGATTAACAGGAGCACCAAACTTATCAAGATGATCAAGATAGCCCTTCATTTTAAGGACATGAGCACTTACTGAGGTGCCAGAAACCATCTTACATGCATTTAACGCCTTGTGAGTTTCAAATCTCTCTTGTCGTGCTTGCTCTTGGAACATTTTCTTGAGATGCACAATCATGTCATATGCCTTTACTTCTTCAAACTGTTTTTGAAGTTCAGAGTTCATGGTTGCTAGCATGAGGCAAGTAACATCGTTGGAGTCATCTTTATGCTTACTATAAGCATTTTTTTTCAGCTTTTGAGGCGTTATTTGCTGGAGCAGGGGGAATAGGATTTTCAAGAACATAGAGCCTTTTTTCTTGCTTAAGAACAATTCTTAAGTTTCGTGCCCAATCAAGAAAGTTAGTCCCACTAAGCTTATCTTTCTCGAGCACAGATCGCAATGAATTATTCCAACTGTTTGTTGCCATTATCTACATACAAAATATGCAAAGTAATTAATTTTGAGGCTTTAACGAAAAACTCCCACTAAAAGCATTTAAACTTTTGAAACTTCAACATTTTGATGTTTCGTAGTGGGAAAAAAATATATATATATATATATTTTTTTTCATAAATATTTTATTTTAATCATAAATAAGCTTTGGCTTTAATCTTATAATTAAATAAAACTCAAATTTTAAATGAGATAGGCATCAAATGTCCCGGCTAACTTATCTCATATAATGCCCTAGGCCCAAAACCATTTTGATAGCCTAGTTAAGTCAAATCATATCAAATATATGGAAAACTATTTTCCATCTTGTCTTACTTAGATAATCAAAAGTATCCTACTTTAGCTGGAATGACCATATGATGATCCAAGTAATAACAAGTGTTTGATTTTAGAAGGCATTTAACACTTAAATTTTTTTTAAAAAAAATGATTGTAGTAAGCATGAAATAAACATATCAAATATGCATGCAAGACATAAATAAAAGTGACATAGCATGGCCCATAACCTATGTTGATCATCACGAGCAAAGTGAAGATCAAGGTGGTCAATCTAGGTATATGAACTCCTTAAGCATTTTCTAATGCCTTGAGCATACTTCTCCTTGGTTGTAAATGTTGACCGCCATCTTCTTTTACATTGGATAGTAAAATTAAAATAATTTCTATTCTAGGAAAGCAGTACAATTTTACAACAATAAAAAATGACACGTAGGCTGTATTTAAAAATTACAACTTAAAACAACTAGAATATAACCTACCAATCACATTGGGATAAAACAGGTCATGCTATGTACTATTCAAAATAATCCACAACTACAATAAAAAACACAAATGAATAACACATAATGAACAGTTAGTCGGGGTTGCAAGGGGCGACGCCCCTGGCGGAGGTCCATATTAAAACAGACCAGTTTACAGACAATCTGCAACAAATCTGGTCTGATCAGGCAACTAAGACGCACATATTAAATCTAATTCAAACAATCTGCATGCTAAGTATTCTAAAATCATAATCATGCGAACATGCTAATATACACCGTTTAAATTCACACACACACACACACACACACACACACACACACACACACACACACACACATATATATATATATATCATACATATCCACAACAATACGATTAACATAGATGAATAAACCTAATTGTTTAGCAAGTTGCTCTGATACCACTGTTAGGATTCGTGCTAAACACAGAAAACATCCACCAATCCCTTCTGATGATCTAAGTAAACGATTAAGAAGATCGTAGGTTTGTAGAATTTCCTCTGTTCAGTGTAATCGATATCCTTCAATTTCGATTCTGTCACTGTACGTGCAACCCGAACGATCACCAGACGCTGTAGTGTGTGAACGTCCTCTATCGGATACACACCACGAACTCACTCGTTACCTGGGGAGTGCTAGCGCCTAAGGTTTGAGAGGTTTTTTTTTTTCAGATCAATGGAGGCACAAATATTCTCAACAGAAATTAGCACACCCAAGAAGATGGATATGGTTTTCTTAAAACCCACACCGAACCTCTTAGAGTCCAACCCTAATAATATCTTATCGTATTTTAATTTAAATTCAAATTAAATTAAAACTGATATGATAAGATTCTGCCATTATCTTGGTAATTTAACTAATTAATTTACCGAGTCAGATTCTTATAATTTGGACATCATCTAGATACATCGAATGTGGACATATTTCTAAATTCATTGTATCTGGTAAATTTTCTATGTTCAATTAACTTAGACATATTTCCATATTCATCGAATCTGGTCACCAGAAAAATAACCTAACAAGTTCTGTTACGTGTGCCCCTATAGGTTCATTTAACACTGGCAGTGTGCCTAAATCATATTTAAATTGCCTACAAGTTATAAGCCATTTCTAGTAAAACATTATAACTATCCAGGTTAAATGAAGATCGGTGATCTCTTTGAACCAAACCATAATTTTATATTTAGTCCTTCTATAACACGATATCCAAATTAAGCATAAGGCACGGAGCATGTCATCCTTATTAAGATTAATCAATTATTTCTTGATTTCATAGTAGACTGTTCAAACAAATGATATCAATATCTTAGATTGATATATTTGAGCACGACCATGCATTTTAACAGTCTAACTTATCAAGGGGCCCATGGATATCTCTTCCATAATTGAGAGAGACAAATTCCTTCACTATCAATCATATTCTTCTCATTGATTTATTCTATATCTAACAGTAGTCTAATTTATTATCTGGTTAAAGACAACTTTAGACAACGTCAAAATACATAATTTATCGAGTAGGAAACTACGATGAATTTAGGTCGAAGGACTTTTAATATTATTATGGCTAGAAAGTACTTATGACATGTTTCATGAAGTACTCTCATAGTCGGTCATGTCCAATACAATGTTCTCTAACATTTTTTTTATGTTTTGACTTGATATCACAAATATCCATGACCAGTAAAACATAGCCATCCAGTCACAAACATACTAATCTTAATTTATTAATGTTCCAATAATAATAAATGATCGGGGACATATTTAGAATATTCATTGTATTCACTGTTGGGTTTTACTATCAAGTCACGTACTTGATAATCATAAAACAAAACGCACTATTCATGGAAAGGAAAGCCTCATATTATTATATAAAACATCATGACAATAGTATAAGTACAAATTGACTCTAGGGCATATCCCCAACACCTTATTCACCCCCCCCCTAAGGTTTTTCATTTGGTATCGGAGCTTGGTCTACATATTTTTAGTTTAACAAACTTGTAGGAAAGATTCTCATAGAAAGCTCATCCTCTCTTCCATATGTTGAAGGATCTTCAACAAATTGACCTCCTTTATTCAATGGAAACAACTACACATTCTGGAAAAACAGAATGAAAATCTATGTGTGCTCAATCAACTTTAAGTTGTGGAATTTGATAGAGAAAGGTCCTTTTATTCCGTCAAAAATTGTTGATGGCGTAGAAATGTCTAAACAAAATGACGAGTTTAATGTTGAAGACAATGCTAAGATGACATTGAATTTTCAGGCTATGAACATCATATGTTGTGCACTGGATGTGACTGAATATAATCGAGTTAGTGGTTGTAATTTAGCCCATGACATGTAGAAATTACTCGAGGTCACCCATGAGGGGACAAACTAAGTTAAGGAATCCAAATTAGGGCTTCTAATTCATGATTATGAATTATTCGCAATAAAGCCAAATGAAAGCATTACTGATATGTTCACTTGATTCACAAATATCACAAATGGTCTTAAAGCCTATGGAAAGGTTTATTCCATTAGGGAACAAAATCCAAAAATTCTAAATGCATTACCTAAAAGCTGGCAGCTTAAAGCTCTTGTCGTGGAAGAATCCAAAGATTTAAAATCCTTACCAACCGAAGAGCTGATCGGTTCTCTTCTAACACATGAAATGGAACTCAAGAAGTTTCAAGAATCCGATGATCATGATAAAGGTAAAAAGGGAATAGCATTGAAAGCTGAAAAAGAGGATGAAGAAACTAGTCAGTCTGATAGTAGTCATGAAACGGAAGTGGACAATGAAGATCTGGCAATGATAGCAAAGAAATTCAGAAGGATGTTCAACAAAGGACATTTCAAAAGAGGAAAGAAGTTCACAAAAAGGAAAGGACAATCCTCAACATTCAAGCCTCAATGTTATTAATGCAAAAGCACTAAACACTTCATTGTTGATTGTCCAGTTGCAAAAGAAAATAAAGGTGAAATGCTTAAAAAGAAGGAGTTGAAGGCAAAGAAAGGCAAAGGATTAATGGGGACTTGGGACCTAAATGGGACTGAGTCTGAAGAAGAAGATTCTGAAAATGAAACTACCAACGTATGTTTTACGGCCATGGAAAACGAGGTACACTCTACTACCACTAATTTCATGTCTAATTCGCTTATATCTATGACTGAAAAGCATGATGATCCAAATGAGTTGTTAATTGATATGTCCCATGAACCAAAAAAATTGTTCAGAAAAAATAAAGAAATGAAATTGAAGATTAATTGTTTGTTAAATGAGAACGAAAAGTTGTTAAGTGAGAATAAAATATCTCTTGAGTCACACATAAGTGCTATTATTAAAAAAGATGTGATCATGACTACTTTACTGTATGTATCTGTAGAAAATAGAAGTTTGTATAATAGAATTCAAACTCTTGAAAGTATGGTTAGCATTTTTAATGATATGAAAAATAAAGTCAGTGACCTTACCACATATATTGAAAAATTCACAAATGGAAAAAGTAACCTGGAAAAATTACTTGGGACTCAACATCAAGCTGAAAATCAAAATGGCTTAGGATATAGACATGAGAATAAGGACAAAATTCACGAGCCTCAATTTGTTAAAGCTGTTTCATGTTACACGACACACAAAGTATGCACATATTGTGAAAAATTGGGACATATAGCATCAAGATGACTTATTAAAAGAAAAGTGGAATCCGGTGGAATAACTTTTTGAAAATCAAAGGAAACGCTACTAACCCCCATGGACCCAAGAAAGTGTGGGTACTAAAAATCACTCCTCCTTCTCATGTCTAGGCATATTCTTTGGAGAAAATGAGCTTCACCAAGTAGTTCTTGGATAGCAATTGTTCAAGACACATAACTGGAGACACAGCCTTGTTAGAAGATGTACAGAACACAAATGAAGGATTCGTTACTTTTGGAGACAAGAAGAAAGGAAAGATTCTTGACATTGGTAACATTGGTAAAGATTCCTCAACCATTATAAAACAAGTATTACTAATAAATGATTTGAAATATAATTTGCTTAGCATTAGCCAACTATGTGATAATGGCTGTAAAGTCGTTTTTGAAAAGGAATCTTGTTTTATCATAGATAGCTCAAATCTTGAAATAATCTTTGTTGCCAACTGTGTTGGAAATGCGTATGTATTCTATCTAAATTACCTTATAGCTCATGGTATTAGATGTCTTTCCGTACATGACAATGATGGTTATCTTTGGCATAGAAGATTAGGTCGTATATCTTTTGATTTTCTAAATAAACTGTCCTCAAAAGAGCTTGTTAGGGGATTGCCCAAAATGAAGTTTGATAAAAATAAAATTTATAATGCATGCCAATTTGGAAAACAAATCAAAACTTCCTTTAAACGCAAACAAATAATTTCAACCTCAAAACCTCTTGAATTAATTCATATGGATTTGTTTGGACCAGTGAGGATTGTTAGTCTTGGCCGTAAAAAGTATGCATATGTGTTAGTTGATGATTTCTCAATATTTACTTGGACTTTATTTCTTGAGCAAAAGGACAAAGCCTTTTTTGAATTTTCAAAACTGATCAAACGCGTCCAAAACTCTGTTGGATGCAAACTAATTTCTATTTGAAGTGATAGTGGTAAAGAATTTTGCAACAATGAATTTACACACTTTTGTGATGAAAATGGAGTATTTCACAATTTTTCAGTAGCCAAAACACCTCAACAAAATGGTGCTGTTGAGAGGAAAAATTGAACTTTGCAAGAAATGGCTAGATCCATGCTTTGTGAAAATGCCCTTCCAAAATACTTTTGGGCTAAAGCTTTTAATACAACTTGCTATATAGTAAATCGAGTTATGCTGAGACTGTTTTTGAGAAAAACACCTTTTGAACTCATGTTTGACAAAACTAAATCAATCTCTTATTTTAAAATGTTTGGTTACAAATGTTTTGTCCTTAATACTTGAAACAATCTTGGAAAATTTGATAGCAAATCCGATGAGGCCATATTTCTTGGATACTCTTCCAATAAAAAGGCATGTAGAGTGTACAATAAAAGAACTCTATGTGTGGAGGGATCCGTACATATTGTGTTTGATGAATCTAACATTTATGCTCCAATAAAAGATAATGATGATGTAGGAGGTTCAAATGAAGTATGAAAAGACCAACTCAAAGCTCCACCGCTAGATACTCATGCAAAAGAAGAAGAAGAAATTGAAGAACAACAAGCTGAATAAGGAAAGGAACAAACTCAAGATTCTACGGATCAACAATTACCAAAGGATTGAAAATACAAAATAGGCCATCCCAAAGAACAAATCATTGGTGATCTAAGCTATGGAGTTAAAACACGACATTATTTCATAGATAACTTTGCTCTTCTCTCAAATATAGAACCTAACTATATTGATATAGCACTGCATGATGAATTTTGGATTATTGCTATGCAAGAAGAATTAAATCAATTTGAAAGAAATCAAGTTGGAAACTTGTTCCTAGACCACTTGATCGTCCAGTTATTGGTACCAAGTGGGTATTTAGAAATAAACTTCATGAAAATGGAGCTATGATTAGAAATAAAGCTAGATTGGTCACCCAAGGATTCAATAAAGAAGAGGGCATTGATTATAATGAGACATTTGCTCCCGTTGCTAGACTAGAATCTATAACAATGCTTCTTACTTTTGCTTCCTTCAAAAATTTCATGCTCTATCAAATGGATGTTAATAGTGCATTCCTAAATGATTTTATTGAGGAGGAAGTATATATTGAACAACCTCTTGATTTTATTTATGAGCACTTTCCAAATCATGTTTTCAAACTTTCTAAAGCTCTTTATGGGTTAAAACAAGCTCCACGAGCTTGGTATGAGAGGCTTAGTAGATTTTTTATTTCAAAAGGTTTTTCAAGAGGCTTGATCGATACCACTTTGTTCATTAAATCTGATAAATCCGGTAATCTACTTATTGTTCAAATTTATGTAGATGATATCATTTTTGGTGCTACTAATGACTCTTTGTACAAGATGTTTGCCAAGATAATGCAACAAAAATTTAAAATGGGTATGATGGGAGAACTAAACTTCTTCCTTAGGCTGAAAATTAAGCAACCAAGAATGAAATCTTCATAAATCAAGCTAAGTATGCCAAGTAGTTGCTCAAAAGGTTTGGTATGAACGAAGCCAAAGAAATCTGCACACCTATGAGTACTTCTGTAAAACTTAATCAAGATGAAAAGGGTAAGAAGGTAGATGAACATAAGTATAGAGAAATGATTAGAAGCTTACTTTATCTTACTACTAGTCGGCTTGATATTATGTTTTCAGTGTGTTTTTGTGCTCGTTTTAAATCATGTCCAAAGGAATCGCACCTATGTGCAGTAAAACACATCATTTGATATCTTATCGGCACATATGATTATGGCTTATGGTATCCTCCTACTAACACATTTGATCTTGTAGGATACACTGATGCAAATTATATGGGCTACAAAATGGAAAGAAAAAGCACAAGCGGCCATTGTCAATTTCTTGGACACTCTCTAGTGCCATGGCACAGAAAAAGCAAGCTTGTGTATCCTTATCCACAATTGAGGCCGAATATATTGCAGCCGGCAGTTGTTGCGCACAAATTTTGTGGATAAAAATACATTGCTTGATTTTGGTCTTAACTTTAATTGCGTACCTATATTATGTGACAATACAAGTACTATCAATCTAATAAAAAATCCTATTCAACATTCTAGGACAAAGCATATAGAAGTTAAACATCATTTTATCAGTAATCATGTGCTTAAAAGCTATGTATGTTGAATATATTTCAACGGATGAACAACTTGCCGATATCTTTACAAAATCTCTGGTCGAAGAAAGATTCAACAATTTGAGGAGAGGTTTAGGAATTATAAAAATCACATAACTAACTTGGTTGCACAAGTTTTCATTATTTCACAAGATTAGTGAAGATGATATTTTTGGAAGCAGTGTTTGTATCCAAAATGCACCAACAAAGGTTTTGGATGCAGTATTTGAGTCCAAAATCCACCTTCAAAACTCATTTCTGAAAAAGTTCCGTTTGGATGAATATTTCGATTTGGGTCGAAATCCAAAATAGAATTATTTTTTATACTTCATATTTCCCTTTTAAAATAACTACTTCCATATTTTAATTTTTGAATTTCAAAAAGGACCTGCGCTTTTCTCAACACAGTTTCTCTAAATCTCTGAGTTAAGTTGTCTTTTCAATGTGTTGTATTCCACAACTGTTTCGACATTCAAAGGACTTTCGTTTCTTCTCTCTTCCAATCTCTGTAATCGACGACTATACACTCTATCTTCCAAAAGCTCTCTGAGTTCTTCCTCTCTAAACAACCGACAATTAAAGCCCTAATCTTCTTAATGACAAAAACAAAATCGACTACACCAAAACCTAAAAAGGAACAAAAAATGTCTCCAAAGATAAAGAAGAAGGGTTCAGTATTGAACAAAGCAAAAGAAGTTTCACCAGAACTAAACTTTTTGGCATCACATTATGATTCTTCAAAATCTTCACCGAAACAATAGAGTTTCAAAAATTAGGTACTCCAATTTATTGATTCTAAAAGTGAATCTGATTACAATGACTGGGTTTCTAGAAATAGAATTGTTATTTATGGGTATCGTGTTGTCCATCATCTTTTCTGAATCTCTCAAATGTGTTGGATATATTTGAGTCTATTGGTTAGGGTAGTTTACTGTCTATTGATGAAAAATTATTTACCCCACTTATTAGGAAATTTTATGCCAATCTAAGGAAAGGACGTCTTGAGGAGACTGGGGGAGGATTTATGATTCGTTGGTACATTTCTAGAGTTAGAAGTAAGAGTATTGAGTTTGATCATCGTCTGCTGAATAGAATCTGTGAAGTAAGAGATGGAGGGGTTCAATATTTTGAATTAAATAAATTTCCAGAGGGAAGTGACATGTTTGAGTTAAAGAAATTTGAAGAAATATTTGCTGGAGGAAGGAGTTTTGAGAATTCAAGTAACAGAAATAATAAATGGCTGAATGGAGTAGGGAGGATCTTACACCATATGGTTTCTACCATGGTGGTGACGATTTTTGGTCATAAGACCTCCATCAATATTTTGCAGATGGTAATCATGTTAGCCTTGGCTGAGGGAAGGCAAATTAATTTTGGGTTTTTAGCTGCCAAGTTAATCCTACAAACAAGGAATACCACTAGAAAAGCCTTGCCATTTGGAAATCTGTTATCAAAGGTCTTCAGATTTTTTTATATTAATTTAAATTCAGTCCCTTGTGCCCCATCCAAAATGAATATTTATAGCTTTAAATCCTTTGAGCGTATGGGCTATGTGAGGATAGGCAATGCATGGAAGTTGCTCCGTAATACTGAAGGTGAGGAAAAGGAAACACTGTTGAAGGTAAAAGCAGAAGGAAAGAATGCCCTTTCTATTGGAGCAAAAAGGAAAGTTGAGGAAGATCCTCAAGAAGAATTCTCTACCAAAGGAAAAGAAAAGGCTCAGGACAAGAGACTATCTGAAAGCATTTTGGATGCCATTAACTATTTAGGCTGTTAAACTGGATGGCCTCAGTTCAAAACTTTAAAATCTTGGTAATAGACTGACTGCAGTAGAGAAAAAAGCAAAAATAGATGACCCGGTGTCTGTTCCTATAGTATCTACTCCAGCAAAGGTAACAGAAGAGGAACCAATCATTGAGGAAGAAACTGAACAAGAACAGCCTACAATAGAGGAAGTGACTATTACTGTGCAAGCAAAGGAAAAGTCCCCACTTCAAGAAGCTGTAGCACTCTCTGCATCCTCTAAATCAAATGTCTCATCTAGGAAGAGATAGAAACATGTTGTGGTTAAGAGGAAATCAAGTAGAATTGTTGGTCAACACTCTCGAAAAGGTGCAGGATCAAGAACTGAAACAATTCACATCTCCTAAGAGACCAGATTGGCAGAATGCTCTTCAGTTGACCTCTAACCCGACTACTCTCAATTCTCTCTGCTATCATGAACAACTCTAACTGTATCTTTTTGCAGTTGAAAATTTTAATTTTTTATCTTCACTTATGCACAAGCCTATCTACTTAAATTCTAAATACTTCATATCTATATATATTCTTTTTCTTCTGCTTTTTTTTTTTTTTTGGTTATTTCTCTTTTTGATTGATGACAATGGGGGAGAAAACATAAAACTAACTGGATATGATTGGATAGTTACTGGATATGATTGGGAAATACTGGGATAGCTTTCTGCTAGAAATGTTAGGATAGTGTCTGCATAAGATTCTGCTTATAATTGTAAGCATTAAAATTGATTCTGTTGATTGGGCTGTGATTATTCTACTGATTTATTTGATTATCTATCTATGTGATAGTATGCTATGCTCTTTGTTCTATTGATTGACAGTCTGCCTGACAGTCCTTGAGTAGTAAATTTACTTGAGGGAAACTTTTTTCTTTAATTTGATATTTTTTGATGAACTGCTTCATATGAATATTGATCACATGTGATCTTAGTTTGTTGATATGCAAATTGGATACCAGTTTGGTATCTTGAATTTCATCAAAAAGTACTCTTTTTGTAATAAAGGTATCTTTGAGACTAGATTGATAAGATGTTTTTAAGTGATTCTATGATAATTTCATTGATAAAAATTTCAATCAGATAGATTGCTTCCTTTATGATCAAAACACTTTAAGAAAATTAGGACATATCAAAATCCATTATCTTGTGCATTATGTTGGGGGGAGTTTTGGACTCATATTTCATTGATCTAAAAATCTTGTCCAAAAAGGTTTTCTTCAAAAAATTCATACCGTTTTGGACACACACCTTTTGGTCATGCAAAACTCAAATTCAAAAAGGTTTCATACTCACTTTTACGAATGTTTTGGATGTACGTTTTGGACGTATAAAATAAACTTCAATTTTTCCCTTATTTACAAATATTCATATATACAAATATTAAGGGAGAGCATCTTATCATATAACTTGTCTACTATATTTCTTTTATAAAAATCATTGTATTGGTTATTTCTTTATGGAATAATCATTTGATGGAAGGAAAGAGGATATACAGGTAGGTTGGGCCATAGGCTCATTGAGCCATGTTTGTGAATATATACTTTAATTTTCTATCTTAATCTCATAAACACTCTTTGAGTTCTATAATGAGAGATTATATTTCAAAGAAAAATATTCTTATTTCTCTCGGTCTAACATGTTTATACAGTTTTTATTTCACAATCCCATCAAGTTTTAACATCACTCAAAAAGGGGAGATTGTTAGCCCTAAGGGCTTTCTCCTAAGTTTTGACTTATGACAAATATTGATGTGGACTAACTTGTGTGATCTATATAGGATAGGACATGTTTGACTTCAGTTCTTCTAAGGCATTCAAATAAGATTGCTAAGAAACTCTTGAGCAATGGAATTCAGGAATAGGTGATCAAGATAAATTTCAAGCTTATGAGTTTGCATACCAAGAAGTCCTTATGGAAGAACTTTAGACTAGGAATGGTTATTAAGGTATTTCTTCTTAATTCCTATGTCTATTTACCTTATAATTCAATTTATTTTTACCTTAAAGCACACAAAGAAAAAGATTTCGAAGTTTTTTAAATCTCAGAATTTTGGATTGAGTAGTTTGGATGATTCTGCATTCAAAAGATTCATCCAAAATCCTGTAGAGTAGTTTGGATGATTCTGCATTCAAAAGATTCATCCAAAATCCTGTAAACTGTGTCAAATCGCTTCTGCCTGAAAAAGTACCATTTTGAATTTACCTTTTGGATGCATCATCATCCTAAACATGAGTCCAAAACACGGGTAAATTTGACAGTAAAATTATAGCCGTTGGTACTTCATTTTATGTTTCTATATAAAGCTTCCAAACTTGATTTGACATAAGATTTTTGTGGTATCCTTCTAAGAAATACTCTTGCTCTATAGAAAACAAAAATCTCCTCTATCAAAGTGCTTCAAAGTGAATTCAAATTGTGTCTAAAAGGTAAAAGTGTTTGTGCTTTTTTCTTAGTGTACATCTGCTCAAACAAGTGAGCTTTTACTGTTCTATTGATATTCAATCTCTTTTGTATAACAAGGTTATGGTGTAAAACCCATCTAAGGTGAATCTTGATTTGATTGGTTGGTTGACAGTTTTTGAAAGACCAAGTGTGGTGATCCTCTCTTGTATTTGGTGCAAATTGATTTCATTAAGTTGAGTAAATAAAATCTGGTTGAAAATCCTTAAGTGTGAGTTTTAGGTAGTGGATGTAGATCTTAGTTGTAACACCCCGGAAAACCTAGGCCCGCCAGGGCCGGGGATGTCGCCCCATCCAAAGAACAAGGGGTCTTTATAACTAGGTCACAAATAAAATTGCTGAAATAAATAATACTCAAACTAAAAAAAGAATTTATTATAACCCAAAAAACTTCAAAAGTACATCCATGAAATTCCAAAACAAAAACCATAATTATGATTATCCACTCTCGTCTCCCCAAAGCAATACATGAAATCAAAAGACACATTCTCTTCCACGGTAGCTACTCACCCATAATAGGATCAACCTGAAATCATGATAAAAGGTGGTGAGACAGAAATCTCAGTAAGACCGTGTGTGCTTTGGGTGTTTAGTGGAAACAGTTCGTGGATGCAAAGTGTGAAATCTTTATAAGAGAAACATTGGCAAGCAATAAACATTAGTCAAAAGCAAGAGTGGCGTTTTGTCTCTTCTAGCCATACATAAGTAATGAAATCAACCACTCGAAAGAAAGGGATATGGGTTACCACACGTTGGGCCCCATAACCGGCCAGAATGCCTAACACTTTGTGCAGACTGACAAAAGTAGGTGATCGGCCTACTGGGCAAGATACTCCTCCTTCTCTATACCCAAACAACTGCCAGGTGTCCATTCCGGCAAAAACACAGTCACTTGACTGGAACAAAATAAACTACTAGCTCGGACCAGCACGACTCACTGGAACTGGCATCTTATCCAGGAAGGACTCACCCCTCAGAGGTGGCCACCTACTGAGTGACTTACCCTAACCCTTCAAAGACTAGTCCTAGTAGTCCACCCTTATTGAGTACTTAACGACATTCCCCACTTGGGGTAAAATGAACAAAGCATTGTTCTTCATGAAAATAACAATTTGAGGGTTTCCAAAGCTTTGGGAGAAATTAGTTTTAGAAAGAGTTTCAAGTTTGGAAAATTCTGCTCAAAGACTTTTAAATAATTTAAGCGTTGGAATTAATGATGAATTCAACCCTCAATTGCTTTCAAATAACCGATTGTCCTTGCACTCCACATTTGGCTTGCCATAGGGAAATCATTTCACATCAATCAGGTTTTATGCAGGAGCTTACCTGATTCTTGCTCACAACAACAAGGTCTCGAACAACTGACCTAACCCCACATGGGCAAATACAAATCTTAATCAGATTCAAGCCACAATCCACTTCCTCAATTTTAAATCAACTCAATTCACTACTACCATGATCCTAGTGTCCCAAGCTTTAAGGCAAAACAATAATTGAATAGGTTTATAAACTAAGTTTAATTTGTTATTTAAAATAATTAATGGATTAGGAAATAAATTCTAATAAGTTGAAAGTTTAAATCTTGATAAGGAAAATTTAGAGTTTATTTGATCGGAGTCATAGGTGGTACTAGGTAAAATAGTGATTTAATGATAGCTTAGTTGTTAGAAAATAATTGATAGCTAAAACTAGTTAAGATTAAACTTAATAAGTCTTTCTTGGAAAATAAAAAGTAAATCCTTAAGGGTTTTGATTTAGTAAATATTTTATTAAGTATAAATCTTTTCCATAAAGGCTTTAATTAATTTCTTTATTTTAAATAATATTTATTTATTTTATTTTCTAGAAAAGTTATTATTTATTTGACTAAAATATCCTTTACATATATTATAATTCCAAATCTACCCTTCCTAGGGTTTTCGAAATTCTCTAGCGAAAATTATTTGTAAATATTTTATTCATGAAATAAAATTTGCTTAGGGACAACTAGATCATGATCAAGATTCCATGGTCAACCATAATCAATAACATACTCAATCCTTCAATTCATCAAATCATCCAAATCTTGCACATAGGCATATATCTAAATTTATTAAGACATGCTTTAACCTCTACTAGCATAAACATGATCATGGCTTCAAAGTCTAATCATGCATACAAATCCTATTCACCAATGGTGTCATAATCTCTAGCATGCTTCATCACAAATACTACCTATGACATGCATCAAACCTCAAATCATCATTCAATCCACCAATATAATCCTTCCATACATAAATCCCATCTCCTTCACAATCATCCATATACTCATGCTTCAATCTCGACAACAACACATACACAAACCCATTGCCATTCATCTTCTCACAACATCAACCTAGAGACATGATTCTAATGTTTAAAGAGAGGATTGAAGGTACTTACTTGGTTGATGAATGACTTGAAGGAGTTTAGAGAAGATCTCAACTCCTAAATGGCTAATCTTGTTCAAGAAAGGTGGCGAAAGCATGGTCATGGAGGAAGAGACCATTCGGCCAAGAGAGGGAATTTCTGTCCATGAGAGAGAGAGAGCGAGAGAGAGAGAGAGAGAGAGAGAGAGAAGAATAAGAAGAAGAAGAAGAAGAAGTCATTAGCATGATTATTTATATAGATTCTCACTAGAGATCAAGTTTGAAGAGGATGATGTTGATAGAGTGAATTTACCTTGAAGATGTTCTTGTTCAGAAATTTCTGCTTTGATCTGAAGTAGCAAGATGTTTGGAGGAGTTTGATGTTAATAATGGTGTTGATGGATTCACAGCAATGAGAAGACTAAATTTGGAGATTTTCGTGAGGGTTTGAGGTGGTTTGGAGGGGTATTAGGTGTAGAGAAGAAGTGGGTGTTCTTGGTGTAGTGTGTGTGTGTTCTTGATGCTTGAAGCAAAATCGAGAGAGGGATAGATGGTTTGTACAGCTGCCGATTTTTCTGTGGGAATAGGCCTGGCCAAATTCTAGTAGGGTTTAGGGAGTTGATTCTCTGATTTGGAAGGGAAAAGGAAAGGTTAGTTGTTACAATCATTGAAGAATATTTTTGGGAAGTGAATTTGGAAAGTAGATATCCTAAGAATATCTTGATTTATTTGGACAGCTTGAAGTCTCCTATGGCCAACTGGATTGTGCAGCTCTTCTGGGGAATTAAAGCTGATTAAAGGAGGCTTGTGATGGCCGAAACTAAGGTGCACAATGGTGGAGAAGATGTCTGATCAATTGAGCAAAATTTTATGGAAAGTTGTTAAACAAGATGGCTGAAATTTTGGAAAGTAATCAAGCTAAATTGCAGGGATTTTGTTGAGGGATTTTCGGACAGCCATTGCTGCCTTTCGTCCAGAAGCTTGAGGGAAACAATGTAGCTCTGTTAATGGAGGTTTAAGGGAGGTTTTGACAGAAGTAGGTTGGGGTTTTTGGTTGGAACAAAATAGGAAACAAGCTGGACAAAAAATTCTGCACAGAAATTTCGCTGCACAGTGATATTTCTGGCAGATTTTCGTCTGCTATTTAGAGCCATTTTGCAGCGAGTTTTGAAGGGGACTTCAGGGGTATTCAAGGCTAGTTTTCAGCCTTCTTTATGGAGGAAAAACATAGCTAAGGTGCTGCACAAAATCTGGGAGAAAGCAGCTTGGTTTTGAGCTCCCAAAACTGATTTTCGTACAGGAATTTTTCCTGCTTTGCTCCAGCTTGTGCAGTCCGAAATTGGCCAAGAATTTTCAGGTTTCAAACTGATCCTAAAGACCATTTTTCTGGAAGCATTTGGGAGGGAATGTGAGCTAGAATTTTTGACCTTTTGAAGGTACAACAAGCTGGAAAATTTCAACTCATTCCATGAAGATAGATGAACTAAGATAGAGGAAAATTTCAGCAAGCTTTCAAGAGGGATTTTCCTCTTGAATTTTCCCACAAATCTACCAGATTTTCCAAACCAAAAGAAGTCCTTTTCCAAGACATTTTGATCCTAAAAGACCTCAGCACTCTACTGGATTTTCTGGAAAGAAAAAGGCTAGAACATCTTGATCAAACTAATGAGTTGAGAATTGAGGAAAATTAAAGATCAAGGAAGGATGATTTTCCCTATAAGAATTTCGAGAAGAGTAAAAGGAGTGGAATGAGATTACTTCTATCATGTCTCTCCTAGAACATCATCACCACATTAATCTAGGCCCTTAAGGCTGAAACCATCCTTTCCCAAGCAAAATAAAATTTACTCAAGCTAAAGCTTCTATGATGGACTTTGAACCTTAGACCTCAATAATTTATTCCAAAGCTCTAACCACTAAACCACAACAACTCTTGTTGATACTTTCACTAGAAAAATTATTTTCTATTCAATCCACAAGCTATCTCCCTATTTTCACCTCGGGCAAAAATTACCATTTTGCCCTTCTCACACAACATTCACCCACACAACTTCAAAACAATAAACTCACATCCAAAGCATATAAAAATCATATGAAAGCATATTTAAACATGAAATAAAGCATGTTATGCATCCCCAACCCCCTTACTCTAAGGTTGGTCTTGACTGGGGTTTCATATTGGTAGATCAACCCACTATACATTCTATGTCTCATTTTTTAGCATATAACATTAACTACATTGTATTTCTCACCTTGTCTGAATTTGGATATTTCTCAAAGTTTCCTTAGATAGCTTTCTCTGTTGCCATGAAGTTGGTCCCAGAAACTTGAAGATCACTAATATTCTATATAACAGACTATTTGAAAATTTTAGTTTGCCAAAAACCTTATTCACCCCCTATAAGGTTTTTCACAGAGAAAAGACAGTGGAAGAGCAAAATGCACTTGGTGCCAGGTAGGTTGAAGGTACCCAGCACCAAGTACGCTCTGGAAGGCGAATATTCTGTTCACGAAATTAGGAATTATCTAATGATTTTGGTATTTTCCTAATCTTACTCATCCAAGACTTCCTCAACCATGAATTTAGCATCCAAGAAGCATATAAAAGCACAAGAAGACACAAGGATTAGGGAGAGAAGTGGATCCAAGAGCAAAAATTTTCCAATCACTCATTAAAGGAGTAATTCACCAAATTAAAAAGGATTGTTCAAGAAAGTCTTCCAGGGTAAAGAAAGAGGCTTGCCTATGAGTGCTTTCTTTTATCTTTGTTTTTTTTTCCTTTAACAGTGATGTATTCAATGTTTTTATTGTAATTTAACATTACTTTGGGATTCATGATTTTGTGTTAACTTAATTATTTGATCAATTCTTAGTCATCTTTGGTGTTTGATTACTTGTTATGATTGGTTATTGATGCGAGTTCTTCTAATTTACTTGGGACAACAGTGTTAGGAGTTTCATTACATTGATTTCGTATTTGTTTAATCTTAATGGACTTGAGCGACGAAGTTAAGATTATAGGACTAAGTAATCAAATATTAGTTTATTTCACCTCAAGCAAAGAGTTATTAGTTAATTTCATGCTTATAAGGAATTAAGTCTAATCCATATTTTGGTTATGTTAGTTGATTGGTAAATTTGTTAATTTAATCAAAATATAAAATTCCATGGATTGGGAAACGAAATGGGATTTATTTAAGTAGATTCATGACTTGTGAAACGATTCAATTTTACTTTATATTCCTTCATGATGCCAAGATGATAATTAGTTCAGAGAATTACTAGTTTGTTCATTATCATGTTTTCTAGGATAATTGTTTAAATTGCATAAACCTACATCCTTTAGTTGTATATATTTTTTTATTTTTCTTTTTATTCTTTTCTCACTTTATTGGGTCAATTAAAGAATGAATGAAAAGTGATTAGTGTGTACTTGTTCCTTTGAGGATCGATACTCGTTAATTCCCTATACTATGCTTGCGATGAGTATACTTATTTGTATGTGTATTTTGGGATTAATATTTTAGTTAAAACTTGACTAAGGGATGGATTTAAATTTGCTGATTTTTATACACCCAAAATTTATGAATCAAGTTTTTAGCGCCGTTGCCGGGAAACAATATCACGAAAGTTTAGATTTTGCTGATTTAATGATGTTTATATATTTATATGTTCATATGTCTATATGTAAATATGTATATATGTTTTTTGTGTAAATCAATGTTCTATCTTGTTGTTTGTAACATTATGTGACTTAATTGACTAGCTTAGTTCATGTTGTACTTGTAAATACTACTAACTTTTATGTTTTGAAAGTTTGTGAATATATCTAATGTTTGTATCTTTTTTTTCTTTATTTTTCTATTATTTATTTATTTTTCTTTTTCTTTTTTTTCTATTATTTTTTTAATTTTTATTTTCAATAAATTTTTTTTCTTTGGGTGCGAGGTTCAAAACATCATCATGGACAATTATTCATGCCCACCATGTCAAAGGAGCTACAATAATGATATATTAGCAAGGTTTCAAGTGCGTATTAATACTTTTAGTGAGACGTCATTAGAAGCATCCATAAATTTTTCTTGTTGCCAATACAAATTCATCCATTAGGTGGCCTGATGAAGTTTCCCAACGAATGAGCCATCAAAGAACACAAGTAGCCAAGTTGGTTGAAGATGCAATAAATGCTCATACACTTGAATAAGAGGACCCTAAGGAGAGGAGAGCAGATATGAGGAACAATTGCACACTGTGGAAATAGAGGTATTCGATTCTGCTCTATGTGTTAATCCTTCTAATCTCTCTTTGTCATATGATTTCTTAGGTTCCTCTCAATTCTTGGAGAACAATGGTTCAAATGATGATGTGTTAAGCTCACCATACCTCAAGGAGTTGGATCTTTCAATACTATATTATAAGAAGGCTTCAGAGAATGGTGGTAATTTCTACCTTTCACCCCAATTTATAGGAGATAACTTAGTTTTTGTAGACCATGCCTTGAAAAGTAAGAATTTCTTGATCCCATCTTTGAGAGCTCAAATACTAAGTTTAAAGGGGGAATTTTAATTGTGAAAATTCTTTTGAAGGATTAATTGGTGATTTCAGAGTTGATGCATCCGTTAGATACCATAGGCATGTTGAAAAATATATTTACGTGTCTAAAGAAATGTTAGAACATAAGATTGATGTGTTTTTCTTTGCTGAGAAAAAAATGTTTTCATGCATATTACCTCTTTCAAAAATCTCCTTTCTTTCTAAATTCATCATATCTGTCTTCTACTTTGAGCTTTCATCTCTTTTCCAAGGGTTTGATGAGGAAGCATGATGAGTGAAAAAAGTTTGTATCTTTATTTTGTATTTGGTTTTGTTAAGTGTTTTATTTTCCCTCCCCAAATAAGGAAAATATTTTCCGTCTTAAGTGTGGGGAAGTGAGTCATGTCTTTATTTGCTTTGTTAGGATTTTTATTAATACTTTTCTTTCGTTTGTTTTCTTTTATTGAGGTGTGTCTTTATTTTGTTATTATTTTTCCAGTGCTTTTATTTGGGGTTTTTTTTTTTTTTGCAGGTTTGAATAAATACTTCTTTGACAAGCTCTTCTATCTATTTCATGTTTTGATATCTATTGGAGCTCTATTGCACTTGGAAAGTATTACTTAAACTTTCTACCCCTCTATAATTTTTTGTCCCTTTGGAGATGCTTTCTTATGTTAACTTTTGGCCAATAAGGACATTGTCTAGTTTAAGTGTGGGGGAGTGGTTTAGTAATATTCTTTGTCCAAGTTTATATTAATGATCTTGGTGTTTTCTTGTTATGATCTTGGTGTTTTCTTGGTATCAAACAATTTTGTTGACAAATTGAAAAAATTGAAATTTTTGAAATTTTAAGAGTTTGGAGATTTTGGAGCTAAATTGAGCTTATTTGTCTATAATGGAGTTATGATTTTCTTTTTAACTTTGGATATGGATTTGTCATTTATTATGGTTTGATTTTTATAAAAAGATTAACATAGATTTTGCTAAGTCTTGAGAATTTAAGTTAACCTTGGTTATATTTAGTAGTTGTTTTATTCTTTAAGTTTGAATATGGATGATATGATGAAATATGGAAAGAGTTGTTGAGTAATTCTTATATT
Source organism: Voacanga thouarsii (assembly GCA_026120185.1). Taxonomy (NCBI): domain Eukaryota; kingdom Viridiplantae; phylum Streptophyta; class Magnoliopsida; order Gentianales; family Apocynaceae; genus Voacanga; species Voacanga thouarsii. The sequence goes on from JANUWF010001750.1 coordinate 1,115,526, forward strand.
ATGGATTTAAAGTTTGCTTGACTTTGGGTTTTGAATAAGGAATGCGAGGGAAAAAATTTTTGAGTGAAAAAGAAAAATGTGAGATGAAAAAAAATGAGTTGAAAAAAATGCTTTTATCTTTGGAAAAAAAAGAGAGAGAGAGAGACCTTTTGCTGAAAAGGGGGCTAATACGGTGAGTGGAAAAGAAAAAACAACGAAGTATCACACTCTCTTAAGACTATCCTAAAGGCAAGAAGGTAAGGAAAGAAAGAAGAAAGAAAAAGAAAAATTACTGAAAAAATAATAAATGATGACTATAAAGGGGCTAATACAGTGTGTGAAGAGAAATCTATACACTTGAGGCTATCAATTCCCTAAGTCATTTAAAAAAGTGAGTGGAGTATTTTCCTTATTTCATTAACTTAAGTTGTGTAAATTTAAGTTTATAATGCTTGAATTGGTTAAATGACTAAACCCATATGATTTATGTTATCTATGTTCTTGCTTGAGGAGTAGGATGATTCTCTTGTACTAAATATAAGCTTGTTCAACTTAACTTTGATGGCCTTGGGATTGATTGATTTAATACATGAGTTTACAAGGTTTTGAAAAGGTTAAATGAATGACAAATTTATGTTTCAAGTTGGAAAAAGGTTATGTCTTCATTATGGATGAATTTGCTTAGGAAAAATTTGCTAAGTTGTTTTATCTTAAGCCATATTCTTTGTATTTTAAATCTTATTTGCTTGAAGACGATTAAATGTTCAAGTGTGGATGTATGTGATAGGGGCTAAAATTATTATTATTTTCCTAGTTATTTGAGGTTGTTTTAAGATACATAGGTTGTAATAACTAGGTATATTCATTCCTATTTGACATTTTTCTTGTAAAATGCTCTTTTGGCAAATTTGTGCAGATTTGAGTTAAAATTAAGCAGAAAATGAAAATTTTCAGAATGTACCTAGTGCCAGGCCCAGCCAAGGGACCAAGCGCTGGGTTCGTTCTGGTCTAGAAGAGGAATTCGAGCAACTTTCAATATAAAAGCAAAACAGACCTGGTGCCAAGTCTGGCAAGTGTACCTGGCATCAGGTCCATTCTATCTGCCGATGAGATCAGACCAAAAACAGAGCAAAAACAGTGAAAGAACAGATGCACCTGGCGCCACGTGAGTCGAAGGTACCCGGCGCCAAGTACGCTCTAGAAGGCAAATATTCTGTGCTCGAAATTAGAAATTGTCCAATGATTTTGGTATTTTCCTAATCCTACTCGGCCAAAACTCCCTCAACCACAAATTTAACATCTAAGAGACCTATAAAAGCACAAGAAAACACAATGATTAGGGAGAGAAATGGATCCAAGAGAAAAAATTCCCAATCACTCATTAAAGGAGGAATTCACCCAATCAAGGCGGATTTTTCAAGAGAGTCTTCATGGATGAAGAAAGAGGCTTGTCTATGAGTGCTTTCTTTTATCTTTGTTTTATTTTCCTTTCACAATGACGTATTCAATAATTGTATTATAATTTGACATTATTTTAGAATTCATGATTTTGTGTTAATTTAGTTATTTGATCAATTCTTTGTTATCTTTGGTGTTTGATTACTTGTTATCATTGGTTATTGATGCGAGTTCTTCTAATTAATTTGGGACAACGATGTTAGGAGTTTCATTGCATTGATTTCGTATTTGTTTAATCTTGATGGACTTGAGCGACGAAATTAAGATTATATGACTAAGTAATCAAATATTAGTTATTTCACCTCAAGCAAAGGGTTACTAACTAATTTCATATTTATAAGGAATTGAGCATAATGCATGTTTTGGTTATGGTAGCTTGATTGGAAAATCCGTTAATTTAATCAAAATATAGGATTTTATGGATTGAAAAATGAAGTGGGATTTATTTAAGTAGATTCATGACTTGTAAAACTCTTGAATTTTATTTTATTTTCCTTCATGATGCCAACATGATAATTAGTTAAGAGAATTGCTAGTTGGTTCATTATCATGTTTTCTAGGATAATTGTCTAAATTGTATGAACCTACATCCTTAAGTTCTATATATTTCTTTATTTTTCTTTTTATTCTTTTCTCACTTTATTGGGTTGGTTAAATAATGAATGAAAAGTGATTAGTATGTACTTATTCCTTTGAGGATTGATACTCGTTAACTACCTGTACTATGCTTGCGATGAGTATACTTTTTCGTATGTGTATTTTAGGATTAATATTTTAAATAAAACTTGACTAAGGGGTGGATTTAAATTTAACAATTTTTATACACCAAAATTTACGCATTAAGAACTATAGGCACCCAAACAATGGAATTCAAGATAGACCATAGAAGAACAAAGCTACTAAAACCCAATCAAGAGAAAACCACAAAAGGATTATCCAAAAAATTTAAAGACTCATTTAAAGAGAGGACTAAGTCCTAAGCATGGTCTTGAATAAGATGAATGAGGAGGTAAAGACCTCTCAAAGCTCTCTTTTATAACATGAAGAATGTATGTTGATTGATTTGTCAAATCACCAAAAAGATGTATTTATACTTTCCTAACCCTAATTAAGTGGTTACTAAGGCCCACAGATAAAATAATGCATTAAAGGAACTTTACATAGTGTTTAAAGTCATCATAGATCGGAGGAAATCATAAAAATTAGAAAACAGGGGGTCTTGGTCGACTGGACCCAGCGTCAGGCGTAGGTGTTGGACCTGGCACCAGGTCAGCGCTGGAATTCCAGTATTCGGCTAGTAGAATGCACCTGGTACCAGGTCAGCCTACTAGGCCTGGTGCCAGATCGGATCTAGTAGTTGGATTTCAGTGTTTTCTCCCTCTTTTAGTGCAGGCATGGGTTGTTGTTGGAATCCTTCTTGGATGTTCATCAAATTGAGTTCTTAGCTGCCTTCATCATTCTTCCAAATCTCTTCTATCCTCAAATGTGATTGTAGGAGCAATTGGATATCGCCTTGGAGCCTCTTAATCCTTGATCTTGTCATTAACCTTTTCAAGGTCTTCTCCCTTCTTCAGATTGAACCATTTGACTGGGTTGATTCCTATCATCTCCCCCTTCTTGAAGTTGATTCTTCCACAACTCATCACCTACACCAAAAGGAGTTAAGTCACTAAACATAGCACTTACTTTATACTCACTGGGTAAATCAATTTTATAGGCATTATCTCTAACTTGGCCAATGACTTGGAAGGATCCATCGCCTCTTAGGTCTAACTTACTTTTCCTTTCAGTAGAAAATCTCTCCTTGCAAAGGTGCACCCAAATCAAATCTCCGAGTTCAAATGAAATGTTTTTCCCTCCTTGGTTGCGGTGAAGGGCAATTTCTTCATTTCACTTTGCAATAACTGCCTTCACTTTTTCATGGAGAGCCTTAACCACTTCTGCCTTCTTGGCTTCATCAAAATTCATTCGTTCTCCTACAAGCAAAGTGTAACACCCCATTTTTTTACTTTCGATTTGCTACTACCTGTAATGGAATGAGAATTTATATCAATGGCCAGGACAAAGGTTGATCGGTGTATTGAGACGAATACTTTGGTGAAATAAAGTTTTGTCGGGACCTAGATGTAATTATTGGATTTGTTCTACCCGTACCCTAAAATTTTGGAACGCTATTAAGATAAAAAAAAATAAGAATTTTAGAGTACTCTAGAAAGAGAAATTGATCAGTGCAATGAGATGCATGTTTTAGTGCGAATTGTGTTATACGGGGTATCGAGGGCATTTTCATCATTTTGACCGTGTTCGTGACTTCGACTGTGAATTTGACCAAGTAGAGAGGGAATTGAAGAATTTAAGTGTTACCAATGGATTCGGTGGAATTTTTGGAGTTGGATAGTGAAATAAAATATTTTTTCATTACGTACCCGATTTTGGTCATTTCTGAAGAAAATAAAAAATTACGATTGGAAATGGGATGTGTGACTTCTTATGATTGGTGGATGAAAATAAGTGTTGTTTAGTAATTGGTTAATGAAGACAAGTGCTTCTATTTGATTGGTTGTAATAAGCTGAGATAATTTAGAGAGCCCACAAGAAATAAATAACAATGGCCCACAAGCATGACAAGTTTGGCCAAGTTGGACCACCTTTTTGACCTCATTTGACCAAGCTTAATTAAGCTTGATTTGAGCAAGTTAATCAAGGTTGATTATGCATGGCCATGCAAGATCAGAAAATATTTATAATGTTCTAAGAATTTCTACCTTTTTCTATAAGCTTCTCTAAGCTTCTAAAGTATTTTAAAAGTTTCCATAAGCTTCCTATGTAAGCTTCTTGGACATCTATAAATAGGCCATGAAGGCCTGCTGAAATGGCTTTAGACAGCCAGAATTTCACAGCAAACAAGGAAGGAAAAGAGAAGAGAAAGGAAAAAAGAAAATAGAGAAGAGAGAGGGAGGAAATTCGGGTAATAGAGAGGAGAAAGAGAGAGAAGGAAAAACAAGAAGATGCTTGGGCTATTTAGCTTCCAAACGCAGCAAAGAAAAGGTAAGGATCTACCTTTCTTAAAGTAAAGTTATTATATAAAGCATGGAGATCACATTGGTATACATATTATGAAAGGTTATGTATGAAGTATGGAAACTAGTAAGATGAAGTTGTGTGAAAATATGTTATGATTGAGGTTGTCGGTTTTCTTGTTGTACTATGGTGAAATTTTCTATTTTATGTATGACTGGAAATCAATAGGTTTAAGGGTGATAAAAGGGAGATTGGATTGAATAAATTCATATAATAAACAAGGAATGAAGATATAATGTGTTTTGCTGGACGATGGGTTTAATTCCAGAAAGTTATGGAAGGTTTTATGTCCAGAAAATCTGTAATTTCTCTGGATTTGAACAAAGAAGGAATATATATTTGTAGCTAAGGATCATAGAGACATTTTAGAACAAGTTTGAGGTCAATTGGATTTACGGATCAAAAGTTATGGTGAAAATAGTAAAAGGTGCTAAATTAGTAACGGGATTTTACTACTGGATCTTTGTGTTCAAAACTGAACAAAATGGACAACAGAATTGGTACTCCATGAATTGGAACTTGTAAAGGAATGTCTTAAGGATATTTTACAATTGTTTTGACATCATTTGGATTTGTGTATTAAAAGTTATGGTCAAAACAAGTTAGGGTGTCAAACTGGAAAATTGCAGAATGTTAAGGAAAGAATGAATAGTGAAACTAAGTTAAAACTACTGAGGCTGTTTTTTCCCAGTACCGTGATACTGGAACTATAACTCTAAAAACGGCCTATACTAAATTAAATTTAAGAGTCTTACGATCATTTTGGTATATCACGGAGCCAAATCGGAGCTGTAAATTGAAAGTTATGTGTAAAATAAAATAGTGTGTCAAACTAGTGAAATTCCATAAAGTAGTCCGAAAATGAATGGACTTAAGGGGGACTACTTATGTGATTTTGGATAAATTAATTGGGGAAACATGAAGTGAATCCCTTTTTTATGAAGGGAGGAAGGATGTGGAAAAGGGAAAACAAAAGAATTGATCAAACGACGGAAAAACGACGCGAACGAAAGTTAAACGTTTTCCTTGACCTACGGCAAACCATTGGCCTCGTCAGCTAACCGTCGGCCCCATCAGCTAAATGACGGTTGAACATCGGCTAACCATCACACACGTCGGCCAGACGTCGGCTACTCGTCGACTATTTTTCGACCAAACATGAATTGACCCGAAAACGATGTTTGGTGTACGTTTAGCGATAAACGGTCAACAGAACATTGAAAACGGTTGAAACGAAGGTTAAACGGCCATGAACGGAAATGATTGCTTAGGACATGAAGTGAGTCCCTTGGATTTTTAAAACTCTTTCTAAAGTTAGTGTGCTTTGTTTTTTTCATGAAATGTTATATTATATACCATTTGGGACATTTTATGGAAATATGTTTGAAAACATTGAATTTAATCCTCTTTTGGAATTAGAATTCTGGATTCCTTTAAATGCGTTCTTTTTGGAATCGGGTATTTGGAAAATGTTCCAAATGTCCTTATTGGAATATTTCGTGAAAACCTTTGGAACTCGGGTATTCGGTAAATGACCGAAATATCCTTATTGAAACTCTTGTGAATATTTTTCAAATCGGGTAAGGGTAAGATGACCTGAATACTCTTGAAAATGACTTTTGTGATCGAGTATGGGAAAAATGACCCGGATACTCTTGGAAACATGTTTTGATGTGTGAATAGAACCCTTTATTTGGTTTCAACATGATTTTGGAAAATTGTTGTTTTGCCCCAAAACTGTTTTGATATAAAAATTCTGTGAAATCAGATAACCCTCTAGCCTGATTAGTCAGACGGGGTTGGTGACATTGAATACTCAGCAAGAACTTTGATCTTTATACTAACCCATGTTAGAGATAGAAGACCCCAAGTAACCTGATCAGTTATGGGGATTGTCTTACTCCAAACAGGGCGACATAACATTGAGATGAGTCGTCCTGACTAGCCATTTTGAGTCTGGCAATTGTCTATTGATTATGATGGTGGATTGTTCACATGATACCGGGCGGGTACACTCGGTGTGTTCAATCCCTTGCCACATCGATGGTGATTGACGTCAGGATTGGGACCCCTGGCTTATGGTGGCAAGTAAAAGATCCCTAAGTGTAAGGTGGGGTACATTTGTACGCTGCTCACCGTTCCGGCATGACACGAGTGACGTGCTGTAAGGCACAGTCCCTGGCATAAGAGACTGTGTAGCCGAAGGCAAGGACTATGGGACTTGCATACAGGCCGACCTTCTATTGGAGAAGTGCCTGTGATTGGAAAAAAATGGGGCAATGATTTGAAAGTTGAAACACCGTTTTCCAAAAAAATATTGAGTTCTGAATACACTCTTTATTAAAGAGTTTTGGATTCATTTCTAATGAACAAATGATATATTATTTCATAAAAGTTTTGTGTACTCTGCTTCTTTAATAAAACATTAGCACACACGGGACTTACTAGGTGATTTTTCACTCACACGTGCCTTTTATCTTACATTTTTGTAGGATCTGGAGTTGGAAGAACCTACGGATAGAGGATGATACCACAGTGACAGCAGAATAGGTTCGGACGTTTTCCTTTTTGGATAATACTCTATTAGATTTCTCGTTATAAAGACCCCTTGTCCGGGTAACTGGACAGAGCAACGCCCAGATTGGAGATGCTTCTGCTTTTATCTTTAGTAGAAGTGTTACACAAAGAAACCAAATCCAAAGAATTAGAGAATTAAAACCATACACAACTTCAAAAGGAGAATAAGAAGTAGTAGAATGGATAGCCCGGTTATAGACAAACTCAATCTGTGGTAAGCATTCTTCCCAATTCTTTAAGTTTTTCTTGATAATAGTCCTCAAGAGTTGGGTGAGAGTTCGGTTGACCACTTCTGTTTGCACATCCATTTGGGGGTGACAAGCTATGGAAAATAAAAGATTAGTGCCAAGTTTATTCCATAAGACCCTCCAAAAATGACTAAGAAATTTAGTATCCCTATCATACATAATAGTCTTTGGAATCTCATGCATCTTCACTTATTTGAAAAATAAATTTGTAATATATGAAGCATCATTAGTCTTGGAACAAGCTACAAAATGAGTCATTTTTTAGAATCTATCAACAACCACAAATATGGAGTCCTTAACCCCTTTGGATCTAAGTAATCCTAAGATAAAATCCATTAAAATATCAATCCAAAGAGCATTTAGAATGGGTAAAGGGGTGTACAATCCATGTGGAACTGACCGAGAATTAACTCGCCTATAAGTTATGCATTGAGAACAATATTTCTTTACATCCCTTCTTATTTTTTGCCCCAAAAAAAAAAAAAAATGTTCCTTAAGGATGCCTAAGTATTTGCAACACCAAAATATCCCATTAATCCCCCACTATGGGCCTCCTTCACTAGCAATTTCCTAACAGACCCTATTGGCACACAAAGTCTTGACTTCCTAAACAAAAATCCATTATGCCTATAGTACTTAGCAAAGACACATTTTTCACAAGTATGAAAGATATCCCCAAACTCCTTATTATTTTCATACAATTCCTTCACAACCTCAAAACTAAGAATTTTAGCATCCAAAGGGTTTAGAAGTGCATACCTTTGAGATAGTGGTGTGAAACCCCAGTTGAAACCAACCTTAGAGTAAGGGGGTTGAGATGCATATCATATTTTATTGCATACATGATATATTTTTATATGATTTTATGTGCTTTAGACTAGTGATTTGTAGCCTAGATGGCTTATTTGTGCTTGTTGAGTAAGAAGGGTAAAATGGTAATTTTTGCTTGAGGTGAAAATAGGGAGATAGCTTGAGGATTAAATAGGAAAAATATTTGGGAGAGAAAATAAGAACAAAAGTTGTTGTGGTTTAGTGGTTAGAGCTTGGAATTAATTCTTGAGGTCTTGGATTCAAATTCCATCATTGGAGTTTTAGCATGATTAAATTTTATTTTTGTGTAGGAAGGCTATATTTCGGCCCTTGCATGATTTAGGGAAGGGTAGGAGTGTTGTCCTAGGGGAAACATGATAGCAATGTCCTAATCCTACTCTTGTGCCCTAAAAAAAAGTTCTAAGGGTTTTTCATAACCTTCTTGATTTTCTAGCTTTCCTTAATTCTTAATCAATTAGGTTAATTAATTTATTCAAGCTAATTTTATTCCAAAAAATTCCAACAAGGTTTTGTGAGGATTAGGTTTCAAAAATGGCTATAAATGAGTTATCTTGTGGCCAAAAATGGTTAGGAGTTTTGGAAGGGTCCTAAGAGAATTAATTTCATGGTTGAACCTTCAAAACTCCAACCTAACTGTATCGATTTTCTTCATGTAGTAATCTGGAATTTTTCCAGCTTCTTGTTCAGCCCAAGTGTCAAAAAGTTCAGCCATCTTTTCCTTCCAAATTCTGCCAGAAAAAATGGCCATTTCACTTAGCTTGAAGACTGAACATTTCAGCTCAAAATCGGGCTGCCAAAGGCTGTGCAAACCAGGAAAATTTCCTGGGCAATTTCGCAGCTTGGAGAGCCCAAAAACCAAGTTGTTTCTTTCAGCTTTTCAACCAGCAATGCAGCCTTGTTTTTCCCCCATAAAGAAGGCTAGAAACCAGCCTTAAAGGACCCTCCAATGGCCCTTCAAACCTTCTACAAGCTGACTGAAATATGGCTGAAAAATCTGCCCAAAAATTCCAGCCAGCTTGCGAAAATCCTAAACAGAAATTCCAGTTTGTTCCCTCTTCACCCTTGTCCGAAACTTACTCTATTTTTTTGTGCAAATTCACCTTGAACAGCCATGAACTGAGCTCCATCATCTCCTCCATTGTTCTACACGAAAGATAGCTCCATGGTTGCTCCTAAAATCTCTCCATCAATCACCCCAATCAAGCCATTTATTGAGGTCCAAAATTTTAGCAAAATTTTCCAGCAACCTTCCATAGATTAACCCTCAAACAACCAAAAAATTCCTTCACCAATGTGCACCATATTTTCAGCCACTCTAAGGCTCATTCAAACATCATTCATCTCAGCAAAGATCACAGCAATTCAGTTCGCCATTGAAGCTTCCAAAGGCTTTCCATTAACCAATATCTTCTTACCATATTTGTTTCCAAAATTGATTCCCTAAAATATTCTTTTAGGATTTCAAACAACTACCTTTTTTTTTCCTCTCAAATCAGAAAATTCAACTTCTTAAACCCTCCAAATCAGTCGACCACTCCTTCCTACATAGAATTTTGGCCAGCCCTCTCCCTATTCTCTCCATTCTCTCCAAACCAAGAACACTAAGAACACCTACTAACCCTCTCACGCCTAAGACCACTCCAAACCACTCCAATCTTCTCCAAAAACTCCAGATTACACCTACTCAACCCCTTGAATCCACTTTGCAATTTTTAACATCAAACACCAAAATCGAAGTCTTACTTTTGGATCAAAAACCAGAATTTTCTTGAAGGCTCAAGAACACCTTCAAGGTAAGCATTAACAATCATCTTCATCTTCTTCCATCTTTGACCTTGATGAGTATATGCAAATGATCTCTCTCTCTCTCTCTCTTGGCCGAATGGTTACTTCAACTATGGCCATGTTTCTTTCTTCCTCCATTGGATGGATCAAGTCTCCTAGCGAGAGGATTCTCTAGAAACGTCCCCAAGGTAGTCATCATTCAAGTAAGTTTCTTCCATCTTCTCTTTAAACCCTAGAATCATGTCTCTTAGATGTAGTTGGATAACGATGGAATATATTTGGAGATTGAGTATGTGTTTATATGATGGAGTTGGGATTGATGCATGATGATGATTGGTCTTGGTTAGATTATATGATGTTTTAGGGTTTGTTGCATGCCTTGTGTCGTGAGTAGTATGATTAATCAAGCATGTTAGAGATTATGTCACCTTTGGTGAATAGAGTTTATGTTCTTGTATTCTTATTGAGGTCATGCATATGATTATGTTTAGTGGAGTTGAGATCATATGTTGGTAAATTTAGATCTATGCCTTTATTCATAATTTGGATGATTTGATGATTGGTGTAGAGTGTGTGTTCATGATTATTGTTAGCAATAGAAATTATGATCATGACCTTGTTGTCCCTAAGCTAATTAAGTTAGCCAATTTTATTTCATCAATAAAAATGATTTATGCTATAATTTCTCCTAGTGATTTCGAAAACCCTAGGAAAGTATGGTTTTGAACGATTATATAAAATAATAATATTTTAGTCAAATAAATGATAGCTTTTGTTAAAGAAATAAAATATATAGATATTATATATAATAATATCATTTAATCAAGCCTTTTATATAAATAATCATAATAGGTAAAATGTTAATTTTGTAAGTCATGTATTTATAAATACTAATAAAATTTATTTATTATCTTTTAATCAAAACATAATAAAATCTACTTATTACTAATTTTATTTACCAATTATTTTCTAACCACTAGTTATTATAAATCATTATTTTAAATAATACCATCTATGACCTAGGACCCTTCATCAAATAAACCCCAATTTATTTAAACAAGATTTAAACCTTCAACTTATTAGTAGATATTTCACAAACTCTAGTTATTTTAATAACAAGCTAGATTTATTTTATAAACCCTTTTATTTATTATCTAGCCTTAAAGCTTGGGACAGGGTCATGATTGTAGTAAGTTGAGCTAGGTTTATTTGTGAAAGTAAATTATAGCTTGAATTTAATTATGGCTTATGTTTACCCCAAGCGGGGTTAGGCCAGCTTTTGGGATCTCTAATTTATCTCGAGCAAAGGATCAGATAAGCTCCTGCATAAAACTTGTTTGTTGTAAAGGTTTCTATGGCAAGCTAAACCCGAAGTATGTAAACACTGATTGGTAAAGGCAATTAAGGATAGTTTCCTTTCTTGTTTCAATCAAACCAATTATTTGAAAATTAACAAGTAATTTTACTCAAACACCAAACTATTTCCAAAACTAATTCTTGACAAAGACTTTGGAAACCCTTGATTGCCATTTTCAAGCAAAGCTATGTTTTATCAATTTTCTCCCAAGTAGGATGAACTACGTTGAGTACTCAATAAGGGTAGGCTAGTAGTACTAGTTTTGAAGAGCAAAAGTAAGTCTTCTGACAGGAAGCCACCTCCAGAAGATGAACTCAACTTAGATAAACGCTAGTACTACTTAGTCATGCCGGTCCGAACTAGTAGGTTTCAGTCATGTGGACTGTATGTTGCCAGAGTGGACAATCGGTTTTGTTTGGGTGTAGAGAAGGAGAAGAATCTTACCCGGTAGGCCGATCACCTACCTTTTGTTAGTCTATACAAAGTGTGGCATTCTGACTATTGTATGATTATGGGGCCCAACGTGTGGTAACCCATGGCCGCCCTTTTGAGTGGTTGATTTTATTATACATGTGTGGTTAGAAAAGCCAAAACGCCACTCTTGTTTTTGAATATTATTTATTGCTTGCCAGTATTTTCTGATCACCTACCTTTTGTCAGTCTGCACAAAGTGTGGCATTCTAACCGTTGTATGGTTATGGGGCCTAACGTGTGGTAACCCATGGCTGCCCTTTTGAGTGGTTGATTTTATTGTACATGTATGGTTGGAAAAGTCAAAACGCCACTCATGCTTTTAAACATTATTTATTGCTTGCCAGTATTTTCCTTATGAAATTTTTACACTTCGCATTCACGAACTGTTTTCACTAATACTTAAAGCACCCACGGACTTACTGAGATTTTTATCTCATTACCCTTTTTACCATGATTTCAGGTCGATCTGACTGTGGGGATGAGTAGCTAGTTGTTGCCTGCTTGGAGGATATTCTGTTATTTATTTTTATATAATGCTTTGGGAGTTGAGAGTGAATAATTTTATTTTTATTTTGGATTTGTTCTTGAATTCTTGGATGATAATAAGTTTTAATTTTGAAGTATTATTTTATTTTGATTGTGTGACCTAGTTATAAAGACCCATTTTCCTTTGAAATGGGTGACATCCCTGGCCCTGTTCGGCCTAGGTTATGGGGTGTTACAGTGCGTCCGCAACTATATTATCCTTACCCTTCTTATATTGAATGACATAAGGAAATGTCCCAATGAACTCTATCCACCTTGCATGATTCTTGTTCAAATTTTGTTGGTTTTTGAGGTGCTTAAGGGTTTCATAGTCAGTATGGATCACAAACTCTCTTAACAATAGGTAGTGTTGCTAATACTCTAAGGTCCTTACCAAGGCAAAAAATTCTTTATCATAGGTAGAATAATTGGTGGCTGCCCCGGACAATTTTTCACTGAAATATGTAATGGGTATTTTATCTTGGGTTAGAACCGCACTTATCCCCACCCTACTTACATCACACTCTATCTTAAATACTTTCTCAAAGTTGGGTAGGATGAGAATTAGAGCTTGGTTCAATTTGTCCTTAAGGGTTTGAAAGGCTTGTTGTTAGGCTTCTTCCCACTTAAATCCTACCTTTTTCTTCACCACTTCGGTTAGAAGGTCTACTAAGGTGCTAAAGTTCTTGATGAATCTCCTATAGAAACTAGCTAGCCCATAAAAACTAAGAACTTTGGTAATGGTGGTAGGATTGGGCCAATCTTAAATGGCTTTTTATTTTCTCTTCATCAACCTCAATTCCCTTAGCACTCACAACATACCCAAGAAATGTAATCCTCTCCAAACAAAAAAAGTATTTTTCCAAGTTAGCATACAATATTTCCTTCTGAAGAGAAACAAGCACACATTGAAGATGATTTAAATGATTCACATATGATTTGGTATAAATTAATATATTATCAAAGTACACAATAACAAATTTTCCAATGAATTCTTTTAAAACATGATGTATTAAACGCCCAAAAAGTATTAGGAGTATTAGACAACCTAAAAGGCATAACAAGCCACTCATACAATCCTTATTTAGTTTTAAAAGCCATTTTCCATTCATCCCATTCCCTAATCCTAATTTGGTGATAACCGAATTTCAAATCAATTTTAGAGAAAATGTATATACCAAACAATTCATCAAGCAAGTCATCTAGTCTAAGAATGGGATAGCGATATTTAACCATGATATTATTGATAGCACAACAATCTACCATATGCGCTAAGTCCCATCCTTCTTGGGAACCAAGAGAACTAGAACCACGCAAGGGCTTAGGCTCTCTCTCATATTCCCTTCTCAAGTAATTCCTCCACTTACTTTTGTATTTTTTTGCCTCTTCCGGATTGGTTCTATAGGCCAGTCGATTGGGGATGACGACTCTGGGCAGAAAGTCTATTTGATGCTCGATTCCTTTTATGGGTGGCAATCCTCTGGGCAACTCTGTGGAAAAAACATCATCAATATCTTGGAGAATGGCTACAATTTCACTTGACAAAGATAAGGTAGAATCATTAGTACAAACATAAGATCCATTGTAAATAAGAAGAATAATCGGTTCTTTAGCTTCTATTGCCTCTATGATCTCACTCTCTTTTGCAAAATAATTCACTTTTCTTTTACCTCTCCTCTCTCGTCCTTGCTCACTCCCATCCATTAGGGTCAATGGCACTTATTTTCTTATTCTCTCCCTCAACTCTTTCTCTTTCCTCTCTTGGTCTTTTCACTCTAACTCTTGTTTTTGCTTGGCATCTTGTGCTCTTTTTTTCTTTTCTCTCTCCCTCATGATTTTTTTGTTTTTGTTCACCTCATTTGGGGGCATGGGGGTTAGAGTGAATTTGGAACCCTTCTTGACAATGGAATAAGTGTTCTTCCCCCCATCATGTTTTACATTCCTATCATATTGTCAAGGTCTCGTTAAGAGCAAGTGGCCCGCTTGCATAGGCACCACATTATATAGCACATCATCTTTGTAGTTCCTCATCTCAAAAGATACCAAGACTTATTTGTTGACCTTCAATTCCCCACTATCATTCAACTATTGTAGTTTGTAGGGTTTGGGATGTTTAATCCATTTCATGCCCAATTCATCAACTAAGCTTGCACTAATCACATTAGTGCAACTCCCACTATCCACAATGACACTACAAGGGGTCTTGTTGATTAGACACCTTGTGTAGAATATGTTCTTCATTTGTTGATGGTCTTGGTCTTCAATGGCTTGGGAGTTCAATGATCTTCTCGTTACTCCGACTAAGGAATACTCTTGGCTAACTACTTCCCCTTCATTACTTTCCTTTTTCATATTTTCTTCTTGGTCTCCTTGGCATCTTTCTTCCTTTTCTTGTTCATCATTTGAGACTTTTGCATAGGGATTAGTGTACATAGCCCTTTTGCTTGGACACTCATGGGAGGTATGCCCATAGCCAAAACATTTGAAGCACTTGATGTCTCTATTCCGTTGTAGCCTCTCTATGACTTTTCCCTTATCCTTACTCCAACATTCCCTAGGTTTCTAATCTTTCCTAAGCTTCCATCATTCTCTTGGATTGTTGTTCTTCCTTTGGAAAAGTTTAGGAGCATCATCTTTCTTGATTAGCACTTTGCTAGTAGTGTTCAGATTTTGAAATGTAGGTTTAGCAAACGTCCTCTTCTTTAGTCGCCTTTCAATCTTTGTGGTGGCATGAACCATATCCTCAAGTTGGTTATAAGAGTGCAACTCTACTAAATTGACTATTTCCATATTCAATCCACCCAAGAATCTAGCCCTTATTGCCCTAGGATCCTCTTGGATTTGAGCTCTTATCAATATCACCTCCATTTCCTTATGGTAATCCTCCACACCCTTATTCCCTTGTTTAAGTGATTGAATCTTTTGGTAGAGGTCTTGGTAATGGTGGTGAGGGACAAACCTAGCCCTCATTATATCATTTAACAAGTTCCAATTTCTCATGTCTTCTACTCCCATTTTCCTCCTTTGAGTACTAACTTATTCCCACTAAACCAATGCATACTCTGAAAATCCCAAAGTAGTTAGTCTCACATTTGATCTTTCACTATAAGTATGGTATTAAAAGTATATCTCCGGTTTGCTCTCCCATTCAAAATAGGGTTAGGGATCACTCTTCCCATAGAATGTTGGTGGCTTTAACTTGATGTTGTTCAACTCCCTATCCTCGTCATTTCCTTCTCTCTTACCTCCTCTACTGCTCCATCCTCTATTGAGTTCCCCAAATGGATCACCATGTTCTCCCTCATACCATTCATCAACTTCCTCAAATTCTCTTTCCAACCCCCTTAGATTGTTTCCTCTATTCCTTCCTTGGCCCCTACCTCATCCTCCTCTTACCCCATGTCTCCCCTCTCTCATGGGAGCCTGGTGGAAACCCCCAATTAAGTGCTCATCCTAATTTTCACATTTTTGAACAATAGTGGAGGAGTGTGGGCATCACCTTCTATCATTCTAGGGTTATAAGCTTCAAACCATTCTTGTCCCCTTCTTTGTGCCATGGTAGAAGATTAACCCAAATATTGCTTCAATCCCGTGATTTCCCTTGTCATATCCTCAAACCTACTATGCATTGTTCTCATCATAGTATTCAAATCCTCTAGCAAGGCCCTAGCATCAAGTGATTCTTCTTGTGGCCTACTAGGACCGCTTGGATTAGGCCTAGGAAGTCATTGTTTATGGGCCATGACAATGTAATTACTCAATGAGTTCTACCTGCAAAAGAGATTAATAAAAAAAAAAAAAAAAAGTAGTTCATCTCTTCACTCCCTTGCGTGTTTACTCTCAATGGCTTTCACTCTACACTTGTGTTTACCCTCTTTGGCTCTTTTGATGATAGTCTCTCCCTCTTACTTTTTTTCTCATCACTAAAAATTTCTTGTTCAATCTAATTCTTCCCAATAGTTGAGAATTTAGTCCAACCCAGTAAATCAACAAAAATCAATGGATTTTCCAATTAGGGGGTCTTGGGGGAATTTCAACAAACACTTGTTGGGTACCTTAACAAAGCCTTTAAGCAAGAATTTCAAAGAGTAGAGGACTCAATTAACATAAGAACAACATTAGAAGCATAATAAAGCAATTCAAAACAAGAAACAAACAAGAAGTAGCAAAACGAAAGAAACAAAAACTACTAGTAAATAGGAATAGGAAGAACAAGATAATCACAAGTGTGCAATAGTAAAGATGAGTTCAATGAGCATAGATTTCAATAATAGAGTGATATATCAAGTTCTAAAATCCCAAGAAATGAAAAACAAAAGTCAAAACTCACTACTATAGCCACAATCATTCTCTTAGAATATTTATCAAATACCATAGTTGCAATCTCGTCACTTAAAAACAACCAATATTTTCACCCAAATTCAAGCCCCTTTTTATCGCAAACACAAGATAAATTTGTTCCCTAGCATTATAATAACATCAAGGAGCAATTTTCTCAAGAAGAAATCAAGAAAAGATATCATGACCTTTTCAAGGCTTTATTTTGAGTTACGAGATTTTTCCTATTTTTCTTCAACTTTGAATGGCTCATTTTCTTGATGTCAAGCTATGATTAGAATCAAGGCTTTCCTTACTCTGACACCAAACTCTTTGATATGATCTTATGTGGGTAAGTTTGTGGAACAATGGAAAATAAATGGGCAAAACCCTTAGCTTAACTAGTGAAACCCAAACAGTGGAATTTTGTGACTAAAATGAAGAAAGAAAACTATCTCCTATTCTCTAACAAACCCTTGAAGAACACAGCATCAAAGACCCACAAGAAATATAGCAAGATGTACTATAAATTCACTCAAATATCCTTGACACAACAAAGAAAATCAAGAATAAAAGAAGTAAAACTATAGGCACCCAAACAATAAAATTCAAGATAAACCTTAGAAGAACAAAGTTACTAAGACCCAATTAAGAGAAAATCACATTGGATTATTCAAAAGATTTAGAGACTCATTCAAAGGGAGGACTAAGCCCTAAGCATAGTATTGAACAAGATGAACAAGGAAGTAAAGACCTCTCAAAACTCCCTTTTACAATTTGAATAATGTAAGTTGATTGAATTGTCAAATCACCAAAAAAGATATATTTATACTACCCTAACCCTAATTAAGTGGTTACTAAGGCCCATAGACAAAATAAGACCATAAAGGAACTTTACATAGTGTTTAAAGTCACCATAAATAAGAGAAAATTATAAAATCAGAAAATGGGGGGGGGGTCCTACCCAACTAGACCAGGAGCCAGCGTAGATACTAGACCTTGTGCCAGATCGGTGCTGGAATTCCAGCGTTCGTTTGGCAAAACACACTGGCATTAGGTCAGCCTACTGGGGCTAGCGCCAGGTTAGATCTGGTAGTTGGATTTCAGTGTTTTCTCCCTCCTTTGGTCCCTCTTTTGGTGCAGGCATTAGTTGTTGTCGGAATCCCTCTTAGATGTTCATCAAATTAAGTTCTTGGATACCTTCATCATTCTTCCAAATCTCTTCCATCCTCAAGTATGGTTGCAGAAGTAATTGGATATTACCTTGGAGTCTCTCTTAGTTTTTTATCTTGTCATTGGCCCTTGCAAGGTCGTTCCCCCTTCTTGAGATTGAACCATTTGGCTGTGTTGATTCCTATCAGTACTAGTTTGCATAAAATGAAACTCAATCAAATAAGCCTTAAATCAATTTCTTATACCAAAAGGAAAACAATACTATTATAGTCAAAATTTGCAATTTTGCTCTAAAGAAATTTTAAATTTTCAAATTCTTTTCTCAAATTACCTCAAAATTTCAAGCAATACCAAGAAAATTGATAAAAACTTAGACAAAAAATATCACCAAACTACTCTCCCATACTTAAACTGGACAAGGTCCCCATTAACTAAAAATTAACAAAATAAAGTATCACAAAAATAATTAAAAAATGATAGAAAGTTAAACAATACTCCCCAAATGCAATAAACTCCAATAGATGTTTAAAACTTAAAGAAAAAAAATGGAAAAGCCTATCCGATAGGACTTTATTCAAAGCTACAAAAGAAAACACAAATACAAAGCACAAAGAAGACGATAAAATAAAACGTTTAAAAACAAAATTCACTAAAGTAAAAGGCTAAAAAAAATCCTAAGAAAGCAAATAAAGAAAATGACTCCCTTTCCCATACTTAAGCTGGGAAATATTCTCCTTATTGGGGGGGAAAAAGAAATAGATAACTTGAAAAACCATCCTAAATAATAGAAGACAATAATATAGAGACCTCAAATAGCTTGAAACAGAACGCATAAAACACTCTTTTCACTCATCATGCCTTTTCATCATCCTTTTATAAAAGAAATTAATGCTCAATACAAAATTTAGGCATAATGAATGTAGAAAGAATTGAGGTTTTTTAAAAAGACAAAGCACATAAAAAAACATTAGAATCAATGAAAGTAAATGTGTAATTCTTAGTCCCTTGCAACTCTTTAGATTCTGAGCACATAAATGCAAATAGTATCTAAATAATGCATCAATCTTGCAAATTAATGAAGTACCTAAAAATAAAAACAAAGCATGAACTGGCTTGCATAAAATTCAATATCTAATGTAGGGTACAATATCCAATATCCAATGCGTTGCATAAAATTAACAAAGCATATACTAATACAAGACTCTAAATATTAATAAAGTACCTAAAAATAAAAATTAGTGATATTTAAAAATATAATAAAGGCTAAATCAATAAGACTCAAGTGTTTTCAATAGTGCCCATTCCTGGCAATGGCGTTAAAATCTTGATGTGTGCTTTTTAGTGTAATAAATATGACAAACAAATTACACAATTAATCAAACTTTAATTAAAATTCTAAAGACTCAACTACATATATGAGCAAGTATACCAATAATATAGAATGAGGAATAGCAAGTATCGAATCTACAGGAAGTTAGGCTCCTACCTTACTTTACTCAAATCTTTATTGCTTAGCTTACAAAATAAAGAAATAGAATTAAATAACCTACCAACCTAACATACTAGAGAATAAAATAAGTTCACACAAGAAAAGTCACAAGGATAATTAAGGAGTAAGAATAACGAAAAAAGACATGTATGTAGATAGAAATCCTTAAAGACATGATAATGATTGCCTTTATCACAACTAATTATCATATTAGCATCATAAAGGAATAAAATAGATTCCATTTCTTTTCCAAGTCATGGATTCACTATCTTTCTAGCCAATTTAGTAGATTTCCTAATCTCACCAAAAAAACTAAAAAAATGCATAAAGAACAATTCCCTAGAAAATACTATTTTCTAGGTGATATTAAAGTATGAAATCAATCAATATCCCTATGCTCTAGGTGATATTAATCGACCTTTGATTACTTAAGTTTAATTATTAACCTCCTTTTCCAAGTTAGTCAAGAGAACAAATAAAGATTAATTAAATTGAATCCTCTTTTAATCTTCTTTCCCAAGTTAATTAGAAGGAAGAAACAATCAATCAAGTAACTAAATATCAAGAATAATAATCAATTGATCAAATAGCTAAAATTAATATAAAATTATGAATCCAAAAATATCTTCTAAACACAATTAAGACAATTAAAACCCAAACTGTCAATAAATTACAAAGAAGAGAAAAAAGAAACCACTCATAGACAAGTAAATCTTCTTCTTCTTCCTTGAAACCTTTTTGATCAACCTCCTTTCCTCCTCCAAGAGTCTCCTTGATCCTCCCAAATTATAGTGTTTTTTTTAGAAATTTCCTATAGGTTTGCAAGTCCCAAAAGTGATAATTAGCTAATGATTATTATTCTCTTATATTTATAGGAGTTTAGATTGTCAAAAAGTGTATACAAAAGTCCTTTCCCGTGTCCAATTCTATTTCTAATGAAATCCTATTAAAATTGCCAAATTCTATATTAAAGAGAAATTTCGTCGACATGGTTCCAGTAGACAACCAGCGTTGGTTCAGATGCTTGGGTTGGTGCTAGCTTAACTTTGTTCTGCCTCCAAAATTGCTCTGTTTTCTCTATTTTGTCCTATCTTTCCATAACTGAGCTAGGGCCGGTTCAGTCTTATTGGACCAGTGCCAGATCAAGTCTAGAATTGCACAATTAAACTCTAAATTCTTCAATTTCTGCATAAAATCAAGGGAAAAACTTTCTACAGGCAAGATATCAAATTGTAAAGGAATTAACTAGCTATTGCATCAAAAATATCACAAAAATCACCTCAAATAGCTAGGAAAATATAGGTACATTTAGGCTCTATCACCACACAGATGATATAATAGTGCTGATATGATGACAAAAGCATTGGCAAAATAGAAGTTTGAGATTTGTTGTTCCCTTGTCAAGTTGGCAAGTTTGTAGTACATATGTGTTCTTCACATAGTTAGGAAAGGGAGATTTGTTGGGCTTGTTTTTTACCCTCCTATATTTTAAAAAGCCTAAGCCTTTGTGAGCCTAATTAGTCCATTTTTGGGTAAAACAAAACTTTGCTTAATGTTGTTGTCAACTAAATTTTTTTTTTTTAAAAGAGAGATAGTCAACAATATGAGAGAGAAAGAGAGAGAGATAGAGAGAGAGAGAGAGAGAGAGAAAAGAGAAAGAAAGCTATAGAAAATTTCCAATTTGAATAGTCTTCATCAAACGGATGATCAGATGGTGATTTGTGCTCCAATTTGGCTTATATTTAGATATGTTATAAAGCAGAGATAGCTCTACATTCTAATAATAGAAATCATATTTTGATGGTCGGATTCATATTTATGGGTCCTGAACAGTACCAGCTTTTTTGGGTGCCTTCTCTCTAATTTTCATCTCTTAGTCTGATTTAAATGAAGCTTTAGCTTCATTGTGGATATGATTTCAATTGTATACTATGGATCTCTCTCTTGTATTCTTCTTGATTGATTAGTGAAGGTTTTGTAGTGACCCGAAGGTCCCGTGGTTTTTCCTCTTCGCATTAAAGAGATTTTTCACATAAAATTCTTGGTGTTCTTGTGGTTGCCTATTCTTCTTTCATTTATTTTTATTATTATTATTATTATTATTATTATTTGGTGTCTTAAATATTCATTGAAGCTTAGGGAAGATTTTCTGTCAAGAGATTAGACTTCCGTTATGTTTGTTTGTTTGTTTGATTTACTTGGATAGGTTCTTTGTGTGTGTACTCCCCATCAAATATCTCAAGCAGATTAGATTTTCCCCTATTGCGATTGAGTTTGATGATGAATTTCTTTGTAGTATCCCTTATAATGATACTATCAAGAGATACAATATTCTTTATTAGTTCAAGTATGAACCCTTACTTTAGTACGTGCTTGTCTGTGTCCTATCACGACCCATGGTTAGCATTAGCATATGAGCCAGCTCACACGATTTTGTGTAGGGCCGGGCCGGTCCCGCGTGAGCCTTGTGGGTCAGTCCAACATATAGGCGGGCCAGTCTGTGCCTTGCCTAAGGTCAAAAACCCTAGGGCTGGCATGGCCTAGGACCTAGGCCAATGAGGCCCACGAGTTGGGCAGGCTAGTCCCGAGCCTATCTTCTCTTTCCTTATTTATTTATTTATTGCTTAAATTGATTTAAAATTTTAATATGCACTTGTTTTGTAATTTTTCATTATTACTTAAGTAACACGATTGTTTAAAATCATAAAAAAATCACCTTGAAGTGGGGAGGGGAGGAAGGGGTTTGGCTTGGACCCCTATCAATTTTATTAATTAATAAAATAAAGATTACATAAAAGGAAGGCTTAATGCCTAAACCACTTAAAAGGGGGTTTAGCTTTACTTCTTGTCTTCTTCAAAACTTAAGCTACCACTCAATAATCTTCCAAAATATGAAGAATTTTCTTAAAGAATTGAAAAAATATATAAAAACAAATAAATTTTATTCTAACACTTTTTGTAGAGGAAATGATGAGGTTTGAGGATTTTGAGAGAAAGAAGAATGAAGATAAGAGAGTTGGAGAGAATTTGAGAGAGTTGGAAAGTGTTAGAGAGTGTTTGGTGAGTTTTGGGGTGAATTGGGGGGTATTTGTAGAGTTTTGGGGGTTGGAAGGAGAATATAGCCGTTAAGGGGCCAAAATGCAAATAAAAAAGTTCATTTGACCGTTTGGAAGTCAAAATGTTAAAAAAAAAGGCTCAAGAGCCGAACGGGCACACCCCAGGATTGGCTTGCTTCAATGCGGTTGGTTCGGCTCACAATCCCAGACCGACAACTGAATCGGCCTACATGCCATTGCTATCCTTGGCCTACCAAGTAAGCCTATGTAGAGAATTTTTTCAATAGTTTTCTAGGTAAAATATAGTTGTTGGCAAGACTGCAACAGCTGGAAACACCTATTTCAAGCCAACCAACAACCATTGTAACTCAAATTTCCATAAATATCCTCCAACATACCTCAAACCTTTCCAAATTCACTCCTACTCTCTCCCTTTCCTTCATTTTTTCCTTCTTAGCCTCTTATTCTCTATTCTTACTTGAGAGTGTTCTAATTTGATTTTTCTTTTTTTGGGGGGTGGGAGTTGGGGATGGGGGGTGTCAATAAACCCTTTCACAATTTTTCTATGCTTCAGCAAGATAATCCTTAAGATTTTGGAGTGCAAGTGCCAAGTGATGAATTGTCAAATATTTTCATCTTGTCTTATAATATTCTTCAACTTTCATCACTCTAGCCTAGTGTTTCTTGCTCATATTTTATATAATTTCTTATTTTTCTAACTTAATTTGTAGCTAATTTTGCCATCTTTTGTCCTATACATAATTATATTAGAATATAAATCCTCATTCTAACACTGCAATTGGATCCCCCCACACCGTTGGTTTGTTGGACTTTTACCAAGATAATGTTCAAAATATAACAATGTGTAGTCTATATACTCACAATATGTTTACAAATCAGGAAGTAGCATAGGAACAATACACAAACACATTAAGAAGTGGCATAATAGTTTCGCATATTACTAAATTAGACTTGAACAAAGGTAAAAGTCCAAAAAGACTAGTAAGTATGGAGAAGCCGAGAAGAGCCAGTAAGAACCTACAATGTGGATGGATTGATGAATTAATGGACAAATTCAAAATTTCAAATATCAATTATATGATATTTATAATTTTAATATTTTAGAATATTATTGTATTTTAGATTTTATTTGTAATAGTTGCTTTTTGGGAAGTTTAGACAACATGTCCCCTTCCTATAAGGTTACTATCTCTTATTAATAAATTTTTGTATGAAATATTGAAATTCTTAATTCTTAAATCTTAATTAATACTTCAATTTTGCATTTAAATGTTTTATAACAATAAAACAAAATGAAGTTAATTATATAAAGGTTAATATAATCCCCTAAAAACATTTAAAATGAATGTTAGTTTTAAATTTGAATATCAATCTTAAAAAATAAAAATAAATTAAAAAAAAAAGTGGTTCCCAAACCAATGCTAGCCCACAGGCCGCGCAGCGTTTGGGGCTAGTCTATGTCTGGCGCCTCTCAACTAGCCCAAGAATTAACACTAACTAGGCCTTGCTTGCTTGAGTTATAGCCCCAAAAGAAATCCTGTGGGCCTGTCCGATAGTAATCGCTATCAGATTATTCAATAAAACCGGCATAAGTATACGCCATGACATTGCAACTAGAATCCTCCTTACTGTTCTCATCAGAAAAGTTCAATTGGGATATGCTAAAAGCCTTCTTGTTGCTTTTTTAACTGAATTTTTTAAAGTTATCAAAAATGCATTTCGCAGTCCACTATATATTTATCCTTTGTTGCCAGGCTAGATAAGCATCGACTGTTAGAAAGGGCCACTGTCTATTTCTTAGATAGGAATTATTTATTTAAGGTAAATATGGTCTGGATATTATCTTATACCTTGTGTTTACCCCAAGCAGGGTTAGGTTGATCTTGGAAGACTTTTGAACTCAAGAAGAGCAAAAGATCAAGTAAGTTCCTGCATGAAACCATTTGAAGACTAAAGTTATCGTGGCAAGTCGAACTTAATGTATACGAGTATTTGTACTGTAAAGGCAATTATAGATAATTTTTCGTTTTGTTTCAGTCAAGCAAACAATTTAAAGTTAAACAAATAATTTTACACAAAACGCTAAACTTTTCCTAAAATCCAACTTTGGCAAGAATTTTAGAAACCATAGTTGCTATTTCCAAGTGAATCATTGTATGATCTTTCTTCTCCCAAGTAGGACAGACAACATTGAGTACTCAATAAGGGTAGACTACTAGGACTAGTCTTTGAAGGGTTAGGGTAAGTCTCTCAGTAGGTGGCCACCTCTGAGGGGTGAGTCATTCCTAGATAGAATGCCAATCCTGTAGGTTATATCAGTCCGAGCTAGCAAGTTCAGTCAAGTGGATTATGTGTTTTCGGAGTGGACAACCGATAAATTTGGGTGTAGAGATGGTGGAGTGTAACACCCCATATTTTTACCTTGTCGTAGTGGGCCGGGTTCAGGTGAGATGTTGCCCCGTCTGAAATCTCAGGCTAGGGGTCTTTATAATGAATTGAACTTAAAATAAGCAGATAAAAAAAATCGAAACTTAAGTAATATATGAAACATGCTCTTTCATTATGTATATATATAAGTTAAGATAGATACATCATCATGGTTCCCAAAATACACAAGCCAAAATCATTTCATCAACTCTGTACACTAATCGTACTAAAAGATTCACTCTCTAGTGCTAGAGGTGAAGTCCGGGTAGTACCGTCGTTAGTCTACAGCTCCAATTCCTAAAAAAAAAAAAAAAAAAACATATGTGTGAGTGGTATACTAAGTGAGTCCCGCATGTGCCAGTGTTTTGCTTAGAAGAGAAAGTCGATTTTCACTTTCTTTGTTGAAATAAATTTTATAACAGGAAACAGCGGTAATTGATAAATTTAGGTTCAATCTATCATGTACTTTCGAAAAACAATGGCTTCCAAACACATGGCCCCTAATTCAATAAATACGGGTTCTTCTCCATTTAGAAGTGCGACCAGCATGCAAAGTTCAAGGAACTTCGCCTTTAGCTACACGGTCTCTTGTGCCAGGGACTGCGCCTTACATCACGTCACTCGTGTTATGCCGGAAGGGTGAGTAGCGTACAAATGTACCTCACCGTGCACTTAGGGATCTTTTACTTGCCACCATAAGCCAGGGGTCCCAATCATAACATCAATCACCAGCGAGGTGGCAAGAGATTAAACACACCGAGTGTCCCCGCTCGGTATCATGTGAACAACCCACCATCATAATCAATAGGCAATTGCCAGGCTCACAATGGCTAGCCAGGGATGGCTAATTACATTGTCCTGTCGCCCCGTTTGGAGTAAGATAAGCCCAATAATTGGACCGGATTATTTGGGTTCATCTATCTCTAACGAGAACTAGTACAAAGGTCAAAGCCTTCGCTGAGTACTCAACGTCTTCACTGATTCACATATTCAATAGACTCATTTGAAAGGAGTCTGCTCACCCCAAAGGGAATTCAAAACAACTCATTTTTTGGGCCAAATATCATTTTCTAAAATTTTTAAATCACCCGAGTGGGTATTTTTAAGAACTATCAAAATTATATGAATTTCATCTCGGAAGCCTTTAAGCATAAAGAAAGCTTATTGAAACATTTCATAAATATTAATTTACATTGGATTCATAAGCTTCAATCATATCAAGAAGACATAGTTTATATCAGAGAAACATTGAATTTTGTCAGAAATGCACATAGCTAATGATAGTTTAAAATCAAGGGACTCACCTTGTATATTAAGTCGAAGATGCACTCGTATAGTCTTGAAAGGAGTTCCCTCGACTTGGTTCACCTACATCTTTAGTATATCTCTGTATTATTACTTAATGGGTTCAAATAAGGTATCTATAATTTCCTTAGAGAAATAAATGGACTAATGCTTTGGATGATTTTCTAGTTTTCCAGCTTTACCATCCTCCACTATTCTTCACATAACTTATTCAGTATATGTCCAAATAAAGTGAAGTTACTTCCATAATATTCCTAAGATATCCCTCTATCAATTCTAGGTCATGAGACATGTAAACTCCATCTTATTTCGTACAGTTTTTCGATTAATTACACTGTTCTGAGTTTGGAGTTCAGTTTTGTCATCTTCCAGTATTTTGTACATATCTCTTTCAATACAGGTCCAAATGAGGTGAAACTACTTCCAAAATACTCCTAGGACATTTCTCTATCAACTTCAGGTCATGGGGTATTCAAACCTCACTCCATTTAGTTCAGTTTTTCAGCTAAACTTACTGTTCCGATTTTGAGGTTCAAAATTACAGTTTAGAAGCCCAACTTGATTTAACTTATTTCTATGGTTTCTTCAACACATCCTACCACATTTAAACCCTTCAATTCTTCATTTAACATCCCGATATCAGTATTCTAATAGATTTTTATACCCAGCACTTCTCTCTTATCCAAACAAATAAATTATCCCCTTTTTACCGAACCAGTAAATTTTTGGCAGTTTTCACCATTCTTATTGTTCATGATCTCTTAGCCATTAGCCATTCTAAACCCTCACAACCTTCACACAACTTGTTCCAAATCCTTTCTAACTATTCTAAGACATTTTTAGGATTAGTTATACTTCACTTCCAACCACTCCTACTCAAATTTCCTTTGTTATTTCCAAACAACACAAGCTAGTTATTGGTTACTATCCAATAGCTCATCTAGTTTCCTTATCATTTCTATCTTTTTCCTTTCCAAACTTCCAGCATACCATCACTCCAAAATACATTAAATGAACTAAAAATCATACTTAATTCATCACCAACCCAACCGGTCAACCAACAACCATCACTAAATCAAGATATTTTCAACAATATTCATATGCAAATAGCTTCCAACTTCTAGTATCATTCTTTTAGCTTTTGAGAAGTGATCTCTTACCTTTCCAAGATGAAGGCAAAGCTGTAACACTACTTCCCTTCCTTCCTTTTCCTTTCCTTCTCCTTGCTGCCGGTTCTTCTTTCTTTCCTTTTCTTGCTGCCGAAAAATCTCTCTCTCTCCCTTAGTCTTTCTTTTGTTCTTCCTTTCCTCTCTTCACTTTTCTGTTTTTCTCCTCTTCTCCCAGCTTTCTCTTTTGGCCGAAAGTCCTCCCCCTTGCTCCTATATATATAGCTTGTTTTTCTTGGTCTTACTTTAGTCTTACTAAAAAGAATTAAGGTAGTTGATCATTCTAGAAGCTTTTAGGCTTTCATAGAACTTAAAAGAACCTTGTAGAATATCCTAGAAAATTTTAGAACCATGTAGAAGCTTGTAAAAATCCTTAAAACTTCTCAAGATTAATATATTTGCTAACCTTGCATGGCCATGCATAATTATAGTTAACTTGCCCTAATATAGTTTAACTTAATTAATCTTGGTCAAGAATATCATGCTTGTGGGCCATCTTCATTTATTTCTTGTGGGCCCCCTAAATTATCTTTGTAGATAATATGATATAGCTAAGATATTTATGATATTAATTGTATTATATATATATATATATATATATATATATATATTTATACATACATAATAATAGTAAGAATAATATAATAATTCAATATAAATATTAGATATAATAATACTATAATTTAATATTGCCAAGAAATTTGGTATTAAATAATAAATATAAAATAATAGTAATGGTTATAGAATAATAGCGATAATGAAATAAAATATAAAATAACAGTAATAATAATATTATTAATATTATTAATTTGTGGCCTTAATAATACTGTTAATAATAGAAAAAGAAAAATATATCATTAATTCCTTTTATATTTATTCTTATTTTAAACAAGTCTACCCTATGTAAATCCTTTATATATGGCAGGTTATTACAAGGAGTATCTCACCTGGTAGGCCGTACACCTACCTTGTGTCAGTATGCACAAAGTGTGACATTCTGATCGTTATATTGTCATGGTGCACAAAGTGTGGTGCCGTGGCTATCTCTTTTGAGTGGTTGTATTTATTGTGCACATATATGTTTTGGAAAGTAAAACACCACTTTTCATTTGTGAAATTTATTTGAGACTTGCTAGCATTTTCTTTTATGAAAATTTTACAACTTGCATACATGAATTGTTTTACCTGAAACACTCAAAGCACACACGAGTTTATTGAGATTTTTGTCTCACCACCTTTTATACCATGTTTTCAGGTCGGTCCTTCTGTGAAAGTTTTTAACTAGAGAATTGCCTATGTTTGAAGACTCATGTTATTTTTCCTATGTATTTCATTTGAGAGACTATAGTAGACATTTATTATTTTGAACATGTTCATGTAATACTTGGGTTGTAATAAGTTTAATTTTGAATTATTTCTTTCATTTATTTTGTGTGTCCTAGTTATAAAGATCTCTTGTTCTGTGGATGGGACGACATCCCCAGCCCTAATGGGGCATAGGTAGTGGGGTGTTACAACTTATCACCTGCACTTGCCTTCTAGATTAATTCTAGAACTTTAAAACCGTTATTATGTTCCAACTTTATTGAAAAATATTATCTCAATTTCTTATTTAGACATGGATGGTTTTTATTTAATTTTTAAGAATAAAAGTTGTTTTACATTAAATGATATTTATTATGGTACTGTAGTTTTGATAAATGTTTTGTATGTTCTAGACGTGGATAATCAAATTTTCAACACAAACAAAAAGAAACTAAGAAAAAATAACACGATCTCATCTTACTTATAGCATTGTCGTCTAGGCTATGTAAACAAGAGTCGCATTTCAAAGTTGCACAAGTTCGGTGACTTAGGATCTTTTAATTATGAATCATATAGAACTTGTGAATATTGGTTACCTTGTAAGTGATAAGTGCTCATCATACATATATATTTTTTTTATGGTAATTGTGCTTGAATTGTAGTAAAATCTTACTTAAATCATTACTAACTAGACCCTTTTTTACCTTATTTTTGTTTAGAAATTGAAAAAAAAAATACCAATTAGAGATGAATAAGGATGAAAAAGAAAGAAAAAGTGAGCAAAAATAGAAGAGAGTGGATAGAAACAAGGCTGTTGAGCAAGGTGCACCAGCCTAGAAGCTTTATTTGGATGCTTGGAACAGAAAGGAAGCGGCCAAAGGAAGTGACATATCTTTAGCCCACCTAGAAGACATCATTTAGCCTAATTGTCTAGAGAAATGGTGGCCTAAGGAAGTGGAACTACATTAGGCCGCCTAGGATAGCGGCCCAGAAAGGTTCCATCTCCCTCGGCTGCCCCTTGTCTAGAATGAAAGGTGACCCAGGAAAGTTCGACTTTCCCTGGGCAGCCTACTTGCATAGAAAATGCATTCTTCCACCTCTTTTGAAGGCACATGTAATACCCCTCCCTGAAGAGTTATTTATTTCATAAAGTATTCAATGCATAAGTTAGTTTTTAAGGACAAGAATAATAATAATGGAGAGAGATAAGATAATGAGATTTTAGTTTTAGTAGGCCTATTGCATTAGTAATATATGGTGGGCCATTACATTAAAGATTAGTAATATATAGTGGGTCATATATGGTGGGCCCATTACATTAGTAATATATAGTAGGCTATTATATTAAAGCTTGGTAGGCCATTATATTAAAGGATGGTAGGCTATTTGTTTAAACTTGGTGACCCATGGATATTTAGGCAAAATATTATTATTATATATTAGAAAATAAGGAGGAGAGAGAATACTATAAGAATGGCCCAGGAGGCCTATAATGGTAAATGAAGGTAGCCCACTTCATTTAAAAGTTTTGACCAAGCCTTGACCACCTGTGACCAAGCTTTGATCACCCTTTTACCATGCAAGACTAAAGAGAATTCTTGCACCTTATATTGAATTCTCATACTTTCCACTAGTTTCCCAAAACTTCTATAAGTTTCCAATATATTCCAAAGTATTCTAGAGCTGATGAGTCATCCTCTACAATTTTCTAAGGTGCTCTAGAGTTGCAATTCATGAGGTAAACAATATATAAGGAGAGAAGGGGGAAAGATGAGAAAGAAATTGGGAAAGAGAGAAGAAGGGAGGAAGACTAAGAGAAGACAAGAAAGGAAAAGAAGAAGAAATAAAGAGAGAAACCAGAGGGAAAAAGAAGAAGAAGGAAAGAAAAGAAAGAAAAGAGGAGAAGAAAGAAAAAAAAAAAGGAAAGAAAAGATTAAGGGGAAAAAAACAAGAGAATAGAGAAGGAAGTAAATTGGAAGAAGAGAAAAGAAAAAGGAAGGAAAATTGAGAGAAAAAATGGAAAAAGAAAAGAAATGCAGGAAATACCTACAAGCTTGGTTTTGCTTTAATAAATAGGTAAGGTTTCTCTTCTTGAATTTAGATGTTAGTTATGCATGTTGAAGATATATTATGAGGTGGGTTTATGCCTTAAATATTTGAATTCTTGAAAGGAAAAATGAAATGGAAATTGTTGTTGTTATTGTTCAGATGTGACCAGTTGGATGGAGAGAAATGATAGTGATGTTTGAAGGCTTGCATGATGTACTTTGAAGTGTTCATATGATGAATATTAGTTAAAGAAAGGAAGAAGGAATTTATGGGAGGAAATATTGTGAAATAAATAAAGTAACTATTTGTTAACAATTTGTGAGTACTTCTTAAGCTGAAATGATTGTGAATAGAGATGATTAAACTTAAACAAGTTTTGGAATATTTGGAAAGGCTTGGAGTAGGTTTTGTGGGATTTTGGTGGCTAGAAATCAAATGATATTAAAATACCTGAAGCTGCCATTTAGAAAGAATAAAAAAAAAAATCTATTTTGGTCCATTTGAGAAAATGGAATGGTTTGGGTGAGTGGGAACTTCTGTGAGGTAAAACTGATCAAAGAACCGTAATTGAGATGATAAATGAGGTCTTGGAAGGTTTAGATAATGTGTGATATGTAGAATAATTTGGAGATATGACATGTACAAAATATGATCATAATCAGAAATTCAACTTTGTTCACTTGCTAACCATGTCTGTTTGTGCAATATATTGAATGAAATGGCTAGTTATTCTGGAACTTCATAAACTAAACTTTGTAGCTATTGTCATTGGAAAGTTTTGGGACCAATTTTACTTGATTTGGATCAGTGGATAGAAAGTTATAGAAGAAAAACTGAAGACTGCCATAATTGGAATTTGATTTTGTCTAATTGGAAGATGTAAGTTATTTTGATCCCTTATGTTCATGGTCATGGTTATGAACCTTGGGAAGCTAAATGTACTTCAGGCTATTGGTGTTAAGAAGAAAATGTCATAGATTTTGTTGGGTATTTGCTATCTATGTGATCGCACCAAAGTACAACCTTAGCTAACCTTGAGTAGTCATAGGAAGGGGACAGTGTTTATTCTGCCATTCCTTCTCTATTTAGATTAGATGCATTGTACACCTCGGATACTATGACATCTTGTTGTAGGTGAACCTAACCTAAAGGAATCTTTAAAATAGCAAAGGTGAACAAGTTAACAAAAGATAATTAAGGTTAGTCTTTTCACTTTCAAATGCCGCTTTAGCTAAGTGCTTTTCTGCGATATTTAGATATAACCATTTTACTTAATGTGATACCCTTTGTTTCTAAACTCCGTGTTAGCTAGTGGTTTTCAAAAATACTTGGATACAAGCAATTTACTCGAAAGTTTTAAAGATCATGAATATTATGAAATCCTTGAATTGTTTTCTTGTCCATGACTTGAACATGTTTGCATTACTAGTTGGAACCATGTTTTATAATACTTGTTTTCTTGCATTGCATAATGTGACAAGTTTTGAAAGAGGGATATTAAACATTTTCTATCACTTGGACAACAAGTGTATCATGTGACATTGAGTACTCAATGGGGGCTTATCTCCTTGTACTAGCTTACGTTGGAGATAGATGACCATAAGTAACCTGATCAGTTCTGGTGTGTATCTTACTCTGATCAAGGCAACAAGATATTAGAACTAACCATTCTTAGTGAAAGCATTATCTTGGCATAAGCAAATTCTTGACATAAGCACTAGCTTGTCATGGTGTAAGCATTAACTCTTGTATGTTGTTGAGTGGAATTTATTGAGTTCCTCTCAAACATAAATGATAGACTAGCATGTCTTGCCTCATGAGATCTTAGACAACTTTTTTTCAAAAATGGCACATGAGTTTTTCTCCATACCTTTTTCTGTTGTTGGTATGGATGTCTAGACTATGTATTTTTGTATTTTAAAAATTAATAAAATATTTCATTCATTTATGATTGTTTGTTTACATATATATACACATTAAGGTCTAAGTTTGTTAGTAAGTAATCTACATAATTGGGTTGTGCATTCACTGTAAGGTGTAAATTATGGGTTACTAAAACATAAGCAAAAAATGTTCTTAATCGATTAATGAAGCTGGATACTTCATCAAGATTTGGATCATTATACTATAGTTTCTAAGTAGAGAATGGTTTACCTTTAACCAGCGAGTAGTCCACTTACGCCAATAGCGTAAGCGTATTTGTAATACATAGAATTAGACCACACGATAATAATCTTTAGAAAAGAACTACAATAAAATAAAGATTGGTATATCACTGTTACTGCGTAGATGATTACCCAAAGACTTGAGTATAAATTGGTACTCTGATGAATCTGGATATCTACACTTTGATGTGTGATGGTTGAGGTCTTAAAGTAAGGCCAATAACCTTATACGTTGGGTGTATGACTCTAATTAATTGGGATGGACTTATACAATAAAGTTTCTATACTTCACTTAGTGAAGACATCATTCCTTATGATTGTTTGGGAAAACCTAAATAATTTAGGGCTTTGAGAAACATAACTAAGTATGTGTGTTTTTTGCTAGATCCCTGAGATAAGTAGATGTTGGAATGTATGTCTAAAATGTATTATGTATTTTTGTATTTCATAAATTTATAAAATGCTTCATTTATTAATGGTTATTTGTTTATATATATTTACATATTAAATGTCTAAGTGTGTTAGTAAGTAATTTACATAATTGGGTCAACTTTTACAGTAAGGTATAGATTATAGGCTACAACATATAAGTGAAAAAATTATTCTTGATCAATTGATGAAGTTGAGAACTTTATCAATGTTTAAATCATTACACTATAGTTTCTAAATGAGAAATGATTTACCTTTAACCAGTGAGTAGTCCTCTCACGCCAATAATGTAAGCGTATTTGAAATATGTAGAGTTGGACCACACAGTAATAATCTTTATAGAAATATTATAATAAATAAATATTAGTTTATCACTGCTACTGCATGGATGAATATCCTAAGACTTGAGTGTAGGTTAGTGGTCTGATGAAGTTTGACTTGTGCACTTTGATATATGATGTGTGAGGTCTTATCGCAAGGTTAATAATCTTGTACGTTGGGTTTGTAACTATAATGAATTAAGACAGACTTATACAATAAAATTTCTATACTCTACTTTGTGACGACATTGTCCCCTTGTGATTGTCCAGAATAATCTAGATAAATTAGAGCCCTGGAAAACGTGACTAAATATGTATGCTTTTAGGTAGCTCCCTGATATAAATGAGTACATATTGGATGCCATTGATTGTCAGACTAGTTATCAAAGGATGAAATATATCATTAAGAAATGTGTTAGTACTATTTTCTTATCTCAATGATAGTGTTACGTAGAGTGGTATTTTCATCATTACACTAGTAGGTCAAAGACACTGAACTTGCAACATTATTCTTGGAGTTGATATTTTTATATAGTAATAAATAGAATATTTAAAATAGTAAAATACACTTATTTGTTAGCAAGGGTATTTTTAGTCACTTTAATAGTCAAGAATAATATATCTTTTGGTCCTTAGAATAGCTCAAGTAGCTTTAGTAAATTTATTTACTATATAAGCTTATTTAGTGAATTTATTATTGAAAAAAATTATTCTAAGAGTTTAATTAATTATTTATCTGCATTAGAATAATTAATTAAGCCAATTTAATTAAATTAATTTCTTAATTAATTATCTTATATAACTTTTATTAGGCTTAAATGGATCAATTAATTAATATGAGAGCTATTTAATTAGCCATGAGCTAATTAGGTGAAACCCTGGCCCACTAGGGTTGAAGCAAGACGGTTACAGGTTTAAGGAAACCAAGCAGCCGCCTTATATATAAGAAAAGGAAAATAGACGGTACAAAGACTAGAAAAATGAAATGGAAGCTTGACCGGTTTTTTGGAGATTGCTACTTAAATTCATGTTGGGCAAGTTTAAGGGCTTTATTTGTTTCCTTAACCACGCCACCATTTTTTCTTTGGTTCTTAATTCTTTTTCTAGTTGCTCTCCCAATCTCTTCGAATTAGTCCATGCTATTCTACTTTCACTAGTTGTGGTCTATAGGAGGTTTGAGAATACTCTGGAAGGTTAAGAACAAGTACACGTGGTATGTACTAGATGCAAAGAAGTCGACGGTTAATAAGAATTCCCATTGTACAAGTGAACATTCCAACATAAGAAGCCCTATCGAATTTGAATCCGATAGTGGTTGTTCAACCTAAGCATTCAAGAAGTAAGTACTCCTAGATTTTGGCTCGGAAAAAATTTAAATTTATTATCTTCTACTGCATTTTTATTTTCTTGCGGTCCTTCAAGTAGTATTAGAGACATGGTTATAATCTAGGAGTATGCTTAAGGTTAATGACCTAAAAAAGGTAGTTCCTTTACTAATAAAAATATAATAATTATGATTGTATAGATCTCTCATGATTATTGATATGAGTAGATATTATGTACGCCTCGCATGTATAGGTACAGACACCTATAATTTATTATTTATCGCTTTCCATAGAATTCGTGTACGCCTCATTTTGAAAGACACAGGTGATTGGGATTGTATTTAAATTCAATCTATTGTGTTTTTGTAACAATATTGGTGCTAGATCAACATTGGAAAAATTCCTGAAGAGAAACTAGAGAAATTTCAGAAATGAGGAAGATAGATTGCTATTCAAATAGAGCTAAGCCATGGCCGGCTTGCTCTCAAACCATGGTCAGCTTGGTGGAGGCTTGTTCCACCAAGCTACGACTGGTTTGCTTTCAAGCCACGGCCAGTTTGGTGGAATTGTTGCACACACTGCATACGTGTGAAGGCAAAACGCCACCAGTTTGCAGCCATGCAAGTTGCAGCCAGTTTACCTTGAACCGTGTCTAGCTTGGAGATTTTGTATCTCATAAGCCGCAGCGAGTTTTGGGGAAGCTAGGCCCAACTTGCACTGAAGGTGTTCAGTTTGGGTCGCAAGATTTTGGTTTCGGTTCGGAAATCCTGAAGGCAATTGGTTTTTGTTTCAAATTTCCTTGTGATTTTTTTTCTTTTGGGTCCCAAATCAGACGAGGTTATTTTTCTTATAATGGTTTATTTATGGTGATAAATAATTTTACATGAAAATGGTTAGTGAAGGAGAAGCCATCTTAGGATTAAACAAGATCACTTTAATTTTATTATTATGATATTTAATCCATTATTTACTCACACAAGAATTATGTTTAATCCATTACTTGGTTACACAAGAATTAAATGATAGAAATATAATGTAAAATGTTTATTTTTGGAGCATGACTATTTTATTTAATTTTGTGATTAAATGCATAAGGTTTTTGATAAATTAATTTTTTCTCTACACAAAATAATTAAGAAAAACATTTAAAAAAAGGGAACTAGAAAATTTTTTTAAAAAAAATCATAATTTATTCTTCCAAAGAGTATTATTCTTGACATGGAGAATATTTTGAATTTAAGTACTTTAAATTTAGTTCCTAAAAAATGGTTTTAACTTAAATAATAAAAATAAAAATTCATAATTTATTTTCTTGAAAGGTTTTATCCTTGACATATAGAATAGTAGTTGAAATTTTAGAATTTTACTAAAGTTAATGAAAACCAAATGTATTTTAAAGAACATTTTTCTCAAAAATCCTTTTTTTTTTTTTTTAAAGATTAAGTGAGAGAGGGATTCCAATGACCCTATAGCTTCCATCACCAATTCCTGTTAGAGATTATGGTTATTCTTGTATCATTATGAGCATGACCCCCTATAGAGGGATTTCTATGAGAATCTAGAACTAACAGAGAATATATATATATATATATATATATATATATATATATATATATATAATAGGAGTTGCGGAAGCCTTCTGTTACAACACATGGCACGTTCCTGCATTGACACGTTGGTTTTTTTTTTCCCCCTTGTAAAGAAATTTTAAGATTTTTTTTTTTTAATATTAGGGTCAATGAATTCAGATAAAAATTCAGATAAGATAGATGTAATAAAAAAATCAATGAATTCAGATAATATGGATGAATTCAGATAACACGGGAGTAATCAGAGTTATCTTGAAAAGTTGAAACTCGACATTGCTTCGTTGAGCTTCCACGATCTCCTGCTTCAAATCCGGCACCAACTTCAAATTGCTGATGACAATTCTTTTGTCTTGTACTTCTGCCCTTCTGTCCAACACATCTTGAACCGCTTGCATTTCCTGCACCTTCAGTCTGGCCATTCCAACTTTCTGCTCAGGGCGTCTGCCACAACATTGGCCTTCCTGGGATGGTAGTTGATCGGGCAACGGTATTCTTCCAAGAATTTCATCCATCTTCACTGCCTCAAGTTCAAATCTTTCTGAGTGAACAAATACTTCAAACTCTTATGGTCGGTGAACACCTCATATTTAACTCCATACAAGTAGTGTCGCCATAATAGCTACCAGCTCCAGATCATGAGTAGGGTAGTTTACTTCATGAGGTCTTAGCTTTCGAGAAGCGTAAGCAATCACCTTCCTATCTTGCATCAATACCGCTCCCAGACCTTCTTTCGAAGTGTCGGTGTACAGCGCATAAGGTTTGCCTTCCTTCGGTAGACTCAATACTGGTGCTGTCATCAGTCTCTTCTTCAGTTCTTGGAAGCTTTTCTCGCATTTTTCGTTCCACACAAATGGAACATCCTTTCTCAACAAACGGGTCATTGGCGATGCGAGCGTTGAAAATTCTTTAATAAACCTTTTGTAGTATCCAGCCAATCCCAAGAAACTTCGGATCCCAGTGATACTCTCCGGCTGCTTCCAGTCTGATACCACTTCTACCTTTGTCAGGTCTACCTTGATTCCATCCTTGGTTAGCTTTCTAATCCTGCTCGGATTCTCCCTTGAAGATAGGCGGTGGGAATTTCAAAAACCGCTCCAACACTTCGTCTTCTCCCTTTAGATTCCTCCGTTCGGTCAAAGTCTGAAGAATCTCGATCATCTTGCTGAATGCTTGCCCTATTGTCACTTCAACAGGTGCTTCAGACCCCATTTCCAAATCTTCCTCACTCTTATTTCCCCGGTTGAGTGACTGCATTTGAGTTGTCTCAACTTCTGGTGTCACAGGTTCTGCCTCCGGAACTCTTTTGCCTAATGTGGCTACACGGCACTCGAGTGCTATCCTCAATCATGCCCAGATAATGAGTTTATGCATGCAAGTTTTAAAATATTTCATTTGAGCATGCATTCACATTCAGGTTTAAGTAAAAGAAAATCTGATGCAAGTTTTTGCATAAAGAATTGCATAAAAATTTTTCTCAAATCGTAGAGTACTCTAGGTACTCCTATTTGCATAAATTTCGAAAAGAAAGCAGTAAACGAAAAGGAAATTCCTTAACACAGAAGTTTACAGAAAGCAATAAATAAGCATCCTGATTATATCAGTTCGTAGCCTCTATAGTCCTCATCAG
The DNA here is from genome assembly GCA_026120185.1 of Voacanga thouarsii. Taxonomy (NCBI): domain Eukaryota; kingdom Viridiplantae; phylum Streptophyta; class Magnoliopsida; order Gentianales; family Apocynaceae; genus Voacanga; species Voacanga thouarsii. Next base: position 1,153,604 of record JANUWF010001750.1, read on the forward strand.
AATCTTCAAATTTGACCTTATATAACCATTCCCCAGGATTCCTAGTGAAGTCTATCCCATCCCCACTTGTAAATCCCTCCATTAGCTCCTTCCCGGGGCACCTAGAACTCTCCTCGGGCTCAACTCTGCTGGGAAGAGGAATAAAAGAGGGAACGAAGGGAGGCCTAGATGGAGACTCATAGACTATCTCCCCGGATCATCACTATCTGCTGCTAAGTCCATAACGGGACTAGGAGGGTGGGGTCTAAGCTCCACTATTATCACCTCATCCTCACTGTCAGAACTTATATCTATCACTGGGATTAGGGTGGCTCGAAAATCTAGACCTCATCATCTCTGCTATCCTACATAGGGATATCTGGCTGAGGGGCAGGCTGGGGAACTGGAAGGTACTGCGGGTATATAGGGATAGGCGGGTGCCATGCTGCCCTATCCTCGCGTTCCTAAGCATTCTAACCATCCTACATCATAAGCAAGATAGGCTAGATAAATATTTAAACTTAAATAGATAGAACATATATCATCAATATTTGCCTAAACCTAGTCTCATATACCACTTGTAACACCCCACTACCTAGGCCCGACAGGGCCGGGGATGTCGCCCCGTCCAAAGGACAAGGGGTCTTTATAACTAGGTCACACAAAAGAAAATAAAAGTAATAATTTAAAATTGAACTTATTACAACCCAAAAATACATGAACAAATCCAAAATAAATTGTTCACTACCATCTCTCAAAACAACACATAAGGAAAATAACATAAAGTCTTCAAAGCATAGGCAACAAATCTAGCTATTCATCTCCACAGCAGGATCGACCTGAAAACATGGTATAAAAGGTGATGAGATAAAAATCTCAGTAAGTCCGTGTGTGCTTTGGGTGTTCAGTGAAAACAGTTCGTGGATGCAAAATGTGAAAACTTTATAAGAGAAATATTGGCAAGCAATAAACATTAGTAAAAAACAAGAGTGGTGTTTTCGGCTTTTCCAGCCATACATAATTTATAAGATCAACCACTTAAAAGAAAGGATTATAGGTTACCACACGTTGGGCCCCATAACCGGATGGTCAGTATGCCACACTTTGTGCATACTGCCGGTCAGAATGCAGACACTTTGTGTAGACTGACAAAAGGTAGGTGATCGGCCTACCGGGCAAGATACTCCTCCTTCTCTATACCCAAACAACAACCGGGTGTCCATTTCGGCAAAACACAGTCACTTGATTGAAATAAAAACTGCTAGCTCGTACCGGAATGACTAAGTAGTACTGACGTTTCTCTAAGTTGAGTTTTATCTTCTGGAGGTGGCCTCCTGCCAGAAGACTCACTCTTGCTCTTCAAAACTAGTACTACTAGCATACCCTTATTGAGTACTCAACGATAATTGTCCCACTTGGGAGAAAACTGATAAAAATAGCTTTACTTCAAAATGGCAATTAAGGGTTTCCAAAGTCCTTGTCAAAATTGGTTTTAGAAACAGTTTAGTGTTTTGAGTAAAACTGCCTGTTGATTTTCAAATAATTGGTTTGACTGAAACAAGTAGAAAAACAGTCCTTAATTGCCTTTACCAAATCAGTGTTCACATACTTTGAGGTTAGCTTGCCATAGTAACCTTTTACAACAAACAAGTTTTATGCAGGAGCTTACCTGATCCTTTGCTTGCTTGAATTCAAAGGTCTTCCAAGGCTAACATAACCCCACCTGGGGTAAACACAAAACATAAGGTTACACTCAAGCTAAATTCAACTTACACAAAATAATCCTAGTTCAACCTATTACCATCATGACCCTGCTGTCCTAAGCTTTAAGGCTAGCTGATAAAGAATTTTATAAAATAAGTCTAGTTTGATAAGTTAAAATAACTAGGGGTTTTAAAATGATTGCTAATAAACTATAGACTCATATAATAATTCTTGAGTGCTATTATTAACAAATAAACTAATTTTTGAATATTGAATAATACTAAGCCCTAAATAATATTAATAAATGATCATTTAAAAAATAGTTTTATTATAAATAAATAATAAATTACATATAATTTTTAATTAATTTTTTAATAGATAATAAATAATTAGTAATAATTAAAATTAATAATAAATGAGTTATATTAAATTTTTAATTGATAAATAACAAATAGATTTTAATATGAATAATATTTAGGAATATAGGTAAAAGTTTTAACTAGGGCCTACAAGGCCATTATTTAATTCTAATATTTTATTTATTATTATTATTTATATAAAAGATTTATTTATTATTATATATATTATTTTTTAATAAAAGATTTTATTTCTTTGATAATTAAAAGATTAATATTTTAATTAATAATCCAATCCAAATCTTCCTAGAGTTTCGAATTTTATAGAGAAAAATATAGTAGTAATTCTAACAAAAGTAATAAAATTTTGCTAATAAAAATAACCTAGACTTAACAAGAAAATAATCTTCCACCATGATTTTCCTATTGCTAGAAGAGATTCATAAATACATTCTTCAACATCAAATAATAAACCAATCCATTCATGAACACATGCTCGAATTATCACATACTATCACAAGGCTAATTTCCTTCTAGGCATAATCATCATTAATGGCTTCAAAGGAAAATGAAATATAAGAGCATAATCACCTTTGGTGTCATGATGTCTAACATGCTTCAAACATCCATAAAATTCATTAAGCACAAAGAACATACATCAATTCAACAAGAAAATACATACAACCTAGTCATATACAACAATCCTCATGCCTAAACTCCATTCCCCTAATCCACATGCATATACTCAATCTCCCATTCATATTCTATCCCCCTTATCAACACCTAAGAGACATGATTTCAGAATTTAAAAAGAAGGATTTAAGAATGAATACTTGATTGTCGATTACTTTGATGAAGACAAAAGAAGGTCCACGCGCGACGGAGAGTCTTGAGTGATCCAACGGAAAAACAGCCATGGTTGATGGTTGATCAACCATTTCGGTAGGGAGAGAGAGAGAGAGAGAGAGAGAGAGAGAGAGAGAGAGAGAGAGCATTAGAAAGATATATAGAGGATTAAATGGAAGAAGATGAACAAAGGAGTTGTTCTTAGTTACCTTGATGATGTTCTTGAGACTTCAAGGGAAAAAAAACTGGTTTTGATCCAAATGCTAATTTTTGTTTTTGAGATTTGATGTTATAAATTCCAGGAATGAACTCTATAGAGTATGTAGGAGTATTCTGGAGTTTTTGAGAGGGATTAGAGGTGTTTAGAGCGGGTTTTGGCTTGAAGAAAAGTAGTGTGTGTTCTTAGTGTTCTTGGTGAAGATGGAGAGAATTTGAGGGAAAATGATAGACGAATTTCTGGAGAGTGTAGACTGAATAGTTTAGGGAATTCAGGGGTTTTGGTTTAGCTTAGAGAGGGAGAGAAAAATCTGATCATTCGAAATTCAAATGGAGTGATTTGAGGAGTGGTTTGAGGTATATGATATGTTAATGGTGTTTGTTTGATGAAGGTTTTCTTGGAGCTTCAATGGTGTTGGCTGGTTTGGTTTGGTTTGCTGAAATGAATGAGGTCTGATAAAGCTTAAGGCTGGATGAAATTCAGAGCTTAAATGGCAGAGGAATTCTGGTTGTATAGCTTAGTACAAGGGTGTTTTCATGGAGAAAAATTCTGGAAAATTTGAAGTTCAAATGGAAGTTTGAATGGAATGATTGTAGGAGAGATTTGAGGTGTGATTATGGAGTCCAATTGTGCAAGGTAAGTGGAGAGGGTAATGGTTTTCAGTTCATGGCTAAACAATGGTTAATTTACAGAGGTTGGAGGGTGGTGTTCGGCCAAGGCTTGAAGGGAACAAAGCTGGAAAAATTCTGGTTTCAAGGTGCTCATGTTTCGAAGGTTTGCTGCAAATTTTCCTGTGCAGTTTTCTGCAATTCTTCAGCCCGTTTTGCAGAGGTTTTGAGAGGTGTTCAAGGGTCCTTTAAGGCAGGTTTTCTAGCCCTCTTTATGGGGAAAAAGCAGAGAAGTTTTGCTGGCTTGAAGATGGAATAGAACAGCTTCATTTTCTGGTTTGAAGGTTGCGAAACTGCCTAGAATTTTTTCTGGTTTGTGCAGTTTTTTGTGCAGTCCGAATTGCACAGAATTTTCAGTTCCTCAAGCTGAATAAATTGGCCATTTTCCAGCAGCAATTGAGTAAGAAAGATGGTTGAGATTTTCGAAGGTTAGGCTGCCAAGAATCTGGAAAATTTCCAGATTTCTTTCATGAAAATTATGAACACACTGGAGTGGAGTTTGAAGGTTCATCAATGGTGATTAATTTCTCTTGGGAACCTTCCCTAACTCCTCTCCTATTTTCAGTCAAATCCCTAACCTCCAAGATTCATTTTCGAAATTCAAAGACCAAGAATCATTGCTGAATTTTCTGGAATTAAGACCATGAATTTTGATAAATTTTGAATAAGTTTAATTGATGAAAAGGTTAGAACAAGCTAGAGGTAATAAAAAAGGACAATAATTCCTCTAGAATTCTTTTTAGGAAACAATGATAAGATTATGACATTCTCTTCATGTCTCCCTTAAGACAACATTCCTATTTTCATGGAATGCAAGAAAATAAAAATTCAAAATTAATTAAGATAATCATGATAAAACTTAAATGATGGGATTTGAACTCATGACCTTAGAGACTAATTCCAAAGCTCTAACCACTAAACCACAACAACTCTTGTTCTTATTTTCTCATCCACATATTTATCTTATATAATCCAAAAGTTATCTTCCTACTTTGCCCTCAAGCAAAATTACCCTTTTACTCTTCCTACTCAATAAGCATAACTAAGCCTTTTAACCCATAAACCAAATTTCTAATGCACATAAAATCATTCAAAAATATATATATTCATGCAAAATAATATGATATGCATCCCGACCCCCTTACTCAAGGGTTGGCTTTAGGTGGGGTTTCACATTCTGCACTTTTTTTTCTCAATTTTCATGTGATTCTGAGAATCACAATCTTTCACCAATCTCATAGCATTAGTTTTTGTAGTGATGAATCCGATTAGAGATGTTATTAATCTGTATTGTTTCGATTTCAGGCTTTCTCTGCACGGATGCATCAGATTTTGGATAAGCTACAGGCATTCAGTGAATTTGAGGTAGAGAGTTTCTGTCAAATAGTGCATAGGCCTCTGGGGAACATTTATGAAATTGCAGGGCAGACGGGGTTTGATACCTTGGCTAGGAAAGTAGGCCTTTATTCCAATATTAAGGAATTTTGGCGATATGCAATTATACCAATAATGTATTTATAATTTAAAAATATATATATATATATTCCTCCCGTGCATAGCACTGACAACAACCTAGTTATAATAAAAGCCACACACACACACACACACACACACACACATGTGTGTGTGTGTGTGTGTGTGTGTGTGTGTGTGTGTGTGTGTATCAATTAGCCTTTGTTGAAGGTATTAACATTAAATTATCCGTAGGTAATGTGAGTAGTAGCCATTCTATCGATGGAACTATCTCTAGATCATTAACTATTAAGGATATTTAATTTGTAGTGATTATATACTTAACTTAGAAAATTGTTAACCTTCCTCTGAAGCTCTGTCAATGTTTCTAAGAGCTAAATTTTTTCATATTTTTAATAATTGTTTTAATAGGTTAATCATATTATGGATATAATATAATGTTTCAAATGTGCAATTCTTTTATGTTTTTCAAAGCAAACATTTTTTGGAATGAAGTTTTTTCAAATCAATAGAAATGTCTGGTTTCAGTCATTTGTTCATTATTCTCAAGTAGAATAAGTTAACTGGACCTAACTATGTTGATTGGAAAGGAAAAGAAATCTGAACATAGCACATACTGTCGAGGAGTATAAGCATGTTCAGACCGACACCTATCCTGAAATTAGGGAAGATTCTATGGACCAAGATCATGAGGCTGAGAAGGTAAGGAGGAAAGTTGATGAGATGGCTAGATGCTATGTTAGCTTCTATGTCCAGTGTTCTTCAGTATAAACACGAGAACATGTCTACTGTGTATGACATTGATATATCATTACGACCCATATTTGCATACAAGAGTTGGCCCACAAGGTAGGAAGCTCTTAGAGCGATCATGAATACAAGGATGTCTGAGAGAGTATCGGTTTGCAAGCATATGCTCAAGATAGTTGCTCCTTTCTAGGGAGCCGAGGTCTCAAGGGCAACAATCGTTCCTAAGAGCTAAATTGCCATTGTTCTTGAGGCTTTGCCAAATTCATGTTCTCAATTCAAGTTAAACTATAACATAAACAAGTTGGGTATGTCTTTGACTGAGTTAATAAAAGAACTTCAAGCTACTAAGAAAAGCATGACTCTTGTGTTAAAGGCTTTGGCTACTTATTGTGGTTCATCTTCTAGAACTAAGACCCAACCTAAGAAGTTTAAGAAGAAGAAGGCCCAGAATAATGCAAGGGCCTAGCCCAAAGCATCTAAGCCTGGTTCGTCCAAGCCTAACGTGAAACCCAATGGCAAGTGTTTTAAGTGTGGCAAAAAGGGACACTTCAAGATAGATTGTTCAGACTTCTTGGCCAAGTCCTCTTTAGGTATTGCTCTTTATTTAGAGCCTAATTTGATGGTTGGATCATCATCTACTTAGATTGTTGATTTCGGAGCCACTGACCATATTTGTAACTCCTTGTAGGGGTTCAGCAAGATAAGGTGACTCAATAGAGGAGAACATTGACTTAAAATAGGCAACGGAGTACAAGTGTAGGAGAAACAGTGGGTGGCTCGAAACTTTTATTTGATTGTAATAGAATTTTAGTTTTAAAAGATATTTTATATATTTCTAGTTTTAAATAGAAATTGATTTCAATTTTAAGATTGATTAATCAAGGATATTTTGTGAAACCCCACCTAAAGCCAGCATTAGAGTAAGTGGGTTGGGATGCATATCATATTATTCTGCATAAAAATATATCTTTTGAATGATTTCATGTGCTTTAGAATTGTGGTTTATAGGTTAAAAGGCTTAGTTATGCTTATTGGGTAGGAAGGGTAAAAAAGTAATTTTGCTTGAGGTCAAAATAGGAAGATGGCTTGAGGTTTAGATAAGAAGAATATTTGGGTGAGAAAATAAGAACAAGAGTTAGTGTGGTTAAGTGGTTAGAGCGTTGTGAATTAATCTCTAAGGTCATGAGTTCAAATCCCATCACTTAAGTTTTATTCATGATTATCTTCGCTATGTTTGAATTTTTGTTTTTCCTACATTCCTTAAAGATAGGAATGTTATCTTAGGGGAGACTTGAAGAGAATGTCTTGATCATAAAATCATGTCCTAAAAAGAATTCTAGAGGAATTCTTGTCATTTCATTACCTCTAGCTTTGTCCTAGCATCTTCATGATTTAAAAAAACCAAAATCCATTAAATCTCCTCTCTTAATTCCAATAATTCTGTGATAATTCTTTAGCCTTGAATTTTGAAAATCAGTCTTGAAGGATAGAGGATTGACCAAAAATAGGAGAGAAATTAGGATGGGTTTCCAAGAGAAATGAATCACCATGATTAAACCTTCAATCCTACATTCATATTGTTCAGGGTTTTAATGAAGAAAATCTGAAAATTTTCCAAAATTCTTGATAGACCAGCTTTCGAAAAATTCAGCCAGTGATGTGAAACCCCAGTCGAAACCAACCTTAGAGTAAGGGGGTTGGGATGCATATCATATTTTATTGCATGTTTAAATATATTTTTATATGATTGTATGTGCTTTGGATTTGTGTGTTATAGTCTCGAGGGCTTGATTATGTTTATTGAGTAAGAAGGGCAAAATGGTAATTTTTGCCTGAGGTGGAAATAGGGAGATAGCCTGAGGATTAAATAGGAAAAATATTTTTTGAGAGAAAATAAGAGCAAGAGTTGTTGTGGTATAGTGGTTAAAGCATTGGAATTAATTCTTGAGGTCTTGGGTTCAAATTCCATCATTGGAGCTTTAGCATGATTAAATTTTATTTTTGTTGGGAAGGTGGTATTTTCGGCCTTAAGTGCTTTAGAGTAGAGTAGAGGTGTTGTCTTAGGGGAGACATGATAGTAGTATCCTAATCCTATTCTTATACCCTACAAAAATTCCTAAGGGAATTCATGTCTTCTTGATCTTTAATTTTTCCTAATTCTCAACTCGTTAGATTGGACAAATTTGTTCTAGTCAATTTCATTCCAGAAATTTTAGTAAAGTACTGTGGCCATGAAGGTTCAAAATGTCTTAGTAAAAGACATCTTATGGACTGAAAATGTGGAAGAGATGGGGAAGGTTCCAAGAGAATTAATTTCCCTAGTGAACCTTCAAAACTTCACTCTAACTAGGTTCATTTTCCTTCATGTAATGATCTGAAAATTTTCCAGCTTCTTGTGCATGCAAAGTGTCAAAATTCTTAGCCATTATTCCCTCCCAAATGCTACCAGAAAATGGCCCTTTTTATCAGCTTGAAATCTGAAATTTTCTGGCCATTTTCAGATTGCACAAATGCTGTGCAAAACCAGAAAAATTTCTAGGCAAAATCGCAACTTAGGTGGTCTTAAACCAAGCTGTTTCCTTCCAATTTTCTCTCAACTCCTTAGCCACGTTTTTCTCCATGAAGAAGGCTGGAAACCAGCCTTAAAAGACCTCTGAATGCCCCTTCAAACTCTCTGTAACTTGGCTAGAAAATGGCAGCAAAAGCTGCCTAGAAAAATTCCAACAATGGTGAAATTCTGTGCAGGAATTTTCCAGCTTTGTTTCCTATTCTAGCCCTGGCCGAAACATCATCCTTTTTCTGCACAAACCTCCCTTGAACAGCTATGAACAGAACTCCATTGTCTTCCCCAACCTTCTACACGAAAATCAGTCATGGCTGCCCTAAAATATCTCCAACAAATTACCGCAATCATGCCTTAATTGGAGGCCAAAATTCTAGCAATCCTAATTTAGTAACCTTCCATAAAATGTCCCTTAAACAACTAGACCTTTCCTTCACCATTACACTCCTTCTTTTCGGCCACCATTAACCTTCTTCAACCAGCTTTTATCCAGCCGAAACACTGAACATCAGTCGGCCATAGAAGCTCCAAAAAGCTCTCCATTGATCAAAGATATCCTTGCTATATTTTGTTTCCAAATTTGATTCCCAAAAATATTATTTTAGGATTTCAACATCCAGCCTTTCCTTTTCTTTTCAAACTAGAAAAATCATCTACCCAAACTACACAAACAATTCAGCCACTGCACACACACAGAATTTCGGCAGCCTCCAATCCAAAATCCCTCCATTCTTTTCAACCTTCAAGTACACATAGAATACCAAGAACACCTACTCCCTCCTCTCGCCTAATACCTCTCCAAACCACTTCAATCTTCTTCAAAAAAAATTCCAGATTCCATCTACTCACTACCGTGAGTCCATCCATACCATTTTTAACATCAAACTCCAAAATCCAACTTGCTCTTTTGGATAAAAAATTAGCATTTTTGTGAAGGCTCAAGAACACCTTCAAAGTAAGTTTGTTCAATCAACTTCTTTTCCACTAATCTTCAATCTCTAATGAATATATAAGTGTATGATCATGGTAATGGACTTTCTTCTTCTCTTCTCTCTCTCTCTCTCTCTCTCTCTCTTTTTAGCCGAATGATCTCTTCAACAATGGCCATGCTTTCTTCATCTCCCTTGGACGAATCTAGTCATCTAGGAGTTGAGATTCATTCGAAACTCCTTCAAGGTACTCATCAATCAAGTAAGTCCCTTCAACCCTCTTTTTAGACTCTAGATTCATGTTTCTAGGATGATATTGGAAGGATATGGGCTATGAATGTGGTTTAAGCATGTGTTGTTGTGATGAGTTGAGATTGAAGCATGAATGAATGTGTGTATATGATGGAGTTGGGGTTGATGCATGTGATGATTTATCTTGGATGATATTATGATGTTTTAGGGTTTAATGCATGTCTCCATGTTGTGAGTGATGTTTGTGATCAAGCATGTTAGAGATTATGTCACCTTTGTTGAATAGGATTTATATTCATGTATGTTTGATAGAGCTATGATTATGTTTATGCTAGAAGAGGTTGGATCATGCCTTGGTAAATTTAGATCTATGTTTTATTTATGATTTGGATGATTTGATGAATTGAAGTGGAGTGTTTGTTCATGATTAGGGTTAGCAAGTGGAATTATGATCATGATCTAGTTGTCCCTAAGCTAATTTTATTTCTTCAATAAAATATTTAATATTATAATTTTTGCTAGCAAATTAGAAAACCCTAGGAAGGTAGATTTGGATTATTATATGAGGATATTTTAGTCAAATAAATGATAGCTTTTATTTCAAGAAATAAAATATATAGATATTATATATTATAATAATAATAATAATAATAATAATAATAATAATAATAATAATAATAATAATAATAATAATAATAATATCAAATAAAGTCTTTTATATAAATAATCATGATAAGTAAGAATATTAATTTTGAAAGTCTTATATTCATAAATATCATTAAAATTTATTATCTTTCAATTATTATCTTCTAATCAAAACCTGTTAAAATTTATTTATTAGCTTTCAATCAAGACCCATTAAAATTTATTTTCAACTAATTTTAGTTAGCAATTATTTTCAAACAATTAATTATTAATAAATTATTACTTTACCTAATACCATCTAGGACTCTTCACCAAATAAACTCTAAATTATTCTTAGCAAGAATTTAAACCTTCAACTTATTAGTACCTATTTTCCAAAACACTAATTATTTTAAATATCAAATTAGACTTAGCTTATAAACCTTTTTATTTATTATTTGGCTAAGTTTGGGACACTAGGATTATAGTAGTAGTGAGTTAAGCTAGTCTTATTTGTGAAAGTGGATTTTGGCTTGAGTTTGATTATGGTTTATATTTACCCCAGGCGGGGTTGGGTCAGCGATTAAAGATCTTTATTTTATCTCGAGTTAAGGATCAGGTAAGCTCCTGCATAAAACATGTTTGATGCGAAATGTTTATAATGGCAAGCCAAATGTAGAGTGCATGGACACTCATTTCCGCAAAGGCAATTGAGGATTAACTTCTTCCTTATTTTAGTCAAACAATTATTTGAAAATTAATAAGCAAATTTACTCACACTCAAACCTCTTTCAAAAACTGATTTTAACAAAGACTTTGGAAACCCTTAATTGCCATGTTCAAGTGGAACTATGTTTTGTTCATTTTTTCCAAGTGGGATACGTTACGTTGAGTACTCAATAAGGGTGGACTACTGGGACTAGTCTTTGAAGGGTTAGGGTAAGTCTATTAGTAGGTGACCACCTCTAAGGGGTAAGTCTTTCCCGGATAGGATGTCAGTCTAGTAGGTCGTGCCGGTCCAAGCTAGCAGTTATTTATTTCAGTCAAGTGACTGTGTTTTGCCGGAATGGATACCCGGTTGTTGTTTTGGTATAGAGAATGAGGAGTATCTTGCCTAGTAGGCCGATCACCTACCTTTTGTCAGTTTGCACAAAGTGTCGGCATTCTGACCGATTATGGGGCCTAACGTGTGGTAACCCATGATCATTTCTTTTGAGTGGTTGATTTTATTGATTCTGTATGGTTGGAAAAACTAAAACACCACTCTTGATTTTAACTAATGTTTATTGCTTGTCAGTATTTCTCTTATAAAGGTTTTATACTTTACATTCACGAACTGTTTCCACTGGACACTCAAAGCACACACGGACTTACCAAGATTTTTATCTCATCACCCTTTTTACCATGATTTCATATTGATCCTACTGTGGGGATGAGTAGCTAGATATTGCCTACCTTGGAAGATTTTTCTGATGTTTAATTTGTGTAATGCTTTGGGGAGTTGAGAGTGGATAATTTTTATTATGGATTTGATTTTGGAATTCTTGGATTTATTCTCGGGTTGTAATAAATTTTAAGTTAAAGTATTGCTTTTATTCCACTATTTTGATTGTGTGTCCTAGTTATAAAGACCCTTGTCCTTTGGATGGAGTGACATCCCCGGCCCTAGCGGGCTTAGGTAGTGGGGTGTTACAAGTGATCCTACTCAATTGTTGCCAGAAAAATGGTCATTTCATATGGCTTGAAGATTGAAAATTCTGTGCACAATTTAGACTGTTAAAATTGCACAAAACCAGAAAAATTTCCTGCACAATTCACTGCATTCTAAGCTAGAATTGAAGCTATCTTTTGTCATTAATTCAGCCAAAGCACCCTCTGTTTTTCTCTAGAAAGAAAGCTGGAAAACCACCCTTGAAAGACCTTCAAACGCCCCAGAGAAACAGCTGCAAATCGGGCCAAGGCAATACAGAAAATTCTGCACTGAAAATCTTCACTATTCGAAGCCTTGAACAACTTTGAAACCAGAAAAATTTCTAGTCTTGTCTCTCTATGCCTAGGCCAAAAAACACCTTCAAACCTCTGCAAATTAGACCTTGTTCAGCCATGGACTGAACACCATTAACCTCCACATTTACCTTGAGTACATGGACTCCATAATCACACCTCAAAAAGCTCCTAAGATTACTCTATTCAAACTCATTTTGAACTTAAAAAAAATTCCAGAATTCTTGCTTCATTAAATCACTCTTGTAGCAAGCTAACAAAACAGAATTTTCTCTGCCATTGTAGACTAAATTTCGGCCAGCAATAAAGCCTGAGAAGCCTTCATTCCTTACCTTAAACCTAATCAGTCTAGCCGGCACCATTGAAGAGCAAAGAAACCTCCCTTAATCAAATACCATTAGCTAATCTCCTACATCAAACAACTCCACAATTTTCTCCATTTAAATTTCAAACAAATCTGATCATTCTCTCTCCTTCTAACTGAAAACCGAAACTCCCATCTATCCTAGACCAATCGGCCAACATCATTCCAAAATTTCGCAGCCTTTTCTCTCAAATTCTCTCAAACATACCAAGAACACCAAGAACACACACTACACTTTTTCAAGCCTAAACCTACCCTAAACACCTTCAATCACTCTCAAATACTCCAGATTACTCCTACTTAATCCCTAGTATTCATTTCTGGTCTTTATAACACAAAAATCATGCAAAAGAGAATTTTCTATTGGATCAAAATCAGCTTTTTCTTGAAGGCCTCAAGAACATCATTAAGGTAAATCAAGAACAACCTTCTTGTTCATCCTCTTCCATTCAAATTTCAATATACCATTCTAATGCTCTCTCTCTCTCTCTCTCTCTCTCTCTCTCTCTCTCTCTCTCTCTCAGCCAAAATGGTTGATCAACCATCAACCATGGCTATTTTGTTTCCCCTTGGATGACTAAAGGCTCTCAATTGCATGGACCTTCTTTAGCCTTCATCAAGTGATCAACTATCAAGTCTTTTTTTTTTTTTTTATTCTGAACTCATGTCTCTTAGATGTTGATAGGAAGGTTGAATATGAATGGGGGGTTGCGTATATGTATGTGGATGAAGGTGATAGGGTTTGGACAGGAGGATTGTTGTATATGACTAAGTTATATGGATTTTCTTTGGAATCAATGTATGTTAATCATGTTGAATGAGATTTATGGATGCTTTGATGCATGATAAATGTTATGACACCTATAGTGATTAGGCTTTTATGTTCTTAAGTTTCAATAAAGCCATGAATGATGATTATGCCTAGTAGGAGATTGACCATGTGATAGTATGTGTTAATTCAAATGTATATTCATGAATGTGTTCGTTTATTATTTGATGTTGAAGAATGTGTTCATGAATCTTTTCTAGTAATAGGAAAAGCATGATGAAAGATTGTTTTCTTGTTAATTCTAGGTTATTTTTATAAAAAAAATTATTACTTTAATTAGAATTACTACTATATTTTTTCTATAAAATTCGAAACTCTAGGAAAATTTGGATTGGAATATTAATTAAAATATTAATATTTCTATTAATCTAATAAATAAAATATTTTATTAAAAAATAATATATATATATATATAATAAATAAATCTTTTATATAAATAATAAGAAATAAAATATTAGAATTAATTAATGACCTTGTAGACCCTAGTTAAAACTTTTACCTATATCTCCAAATATTATTTATATTAAAATTTATTTGTTTTTCTATTAATTAAAATTTTAATATAATTCATTTATTATTAATTTTATTATTTATTACTAATTATTTATTATCTATTAATTATTAATTAAAAATTAGGTGTAATTTATTATTTATTTATTTATAATAATACTATTTAAATATTACCATTTACTAATATTATTTAGGACTTAGTATTATTCAATATTTAACACTAGTTTATTTATTAGCAATAATATTCAAAATTAATTATTTAAAACCATAACTTATTAGTAATTATTTTAGAACCCCTAGTAATTTTAGCTTATCAAGCTAGATTTATTTTAAAAAAAAAAATACTTTGTCTTCTAGCTTTAAAGCTTAGGACATTAAGGTCATGGTTATAGCTAGTTGAGCTAGGAAATATTTATGTAAGGCCGATATAGTTCGAATGTAACATTATGCCTTATGTTTACCCCAGGCGAGGCTAGATTGACCTTAGAGGATTTTTGAGTTCAAGAAAAGCAAAGGATCGGGTAAGCTCCTGCATGGAGTTATTTGAAGGCAAAAATTTATTGTGGCAAGTCAAATTCAATATGTATGATCATTCATTTGTAAAGGTAATTAAGGATTGTTTTCCCTTTTATTTCAATTAAGCAAATCATTTGAAAATCAAACAAGCAGTTTTACACAAAATGCTACACTCTTTCTAAAACCCAACTTTGACAAGCTTTTTAGAAACCGTTAATTGCTATTTCCAAGTAAAACATTATATGACTATTTTTTTCCCAAGTGGGACAAGCAACATTGAGTACTCAATAAGGGTAGACTACCAAGATTAGTTTTTGAAGGGTTAAGGTAAATCTCTCAATAGGTGGCCACCTCTGAGGGATGAATCCTTTTCAGATAGGATGCCAATCCGGTAGGTCATACAGGTTCGAGCTAGCAAGTTTCAGTCAAGTGGACTATGTGTTTCCGGAGTGGACAAGTTTGGGATGTAGAAATGGAGGAGTATCTCACCCGGTAGGCCGTACACCTACCTTATGTCAACGTGTGGTATTCTGACTGGCAACATGCTCAACGTGTGGCATACTGACCGATATATTGTCATGGGGCCCAATGTGTGGTGCCATGGCTGCCACTTTGGGTGGTTGTATTTATTGTGCATATGTATGGTTTGGAAACCAAAACAACCCTATTTATTTTTAACAATTATTTAATGCTTGCGAGCACTTCCTCTTCTAAAATTTTTACAATTTGTATACATGAACTGTTTTACAACTTCTATACAACTCAAAACACATACGGGCTTACTGAAATTTTTATCTCACCACTTTTTATACCATGTTTTCAGGTCGATCTTACTGTGAAGGTCATTAGCTAGATTGTTGCCTGTGAATTTGAAGACTATCTGTTATTCTGTTTATGTATTGATTTTGAGAGATTGTAGCAAACAATTAATTTTAGATTTGTTCATGTATAGTTAGGTTGTAATAAGTTTAATTTGGAAGTATTTCTTTTATTTTATTTTATGTGACCTAGTTATAAAGACTCATTGTTCTGTGGATGGGGCGACATCCCCAGCCCAGGTGGGCCTCGATAATGGGTATTACATATTCTGTTTCTTTCTATTCTTGAATTTCAATCAGTAAAGATGAAAAAATTATTTATTTTAGAAACATGTATGCCAATATTTTTCTATGTTAATCCTATTAGTCATCAAATAAATAATACTCAAGTGGAACCTAATAATACGAAGAGAAAGACCACATCAAATAACTCAAATTTATGACACTTAAGATTGGGACACAAATCCTAATCAGATTAAGAGGTTAATCCAAAATGGGTTATTAGACTTATTGAAATTGGAGAAATGACCTCAGTGGAAATCTTGTCTTATGGATAAAATAACCAAAAGGCCCTTTACTCAAAAAGAGGAAAGGGCCAAGGAAATATTAGAGTTAGTTCATACTGATGTTTGTAGTCCTATGTCTATACTTGCTAGAGGAGGTTATAAATACTTTATCACGTTCACAGATGATCACATGTGTTTTGGTTACGTTCACTTGAAGAGGCACAAGTTTAATTCATTTGATAAATTCAAGAAGTTTAAGGCTATGGTGGAGGATTGAATAGGTAAACTAAGTAAGAAGTTAAGATCGAATCGTAGTGGAGAGTTGGTGAATTTAAGGACTACTTGGCACATCAGAGAATAGTATTTCAACTAACTGTACCTGGGACACCCCGCCAGAATGGAATAGCAGAGAGCAGCAATAAAACATTGATGGAAATAGTTAGAAGCATGATAAGTCATGCAACTATTTCTATTTTTTTTGGATATGCTCTGGAATCAATATTATATATTCTAAACTTAGTGCCTTTCAAGTCAGTGCCTAGGACACCTTATAAGATGTGGACTAGATATAAGCCCAGTATAAATCATCTCAAGATATAGGGTTATCCAGTTTATGTATTGACTAAAGGAAGTAAACTAGACCCAAGATCGAAATTGTACTATTTTGTAAGATATCCAAAAGGAATAAGGGGTGGATACTCTTTTCATCCCTAACTGCAAAAGGTACTTGTTAGTACTGATGCCAGATACTTGGAGGATGAACAAAGTGTGTCTACTAAAGTTTTGAGTAAAGTAGAATTGGAAGAGAAGTTGAATGATACATCAATTTCTAGTATTCCAGGTAAGGAACTAGAACAGATACTACTAGATATTCCTATATAGATTGAGCTATGTTATAGTGGGAGGACATCTAGGGTTCTAGAATGATGGACTGGAGAGGCCTTTTAGGTAGTCTCCAAACATTAGGAACAAGATTCCACTGGATACGATGAGACCATTGCTAATATTGATGTAGACAAATGGCAAATAGCAATAGATGTTGAGATTGAATCTATATATCTCAATCAAGTCTGGGATCTTGTCACTACACCTGAAAGGATTAAACCCATAGGGTACATGTGAAACCCCAGTCAAAACCAACCTTAGAGTAAGGGGGTTGGGGATGCATAACATGCTTTATTTCTTGTTTAAATATGCTTTCATATGATTTTTATATGCTTTGGATGTAAGTTTATTGTTTTGAAGTTGTGTGGGTGAATGTTGTGTGAGAAGGGCAAAATGGTAATTTTTGCCCGAGGTGAAAATAGGAAGATAGCTTGTGGATTGAATAGAAAATAAATTTTCTAGTGAAAGTATCAACAAGAGTTGTTGTGGTTTAGTAGTTAGAGCTTTGGAATAAATTATTGAGGTCTAAGGTTCAAAGTCCATCATACAAGCTTTAGCTTGAGTAAATTTTATTTTGCTTGGGAAAGGATGGTTTCGGCCTTAAGGGCCTAGATTAATGTGGTGATGATGTTCTAGGAGAGACATGATAGAAGTAATCTCATTCCACTCCTTTTACTCTTCTCGAAATTCTTATAGGGAAAACATCCTTCCTTGATCTTTAATTTTCCTCAATTCTCAACTCATTAGTTTGATTAAGATGTTCTAGCCTTTTTCTTTCCAGAAAATCCAGTAGAGTGCTGAGGTCTTTTAGGATCAAAATGTCTTGGCAAAAGACTTCTTTTGGTTTGGAAAATATGGTAGATTTGTGGGAAAATTCAAGAGGAAAATCCCTCTTAAAAGCTTGCTGAAATTTTCCTCTATCTTAGTTCATCTATCTTCATAGAATGAGCTGAAATTTTCCCGCTTGTTGTACCTTCAAAAGGTTGAAAATTCTAGCTCACATTCCCTCCCAAATTCTGCCAGAAAAATGGTCTTTAGGATCAGTTTGAAACCTGAAAATTCTTGACCAATTTCGAACTGCACATGCTGGAGCAAAACAGGAAAAATTCCTGTACGAAAATTAGTTTTAGGAGCTCAAAACCAAGCTGTTTTCTCCCAGATTTTGTGCAGAACCTTAGCTATGTTTTTCCTCCATAAAGAAGGCTGGAAACTAGCCTTGAATACCCCTGAAATACCCTTCAAAACTCGCTACAAAATGGCTCTAAATAGCAGACGAAAATCTGCTAGAAAATTTACTGTGCAGCAAAAATTCTGTGCAGATTTTCGTCCAGCTTGTTTCCTATATCTCTTCCAGCCAAAACACCAACCTTAATCTGTCAAAACCTTCCTTAAACCTCCATAAACAGAGATCCATTGATCCCCTTGAACTTCTGCACGAAATTCCATTAATGGCTGTCCAAAAATCTCTCAAACAAATCCCTGCAATTTAGCTTGATTGGTTTCCAAAATTTCAACCATCTTATGTAGTAACCTTCCATAATATTTTGCTCAATGGACCAGACTTCTTCTTCATCATTGTACACCCTACTTTAGGCCACCATAAGCCTCCATAAGTCAGCATTAATCCCACGAAATTCTGCTCAAACAATCAGCCATGGCAGACTTCAAAGCTGTCCAAGCAATTAAGATATTCCTAGGATATTTACTTTCCAAATTCACTTCCTAAAAATATTCTTCAAGGATTGTAACAACTAACCTTTCCTTTTCCCTCTCAAATCAGAGAAACATCCTCCTAAACCCTATAGAATTTTGGCAGCCCTCATTCCACAGAAAATTCGGCAGCCACAACAACCATTCCTCTCGATTTTTCTTCAGCCATCAAGAACACACACTACACCAAGAACACCTACTTCTTCTCTACACCTAATACCCCTCCAAACCATCTCAAACCCTCATAAAAATCTCCAGATTAAGTCTACTCATTGCTATGAATCCATTAACACCAATATTAACATCAAACTCCTCCAAACATCTTGCTACTTCAGATCAAAGTAGAAATTTCTGGACAAGAACATCTTCAAGGTAAAATCACTCTATCAACATCACCCTCTTCAACTTGATCTCTAATGAAAACCTATATGAATG
The DNA here is from genome assembly GCA_026120185.1 of Voacanga thouarsii. Classification (NCBI taxonomy): domain Eukaryota; kingdom Viridiplantae; phylum Streptophyta; class Magnoliopsida; order Gentianales; family Apocynaceae; genus Voacanga; species Voacanga thouarsii. The sequence goes on from JANUWF010001750.1 coordinate 1,172,542, forward strand.
ATCACAGTAATGACTTCCTCTTCTTCTTCTTCTTCTTCTTCTTCTTCTTCTTCTTCTTCTTCTTCTTCTTCTTCTTCTTCTTCTTCTTCTCTCTCTCTCTCTCTCTCTCTCTCTCTCTCTCTCTCATGGACCGAAATTTCCCCTCTTGGCCGAATGGACTCTTCTTCCATGACCATGCTTTCGCCACCTTTCTTGAACTAGATTAGCCATCTAGGAGTTGAGATCTTCTCTAAACTCCTTCAAGTCATTCATCAATCAATTAAGTACCTTCAATCCTCTTTTTAAAATTTTAGAATCATGTCTCTAGGATGATGTTGTGAGAAGATGATTGGCAATGGGATTGAGTATGTGATGTTGTTGATTGAAGCATGAGTATATGTATGATTGTGAAGGAGATGGGATTTATGCATGGAAGGATTATATTGGTGGATTGAATGATGAGTTGAGGTTTGATACATGTCATAGGTAGTATTTGTGATGAAGCATGTTAGAGATTATGTCACCAATGGTGAATAGGATTTGTATGCATGATTAGATTTTGAAGCCATGATCATGTTTATGCTACTAGAGGTTAAAGCATGTCTTAATAAATTTAGATCTATGCCTATGTGCAAGATTTGGATGATTTGATGAATTGAAGGATTGAGTATGTTATTGATTATGGTTGACCATGGAATCTTGATCATGATCTAGTTGTCCCTAAGCAAATTTTATTTCATGAATAAAATATTTACTATTAATTTTTGCTAGAGAATTTCGAAAACCCTAGGAAGGGTAGATTTGGAATTATAATATATGTAAAGGATATTTTAGTCAAATAAATAATAACTTTTCTAGAAAATAAAATAAATAAATATTATTTAAAATAAAGAAATTAATTAAAGCCTTTATGGAAAAGATTTATACTTAATAAAATATTTCCTAAATCAAAACCCTTCAGGATTTACTTATTATTTTCCAAGAAAGACTTATTAAATTTAATCTTAACTAGTTTTAGCTATCAATTATTTTCTAACAGCTAAGCTATCATTAAATCACTATTTTACCTAGTACCACCTATGACTCCTGATCAAATAAACTCTAAATTTTCCTTAACAAGATTTAAACTTTCAACTTATTAGAATTTATTTCCTAATCCATTAATTATTTTAAATAACAAATTAAACTTAGCTTATAAACCTATTCAATTATTATTTTGCCTTAAAGCTTGGGACACTAGGATCATGGTAGTAGTGAATTGAGTTGATTTAAAATTGAGAAAGTGGATTGTAGCTTGAATCTGATTAAGATTTGTATTACCCATGTGGGGTTAGGTCAGCTGTTCAAGACCTTGTTGTTGTGAGCAAGAATCAGGTAAGCTCCTGCATAAAACCTGATTGATGTGAAATGATTTCCTTATGGCAAGCCAAATGTGGAGTGCAAGGACACTCGGTTATTTGAAAGTAATTGAGGGTTGAATTCATCATTAATTCCAACGCTTAAATTATTTAAAAGTCTTTGAGCAGATTTTTCCAAACTTGAAACTCTTTCTAAAACTAATTTCTCCCAAAGCTTTGGAAACCCTCAAATTGTTATTTTCATGAAGCACAATGCTTTGTTCATTTTATCCCAAGTGGGGAATGTCGTTGAGTACTCAATAAGGGTGGACTACTAGGACTAGTCTTTGAAGGGTTAGGGTAAGTCACTCAGTAGGTGGCCACCTATGAGGGGTGAGTCCTTCCTGGATAAGATGCCAGTTCCAGTAAGTCGTGCCGGTCTGAGCTAGCAGTTTATTTTGTTTCAGTCAAGTGACTGTGTTTTTGCCGGAATGGACACCCGGCGGTTGTTTGGGTATAGAGAAGGAGGAGTATCTTGCCCAGTAGGCCGATCACCTACTTTTGTCAGTCTGCACAAAGTGTTAGGCATTCTGACCGGTTATAGGGCCCAACGTGTGGTAACCCATATCCCTTTCTTTCGAGTGGTTGATTTCATTACTTATGTATGGCTAGAAGAGCCAAAACGCCACTCTTGCTTTTGACTAATATTTATTGCTTGCCAATATTTCTCTTATAAAGATTTCACACTTTGCATCCACAAACTGTTTCCACTAAACACCCAAAGCACACACGGACTTACTAAGATTTCTGTCTCACCACCTTTTATCATGATTTCAGGTTGATCCTATTGTGGGTGAGTAGCTACCTTGGAAGAGAATGTGTCTTTTGATTTCATGTATTGCTTTGGGGAGACGAGAGTGGATGATTTTTATTATGGTTTTTGTTTTGGAATTTCATGGATGTACTTTTGAAGTATTTTTTGTTGTAATAAAAATTTTTTTTTTAGTTTGAGTATTATTTATTTCAGCAATTTTATATGTGACCTAGTTATAAAGACCCCTTGTCCTTTGGACGGGGCGACATCCTCGGCCCTGGCGAGCCTAGGTTTTTCGGGGTGTTACAGTACAAGTACGTATACAAAAGAAAGAGAGGTGCAGATGGAATGGTCGAAACCTATAAAGTAAGGTTGGTTGCCAAAGATCATACTCAGAAAGAAAATATCATTATAAGGAGACCTTTTCAGCTGTTAGCATGCTTAAATCTATTCGCATTTTCTAGGCCATTGCATTTCACTATGAGTACGAGATATTACAAATAGATATTAAGATAGCTTTTCTAAATGGCTATCATAATGGAGATATTGGTATGATCCAGCCCGAAGACTTTATTGTGAAAGGCTAAGAACTTGTGGTTTGTAAGCTTAACAAGTCCATTTATGAACTTAAGCAAGCATCACCTACATAGAACATACATTTTGATAAGCCTGTAATGTTTTATAGTTTCGTACAAAACGTCGATGAAATATGTGTTTATAGGAAATCGGATGGGACTAAAGTATCTCTTATAGTACTCTATGTAGATGAATCTATTTATGGAAAATGATGTAGGGACATTATCATCTATAAATGTTTGGCTATCAAGCCAATTTAATATGAAAGATATGGGAGAAGCTAGCTATGTTTATGGCATTAAGCTTCTTAGAGATAGGAAGCAAGGAATGTTAGGCTTGTCCCAATCTACTTATATCGATAAGATATTGGCTAAGTTTAGCATGGATTAGTGTAAAATGGTAATTATAACCTTTAGGTATGGATTGATCTTATCTTCTAAATAGTATCCTAAGATATAGAAAAAGAAGAAAATAATGAGTAGGATTCCCTATACTTTGATAGTGAAAAGTCTCATAAATGTCTTACTTTATACAAGGCCAGATATTTACTTTACTGTAGACATAGTTAGCAAATATCAATCAAACCTAGAGGAAGAACATTGGCAAGCAGTAAAGTATATACTCAAATATCTTAAGGGAACAAGGGATTATATGCTTATCTACAAAGTTGATGAATTGATTCCTATCGGTCACACTAACTCAGACTTCCAGGTAGAAAAAGATGAAAGGGGCTATTTCAGGGAAGAGTATTAAGCAATCTTGTATTGTTGATTCCACCATGGAAGCTGAGTATATGGCAGCTTCAGAAGCTTCAAAAGATGCATTTTAGCTTTGGAAGTTTATCACAGAACTTGGTGTTGTACCACAAATGGACATGCCTATTACCACATATTGCGATAATTCTAGAGTTGAATCATAATTCAAGAAACTGCAAACTATAGGAAGAGCAAGCATATTGAGAGGAAATATCACTTGATCCAAGAGTTTATTTAGAAATGGGAGATAGTAGTTGACCAGATTTTTCCCTGTAGACAATCTGGTAGACCTATTTACCAAGCTTTTGATAGAGAAAATATTCTGAAGACACTTGGATGTCATAGGGGTAGGCACATATGGACTCTTATAATCCATTTAGTGACAGTAGGAGATTGTTGGAATATATGCCCAAAATGTAGTATGTATTTCTATATTTTAAAAATTAATAAAATGCTTCATTCATTAATAGTTGTTTGTTTATATATATTTGCATATTAGAGGTTTAAGTGTGTTAATAAGTAATCTACATGATTGGGTCGTATTTTCACAATAAGGTGTAAATTATAGCTACAATACATAAGCGAAAAAATTATTCTTGATCGATTGATGAAGTTGTGAACTTTATTAAGGTTTAGATCATTATACTATAGTTTCTAAATAAGGAATTATTTATCTTTAACTAGAGAGTAGTCCTCTCACACCAATAGTGTACGCGTATTCGAAATACGTAAAACTAGACCACACAGTAATAATCTTTATAAAAGTACTATAATAAATAAAGTTTGGTTTATCGCTGCTGCTGTGTGGCCGAGTATCCCAAGACAAGAGTATAAGTTGGTGGTCTAGTGATATTAGACTTGTGCACTTTGAAGCATGATGGGTGAAATCCTATTGCAAGGCTAATAACCTTGTACGTTAGGTATATGACTCTAGTTAATTAAGACAGACTTATATACTAGAGTTTCTATGGTTCACTTTGTGAAGACATCGCCCATTGTGATTGTTCGGGATAATCTAAATAAACTAGGGCCCTAGGAAACATGACTAAGTATGTTTGCTTTTGGATAGTTCCTTAATATAAGTGAGTGCATATTAGAAGTTATGGATGATCGAACTAATTATCAAAGGATGGTAGATATCATTGAGAAATGTGTTAGTACTATTTTTCCTATCTCAATGATAGGTGTTACGTAGAGGGGTATTTTTGTTATTACACTAGTAGGTCGAAGACACTGTTCTTGCAATATTATTTTTGGATCAATATTTTTATATTGTGATAAATTAAATATTTAAAATAATAAAATATATCTATTTATTAGCAAGGGTATTTTGATAATTTTAATAACCAAGAATAATATGTCTTTTGGTTCCAGAGTAGCTCAACTAGCCTTAATAAATTTGTTTACTATATAGGCTTATTCTGTGAATTTATTATTGAAAGAATTATTCTAAGAGTCTAATTAATTATTTATTTGGGTTAGAATAATTAATTGGACTAATTTAATTAAATTAGTTTATTAATTAATTGTCTTACGTAATTTTATATTGGTACCAAATAGATCAATTAATTAATATGTGAGATATTTAATTAGCCATAGGCTAATTAAGTGAAACCCTAGCCCACCAGGGTTGAAGAAAGAAGGCTACAGGTTTAAGAAAACCAAGTAGCCACCTTGTACACAAGAAAAGGAAAAATAGATGGTACAGAAACTTGAAAAAGGAAAAAGAAGCTTGACCAGTTTTGTGGGGCTTGCTATTGTGAAAGACACAGATTCATATAGGATAAGTTTAAGGGCTTCATTTGTTTCTTTAAGCAATCCACCATTCAAGATAGGGATGGCAATGGGGACGGGGTAGACCGTGGACTAGAAATCTTGGCCCTGCCCCTGCATACCCCCCGTTCCCTCATACCTAACAAGGGAAGAGGCGGGGATCCCCGCTCGGCAAGGAATTAGGGATGTGAGGCCTCGGTATTGGCCCAGTTGGGAACTGGGGATGCAGGGCCCCAGTTTGAGGCCAACGGCCCAACAACAAAACTAAGACTGCTAAACATTTTATTCCATAAGTTGAACACATCTTAAGCTAAATTTAATGACCCATGTAAATAGACAATTCCGAACTTCATAGAAACAAGGGACAAAGATATGTTATTTTCACAAAAGGGAATTCAACTGCTACAAGTCCAATTGTCCCAGCACATATCAATCCACAAAATGGAAACACAAGCTAAGACAGCAAAATAGAAACATAACCCAAGAGTTCAAGATATTAAAAACGTAAATAAGTAAGGGACGCATGAAATAACCAAGTTCAACATACAATACAATGCAAAGAATATCCCCACTTAAACATGCAATGTAATTTAAGTCAAGAAAAGTTGTAATTGCCAAATCCAAACTTTATTCAAGTCCAACCTCAGTAGTTCCACCCACTTAGAAAAGAAATATTGTTTGTAATGTTTTAAAGATACATTCATGTATACAATAAAAATACAAACGATAATAAGTTTTAAAAAAATTACTCCACTTTTATCATCAGCATCCACGTCTTCTAAAATAGAGCCAAACTCTATAGCATTCAAAGAATAACCTATAAAAGCATTAATTAATTAAAATATGAATATAATGATGACATAATTCATAAACTATATTTATTATATATACTTTTACTATTAGCACAAATATAAGTATACAACCAATTCTAGACACACATCAAAGCTTCAAGTGTATCTGGATGAAGTTTGCTGCGATATGGATTTACCATCCTTCCTCCAGTACTAAATGCAGACTCTGGAGTAATTGTGGATACCAGAATACAAAATATATCCCTAGCAATCAGGTGAAGAATGGGATATTTGGTTTCATTTGACTTCCACCAATTTAAGATATCAAATTCCCCACCACTCCATGGTAAAGCTTTTTGCTCCAAATATTGATCAAACTCTATCTTTTCTTGCAAGTTATTCTCATTTTATGTTACAAAATTATAAAATCCAGTAAGTGATACAAATTCTTGTGAGTGGCTTTTCTTGGTGTTGTGGTTGTTTTAGTTGGGAATGTGTTTAGCTCAAACAATGGGACCAAAACAGGGGTTCTTGTGACAAAAAGGGAGAAAACACAATAACAACCTACACTTTTTCAAACCCTTGAAGAACAAAGCCTCAAAGACCCTTAAGATGAGTAGAAAGTTCTACTATAATCTCACCCTAATATCCTTGAAGCAACAAAGGCAAACAAGAACAAATAGAATAGAGAAAATAGGTACCTAAATATTGGATTTCAAACAAACCTTAGAAAACAAAGCAACTAAGACCCATTCAAAGAAATAACATTGGATTATCCAAAAGATTTATAGACTCTTACAAAAGAAGGACTAACCCTTAAGTTTGGTCTTGAATAAGATGAATAAGGAGGCTAAAGCCTCTCAAGATTCTCTCTCAAATTTGAATTAGAGTGAAGTGAATTGTATTCTCAAATCACTAAAGGTGTTAATTATACTATCATAACCCTAATTAAGTAATCCCTGAGGTTTAATTGCAGTTTAGGGTTATAAAAAGTCTTTACAAGCAATTAAAATTGAAGAAAATCGGAGAAAACATTAAAAATGCGGAGTAGTCATCGGGTGTCCAGGGTGGAACTGACGCCGGTTTGGACATCACAGGCGGCGCTGGCTGTGTTCTTTCTTCAGGACAGTCTTGTTGTAATTTGAAGTGGCTGTTAGGGCAGATTGGAGCCGGCGCCGGCCATCCACTGGTGGCCTCCTTTTTAGACGAGTTTCATCCGTCTTTGTCACCTACCCTTGTCCTTGCATGGCCACACCTCTCCCTCCTTGATCTTGATCTTCATGATGAAGCGAAGTCTCATCATATCCCCTTCCTTGAAAAGGATTCGTCTCCGAATCATTGCCATCATCTACATGAAATGCTTTCACCATTGCTACCTTCTTAGCTCCATCAAGGTTCACTCGTTCACCTATAGGCAAGGGGACCAATTCTAAAGGAGTTAGAAGGATAAAAACATACACAATTTCAAAAAGAGAATGAGAAGTGGTAGAGTGAAAAGCCCTTTTGTGAACAAACTCAAGTGTGGCCAGCATTCCTCCTAATAGATCAAGTTCTTCTTGATTATGGTCCGTAAGAATTGGGTAAGTGTTCAGGTGACCACCTCCTTTGAAAAAACAACTTTTAATTCTTGAGGAACAATTGCAATCTCATTAGGTAAAGACAATGAAAAATCATTAGTAGAACCATATGAACATTTGCTTAAAAGAGGAATAACCGGTTTCTTAGCTTCTATAGCCTCTATGACCTCACTTTCTTTTGCAAAGAAATTTACTCTTCTTTCACCTCCCCTCTCTTGTTCTTACTCATTCCTATCCTTGATTGTCAAAGGTACTTGTTTGTCCATCCTTTCTCTCAACTCTTTTCCCTTCCTCTCTTTTTCTTTCCTCTCAATTTCTTGTTTTTGCTAAACATCTTGTCCAATAATTTCCCCTTCATCACTTTTCTCTTTCCTATTTCCTTCTTGTTTTCTTTTGTACTTTTCTTCCTCTTTTTCTTGATCGGTAGAATCCTCAGCATAGGGATTAGTATACATCATTCTCTTGTTTAGACACTCATGGGAAGTATGTCCATATCCAAGGCACTTGAAACATTTGATATCCCTATTCCTTTGTGGCCTCTCCATGGCTTTTCCCTCATCCTTATTCCAACCTTCCCTAGGTTTCCAATCCTCCCTTGGCTTTCAATCCTCTCTAGGTTTGTAGAAGTCCCTTTGGAATGGCTTAGGGGCTTCATCATTCTCAATTGGCACCTTACTAGTAATGTTGGGGTTTGGAAGTGGTAGCCTAGTGAATGCCCTCATCCTAGGGCTAGGTACTTCAAATCGCCCTTGACCTCTCCTTTGTGCAACGGTAGAAGATTATCCAAGATGATTTATCAACTCCCTTTTCATGTTTTGGAACTCACTTCACATAATCCTCATCATAGCTTGCAAGTCTTTACGCAAACCCCTAGCATCAATTTGATCTTCTTGAGGTCTACTAGGTCCATTTGGGTTAGGCCTAGAGATTTCTTGATCATAAACCATGGTGATGGAATATTTGCTTACTTATACCTGCAACACAAAGAGATTAGAAAGAAAAATGGATCCTCATTGCACTTCCTTGCGTGTTGGCTCTCAAAGTTGATCACTCTACGCTTGTGTTTACTCTCTTAGGCTCTTTTAATAATAAGCTCACCCTCTTGCCTTTTTCTCAACACTCAAGCCTTCTTGTTTAATCTCAATTCTCCCCAATAGCTAAAGATTTAGTCTAACTAAGTGAATCACACAAATCAAAAGAATTTTCCAATTAGGGGGTCTTAGGGGAATTTCAACAAACACTTTATGGGCACCTCAAACAAACAAGTTTTTAATCAAGAATTTCAAGAAAACGTGGACTCAATCAACACAAGAACAAGCACTAGACGCAAAAGAAACACTTCCAAGAAAGAAACAAACAAGAATTATCAAGAATAAAGAAACAAGAATAACTAGAACTAGGATAATGAAGAACAAGATGATCACAAGTGTGCACTAGAATAAATTGAGTTCAATGAACATGGAATTCAACAATAGAGTGATATACTAAGTCCCAATATCCCAAGGAATGAAAATTAAGAATCAAATATCCTAACTATAGCAAAAAATATTCTCATAGAACACTTATCAAACACCTTGGATGCAATTTTCGTCACTTAAGAACATTCAGCATTTTCACCCATATTGAGGCCAAATTTTACCACAATCACAAGATAAATTTGTTCCTAAGGATTATAACAACATCAAGGAGCAATTTCCCAATAGAAAAATCAAGATATAACAAAGATGTAATGACCTTTTTTGAGCAGGTTTTTGAGTTACGGGATTTCTCTGTTTTTCCCTTTTCTTCACTTTGTAGGGCTCCTTTTCTTGTTTTTAAGCTTTGATGGGAATCAAAGCTTTCCTTGCTCTGATACCAAACTCTTTTATACGAATTCTTGTGAGTGGCTTTTCTTAGTGTTGTGGTTGTTTTAGTTGGGAATGTGTTCAACTCAAACAATGGGACCAAAACAGAGGTTCTTGTGACAAAAAGGGAGAAAACACAATAACAACCTACACTATTTCAAACCCTTAAAGAACAAAGCCTCAAAGACCCTCAAGATGAGTAGAAATTTCTACTATAATCTCACCCTAATATCCTTAAATCAACAAAGGCAAACAAGAACAAATAGAATAGAGAAAATAGGCACCCAAATATTGAATTTCAAACAAACCTTAGAAGAATAAAGCAACTAAGACCCATTCAAAGAAACAACATTGGATTATCCAAAAAAATTATAGACTCTTACAAAAGGAGGACTAACCCTTAAGCTTGGTCTTAAATAAGATGAACAAGAAGGCTAGGACCTCTCAAGATTCTCTCTCAAATTTGAATTAAAGTAATTGAATTGTGTTCTCAAATCACCAAATGTGCTAGTTATACTATCCTAACCCTAGCAAAGTAATCCCTAAGGTTTAATTACAGTTTAGGGTCATAAAAAATCTTTACAAGCAATGAAAATTGAAGAAAATCAGAAAAAACATTAAAAACACGGAGCAGTCGTCGAGTGTCCAAAGTGGAACCGACGCCGGTTTGGACATCACAGCCGACGCCGGCAGTGTTTTGTCTTCGGGCCGGTCTTGTTGTGATTTGAAGCGGCCGCTAGGGCTGATTGGAGCCGGCGCTGGTTTGGCTTCTTGGAACTAGCACCGGCCGTCCTCTGGTGGCCTCCTTTTTGGACGAGTTTCATCCGCCTTTGTCGCCGACCCTTGTCCTTACATGGCCACACCTCCCCCTCCTTGATCTTGACCTTCATGATGAAGTGGAGTCTCATCAATAAGTCTATTTTCCACTGTTGTCGTTAACCAATTTCCAAGTTGTTGAAGAGATTGAAATGACAAGAAAGTTGTTAACTGACTTGAATACTTCTCATTTTTTGACTTGTATTCATGAAAAAAATCACTACAAAACTTCTTGATTTGCTTAATCTTCGTAGGAGCATCATCACCAAATATTTGTGGAAAGCATAATCCACCAAAGTCATTTTATACCGTGAATCCAATACTATAGCTACACCCATAATTCCATATCTCTCCAATATTTATCAAACTTATAAATCATCTTTTCACCCGTTGTTTTTTCCAATTGATTCTCACTTGGAAGCCATTTCTTTAACTCCATTCTAATATTGAAAGTAGCAGGGAAAAACAAATTTATAGTTGGAGAGTTAGTTTTCAAAAATATTTGGGTGGCCTCATAAAATATGCACAAATGATCACAAATCTCTTGTGCCAAAACCAAATCATCTTCAATTGGCAAGAAAGTATATAAATGCTCCTTATGTTTCAACCTATAAAACATATCATTGGATAACAATGCAGTCGAAAGCATCAAAAAGGTTGAATTCCATCTAGTTTTGCAATCTAAATTTAGCTTCTTGGAACATGGAGTACCTATTTGATGTGAAGCTTCTTCAAATCTCTACTACCTCTTAGGTGAAGCTGTCCAAAATCTAGTGCTATCACGAATCTTCTCAATCTCTTCATGTATAATTGACAATCCACCTTGAACAATCAAATTTAGGATGTGTGCACAACAGTGCATATGGAGTAAACTCCCACGTAACATAAGAGAGCTAGGTTGAAGCTTTCCAAAGAGATTTTCAACAATGTTATCATTGCTAGAATAGTTATCAAGTGTAATTATAGATAACTTCCTCTCAATGTTCCAATCGAAGAAGTTTTCTTCCAAAACTTTAGCAAGTATTTCACTTGTATGAGGATATGGAACATAGATAAACCTTTCAATAACACAAAAAAAAAAAAAGAGAGAGAGAGAGAGAGAGAGAGCAAATGTGTAAGTATTAACTAACTAGTTGCTACTTTATAGTAAACAATCAAATTCAAGAAGAAAAGTTAAGACAAAAAAACCTCAAAATTCTATGTTGCAATTGCCAAGCATTATCGACAAAATAAGCAGTGATAACCATATAAGACTTGTTTTGGTGATTAGCAGTCCATAAGTCACAAGTGACAAAAATCTTCCTATGATTTTTGTTCAATAAAGCCATTATCTTTCTTTTCTCATCATAAAAAAATTTCAAGATATCTTTCTTCAAAGTATTTCTTGAGATCCTCTTGAACAAAGGTTGTAGAGAGTTTGAATATTTTCTAAATCCAAAATGATCTACCATGGACAACGGATATTCATGGGTATCTATCATCTTAGAAAGATCTCTCCTTGACGCTTTGTGGCAAAAAACATAAGTCGACATTTGTGTAATGTTTGAAGAAAGATCAGTTATCTTCCCTACTAACAACTTTTGTCTAATGCCTTGTTCCATTCTCTTTTTGCATGATTTCATGTGATTATTTAAATGTCTTGTTCCATGTTTTGCACCAGCAACAAGCTTTTGAGAGCAATAAATACACTTAGCTTTTTCTTTACCATTTATCATTTTTTTACTTAAAATGACTCCACACCACTGATTTTTGCCTTCCAGTAGGTCCAACATCACTTTGAATTTTTTGTTGTTCAAATTCTCCGACTTTAGGTTCAATACTCTTATCAACTGCTATATTTACTTGCTGCGTAGGATATGACATTGGATTGCTACTACCACGTGGGGTTGAAGTAGTTTATTCCATGAGTTTGACTGAATTTTGACTAACTTGATCTTGAAGTGACATCTATTAAGTTAAAAAGATAAATATGTAAATGATGAATATTGATTAATAAAAAAATAACTCTAAGTACAATGATAGAGTATGTGTGTATATTCACTAGAAGAAGCTGATGTAAATGCCAAATGTTACACAACATTGACTATCTGGGGACATGAATGTTAGAAATACACTATAGAAAACCATTTCTTTAATAAAAGAGATCATCAAACTTTAGAGAGCTTTGCTAAAACTTAGTGAATTCTACATTAGATATGACTTGATAAAGCATATGCTTCATCGCCTGAAATCTAAAATTGAGTTGTTTAATGGAGCTTAGTTAAATGGAAAAGAAGTGCACAAGCCTATAAATTAGTTACCTTTATCCTAGAAAATTAGTATTTTTATTCAATGTAGAAACTAAGTTATATTTTCTTTATTTTTGTAGTTTCAAAAGTTCCTATTAAAATAGAAAGAGTAAAAGCTTTTGGTTTTAAAGAACTGGAAATGGCGACTAGTAGTTTTAGCACTACTACTTAAGTTGGCCATGAAGGATATAGGAAGGTCTATAAAGGCATTTTAGCAAATGGCACAATAGTAGCAATAAAACGTGCACAATAGAGCTTTTTACAGGGTGAAAATAAGTTCTACACTGAGATAGAGTTATTGTCACACTTACATCATCCCCTAGATCCTGTCCCTGGTAAGTTGCAGGTACGAAACAACACCCTGGCAAGAAACCATTTCTACACACTCTCAACTAAGCTTTCTGGCTTATTTAAAGAAGGATGCTTTTTGCAACTCAACATACACATTATAATCTATCCAATCATAGATGGGACTTAAGAAAGAAAAGAACTAATATAAAACTACAAAATAGAGGGCTAAATATTAAACTATTTTATTGAAAATGTAGCTCTAGAAATTAACAGACTTTACATGCATCAGTTAGAATCAAGTAAAACAAAATAACAAACCATAAACAGATAAAACATGTAGAATATTTAGTTCACGTAAACCTACACTGGTAAAATATATAATCTAATAATCTCAAATTTCTCAACTTTAAAACCTCAGTACTGAATTTAGAAGAACTCAAACCAATTATTAATTTTTTTTGGTGAAAGCAATAATGAATTGAATGAAAAGTTACCAACAAAGAGATAACAAGGAAATACATAATGAACACCCTGACTACTCTAACAAAATTAATGTACTTGAACAATCTGTGCTTCACCACCTTAAATCTGAAAAGGTGTTACAGCATCTTGTGGACTCTGGGGGGAGAAAACTTCTCTTTAAGAACTTCACTCAAGTTTCTGCATATATAACTGATAGGTCTAGAAAACAAGGATATGAAAAGATTTTGAAAATAATATAATTTTTTTGGGTCAAATTGTACAATATTATTGAATTCAAAGCTAGAAAAAGATTACACATGAGTGTTAGACTAACACCCTAAGATATACCAGGTAGATTTCCAACCAGGTTTTGTTGAGAAGAGAAAAATGAGAACTAGGTTTTGTTTATCCTTCCATTATTTTTTCTCATCACAGGAACTCCTCCTTCTTGTTAGATGAACAGTGTCATAATATTAATTTAGTTGTTGGGGTTACCAATTTTATTGTTCTTTGTATATGGACAACAAAAGCTTCTTGCATGAATGCCAATGTGGCAAGATTTATGTTTAACTTTGAGCTTGAGAATCATTTCTTTAGGTGAATGCATGCTTTAGAGATTGCCATCTCTATTTTGATTTACTAGGTTTATGCTTCAAATAAGAGGGAAATTAAAAAAGGAGGAGATGAAGACAAAAATTTTCACAAAAGAAACCTAGCTAAAGCAAGGGAAGACTCAGCAGTTGATGAGAAAAATGATTTTGATGATGACCATGAAAGGAGGTAGACCTACTATTAGTTGACTCTCTCATTCTTATATGGCTTCTTTCCTCTCCTTCTAACACTTAAGATGAAATAAGATTGACATTAAAGGAGGTGAAGTTCCTTCAGAAATAAAGGGACAAAAAATTGGGAATCCCAGCAATCCTTGCTACATCTCAGCTTGGTGGGGCTAGCAACAGTGCTACTGGTGGTTTGATTTGGAAAAGAAATGACAAGACTAAAGGGAATGGGATAAAGGATGATTTGGTGCTGCAAGATACCTATTGGATGGTGATCATTCTTTGACACCATTATTTTTTCTACTTCAAATGCAAAATTAAGCATCTATGATAATCATACATCAAACTATACATTATACTCTAATACACTAGATCTAAAGAAAACACCTTGGACTTGGTGAAGGTTACTCCATTGCAGATCACATATCACTTGTTCAAAACACAGAAACAACCCATCAGCAGGCACCAGTAAGACTAATGCTTTTAAATGCTTCCTACATGCAGTTGATGCCTGCTTATTACTCTTCCCTCTTCCTGCCCACACCCTTTTGTTTTCACTCTTCCCTCTTAATGCCAAGTGTCGTAGGCGAGATGCTATGTGGCAAGAACCTCAGAGGTAAAACCCATCTACAACTGAAAGACATTTAAATGGAACCAGACATTTAAATAGAACAAGAGATATAAATTGCTTTCAGACCTCCTCGGTTGATAATGGGTTGTGAATTCAGGGCAAGAAACTCAGAGGGCTTCTTAATCTTAAAGAGGAGGGCAACAGAGAAGCTTGGAGGTGGTGGCGGTGTGATTCGAGTGAACACAACATAGAGAATAAGAGAGGGCTCAGAGTGGGCGGCGGCGGTGGTGAGGTGATTTGGGTAAAAACAACACAGAGATTCTAAGAAAGGAAGAAGGGTAGGGCAACATTAATTTAATCTGAATTTATATTTTAAAATTATTTTTTATTATATGAGCTAATATAACATTAGCTTATATAAAGCTCTATTTTAATTATATTTTTTGTTTTTGTTTTGAGCTTACATAAATAAAATCTAATCTCTATTATTAAATTATTAAATTCTATTACTTGTTTCATTTTTTGTGTTCATCAATTTAATAATGCTTCTATTGTTAAATTGATGAATACAAATTCTTTTCTACACGAGTAATTAAATACCATGAATAACAATCAATTAATCAAAAGATCAAATAACTCTAAAAACCATGAATGTCTAAACCAATGTCAAATTACAATAAAACAATTAAAACATCATTGTCAAGAAAAAGAAAACAAAGTAAAAGAAAGCACCCATAGACAAGCCTCCTTCTTCTTCCTTTAAAGACCTTCTTGTACAACCCCCCTTGAATTGAAGAATTCCTCCTTTGATTGAGTGATTTTCTATGATGATCAATGAATTCTCCCATTTTCCCTTATGTTTTTCATCTATTTATAGGCTTAGGAAGTACTTAAACTCGTAGGTACAATGTTCTTGGCCCAATAGAAGTTGGAAGATACTAAAACTTCTCAGATTACCAAAAAGCACGTAGAAAAAATCAAGCACCGCCTTAACTCGAGGGCACAGCCGACGCCGGTTGTGTTCTGCTTCTCTACTCGTTCGCCGATTTTTCTTCGAATTTTGCACAATGTATTCCAGAATACAGTTGGCACTAGTTCCACTCTGTTTTGTTCTGTTCCACCAATTTTTCCATCATTTGAAGTTCGTTTCAACAGTGTATGGCCGACGCTGGTTCTAGGGCCCTAGCCGGTACCGCTTCTCCTCTGCTTTGCGACATTTTTGTTTTTTTTTTTTACCCTAAAAATTTGTAATGATGAACAAAATACCTTTTCAAGGGTAAAATCTCAACTATGAAAGAATATGACTAGTTATTAAACAAAATGTGTTACAAATGAACCTCAAATAACTAGGAAAAACATGACTAATTTAACCCCTATCACTCTTATACCTTCAAAACACAAAAATCTCTCTTTCATTGTGCATTATTATGAAATCAAATCATTCAAATTTAAAAAGCCAACGGTGCTCAAGTTTGCTAGATCCACTCAAAATTGTGCGCCATATCTATCTTATTTCTCTAATTATTTTGTTTATCAAGATTATGGTGTAAAACCAATTTGGGGCGAACGTTGATTCGTAGTTGGTTAATAAGTTTTGGATAAAACCAAGTATGGCGAGCCTCTTGTGTAATTGGTATAGTTAAACACTGTAACACCCCACTACCTAGGCTCAACAGGGCCGGAGATGTCACCCCGCTCAAAGGACAAGGGGTCTTTATAACTAGGTCACACATTCACAATAATGGAATAAAACAATACTTAAAACTTAAAAATTATACAATACAAGAATTCAAAAACAAATCCAGAAATAAAATTATTCACTCTCAACTCCTAAAGCATTACATAAAAATAAATAATAAAATCTCTTCCAAGACGGACAACACTAGCTACTCATTCCCACAGCAGGATCGACCTGAAATCATGGTAAAAATGGTGATGATATAAAAATCTCAATAAGTCCGTGTGTGCTTCAAGTGTCCAGTGGAAACAGTTCGTGGATGCAAAGTATAACATTTCCATAAGAGAAATACTGGCAAGCAATAAACAATAGTCAAAATCAAGAGTGGTGTTTTGGCTTTTCCAACCATACATGTACAATAAAATCAACCACTCAAAAGGCGGTCATGGGTTACCACACGTTGGGCCCCATAACCATACAATGGTCAGAATGCCATACTTTGTACAGACTAACAAAAGTTGGTGATCAGCCTATCGGGCAAGATACTCCTCCTTCTCTATACCCAAACAAAACTAGTTGTCCATTCTGGCAACACACAATCCACTTGACTGAAAACTGCTAGCTCGAACCAGCACGACCTACTGGACTAACATCTTATCCGGAAAGGACTCACCCCTCAGAGGTGGCCACTTACTGAGAGACTTACCCTAACCCTTCAAAGACTAGTCCTAGCAATCCACCCTTATTGAGTACTCAACGTAATTAATCCCACTTGGGGGAAAATGAACAAAACATAGTTACACTTGAAAATGGCAATTAAGGATTTCCAAAGTCTTTGTCAAAATCAGTTTTAGAAAGAGTTTTAAGATTTGAGTAAATCTGTTCATTGATTTTTTTCAAATAATTTGTTTGACTAAAATGGGAAAGAAGACAATCCTCAATTGCCTTTACAGAAGTGAG
This sequence comes from Voacanga thouarsii, assembly GCA_026120185.1. Lineage (NCBI taxonomy): Eukaryota > Viridiplantae > Streptophyta > Magnoliopsida > Gentianales > Apocynaceae > Voacanga > Voacanga thouarsii. Next base: position 1,189,833 of record JANUWF010001750.1, read on the forward strand.
TGTCCATACACTCTACATTTGACTTGCCATAATAATCATTTTGCATCAAACGATTTTTATGCAGGAGCTTACCTGATCCTTGCTCAAAGTAAAGGTCTCCAACAGCTGACCTAACCCCGCCTTGGTTAAACATGAGCCATAATCAGACTCAAGCCAAAGATTCACTTTTATAAATAAAACTAGCCCAAGCTTTAAGTCTAGATAACAAATAAAAGGGTTTATAAAATAAATCTAGCTTGATATTAAAATAACTAGGGTTTGGAAAATAGGTACTATAAGTGGAAAGTTTAAATCTTGCTAAAAGTAAATTAGGATTTATTTGATGAAGGGTCCTAGGACCTAGATGTAATTATTTAAAATAATAATCTATTGATAATTAATTGTTAGAAAATAATTGGTAACTAAAATTAGTTGTAAGCAAATTTTAATAGGTTTTGATTAAAAGATAATAAATAAATTTTAATAGTATTTATGAATATAAGACTTACAAAATTAATATTTCACTTATTATGATTACTTATATAAAAGGCTTTATTTGATATCATTATTTTATATAATATCTATATATATTTTATTTCTTTAATAAAGGCTATCATTTATTTGACTAAAATATCACTATTTTATATATAAGACGAAATCCACATTTTCCTAGGGTTTTTGAAATTTACTAAAAGAAGTCATAGTATTAATCATTTTATTGTTGATATAAAATTAGCTTAGGAACAACAAGGTCATGATCATATTCCTACTTGCCAACCACAACCATGAACATATACCCCACTCCAATTCATCAAATCATCCAAATCACGATTAAAGGCATAATTCTAAATTTACCAAGACATGATCCAAACTCTACTAACATAAACATAATCATGGCTTTAACAATCATGTATGAACATAAACCTTATTCACCAAAAGTGACATAATCTCTAACATGCTTAATCACATATACTACTCATGACATGGAGACATGCATTAAACCCTAAAAATGTCATAAAATCAACCAAGACAATCAACTCATGCATCAATCCCATCTTCATCATATACACACATTTATTCATGCTTCAATCTCAACTCATCACAACAACACATGCTCAAACCCTAATCATAATCCATCTCCTTCCAATGTCATCCTAGAGACATGAATCTAGAATTTAAAGAGGCTTACTTGATTGATGACTACCTTAGAGTAGTTTCAAAGGGATCCAACTCCTAGAAGACTTGATCCGACCAAGAGAGATGAAGGAACCATGGCCATGGTTGAAGAAACCATTTAGCCAAGAGAGAGAGAGAGCATTCGGCCAAAAGAGAGAGAGAGAGAGAGAGAGAGAGAGAGAGAGAGAAAACAAGAAAAGAGAGTCCATTAGCATGTTTATATATACATATATTCATTAGAAGTTGAAGATGAGAGAAGGTGGGGTGATTGATCATGCTTACCTTGAAGGTGTTCTTGAGCCTTCACAAAAATACTGGTTTTTTTCGATCCAAAAGAGAGAGTTGGATTTTGAAGTTTGATGTTAAAAATTGCAGAAGTGGTTTCAAGGGGTGGAGTGGGTGTGATCTGGGGTTTTTGGAGAAGATTGGAGTGGTTTGGAGTGGTATTAGGCGTATGGATGCTAGTAGGTATTCTTGGTGTTCTAGGTGTTCTTGAAGGTTGAAGAGAATGGAAAGAATTTGATTGAAGCTGACCGAAATTCTGTGGGATTGGAGTGGCTGAATTGTTTGAAAGGTTTTAGTAGTTGATTTTTCTGGTTTGAGAGGAACAGGAAGGTTGGTTGCTTGAAATCCTAAAAGAATATTTTAGGGAATCAAATTTGGAAACAAAATATAACAAGAAGATCTTTGATGGAGGAGAGCTTTTGGGAAGCTCCAATAGCCGGCTGAGTTGGCTAGGGATTTTGCTGGAATGAAAGCTATTTGAAGAAGCTTCATGGTGGCTGAAAATATGGTGAACAATGATGAAGGGATGTCTGGTTGTTTGAGGGTTGATTTGTGGTAGTTTACTAATTAGGTTTGCTGGAATTTTGGTCTCCAATCAATAGCTTGATTGGAGTGATTGTTGGAGATATTTTAGGGGCAGCCATAGACTGTTTTTCGAGCAGACTTTTGGAGAAGATGATGGAGCTCAGTTCATGGCTGTTCAAGGGAAGTTTGTATAGAAAAATGGTGAAGTTTCAGCTAGGGCTGAAGAAGGAAGAAAGCTAGAAATTCTGCCCAGTTTTTTTTTTCGCAAGCTGGCTAGAATTTCTGGGCAAATTTTTCTGCCATTGTTCAATCAGTTTGCAGAGGATTTGAAGGGGCATTCAGAGGTGGTATTTCAAGGATGGTTTCCAGCCTTCGTTATGGAGGGAAAATGTGGCTAAGGTACTGAATGAAAAAGTGGAAGAAACAGCTTGGTATAGGTTCACCAAAGCTGCGAATTTGCCCAGAAAATTTTTTGGTTTGCATAGCATTTGTACAGTCTGGTTTTGGCCTTATAATTTCAGACTTCAAGCTAGTCACGAGGGCTATTTTTCTGGCAGCATTTGGGAGGGAATGATGACTGAAAATTTTGACCCTTGGACTGAACAAGAAGCTGGAAAAATTCCAGATTACTTCATGAAGAAAATGAACATAGCTAGAGTGGAGTTTTGAAGGTTCAACCATGAAGATTAATCTCTTGGGAACCTTCCACAACTCCTACCCATTTTTGGCCTACTAGATGTCTTACACTTAGATTTTTTTGAACATTCAAAGCCACAACACTTAGCTGGAATTTTCTGGAATAGAATTGGCTTGAATAAATTGAACAACTTAATGAATTGAGAAGTAAGGAAAACTAAGGATCAAGAAGGGTATGAATTCCCTCAGAAATTTTTGTAAGGCACAAAAGTAGGATTAGGATACTCTTATTATGGCTCCCTTAGGACAACACCTCTACTCTTCCCTAAAGCATACAAGGCCGAAAATAGCCTCCCTAAATAAAAATAAAATCCAATCATGCAAAAACTCAAATGATGAAATTTGAATCCATGACCTCAAGAATTAATTTTAAAGCTCTAACCACTAAACCACAACAACTCTTGCTCTTATTTCCTCCCCAAAATATTTTTCCTATTTAATCCTCAAGCTATCTCCCTATTTTCTCCTCAAGCATTTTACCCTTCTTACTCAATAAATACAATTTAGCCTTCTAGGCTACAAATCACAAATCCAAAGCATATAAAATAATATAAAAATATATTTAAGCATGCAATAAAATATGATATGTATTCCAACCCCCTTATTCTAAGGTTGGTTTCAACTGGGGTTTCACAAACACCATTAATTTGATTGAGATTTATAGTGATCTGGTTTAAAATCCTTAAGTGTGTGCTTAAGGTAATGGATGTAGATCTTTGAAGAACGAACCACTATAAATCTTTTGTCCATCTTCCTTGCATTTATTTCTGAATGCTTGTCAACCTCTCTACACAAAGCCTCAATCACCCAAAGAAAATCTTTATGACTTTTACCTACCCAACTTTACTATTTTATTGATTGCACTTCACTTGATACGTCTCTTTAACATCATTGATGTCTCTTTAAAGAAGCAAGAATTTCCACTTCACATATCCTTCATACATCACGATCTGTCTGTAAAACAAAAAGAGCATTTTGAAAAGTAGAAATTGAAAAAGTGTTTCAAATTGCTAAAAACCTTTTTCACCCCCCCAAGGTTTTTTTAGAATCCATTTCTAACTTCATAGTTTCAATCCATTTGTCAAATTCTAAACTATTTAGAACTTTTTCATAAGTAGTAGGCTCATCTTCTTATATGAGCGATACATCATTATAGTCAGTGATGAGAAATCCATATCTCACAGGTACTAAACGTATCCTACTTGACCTACGAGGTTCTTGTTTATTAGATGATTCATCTATTTTATCAATAGATTTGGGATCAACTGGTTGATCGTTGTTTGTTTGAGCTTATTGAACTTTTCTAAGTTCATTTTTGCTCCTACTATCTCCCTTAAGTATGAATTCTTTTTATAGAAAAATAGCATGCCTTGAAACAAACACCTTATTTTCAATAGGGAGATAGAAATAATATCTATGAAATTCTTTTGGACATCTAACAAACAAACACTTGTCAGACTTATTGTCTAATTTATCTGACTTTCTCCTCTTCATATAAGTAGGACATCTCCAAATTCTTATGTGAGTTAGCCTTGGTCTTTTACCATAAAATAACTCAAATAGGGTAGTATCAATCGTTTTTTACGAAACTCTGTTTAGAATATAAATACTAGTTTCCAGTGTATATCTCCAAAATTATTTTAGTAGATCATTAAAAGCCATCATGGATTCAATCATATCTAACAAAGTTCGATACTTTCTTTCAGATACACCATTATGCTGAGATGTATATAGTGGAGTCCATTGAGATAATATCCCATTATTAATGCGTATGGATTTGGGTATAAAAATCATATAAAAATAAGCGTATTCCCAATCAAGTTTACATTAAAATGTTAACCCCAAATTACACATATGAGCAAGCGTACTCATCATTAACATAGTATAGGGCTCAAACGAGTGTCGATCCTCAAGGAACAAGTATACACTAATCACCTTTCTTTCATTGTTTAACCGACTCGATATAGTGAAAAAGAAATAAAATAAAATAAAAACAAAAATATATACATGTCAAGGATGGAGAATTATATAACTCAAGCCATTGTTTAGATAAACATGATCTTAAAGAACCCAACTATTATCATAACCAATTATTCTCTTGGCATCATGATGGATAAAAGTAGATTCACTTCGATGGTCAATCCATGAAATCACTACCTTCTAGATAAATTAGAATCACTTGGTCTCGTCTGAACTAATTCATCCAAAAGATGCATTAAACACAATCCTCAATTAAATTCCCTTGGTCTCGAAAAATTTAAAACATGAAATTAATCAATGAACCCTTGGTCTCGAAAGATGTCAATTAACCTTCAATTACCAATTCTAAGCAATCAACTCCCTTGGTCCAGTAAGTTAATAGCCAACAGAATATGAAATTAATAAATTGAAACTACCATCAACCCCCTTGGTCCAGTAAGTTAATGGAGAGAACCAACCAACTAATCTCGTAATAAACACAAGTAATTAAATACCAAGAATAACAATCAATTAATCAAAAGATCAAATAACTCTAAAAATCATGAATATCTGAAACGATGTCAAATTACAATAAAACAATTAACACATCATTGTTCAAGAAAAAGAAAACAAAGGAAAGAAACAGATACTTATAGACAAGCCTTATTCTTCTTCCTTCATAGGCCCTCTTGTACAATCCTCCTTGAATTATTCATCTCGAGAAAATATTGGTGATGCACTTTAAAATAAATCTAAGTCCCTCCATTGTGCACCTCCCTTTTCTAGGGTAAATTGGCCATTATTTATAGGCTCACAAAGTTCCTAAAAGAGTCCTAAGTAAAGAAGAAGAAATTACCTAAAAATAATCCAAAACAAAAAAGGAGTAATAAAATCTAAAATAAAATCCTAAATAAAATACTAAGGAAAAGAAGTCCACTACTTTGACTTTGTAATTGTAAATCAATTTGGATTCTTGATTTGGACTTTGTCGTGTTCTGCTGAAATTGCTATTGATGTTGAATTTCAATTGCTAAATTGGAATTACATCAATCGACTTCAATTCGAGCCATACGGAAGCCACCGAAAATCTGCTACCTTTCTTTGTTTTCTGTCAGCTAAATTGAGCCACCGAGAATCTGCTATTGATTTCCTCTTCTTTCTTACATTGGCTCAATTGAGCCGCCACCAAGCCCACAGAAATTGTTTGCTTTCTATTTTGCATTGGCTTGATTGAGCCACTGAATTACTTCTTTTGTAGCAGCCTTTGTTGAATTTTCCCTTTGTCCTTTCTGACCGAAATCTATCTTTTTTCCCCTTTCTTCTTGCTGTTGTTGCATTGGCTCAAGAGCCACCAAATTGAAGACCGAACTGTTTCCTTTCCTTGAATTGGCTTAATTGAAGCCGCCTAATCAAGCCACCAAAAATTGTTTTCTTTTGCTGTTTCTTTCCTTCTTCCTTGTTTCGGTTGCTTCCTTTACAGCCTACCATTGTTGACTTTTTTCTCCACCTTGGCCCCACTGAAACTGTTTCTTTGTTGATCAATTGTTGCTTTTGTCTTTTGCTTTGTTGTTGCTATCTTCTTCTTGTTGTCGGCTTAATTGATGAAGCCAGCTGAAATTGTTTCTTTGTTTCCAATTCCAATTACCCTATTTCATTCAATTCCTTTGTTCTTCCAATTGCTCTGCACTTCCCTGTTTTTCCAGTGGAAGACCGGCGCCGGCTGTCCTTCTCGGGCTGGCGCCGCCTCTATTCTAAAAATCACACAATTAGCTTTAATTTTCCCTTATTTTTGCATAATATTATTTAAAAAAAAGTATTTTTATAAGGAAAATATCAAATAGGAAGGAATATGACTAGTTATTTCACAAAATGGCCTCAAATAAATAGAAAAAATATGACTAATTTAGACCCTATCAATTATCTCTAAGACAACTTAGAAACTCTTAAGTATTCACCTCCTTGATCAGATTTTAGAGTTTTAATAATGTTACCAAGTTTCTCTACTTCATTTCTGAATTGTTTAAATTTGCCAAGGCTTTAGATTTGTATTTCATTAAATACGAATACCTAAATCGAGAATAATCATCGATGAAGGTTATGACTTATTGATAACCCCTTCTTGCTTGCAATGTTATTGTTCCACATACATTAGTGTGTATTAGTTCCAATAATTCCTTAGCCCTTTCCCCTTTCATAGAAAAAATGGATTTAGTCATTTTTTCTAGTAATTAAGATTCACAAGTTTCATACGATTCAAAATCAAATGAGCCTAAGTCACCATACTTGTTCAACTTGGAAATGTGATTCTTATTTACATGCCTAAACAATAATGCAATAAGTAAGATGTGTTTGTGTTATCTTTTCTTGGCCTTTAATTGTTTATATTGAGAAGTTGATATTCTATTTGTAGAATATATAAGCCATTTATCAAAGTTGCAGTACCACAATGGATATTATTTAATAAAAAAGAACAATTTTTATTCTTAAAAATTAAATAAAATCTAAGCAAATCCAAACAAGCAACTAAGATGATGTTCTTAAATAAAACTGGCACATAATAACAGTTTTCCAGTTCTAGAATTAATCCAGAAGCCAAGTGTAAATAATAAGTCCCCACAGTAAGTGCAGCATCCTTTGCTTCATTTGCTGTACGAAAGTCCAAATCACTTTTCTCTAACTTCCTACTGCATAAATGAGATCCACATCCAGTATCCAATACCCATATCTCATTATTAAAGTAGTATTGATCTCAATCATAAATATACTAAAAATAGAGGTAGAAGTTCTTGCAAGCTTCTCCTTCTCCTTTTTTTTCTTTAACAATCTCCAAATAGCTTTTGCAATTGCGCCTCCAATGACCTATTTTTGCACAGTGGTGACATGGACCTTTGGTAGTTGTCTTCTTCTTCTTTATTCCACCTTTAGGTTCAGTTGGATTCTCCTTCTTCTTTTTAGAAACATTTTTCTTCTTAGAAGAAGAATCAACCAATAAGATTACATTATTTTCTTTCTTCAAAGAAGGCTCCACAATCTTAATAAGATTGTATAGTGGTCTCAATCTTATTCATCTAGTAGTTAATCATAAATTGTGAAAAACTAGCTGGCAAAGGTTGAAGAATTAAATCAATACTTAATTCATGATCCATAGTGAACCCAACGAATCTAAGCTTCTCAATTAATCCAAGCATCTTAAGTCCATAAGTGCCTACTAAAATGCCTTCTACCATCTTAGACTGGAATAACTACGTAAAGATCTCATATCTCTCTATCCTTGCTTGCTTATTAAAAAGCTCTCTTAGATGGAAGATAATAGTCTGAGCATCTATATGCTCATGCGGTTTTGAAGCTCAGTGGTCAATGACGCTAGCATGATACAAGATGTTGTCTCACTGTTCTCTTTATACTTCTTGTGGACTTCATCCTTTTCAGCAAGAGCATCATCAGCTAGTAGTGCTGGAATTGGAGCATCTAACACGTAGAGCAACCTTTTTGATTTGAGAACGATTCTCAAATTTCTATATCAGTCCAAGAAGTTTAATTCGATGAGCTTGTTAGTTTCCAAAATGCTACCTAAGTTTAAATTCATTGTCATTATGCAAATTGATAGGATTTCTATATCACAATAACAATTACTGTGGTGGAAACTAAGAAATCCAAGCCCCAAGATCATAAGCATGTGATTTAAAACAGGTTTAACAAGGAACAAAAGATAACGGTTTTACCTTTCTTTGTACGTCTAAAAAATAAAATTTTCCTTCTTCCTGTCTGACGATTGTAGCGCGATTCAACAATCCTCTTGATCAAACATAACGACAGTTGAATGTCCAGCTACTACAATCACAGTTTGTGATTATTTTTAACAGAAATCCACACAGAGGATCATACTCAAGCACCAAGATTTTCTGTGCTAGCAGAAAAACAAAGTGGCAGCTAGCGTTTTTCAGGAAAAAACGAGAGAGAGAGAAGAAGAGGAGGGTTTTGGAGAGTGTTGTTGCCGTGAAAAAAATAGCTCTCCTCCAAAGGTCTCATGTATATATCCCATATATCACGAAAAACCTTACTGGAAAACACTCCATCTGAGAATTCTAAAACAATTATAATTCTCTAATTGTAATTGGAACCATCAACTTCTCATAATTATAATTTGGCCCATAAATTATAACTAATTATAATTTGGCTATAACAACTTCTCTTTCTCGCAATTAACCACACTATGTTATCAAATAACATCTTGAGTATATAATCCTCTATTGTGTATGACCTATTAGGTTTGCCAGTCAATTGGTAGCAAACATGAATTAATTCAAACATCTTTGAGATTAATAATCCATAATTAATTAGAATTAATCATATTAATTCAAGTCAGGATTGGTTTATTAATTCATCAATTAATAAACCCATATTCCGCATATCATGAGCGGTATCTAGCAACACATAATGACCACCCAAGAGTCTAGAAAGTCAAGTGGCTTGACATGAACCCTTCAATAACAAATTATAGTGCAATTAACTCCTTTCACTATACAATATCTCATTCGGTTTGGAGTACGAAATTAGTGCCAACTCCTTCCAGAATATATTAATTCTGGCCCAAATATAATAGTACTTGTACCAAGAACCCACTACTCTAGATGTGTATCAATTGGAACTGTTTCCAATACACAGTCGCCTTGGCCAAGGACTTCTCGAGTAGTAATTCCTACAAGTGGCTATGAGATATTTGCCCGTACTATTAGGAGTGATAAATCCTTTATTGACCCTCTCAACTACTTTCATTTACCTTACAATGTACTTAATATCCATCCCATAGGCGACCCTCAATCAGGCTCCAGATATTGGAATCAAAGCACAATGCTCAGCAAACAAAATATCTTGGAGATCTCAAGTCTAATGATACTTGCACATTTGCTATATTGAGATTATATCATTGGCCCTAAATAGTTATCCTAGTGATTATCTCATAGCTAAGTCATCCAATGTACTTGTTCTATTAACAAGCATCCACGTGTTAACTTTGAGTATCTCAATACTCACGGATATGAGAAACACCGCCTGATTGAATTAAGTAGTCTAACACATGCTAGTCTTAACGCATTAATGATGTCCTATCTCATTAATACTATGACTAGGGACTATTTAAGTACTAACACTATACAGTGTAATAGGAATCTCATATCATGATCTCTATCATGATTTCCTTAACACAGTGTTGTACTAGGGACTTTATCTAACAGTTATATTATACAAAAGTAAATAAAAGAAATTGTAAGATAAATAATACTTTTTATTAAATAAAATGTGTCATATACAATGTACAAGTGATTTCCTCTAGGGCATAACACTAACACAAATGACCTAGATGAAAGGGAAGAGACATTAGACTATGTATATGCACATAGAATGCATTTAATTTGGTCTTTAATTAAATGTGTATTTAACCCAATATTTTCTTCAAATTAATAGCCCCTACTATTGACTCGGTAAAGCCCGTTGGAAGTTTTCCTAGTGGACCGGTATATACAAATTCTTTAAGAATGATCTTATGTATGCCCAACAAACCACTCTTAAATTCAATGGTAGGTATCTAATACCAATTACATTAAATATAACTACCAGATCGTTTGGTAATTAACATCTTTTAATCTTAAAGAATTTAGTGCTACCCCAAGTTAGCCTCTAATATTCTTTATGCTTGGGTATGCCCAACCAGGATAAGGATATTAGTTAAATCCAACCCGATAATTAGGAATCATATTCTATAGTTTGAACATGCTCGATGTAGAGTAAGCTTTGGTATGCCTAACAACCTAGTCTCGAAAAAGAACTCTAATTCTTTTTATATTAACGGAAGGTTTAGATTTAATATTGTTTGAGGGATTTTAATTATTTAGTTAGCAGTCTCATCGTTTGGCATACAAAATATCAACACTTTGACATAATTGTAATAGACTCAATTACATGGCTTGGTTATGGACTTTACTAATTTAATTTCCTCTAGCCAAGTAGGAAATTAACTATGGTCAAACCTATGTGTATGTGCATTATTTGAGAAGAAAGTCTTACAATTTTCTTACTTTGTGCTTAATTTCCATCTCCATAATTGTGTAAAACAATTTCTAATCCTATATAACCTATGTAATCTTATTATATATATTCGTAATGAAGAAACCTCGAGTTACATTTGAGGGGATTTAGAAGGGAAGAGAAATTACAAGAGAATTGTAGAGAAAGGCAGGACACGCAGGCCCTATATATTAAAAACAAATCTTTCAAATGCATAGCACAATTTAAATTAATCAAATTAATTTAGCCTAAGTCCACAACCAAGCCAACATGCCAATATCATGCTTAAAGAACATTAAGCAATTTATACACACACACACACACACACACACACACACACACACACACACACTATTAAATTCTAAAATTAATATTTTTGAAATTTAATTAATTAGTCCCAAAATCAAATTCTGGGAAAACTCTTGTGGCCTTTTTGGAAGAAAATATTTCAATGGGTCCTGTAGGAATTAATAGGAAAGCCAGTGGTGAAAAAGCATAATTTTTTTTTTTTAATTTAAAAGAGGATCCGACCGTGGCTAAGCACAAGCTGCGATCCGGCCATGGCTATGCTCTAGCCACACGCGGCTTGTGCATAGCCGGGCACGCCTCCACGTGGTTTCTTGTTGTTTTCCTTTTTTTCCTGGTTTATTTATTAATTGGAAACAATTTCCAATTCAATCAACATGTACCAATTTTGCACAGCAATAGGAAACAATTTCCTATTGTTTTTCTAGATAGTACTATTCTATTTTAGAAACAATTTCCTTCATATTGTAGAAATAGTTTCCACAACTTTCATTTTTTTTTCAGTTTTTCTTTCGCAAATTACAGAAACCTTTTCTATTTAATGAAACTTTTGATGAAACAATTACAGTTAATTGCACAAAAGTTTTGCAAATCCTTTCTATTGAAACAATTTCAATAATTAACATGCTAAGAAAATATATAACCCACATAATATGAATTTTCAAAATTAAAATTTGTGTAAACAATTTTCATGGATCCAAAATTATTTATGAAAAAAATTCATAACATAAACATAACCTATAAAACACATACAAAATGTCTCTGATACCACTGTTAGATTTCAATCATGCAAACCAGTTTACATGCAACGGAAAATTAAAACGAAATCTATGCAATAGGATCACTCGTGTGTAATTAAATGAATTAAGAAAATGAAGAAAATTTAGTTACCTTAACAACATTGCTTTTAAAATTTTCCTTCCATGTGAATCCTTTTCAAAAGTCGATCCAATCGAGGCACCAAAATTCCAAGCGTAAGAATTTCTCTAATATAGTCCACACAAAGAATGTACTCAAGAATCACCAAAATCTATGCTAGTAGAATAATGTATGGTGGCTATATGATTAATTTAATTGTAGAAGAGAAGGACTTCTTCTTTACAAAAGGATGAAAAGAAAAACTCTATTTTCGCTTGTGAAAAAGGAAAAAGAAAACCTACAGTTGCGTTCTCTAAAACCATGTCCAGATTAGTGCCCAAAAAAAAAAAAAAAAAAAAACACACACACACACACACAAATATATATATATATATATATATATATATATATATATATATTGGTCAACCACCTTAATACACGGAACAAACCCTTTTCGTCTGTTTCCTAAATGTTTTAGGAATTAAATAACTGAACTTTTCTTGTCCTTTCATTATGGCAATGGAATTTTCAGATTGCTATTAAGCCTACAAGGTCTTGATAATTACAATTTAGCCCCAAGAATTATAACTACTTATAATTCGCTCCATAAAGTTATTTCTTCCAATAAATTAACCATATTATATTATCAAATAATATTTTTAGTACCAATTCCTCTGTTGTGTGTGACCTAATAGGTTTTATAGTCGATTGGTAGCTAATATGAATTAATTCTATCACAACAGAATTAATAATCCTTTTAATAATTAGAATTAATTTATTAATTCTAATTTCAAATTAAATTTATTAATTCTATAATTAATAAATCCATATTTAGTAGATCATGAGTGGTATCTAGCAAGATATCACGACCACCCAAAAGTCCAAAAAGTCAAGTTACTTGAAATGAACCATTTAATAGCAAAGCATTAGTACAATAAACTCATTTTACCATACAATATCTCATTCGGTTTAGAGTATGAAATTAGTGCCAACTCCCTCGAGAATATTAATTAATTCTGGCCCGAATATTTTAGTACTTGTTCCCATAATCCATTACTCATCATGTGTATCAATTGAAACTATTTTCAACACATAGTTGCCTTAGCCATGGACTTCTTAAGTAATGATTCCTAAAACTGGCCTCGAGATATTTGATTATACTTTTAGGAATGATGAATCCTTTGTTGACCCTCTCAACTACTTTCGTTTACTTCACGTTGTACCCAATATGCATCATATATGCAGTCTTGTACGAACTCCACAGATTGGAATCAAAGTACAACACTTAGCAAATGAAGTCCTTGGAGTTCTCAAGTCTCAAGATACTTGCACATTTGCTATAATGAAATTCTATCACTAGTACTATATAGTTATCTATGTGATTATCTCATAGTTAGTCATCCAATGTACTTGTTAAAATAACAAGCATCCACATATTAACTTTGAGTGTCACAATACTCACGGATGTAAGAACCACCGCTTGATTAATTCAAGAAGTATAACACATTCTAATCTTAGCGTATCAGTGATGTCCTATCTCATTAATACTATGACTAAGGATAATTTAAGCACAAATACATTTCAGTATAGTAGAAATCTCACATAATGATCTCTATCGTGATTTTCTTTGAACAGTGCTATACTTGGGACTTTAATTAAACAGTTTTTATACAAAAAAACATATAAAACAAATAAATTGAAAGATAAAGAATGCATGTTATTGATTTAATGTACAAAATACATTATACAAATAATTACTTCTAGGGCACAATCCTAACAGTTTCAAGGAAGAATTACTAGGCTTACACGGTTATAAATGATTTGTTTTTCACTTCTTTGTAATTCATTAGCAATTTAAGTTTTAATTATTTTAATTGTATTTAGAGGATAGTTTTGGATTCATAATTTTGTATTGATTTTAGCTATTTGATCAATTGAATTATTATTCTTAGTATTTAGTTACTTACTTTTATTGGATGGGTTAATTGATTGTTTCTTCCCTTTAATTAACTTGAGAAAGGAGATTAGAAGTATTTGTAATCTAATTAATTCTATATTTGTTTTCTTGGTTAACTTAGGAAAGGAGGTTAAGAATTGAACCTGAATAATCAAAGGTTAATTAAGGTCACCTAGAGCATAGGGATATTGATTGATTTTATACTTTGATAAGCTTTATATTGTATAAAATCTCATACAACCTCTCATAATGTGACACATGTTCCTATCCACCAATCACATAGCACCACACATCCAAGTTTTTACCTGCATTTCTAATTTTTTTTTTCTCAGAAATGGCCAAAATCGGGTCCAGATTAGAAAAATATTTTATTTCACCAATCAACTCCAAAAATTTCACTAAATTCATTGGTAACACTTAAATTCTTCAATTCCTTCTCTACTTGGTCAAATTTGCTGCCAAATTCGCGGGTGCTGTCAAAATAAAGAAAATGCCCCCGATACCCCGGGTAGTGTAATTCGCACCAAAACGTGCGTTTCATTGCACTGATCAATTTCTCTTTTTAGAGTACCCTTAAATTTTTATTTTGTTAATAATAATAGCTTTTCAAAAATTTAGGGTACAAGTAGAACAAATTCAATAATTACATCTGGGTCCCGACAAAATATTATTCTACCAAAATATTCGTCTTATTACACCGATCAACTTTTGTTCTGGATATCGATACAAATTCTCGTCCTATTATAAATAATAGCTAATTGAAAGTAAAAAGGTGAGGTGTTACAGAAGATGGATCATTAGAGGTGCAACAACAAAAGTTACTTAGAGACCATAAAGGAAAGGAAGGTAAAAGAGAAGCCTGTAGGTACTTCGACTTCTACTCCTGGTATTTTATGATTAAGATCAACATTACTTTTAATAATGAGATATGGATATTAGATACCAGATGTGGATCTCATTTGTGCAATAATTTTTAAGGACCAAAGAGAAGTAAGAAACTTTAGAAGGGAGATGTGGACCTATGTGCTGCAAATGGAGCAACGGTAGCTGTTCTTGCTGTGGCGACTTATCATTTATGTAAAACTCCACCTAAACCTACCTTAGAATTAGAAGGATAGGTTGCATTCCATGTCATATTGCATAAAAATATATTTATTGGATGAATTTTTGTCCCTTAGAATTGTTATATATGGGTTATATGGTTTATTTGTGCTTGTTGAGTGTTGAGGGTATTTAAGGAATTTCACTTGAGGATGAATTCGGAAGACGTTTGAAATTTAGAAAGGAAGAGAATTTGGTTGGGAAAATAAAAGCAAGAGTTGTTGTGGTAAAGTGGATAGAGCTTTGTGATTTAATATCTAAGGTCTTGAGTTCAAATCCCATCACCTAAGTTTTATTTTTAATTATCCAAACCAATGTTTGAATTTTCTTCTTACATTCCATAAAGCTAGGAATGTTGTCTTAGGGAAGACACAATGGTAATGTCTTAACAATGTGATCTTGTCCTAAAAGAAATCTAGAAGAGTTCTAACCACCATCATTTTAACAACCTGTGTCCTAACCTATTAAATTCAAAATACAACCATTTCTTTAATTCTCCTAATTTCTTTATAAAATGTCCTGGACAAATCTTGGCTTCAATTTTTGAAAATTTCCAGCTCTTGTCATCGGGGATGGCCGGAATATAGGAGAAGAAATAGCTAGTCGGTTTTCAACTAAATCACCATAGCTTTACCTTCAAAGAACCATGCTTTGCTTGTTCTTGTTTTGGAAAAAATCTGGAATTTTTTCCAGAATTTCCTCTTGACTGGAATGTCCGAAAAATGCAACCCAAATCCCATTCAATTTTTGCTAAACAATCAACCAATTTTGTATGAACAAGGGGCTGAAAATGTCTTGGAATTTTGCAGCTCTTGTAACCTCACCAAACTAGAAATTTTCCAACAAGCTACCAAGTGTTTGACCATGGAGATTGAGCAACCAATCCACGCATAAGAACACCTGAAATTTCCCTCCTTCTTCTCCAAGATGGTGGCTGGAAAACCACCATTAATGGACCCTTAAACACTCCTAAGTTTCAGCTACAAATCCATTTTAAAATGGTCTAAAATTCTGCTCACAAATACTTCCATATCCTAAGAATTCTTGTATCTAAACCCCATAATTTTTCCAGCTTGCTTAGCAAAGTCAAGAATTGATTTCTTCCTCAATTCTCTTCAACATTTCGGCCACCTTGAAGCCATGGACTGAACACCTTGTCTTTTTCATTTACCCTGGCCATTAGAGCTCCATTAACACACCTCAAACCACTTCTAACTTTACTCCATTCAAAACTTTTCAAACTTGAAAATTAAATTTCAGTTTTTACTCCCTTAAACTCTCACCTAGCTAGATGATTAAACCAGAATTTTTCCCTCTCTTGTACAGCCATTTTGAACCAACTATAAGGCTCAAACAATCCACTATTTCACAATCAATATATAGCTAGGCTAGCCACCCACGATTGAAGGACAATAAACCTTCAAGAAGAAAACACTATTAACAAATCTTCTACCTCAAACACCTCCACTTTTCCTCATTTTGAAATTCAAACTAGCCAACTCTTTCTCTCCCCCCTAAGATAACTGAAACACTATCTTCCTAGCAACGCCATTCGGCCATCACTCACTAAGCACACACATATCATTTTCTCTCAACTTTCTCTTATGTTCTCAAGAACACCAAGAACACACACTAGCCTTCTTCAACCTTTAGATACTTCTATTCATTCCAAATCACTCCAGAATCCCTCAAATAAACTAGAATTCAACCAATACTCATCCATCACACTCCATAAAACTAAAACAACCGAAGTTGATCTCACCTTCGGATTAAACGTGCTTTTTGTACAAGAACAAGAAGAACATCAAGAAGGTAAATTCGAGCACCATGATCCTTCTTCACTTCTTCATCTCCATTTCATCATCATCATCATCATCATCTCTCTCTCTCTCTCTCTCTCTCTCTCTCTCTCTCTCTCTCTCTCTCTCTCTCTCTCTCTCTCTCTCAGCCGATCTATTGGTGGCCATTCTTGAACAACTTCAAACAAAAAAGGACTCTTCAAGCACCTAAGGATCTTCATTGGACAAGGCAACATCTTCAACTCGAACGATCATCAAACAAGTATTTCTTCCATGACCTTCTTCTTAAATTTTCAAACTTAAGGCTTCTAGATGATGAAATTAGTTTGTTGATCTAATATTAATGGGATGGAGATATGTATATGGATAAAGAGAATAACTCTAAGACATAAAGATTGAAATGAATATTGAGGCTTATGAATTATTGTTGGATTATGCTTTAGGATCATTGTATGTTCATTAGTACATTATGATTAAAGTCTTTATGTCACTAGTATGGATATTGTATAGAATGATGGAGATTATATCACTATTGTTTGATTATGCTCCCATGATATTATTTTTTACACTAAATCCCTTGATAATATTATTATTAGTTAGTATCACCCTTGTTGTGATGAATATTATTATAAGTCTACTTTTGGGCAAATTAGCATGTTATTTATTGGATATATGTGTGTACGAATATAATAAATTTTTGTACTAGTAAATTCACTACGGTCATTAAAAAAAATTATTGTTAGAGTTACTTTATACTACTACTATTATTATTAGTATTGTTAACATTATTATTACTATTATCAATACTATTAAATATCACTATTTTAATTTAATTTATTAATTTTGGTAAACCTCAATATTTTCATAATTAATAACTACCTAAAATATTATTATTTTAGATAAGCAAATAGTAGTATTTTCTTTATTAGGCATAAATAATAATATATCAAAGCTAATTAACATCAAATATCTTCTATATTCATATTATTATTGGTTGGTCTTACTAAAACTTTTATTTTCACTCATATATTATTTATAATAATAAATATTATTGATAATTGTTATTAAAATAATTTATTATTTATTATTAAAACTCTTTATAATTTATTATTAATATTACTTATTATTTGTTAATAAATAGTTAATATTATTTATTATTTATACCACCTATTTATATTGGCATATCAAATCAATCTTATTCTATAAAATACTTTATCAATTAATTTTAGAACCTAAGACATCATTGTCTTAACTTGTTGTTGTAGTAACTAGTTGAACTAAGTATGTTCGGTTGGAAGTTATTTATTTGAGCAAATGTTGTTTGGATATTGGGACTTATATCCTATATTTACCCCAAGTAGGGCTAGTTTGCCTTAAACCAACTTGAAAGGCTACTATGTCAAGGAAAAGCAAGTTGCATAAAGCTGTTTGAAGATCAAAATCACTTCGGCAAGTTAAAGCATGATGTATACATGGAAATGTACTTTGGATGCAATTATGGACAATTTTCTTTTTCTTTTCCATTCAATCAAACAATTTCAAGCAGTTTTACACAGAATGGTAAACTTTTCCTAAAAACCAACTTTGGCAAGAATTTTTCAAACCATAATTGCTAATTTGAAGAAAACATATTGGATGATTCTCCTTTTCTCAAAAGGGACAAATACAATGTAGAGTACTCAATAAGGGCAGACTATTAGAATTAGTCTTTGAAAGGATAGGACAAGTCACTCAGTAGGTGGCCACCTCTAAGGGGTGAGTCTTTCCCAGATAGGATGTCAATTCTGTAGATCATACTAGTCTGAGCTAGCCAATACAGTCAAGTGGGTGGTGTATTTTCAGAATGGACAACTGGTAAGTTTGGGTGTAAAGATGAAGGAGTATCTCTCCTGGTGAGCCGTACACCTACCTTGTGTCAGAATGCACAAAGTGTGGCATCCTGAACATTCTTTTATCATAATGCGCAAAGTGTGGCATTCTGAACATTCTTTTGTCATGATGCACAAAGTGTGGTGCCATGTCTATTTCTTTTAAGTGATTGCTTTTATTTTATACAATGTATGGCATTTAAAAGGAAAACACCACTCCTCACTTTGTGAAATTTATTTGTGATTTGCCTGCACTTTAATTTTATAAAAGTTTCTCAACTTGCATACATGAACTGTTTTACCTAAAGCACTCTAAGCACGCATGGGCTTACTGAGATTTATATCTCACCACCTTTTTATGACATGCTTTCAAGTCGATCCTGCTATAAAGATTATTGATTAAAGATTGCCTTTGTTTGAAGGCTTATTTTGAATGTATTTCAATTTTTTTGAGAGACTCTAGCAGACATTTATTTATTTTGAGACTTGTTCATGTATTGTTTTGAGTTGTAATAAGTTTAAATTTGGATCATTTCTTTCATTTCTTTTGTGAGTCCTAATTATAAAGATCCCTTGTCCTAAGGACGAGGCGACATCCCCAGCCCTAATAGGGTACATAAGTAGTGGGGTGTTACAATTGGTATCAAAGCCTAGGTTTAGGCAGCTATTGGTAATATTTGGATTTATTACATTAAGTTATATAATCTCTAGTACTAATCTATGTGTTCTATTTGTAGGATAGTTAGGAGATTCGCGTGCATTACTCGAGACTGACCTTTCATGTGTGGTAGAACACCTATTCTAGTTTCTGTAGTGGACCTATCCTCCTTGGAAATGGAACCCGAATCTGGGTTAGATTGGTTTGAGTTTGAGAGCAATGATAGTGAGATGGAGATTGAGATTTCCAACCCAAATATGTGCCTAATGATGGTAAGGAAGAGAAGATAGAGGTTGAGGTGGCTGCAATAGATTTACCCGAATAGGAGGGAGGTGTTGAGGATGTGCGGGTGGTGGACCCTCCCATACCAATGGTTGATTTAGTTTTAGATAGTGAGGCTGAGAAGGAAGCTCCTGATCTTGACTTAGGAGGTGGGGGAGGAGATGAGATAGGTGATGTTGATAGTGAGGGAGGTGAGAAATTAGGTGATGCTGATGATAAGGAAGGAGAAGCGATGGATGATTCTGATAGTGAAGTCAAAAGGGAGATGGAAGAGTCTGATAAAAAGGAGAATGAGGTAGTTGTGCCTCCTCGCATTCCACCAATAGGAGGGTTTGAAATTACCTTTTTTGGCTTTGACTTTGAGGAGTCCGGTCATGAGGGACCCAGTCAGAATAATAGACTCACCCGGGGTATGAGTGCACTTTGGGAATCAGTCATAGGGGTGAAGGACAAGGGAAAAGGGAAGGTAGAGGAGAGTCCTAGGAAGAGTGGAACTAATGCTTGTGCACTTAGGTTCAAATTGGGAATAGACTGCAAGAAGAAAAGAGAAGGATGGTTCGAAGAATCTACTTCCAACTACTCAAGTGACAACTATAGCAGCGAGAAGACTTAGTGGATTTGTGATGCAATTTATTGATTAGGGAATCTGTTTATTGAGTTCATAGCTTTATTTACTTTCTCGTCTATGAGTATCTGATTCCTGTAGAGGTATCATCTATGATATCCAATTTCTCTGTGTCAAAGTGTCATTTATTTTGAATAAAACTTTTGAGTATTTCACTTCTTAAAAAAAAAAATACTCTCATATATTTAATAAGTGAGCAAAAGTTGCATATGTTATCTTTGCATTATATGTTTGCATCCCTATGTATGCATGTGTCGACCTATCATTGTGCTGATGATGATTGAAGATGGCACCTAGACATAAAATTGCAGCAATAGGCAGATGAGCTAAAAGATCACTTGCAGCCAGATGTGATAAAAAAGCACAAGGAAGAGTAAGAGACACAACCTGAGGAATCTTCTAAGGTGACAGCTGGATAGGCCCGATTAAGATCCTATCACTGAATTTAGCCAGCTGAGGATATGTAGTTATTAGTGGAAATAAATTAAAGCCATGAGTGATGACCAAGTTAGTTGAGCAGAGAGGACGTGAGACCGGATGCAGCCATGGTGCTAGGTTAATTCTTTATTTCTCCTTAAAGAATATGCTCTTTTCTCTTTGTTCTGCATAGCCTATATATATTATGTAGTGTGCTATTCATTTGAGTATTGTTAAGCTACACCATAATAGTCGAATTTGTCAACTACAAATAGTTATAGATTTTCTTATTAATTGTTTATGCATTCCTCATTTTTCAAGGAAGTAGGGATCTATAGGTTTGATTTGCAAGATGAAATTTTGGCTGGAGAACTAAAATTTATCAGGAATCTAACTTATTTCTCTTTTGAGAATTATAGTTGCATATTAGATAAGGATTGATTATCGAAGCAAAGAGTTAAGTTGGTTATAGAGATTGAAAAATGTATTTTTGGGGATCAGATAGGTTTGATTAAATTTTTAAAGAGGTAGGTGAAGGAAGTGTGGAGCATAATACTAAGAGCGAAGGTTCATAAACTATTGTTCAAGGAATACTAAGGATATCTAGCCTGGTGTTGTAGCCTACGGGACCAAGTAGTAATGGTATAAGAAAATGATAGAATTTTAAAGCTAGGTATAGACCTAAGAATATTGAATATGTTGTTATCAAAAATATATATTGTTACTCCTAAGTTAGACTTGAGATATGGATATCATTAAGTGTGAATTTAAGAGGGGGATATAACTGAGATTGCAACTAATATTAGGGATAGGTACTAAGGACGGGTGGTAATGTCATACTGATTGACAAAAGCTCTATTGCTTATGGAGTAGATGCATAGGATTTCAATCCTACTTTGATAATTTTATGGTGCCTTTTGAGATAACACCTGATGTATTTTAAATGCCATTAAGGACATGGAACAATTGAAATTTGTGTTAGAAAGTGGAGAAATCCTAAAATTCCGTTAAGTTTGGTAAGTGAAAGTTTTGTCGAGTATAGTTCTATTTTTGGAATGAGCAGTAATCAAGGGCAGTTTTAAGATAGCCCTAGCCCAAGTAGAGGCTGCATGGGATATCATCAAGTATTGTATCCAAGCAGGATCTTAGATTTATTGAAAGATTTTAAACTAAGTACCTAGAGATAATAGGATCGATTTGGAAGTTTTGAGCTGTAGCGTATCCTCAAAATTGTTAGCCAGTCGAAGAGACTTATTTAGATATTGAAGGACATGTTTAAGGCATGTATACTAGACTTTGTTTATAAATAGACTGCATTCGTGACCATATAGAAGTAGGCCTGCAGTAATAATTACCGATCTTCTATTATTATGGCCCTATATGAAGTGATGCAAAGCCAGACATGTCAACTACAATTATAGTAGGGATAGATAGAAGATAGGCAGATTGTTAAATCTGGTAAAGTTCATGTTCAAGATATGGCAGACAAGGTAAAAGTAACAAGAGACGGTCTGAAGCAGACTCAGATATGGCGAAAGAGCTATGCGAATAATAGAAGGAAAAAGTTGGAACTGTCACCTATAGATTGGACTTACTAGTCATGTTATTGAGATTGCGAGACGTGTTTCATATATCTCAACTAATGATGTACGATCTTAATCCGAAGCATGTTTTAACAACAAGCCTTTGCTATTACAACCTGATTTGAGTTACATGGAGAAGCCGATTAAGATTCTAAATCAAAGCATCAAGACTCTTCGGAATAAGTAGACACCAAAGGTGAATCTGTTATAGGAGCATCACGATACACAAGAAGACAGCTGCATTATTACAACTCTTGCTAATACCATAATGAAAATGGGAGGAGGCAATGATGGACTTCGTCACTGGCTTGCCTATGTCAAAGACCCAAAATGATGCCATTTGGGTAGTGGTTAATCGACTGACGAAGATAGCGCACTTTATCCCTGTAAGTATGATAGGGGCTAAAAACACCATGCTTTTTCTAGTTATTTGAGGTTGATTTGAGATACATTTGTTGTAATAACTAGGCATATTCCTTCCTATTTGACATTTTTCTTGTAAAAAGTATTTTTGGCAAATTTGTATAGATTTAAGTTAAATTCGAGTAAAAAGTGAACAATTCCAGAATGTACCTGGTGCTAGGACCAGTCAAGGGACCAGACACTAGGTCCATACTAGTCCAATGGAGGAATTCGAGGCAAGCTTTAGGGGAAAACCATAACAGACACAGACCTGGCGCTAGGTTTGGCAAGTTTACCTGGCACCGGGTCCATGCTATCTGCCGAGAAGAACAGGCCAAAAACAAAGCAAAATAGAGGAAGAATAGAGTACACCTAGGGCCAAGTGGATCGAAGGTACCCGGCACCAGGTACGCTCTGGAGGCCGAATATTCTGTGCACGAAATTAAGATTTGTCTAATGATTTTGGTATTTTCCTAGTCTTACTCGGCCAAGACATCCTCAACCACGAATTTAGCATCCAAGAGGTCTATAAAAGCACAAGAAAACATAAGGATTTAGACATACGCATAGAGAATGGTGAATCCAAGAGCAAAAATTCGCAATTACTCATTAAATGAGAGATTCACCCAATCGATGAGGGTTGTTCAAGATAGTCTTCAAGGTTGAAGAAAGAGGCTTATTTATAAGTGCTTTCTTTTATCTTTGTCTTCTTTTCCTTAAACAATTATGTATTCAATATTTTTATTATAATTTAACATTACTTTAGGATTTATGATTTTATGTAAATTTAGTTATTTAATTAATTCTTTGTCATCTATGGTGTGTGATTACTTGTTATTAGTGGTTATTGATGTGAGTTCTTCTAATTAACTTGGGACAACGATGTTAAGAGTTTCATTGCATTGATTTCGTATTTGTCTAATCTTGATGGACTTGAGCGACAAAGTTAAGGTTATAGGACTAAATAATCAAAGATTAGTTGATTTCATCTCGAGCAAAGGGTTATTAGCTAATTTCATAATTATAAGAAATTGGGCTTAATGCATGTTTTTGTTATGTTGGCTTGATTAGCAAATCTATTAATTTAATCAAAATATAGGATTTTATAGATTGGGAAACAAAGTGGGATTTATTTAAGTAGATTTATGACTTGTGAAACGATTGAATTTTACTTTATATTCCTTCATGATGCCATGATGATAATTAGTTGAGAGAATTGCTAGCTGGTTCATTATCATGTGTTTTAGGATAATTTGCTAAATTGCATATTTTCATATCCTTGAGTCGTATATAATTCTTTGTTTTTCTTTTTATTATTTTCTCACTTCATTAGGTCGACTAAACAATGAATGAAAAGTGATTAGTGTATACCTATTTCTTTGATGATCGATACTTGTTAATTTCCTATACTATGCTTGCTATGAGTATACTTGTTCGTATGTGTATTTTGAAATTAATGTTTTAATTAAAACTTAACTAAGGGATGGATTTAAATTTGATGAATTTTACACACTCAAAATTTACGCATCAAGTTTTTGGCGCCGTTGCCGAGGAATAATATCATGAAAGCTTAGATTTTGCTGATTTAACCATATTTATATGTTTATACGTCTATATGTAAATATGTGAATATGTATATATGTTCCTTGTATGACTAGGTGCCATATTTTATTTTCTTATATACTTGTACTTTAATGTCTCTATACGTTGTAATTCCTTGTAACTTAATTTGTAAACATGTACCTGAACGAACTAACTTAATTTCATATTATGTTGTGTATATATGATACTAACACGTTATTTTGTATAGGTAAGATGGTGAATTGGGGCATGGGACGGTAACCTAACATATCTCATGGGAGGACATCTCAACCATCCGACTCTATTGTCATAGAAGGGGTGTTAGAAAAATTTGCCACCCATGTAACTAAATGTTTTTCTGAGATGGATAACACATTAGCAAAATTTAAGGACATGGTTAGAAATATGAAAGGAAAATTTGGTTTTTAAAAGATTTAGTGATAAAATCACCGTTAGGGGTAGAAGCACAACATGAATCAGCTGCCATTACACTAAGGAGTGGTAAGGAACTACCCGATCCCAGTACGGAACCGGTACCATATAAAGAAGATAGGTCGGAACTAACCCCTCTTGTTGAACCTTTTGAAAAACAAACTAAAAAACTAGATTTTTAGCCACTAGTACCTTACCCCACTCACACACACAAAGCAAGAAAATATGCATAATTTGACAAGTTTTTGAAATTATTTAAACAATTGCACATAAACATCCCACTTAGTGACGCCTTGGTGCACATGCCTAAATATGCAAAATTTCTAAAAAGTATGCTTGTTAACAAAAAGAGGTTAGAAGAATTATCTACTGTGGTTTTAAGTGAAAAATGCTCAGCTATCTTACAGAACCAATGGATTTTACCACGAAAAGAAAGTGATCTAGGGAGTTTTTCTATTCCTTGTCTTGTCGGGACTCTTATATTTTGTAATGCATTAGCTAATTTAGGTGATAGTATTAATCTCTTGCTACATAAAACTTTTAAAAAGCTAGACCTAGGTGAACCCAAGCCTACTAGGATGAGTATTCAACTTGCGGATAGATCTATTAAATACCCTAAGGGAATAGTGGAAGTTGTATTGGTTAAGGTGGATAGATTTATATTTCCTATGGATTTTGTTATTCTTGATATGGATGAAAATTCTAAAGTCCCTTTAATCCTAGGTCAACCTTTTTTAGCAACTGCCAAAGCTTTAATTGATGTTCATGGAGGAAAATTGACACTTAGGGTTGGGGAAGAGGACGTCATTATCAAAATCCACAAAAGCATGCCACATCCTAGTTCTTGTGTTAATTCTTGTTTAAGGGTTGATATTCTTGATGAACCTATCCTTGACTTTGTGCAGGAATCATTTGTCCAGGATTATATGGAACAATCCATTGCATATTTAGAAGACTCAGTTGAGAGCCAAAGGTTAGAAAATTTTGAGGAAATCGAAAGATGTAACTTAGGAAGGATGAAGTCATCCATTGAGGAACTACCGTAATTGGACTTGAAAGACCTCCTCGAGCACTTAGAATATGCATTTTTGGCAAATGGTGAAAAACTGCCTGTGAGGCCAAAGACCTTACTTATGAACAAAAGAGAAAATTGGTAAGTCTATTAGGAAAATATAAGGGAGTCATTGTATGAAAAATCACGAATATTAAGAGAATTAGCCCTTCTTTTTGTACTCATAGAATCTTGTTGGAAGAAGGAGCCAAACCCGCAATGCAACCCCAACATAGGTTAAACCCCAACATGAGTGATGTGGTAAAAGGTGGGGTGATTAAACTCTTAGATTTCGACATTATTTACCCTATTTCTTATAGTATTTGGGTTAGTCCAACACAAGTGGTACCAAAGAAGGGAGGAATGACTATGAGCCCCCAATGAAAAAAATGAGTTGATCCCAATGGCATTGGTAACCAATTAGAGGGTTTGCATTAATTATAGAAAATTGAATGAGGAAACTAGGAAGGACTATTTTCCTCTCCCTTTTATTAACCAAATGTTAGAAAGGTTAGTCAGATATGAGTTTTATTGCTTCTTAGATGGTTTTTTCAAATACTTTCAAATTCCCATAGTACCAGAGGATCAAAAGAATACTACCTTTACATGCCCTTTTGGTACTTTTCCATATCGACGTATGCCTTTTGGTCTTTGCAATAGCCCCAGAACATTCCAACGATGTATGATGGCTATTTTTGAAGGGCTTGTGGGAGACATTATGGAGATATTTATAGATGATTTTTCTATTTTTGGTGATTTTTTTTATTTGTGTTTAGCTAATTTGGAAAAGGCACTTCAACAGTGTGAAGAAACTAACCTCATACTTAATTGGAAAAAATGCCACTTCATGGTGCAATAAGGTATAATATTATAACACAAGATTTCAAGGAAATGTATTAAGGTTGATAGGGCCAAAATCGAGACAATTGAGAAACTCCCTCCTCCAACTTTTGTGAAGGCAATTCAAAGTTTTCTTAGGCATTCAGATTTTTATAGGAGGTTTATCTTGGATTTCTCAAAGATTTCTAAACCCTTTACTTCTTTGCTTGAAAAAGATGTTATTTTTTATTTCGATGAAAAATGTCTCAATGCTTTCAATGTGCTTAAAATGAAATTGATCAATTCTCCTATTTTAATTGCACCGGATTGGTCTCTTTATTTTGAATTAATGTGTGATGCAAGTGATTATGCAGTAGGCACAATGCTTGGACAAAGAACGAATAAGCACTTTCAACCAATTTACTATGCAAGTAAAACCCTTACGGCGGCATAAGAAAACTACACCACAATAGAGAAAGAATTTCTTGCAATAGTGTTAGCTTTTGATAAATTTCATTCTTATCTTATTTTGTCCAAAGTCATTGTGTATACGGATCATTTTGCCCTTAAGTACTTACTAAACAAGCATGATTCTAAACCAAGATTGATAAGATAGGTTTTATTATTACAGGAATTTGACTTGAAAATTAGGGACAAAAAGGGAGCGAAAAATTTAGCTACAAATCACTTATCATGGTCGGAAAATCCCAACCTTGAGCCATTGGCTGAAGGAGACATCAATGACACCTTCCCGGATGAACAACTTCTACCTGTTGATGGTGAGATTTCTCAACTATCTTGGTAAGCAGATTATGCTAATTACTTAGTTGTAGGAATTATTCCAGAAGATTTCAATACGCAACAAAAGAAGAAATTCCTCTCTGAAATAAAGCATTACTTTTGAGAAGATCCATACTTGTTCTAGTGTTGTGTAGATCAAATCATTTGAAGGTGTGTGGATTCCCTAGAAAGCATCAATATATTGAAACATTATCATGAAGGACCTACGGGAGACCACTACCAAGCTAACAAAATCGCAAGAAAGGTACTTAAGTCTGGTTTTTATTGGCCTACACTCTTCAAGAACTCTCACAAGTTTGTTCAAATTTGTGATAGGTGTCAACGTATAGGTAACATCTCTAATTCTAATGAGATGCCATAACAAAATTTTCAAGCTTGTGAAAATTTTAATTGTTGGGGGATTGATTTCATGGGCCATTTTCCTAGTTCTTTGGGTAACAAATACATCTTGGTTGCTATTTAGTATGTAGCAAACTGGGTTGAGGTGCAAGCCTTGCCTACTAATAATGCACGGGTTGTTGTAAAATTTCTAAAAAACTTTTCACCCGATTTGGAGTACTTAAGGTGCTCAATAGTGATAGAGAAACCTACTTTTGTAATTCCTAATTAGATAAGGTTCTCAAACATTTAGGGGTTACTCATAAGGTGGCTACTCCCTATCAACCGCAAATTAGTGGACAAGTTGAGGTGATCAATAGAGAATTAAAAAGAATCTTGAAAAAGTGGTTAATCATACAAGAAATGATTGAAGTTTGAAGCTAGATGATACTCTTTAAGCTTATAAGACTGCTTTTAAAACTCCTATTAGTACAACCCCCTCTTGGTTGGTGTATGGGAAATCATGTCATCTACCAGTAGAAATTGAACATAGGGCTCGTTGGGCAATTAAGCTTGTCAATTTTGACCTTCATCTTGCAAGAAAAGAAAGAATGCTTCAAGTAAATGAATTGGATGAGTGGTATAATGATGCCTACCGTAATTCACAAATTTACAAAGAAAAATAAGCCGGTGGCATGATAGACATATTCATTTCCCCCATGAGTTTCAAAAAGAAGATAAGGTATTAGTATTTAATTCTAGGCTTAGACTTTTTCCGGGTAAGTTAAAATCTCAATGGTCGAGGCCGTATGAGATACATCAAGTTTGTCCATTTAGAGTTGTTGAGGTTTCTCACCCAATTAAGAGAATCGTTAAAATCAATAGAAGTCGATTAAAACCATATTTGGGGGAAGAACCTGGCACTTTAGAGCATCTCGACGTTACCTTTTATAATCCATGATTAGCCATTGATCCTTTGTACTTTGTTTTCTTTATCTTTTCCTTTACTTTATGTTATTTCTCTTTCTTTTTCTAGATTTACATTTTTCTTTGTTGTGTTTCTTTTCATTATATACCCTTATAACTTTTTTTGTAATGACTCTTCCTTGTGGTGGATTCAAATATGGTGGCACTATAATGTAATGGAAGTATCTTCTTTACTTTATCTTTCTTCTTTATTCATCTTGGTCTTCTTGGCTATACTTCCATTATTCTATTCTTGGCTATTGATGACAATGTCCAGTTTAAGTGTAGAGGGAAGAATGAGGTTGAAGAAGTACTTTTCATATCATTTTGTGAAAATTCTTCACAAAAATTTTAGTGCTTTTTATTGTTAAGTAAGGTTGTAATTCTTTTTCTTACTTGGATATGACTTTTGTCATTTATTAGGTGGATTTTGATGAAATTATTTTGTTGGATAGGATATTCTTCAAGACTTGAGAATTTTGATTAATCTTGTTTATGCATTAGTGTTTGAATGCTATTTGACCCATCTAGTTGAAATACAGAGGATATGATAAATATGGAAAGAGTTTATTGGCTACCTCTTGTATTATGAGTTTAAACGTTGCTAAGCTTTGAGTTATGATAAAAAATGTGAGTTGATAAAAAGATCTTTGAAAGGAAAGATTGTGGAGAATTATGAAAAAAAAAATTGATTTGAGTTGAAGAAAAAAAAACAATGAGTGGAAATAACACTATTGTTAGGTGAATTGAAAACTGCTCTTATTGATTATCATTTAAGACCTTTGGCTGAAAAGGGGGTCAATATAGGAAGAAGTAGCAAGTGAATTTGGTGCACTATCTTTAGCCTATCCCGAAGGCAAAAAGACAAGAAAGAGCAAAGAAAGAAAGAAAAAATTTGTGAGAAAAAATGATGGAATGATGACTATAAAGGGGGTCAATACAGTGTGTAAAGAGAAATCCATGCACTTGAGGCTATCAATTCTCTAAGTCATTGAAAAAATTTTGAGAGAAAAAAATTTTGTGAGTGTGTTCCTTACATCATGACTTGAGTGGTGCAATTTTTGGATTCATAATGCTTGAGTTGGTAGATGGCTTAACTTATTTGATTCATATTATATATATTTTAACTGAAATGGTGAAATAATCTTCTTAGACTAAGGTATACACTTCATTAATTTGACTTCAAGAGTTTTGTAATGCCTTCTCCAATATTTCAAAGTTTGAATTGTTTTCAAAGGGTATGAATGACAATAGTTATATCTAAAGTTTGAAGGAAATTATAATCCTTGGTTATGATGTAAAGAGTTTTTGGAATAGGTAAAAGCTTGTGTTTTCTTAATGATCTTTCTTGGACTAAAGTGTTTTGCTTAAGGAAAAGGAAATGTTCAAGTGTGGGGGTATGTGATCAGGCTAAAATCACCATTATTTTCCTAATTATTTGAGGTTGTTTTGATATACATTTGTTACAATAACTAGACATATTCCTTCCGATTTGACATTTTGGTTGTAAAAAGTGTTTTAGTCAAAATTGTGCAGATTTAAGTTAAATTTGAACAGAAATTAAATAATTTCAAAATGTACCTGGCACGGGGCCCAGCCAAGGGACCAGGCGCTAGGTCCATTCTGGTCTAACAGAGCAATTCGAGCAAAGCTTCAGGGGAAAATCAGAACAGACCAAGCGCCAAGTCTGGTAAGTATACCTGGCGCTAGGTCCATGTTGTCTGCCAAGAAGAACAGGCCAAAAACAGAGCAAAAACAGAGTGCATCTGGAGCCAAGTGGGTCGAAGGTACCCGACGCTAGGTACGCTCTGGAGGCCGAATATTCTGTGCACGAAACTAGGAAATGTCCAATGATTTTGGTATTTTCCTAGTCCTACTTGGCCAAGACATCCTTAGCCATGAATTTACCATCCAAGAGATATATAAAAGCACAAGAAAATACAAGGGTTTAGATATACACATATAGAAAATCCAAGAGCAAAAATTCACAATTACTCATTGAAGGAGAGATTCACCCAATCAAGGAGGGTTGTTCAAGAGAGTCTTCAAGGGTGAAGAAAGAGGCTTGTTTATGAGTGATTTCTTTTTTCTTTGTCTTCTTTTCCTTAAACAATGATGTATTTAATATTTTTATTATAATTCACTAATATTTTAGGATTCATGATTTTGTGTTAATTTAGTTATTTGATCAATTCTTTGTTATCTTTGGTATTTGATTACTTGTTATCAGTAGTCATTGATGTGAATTCTTTTAATTGACATAGGACAACAATGTTAAGAGTTTCATTGCATTGATTTCATTTTTGTCTAATCTTGATAGACTTGAGCAATGAACTTAAGGTTATAGGACTAAGTAATCAAAGATTAGTTGATTTCACCTCAAGTAAAGGGTTATTAGCTAATTTCATGCTTATAAGGAATTGGGCTTAATGTATGTTTTGGTTATATTGGCTTGATTGGAAAATCTGTTAATTTAATCAAAATATAGGATTCCATGGATTGGAAAACGAAGTGGGATTTATTTAAGTAGATTCATGACTTGTGAAATGATTGAAATTTTCTTTATATTCCTTCATGATACCAAGATGATAATTAGTTGAGAGAATTGCTAGTTGGGTCATTATCATGTTTTCTAGGATAATTTGTTAAATTGCATATTTTCACATCCTTGAGTTATATATAATTCTTTGTTTTTATTTTTATTATTTTCTCACTTTATTAGGTTGGTTAAATAATGAATAAAAAGTTATTAGTATGTACTTGTTCCTTTAAGGATCGATACTCGTTAATTCCCTATACAATACTTGCGATGAGTATACTTTCTCGTATGTGAATTTTGGGATTAAAGTTTTAATTAAAACTTAACTAATGAATGGATTTAAATTTG
This sequence comes from Voacanga thouarsii, assembly GCA_026120185.1. Taxonomy (NCBI): domain Eukaryota; kingdom Viridiplantae; phylum Streptophyta; class Magnoliopsida; order Gentianales; family Apocynaceae; genus Voacanga; species Voacanga thouarsii. Next base: position 1,221,227 of record JANUWF010001750.1, read on the forward strand.
ATGATTTTTATACACCCAAAATTTACGCATCAAAGTGTAAGGGACTTTATGGAGAAGTTAGCTCCGACATATGTACAGGAAGTAGCAAGTTGCACACAATACCCTCAAGTATCATCTCTGACCGAGACCCGAGATCTACATCGTGGGTTTAGGCAAAGTTTCAAATATCTATGGGTTTGATTTGAGGTCAACATGTCGGCACATAAGATGCCACATAGGAAGCGGAAAAATAGATGAACCCGAAATATCTCGACTAGAAAGAAAGATACGCGATGAATTTCGGGACAAAATTCTTTAAAGGAGGGGATGATGTAAAACCCCAACTAAACTTACCTTAGAGTTAGAAGGATGGGTTCCATTCCATGTCATATTGCATAAAAATATATTTATTAGATGAATTTGTGTGCCTTAGAATTGTTATATATGGGTTGTATGGTTTATTTGTGCTTATTGAGTGTTAAGAGTAATTAAGGAATTTCACTTGAGGATGAATTCGAAAGAAGCTTGAGATTTAGAAAAAAAAAAGAATTTGGTTGGGAAAATAAGAACAAGAGTTGTTGTGGTATAGAGCTTTGTGATTTAATCTCTAAGGTCTTAAGTTCAAATCCCATCACCTAAGTTTTATTTTTATTTATCCCAACCAATAATGTTTGAATTTTAATCTTACATTCCATAAAGCTAGAAATGTTGTCTTAGGGAAGACATAATGGTAATGTGTTAATAATGTAATCCTTTCCTAAAAGAAATCTAGAAGAGTTCTAACCACCATCATTTTAGCAACCTATGTACTAACCTATTTAAATTCAAAATACTCCTATTTCTTTAATTCTCCTAACTTCTTTATAAAATGCCTTGGATAAATCTTTGCTTGAATTTTTTAAAATTTCCAGCTCTTGTGATAGGGGATGGCCGAAATATAGGAGAAGAAATAGCTAGTCGGTTTTTAACTAAATCACCATAGCTTCACCTTCAAAGAACCAGGCTTTGCTTGTTCTTGTTTTAGTAAAAATCTAGAATTTTTTCCAGAATTTTCCCTTGGCTAGAATGTCCAAAAAATGCAGCCTAAATGCCATTCTATTTTTTCTAAACAATCAACCAATTTCGTACGAGCAAGGGGCTGAAAATGTCTTGGAATTTCACAGCTCTTCCCACCTCACCAAACCAGAAATTTTCCAAAAAGCTACCAAGTGTTTAACCATAGAGATTGAGCAATCAACCCATGCATAAGAACACCTGAAACTTCCCTCCTTCTTCTCCAAGATGGTGGCTGGAAAACCACCATTTATGGACTCTCAAACACTCCTAAGTTTCAGCTGCAAATCCATTTTAAAATGGTTCAAAATTCTTCTCACGAATCCTTTCATATCCTAAGAACTCTTGTAGCTAAACCCCAGAATTTTTCCAGCTTGCTTAGCAAAATCAAGAACTAATTTCTTCCTCAATTCTCTTCAACATTTCAGCCACCTTAAATCCATGGACAGAACATCTTGTCTTCTTCATTTACCATGGCCATTAGAGCTCCAATAACACACCTCAAACCACTCCTAACTTTACTCCATTCAAAACTTTTCAAACTTGAAAATCAAATTCCAGCTTTTACTCCCTTAAACTCTTACCTAGCTAGATGAATAAACCAGAATTTTCCCCTCTCTTGTACAGTCATTTTCGGCCAGCTATAAAGCTAAAACAATCCTCCATTTCACAATCAATACATAGCTAGATTTGCCACCCATCATTGAAGGACAAGAAACCTTCAAGAAAAAAATACCATTAACAAATCTTTTACCTCAAACACCTCCACTTTTCTCTCGTTTTGAAATTCAAACTAGCCAACTTTCCCATAGGATAACCGAAACACTATCCTCCTAACAAGGCCATTCGGCCATCATTCACTAAGTACACACATATCATTTTTTCTCAACTTTTCCTTGTGTTCTCAAGAACACACACTAACCATATTCAACCTTTAGACACTTCTATTCATCGCAAATCACTCCAAAATCCCTCAAATCAACTAGGATTCAACCTATACGCATCCATTGCACACTCTATAACACTAAAACAACTTAAGCCGATCTTGAGGCTTCTAGATAATGAAATTAGTATGTTGATCTAATATTGATGGGATGCAAATATGTATGTGGGTAAATAGAATAACTCTAAGGCATGAGGATTGAAATGAATACTAAGGCTTACGAATTATTGTTGGATTATGCTTTAGAATCATTGTATGCTCATTAGTACATAATGATTATGGGCTTTATGTCACTAGTATGGATATTGTTTAGAATAATAGAGATTATACCACCATTGTTTGATTATACTCCTATGATATTATTTTTTACACTAAATCCTTTGATAATATTATTATTAGTTTGTATCACCCTTGTTGTGATGAATATTATTACAAGTCTATTTTTGGGGAAATAAGCATGTTATTTATTGGATATATGTGTGTACGAATATATATAAATTTTTGTACTAGTAAATTCACTATGGTCATTAAAAAAAATTATTATTAGAGCTACATTTTACTACTATTATTATTAGTATTATTAAAATTACTGTTATTATCAATACTATTAGATATCACTATTTTTATTTAATATATTAATTTCGATAAACCTCAATATTTTTGAAATTAATAACTACCTAAAATATTATTATTTTTATTAGATAAGCAAATTGTAGTATTTTCTATATTAGGCATAAATAATAATATATCGAAGCTAATTAATATCAAATATCTTCTACATTCATATTATTATTGGTTGGTCTTACTGAAACTTTTATTTTCACTCATATATTATTTATAATAATAAATATTATTGATAATTATTATTAAAATAATTTATTATTTATTATTAATATTATTTATTACTTATTATTTATTATTAAAACTATTTATAATTTATTATTAATATTACTTATTATTTGTTAATAAGTAGTTAATATTATTTTTTATCTCACCTATTTATATTAGCATATCAAATTAATCTTATTCTATAACATACTTTATCAATTAATTTTAGAACCTAAGACATTATTGTCTTAACTGGATGTTGTTGTAACTAGTTGAACTAACCATGTTAGGTTGGGAGTTATTTATTTGAGTAAGTGTTGTTTGGATATTGGGACTTATACCCTATATTTACCCTAGGCAGGGCTAGTTTACCTTGAACTAACTTGGAAGGCTGTTGTGTCAAAGAAAATCAAGAGATCAGGTAAGTCCTTACATACAGCTGTTTGAATATCAAAATCACTTCGGCAAGTTAAAACATGATGTATACGTGGAAATGTACTTTAGATGTAATTATGGATAATTTTCCATTTCTTTTCCCTTCAATCAAACAATTTGAACAAGCAGTTTACACAGAATGATAAACTTTTCCTAAAAATCAACTTTGACAAGAATTTTGCAAACCATAATTGCTAATTTGAAGAAAACATATTGGATGATTCTTCTTTTCCCAAAAGGGACAAATACAACGTTAAGTACTCAATAAGAGTAGACTACTAGGACTAGTCTTTAAAGGGTCAGGATAAGTTTCTCAATAGGTGGCCACCTTTGAGGGGTGAGTCCTTCCCAAATAGAATGCCAATTCTGTAGATCATACCGGTCCGAGCTAGCCAGTACAGTTAAGTGGGCTGTGTATTTCTGGAATGGACAACCGGTAAGTTTAGGTGTAAAGATGGAGGAGTATCTTACCTAGTAGGTCATACACCAATTTTGTTTCAGAATGCACAAAGTGTGGCATCCTGAACATTCTTTTGTCAGGATGCACAAAGTGTGGCATCCCAGAATATTCTTTTATCATGGTGCACAAAGTGTGGTGCCATGTCTATTTCTTTTGAGTGGTTGCTTTTATTTTATAAAATGTATGGCATTCGAATGGAAAATGCCACTCCTTGCTTTGTGAAATTTATTTGTGACTTGCCAACACTTTACTTTTATAAAAGTTTGTCAACTTGCATTCAAGAACTGTTTTAGCTTAAGCGCTCTAAGCACACACGAGCTTATTGAAATTTATGTCTCACCACATTTTTATGACATACTTTCAGGTCGATCCTATTGTGAAGGTTATTTATTAAAGATTGCCTTTCTTTGAAGAGTTATTTTGAATGCATTTCAATTTTTTTGAGAGACTCTAGCAGACATTTGTTTATTTTGAGACTTGTTCATGTATTATTTTAAGTTTTAATAAGTTTAAATTTGGATCGTTTCTTTCATTTCTTTTTGTAAGTCCTCATTATAAAGATACCTTGCCCTAAGGGCGGAGTGACATCCCCAACCCTAATAAAGTACGTAGGTAGTGGAGTGTTACAATTTACACTTGTCTTCTAGATTGATTCTAGAACTAGAAAACTATTATTTTGTATCAATTTTACTTAAAAAAAACATTATCTCAGTTGCTTATTTAGATTTACATGGATTTTATTTAATTTTTAAGAATAAAAGTACTGCAACTTTGATATCCTTTATAGTACTGCAACTTTGATGAATGATTTGTATGTTCTAGTCATGAAAAATCAAGTTCTCAATATAAATAATAAGAAATAAAGAAACTCAAACCCATCTTACTTATGGCATTGTCATTTAGGCCATGTAAACAAGAATCGCAATTTCAAGTTACACAAATATGGTAACTTAGGCTCATTTGATTTTAAATCATATGAAACTTATGAATCTTGCGTACTAGGAAAAACAACTAAAAACTCTTTTTCTAAGAAAGGGGAAATGGTTATGCAATTTTTGGAACTAATCCATAATGATATATGTGGACCAATAAAATTACAAGAAAGAAAGGGTTATCAATACTTCACAACCTCTATCAATGATTATTCATGATTTAGGCACTTGTATTCAATAAAATTGAATTTTGAAGCCTTTGACAAGTTCAAAGATTTCAGGAATGAAATAGAGAAACAACTTAGTAAAAATATCAAATCTCTAACATCTAATCGAGAAGGTGAATACTTAGGCCAAGAGTTTCAAAGTTATCTTAGAGATAATAGAATATTCTATTAATGGACTCTATTGCATACACCTCAGTATAATGGTGTTTTTGAAAGAAGAAATCGAATCTTATTAGATATGATTCAATCCATGATGTATTTTCTAGACTTACTAAAATCGTTTTGGAGATATACACTAGGAACTACTATTTATATTTTAAATAGACTTCCATAAAAAATGATTGATACTACCCCATATGAATTATTTTTTGGTAAAAGGCCAAAACTAACTCACTTGAGAATTTAGGGATGTCCTACCACTTACAAGAAAGTTCTGAAAAGTTCAGAATTTAACAAACGGCTTGAAGCCATGAAGTTAAAAATAGATTCTATGTATGATAACCAAATTTGGATTTTAGTTGACCTACCCCAAGTGGATTTTCAAGAAGAAAACCGGCATGGATGATAAAGTAATTATCTATAAAGCATGATTGGTTGCAAAAAGTTATCGTCAACAACAAGGCATTAACTATAACGAGACTTTTTCACCAGTGGTAATGCTAAAATCCATTAGAATACTCCTAGCACTTGCCACTCATTATAACTATAAAATTTAGTAGATAGATGTAAAAATAGCTTTCCTTAATGAAAATCTGACTAAGGATGTATACATAATACAACTTGAGAGTTTCATATCCAAATATTACACTAGGGTATGTAAGTTGCAAAGGTCCATTTATGAACTTAAGCAAGCTTCTAGGAACATCTGTTTTGATGAAACAATTAAAGAATTTAGTTTTATACAAAACATGGATGGACCTTGTGTGTACAAGAAGGTTAGTAGAAGTGCAACTATTTTCTTATTACTATATGTAGATAACATATTGCTAATAGCAAATGATGTCTGATAGGGGCTAAAATCACTACTATTTTCCTAATTATTTGAGGTTGTTTTAAAATGAATTTGTTGTAATAACTAAGTATATTCCTTCCTATTTGACATTTTCCTTGTGAAAAGTATTTTTGGCAAATTTGTGCAGATTTGAGTTAAAATCGAGCAGAAAGTGACCAATCCAGAATGTACCTGGCGCCAGGCCCAGCCAAGGGACCAAGCACCGGGTCTATTTTGGTCTAGCAGAAGAATTCAAGCAAAATTCAAAACAAAAGTAGATCAGAACTGGCGCTAGGTCTAGCAAGTGTACCCAGCGCCAAGTCTGGCAAGTGTACCTGGTGCCAAGTACATGCTGTCTGCCAAGGAGAATAAGCCAAAAATAGAGCAAAAATAGGGGAAGAACACAGTGCACCAAGCGCCAGGAGGCCCGACTGTACCCGACGCCAGGTACACTCGAGAAGGTGAATATTCTGTGCATGAAATTAGGAATTGTCCAATGATTTTAGTATTTTCTTAGTCCTACTCGGCCAAGACTTCCTCAACTACGAATTTAGCATCCAAGAGGCCTATAAAAGCACAAGGAAAACACAAGAATTGATATATATATATATATATATATATATATATATATATATATACATAGAAAGAGGTGTATCCAAGAGCTTAAACTCTCAATCACTCCTTGAAGGAGAGATTCAACCAATCAAGAAATATTGTTCAAGAGAGTCTTCAAGGAGGAAGAAAAAGGCTTGTCTATGAGTGCTTTCTTTTACTTTTGTTTTCTTTTCCTTAAACAATCATGTATTCAATATTTTCATTGTAATTTGACATTATTTTTGTGATTCATGATTTATCAATTAATTTAGTCCTTTGATTAGTTCACTATTTATCTTGGTATTTGATTATTTATTTTTCTTCCGAAGGTAGTTGATTGATTTTTGTTATCAACTTACTTGAACAAAAGGCTGGTAATGACTTTAATTAATTAGTTTCGTATTTGCTATCTCTAAACTTGCTTTAAAAAGGGGTTAATTATTTAGAACTTAGGTAATCAAATGTTGGTGGATGATTGCTAGAATATGGATTCATTGACTAATTTCATGTTTTAAATCACCTAGAATATTGGGGTTTATATGAGGATTGATTTTAGTGTATCTTTTAGATAAGTTAGTCGAGACAGAATATGTTCACTAATTTAACTAGAAGATAGTGATTCCATGAATTGCAAACAAAGTGGGTCTATATTAAATCCTTCATGAGACCAAGATAAAATTTATTGTGATATTGGCTAAGAGATTCATTATCATGTTTTTAAAAGCTTTTATCTAAATTGCATATTTTCACATCCTAGAGTTGTATATATTTCTTTATTTTTCTTATTTTTATCTTACTACTTTATTTGGTCAATTAAACAATGAATGAAAAGTTATTAGTGTGTCCTTGTTCCTTTGATGATCGATACTCATTAATTCCCTATACTATGCTTGTGATGTGTATACTTGCTCGTATATGTATTTATGGATTAATGTTTTAATTAAAACTTGACTAAGGGATGGATTGAAATTTGATGATTTTTATACACCCAAAATTAAAGCATCAAATTTTTTGCACCGTTATAGGGGAAAAATATCATGAAAGCTTGAATTTTATTGATTTAACCATGTTTATATGTTTATACGTAAATATGTGAATATATATATGTTCCTTGCATGACTAGGTGCTATGTTTTGTTTTATGGTAATTTAATGTCTCTATACGTCGTAATTCCTTGTAACTTGATTTGTAAACGTATCCTAAATGTCTAACTTGTAAATTTCATAATCTTACTATTTTCTATCTTATGTAGACCTTTCTCTTAGTTTAGACCCAATGATCCAAAGTCGATATAGTCGACCTTAATCCGAAAATCGAGAAAACTCTCACTAAGGTCCAAAAGGTTATAAGCAAAGGGTAAGGAAAGAAATGGAGGTAAATCAATCCAACAATGGTGGTAATGGTGGAGCTAACAGGCAGATTATGAATGACTTTGTAAAATCCGTAATCTCAGGTATGGGCTCTAATATTACGAGGCCTAGGATTGAGGCCAACAATTTTGAGATAAAACCCAATGTAATCCAAATGATCTAGCATATAGTTCAATTTGATGGGTTACCTAAAGAAGATCCCAATGCCCACCTTGTGAGCTTTCTAGAAATTTGTGATGCATTTAAAATGAATGGTGTTTCTAAGGATGCCATCAAACTAAGACTCTTCCCCTTTCCCTTGAGGGATCGAGCAAAATAATAGTTAAAATCTTTGCCTATCGAATCCATTACTACTTGGAATGTGTTAGCTAAAAAATTCTTGGCCAAATATTTCCCACCAGCTAGAACATCCAAACTTAGGACTGATATTTTTGCCTTCCAATAATTAGAGGCCAAAAACCTTTATGAGTATTAGGAGACGTTTAAGGAAATGTTGAGAAAATGTCTTCACCATAGATTTGAGTTGGGAATGCAAATGCAGATCTTTCACAGTAGGTTGAGCTTTGTTACAAGGTAATTAGTTGATGCATCTGTTGAAGGCTCCATCAATTCTAAAACCCTGGAAAAGGTATTTGATTTGATTGAAAATTTGGCTACGAATAACTATGCCCAGGGTAGTTCACGATCTAGAGCTCGTGCACATGGAGTACACAAGATAGATGCAATGGCTGCATTAGAGGCAAATGTGGAAGCACTTAAGTAGAAAATGGATCAATTGGTAATGCCTCCTCCCCTAAGGCAGGTCTTGAGTGTGATTTGTGATTTTTGTGGGGAAGAGCATCCAAACCATGAGTGCTAACATATGAAGTCTTCACAAGAAGCATTAAAACAAGTGGCGTTTGTAGGTAATGATCAGCAAGGTAATAATCCTTATAACAATACTTACAACCCAAGTTGGAGGAATCACTCTAACTTCTCATAGAATAATCAAAACCAACCTCGGCAAGCTTCTTTGAACTTTGGGATGCGAAGGACCCAACCACCACTGCCGTACAATGTCCCCACCAACTAAACCATCCTTGGAGGAGCTGGTCACCCAACTGGTAAGTGGAATGGAAACACAGTTCCAAGGAATTAATGCAACCACGAGAAACTTGAAGGCGTCCATGCACAACCTTGAAGGTCAAATTGGACAGCTAGCCAAACTCCTTGATGATTGTCGACCGAGATCACTTCTAAGTAACACGGAGACTAACGTACGGGACCAAGACCGTGGGAAACCGTGATTTTGAACTGCTTGAGTTTCTTTTGAACAATCTTTTTAATGCTCGTTTACTTTCATTTATTTGATTGTTAGAATGTAATCTTTTCATGAGTTCGTGTTTTTTTCTTTGCTTCCATTAAATTCTAATAAAAAAATAATAATAATTTTTTGCTAGAGCTGACCTAGCACCGAACCTAACCCGTGGCCCGAGCTGTTAGTGTTGTGCCCTAGAGGCAATCACTTGTACCATGTAGTATTTGTGCTTGAATAATCTCTAGTCATAGTATTAATAATATGGGACATTATTAATATGCCAAGACTAGCACATGTTATACTCTTAATTGGATCAAGTGGTGGTTCTCAAAATCGTGAATATTGTGATACTTAAGATTAATATATGGATTCTTGTTATATATAAACAAGTTCATTGGATGACCTAGCTATGAGATAATCACTTAAATAAGCTATTGAGTGTCAGTGATAGAATCTCGTTATAGCAAGTGTGCAAGTATCCTTAAACTTGAGATCTCCAAGGTATTTTGTTTATCGAGCATTATACTCTAATTCTAATCTTTGGAGTTTTACAAGGACCGTTTATGGGACGGATATTGGGTACAATGTAAAGTAAACAAAAATAGTTGAGAGGGTCAATAAAGGACTCACCACTCCTAATAGTAGGAGTGTACAGCTCAAGGCCACTTATAAAAATCATTACTCATGAAGTCTTTGGCCAAGGCGACTATGTATTAGAAATATTTTCAAATTTGATACACATATCAAGTAAAGGATTTTCTAAACAAGTACTAAAATATTTGGGCCAGAATTTATAATATTTTAGATGAAGTTGGTACTAATTCCATGCTCTAGACCGAATGAGCTATAATATGGTGAAAGAAGTTTATTGCACTGGTTATTTGCTATTGAAAGGTTCATGTCAAGCCACTTGACTTTCTGGACTTTTGGGTGATCAAGAGTCATTGACATATATCATTCTTGATCTGCTAAATATAAATTTATTAATTAGAGAATTAATAAATTAATCCTATATTTTATTTAGAATTATTAATTCTAAGGCTGTTGAATTAATTCATATTATGCTATCAATAAGACAAGGAAACCTAATAGATCACACAATAAATGTTTGAATGCTCAACATATATTATTTGATAATATTGTTTGGTTAATTAAAAGAAGAAAATATATTTATAGGTGAATTATAAATTTGTTATAATTTATGGGACTTGGTTGCAATTATATAAACTTCAAGGGTCCAATTGTAGACATTAGATCTTGAAGGACTTAAGTGCAATTAACACAAATCCTAAATACTATAAATATAGGAATTGTTCCCTTGTGAAGACGTTGAAAAATAGAGCAAGAGAGGCGGACGGTCCTTCTCTTTCTTCATCATTATTCTTCTCCAATAAAACCTAACCGCTCCTCTTCTAGTAGCATAGTTTTGAGCAAGCTTTGTGAGCAATTCCACCTTATGTGGATTACTGCTTGAGACAATCCTACTCTTGGACTGTAGTGGCACTTGGTGGATAATCAAAAGTAGAGGAATTGGTTCTTTAGTTGGCGCAAGAAAATTTTGTTTTCTACTACAGAAAGTAATCTTTGTTTCTTTCCTCTATTCTCATTTTAATTGCAAACACATGATCCTTGGGCTTAGATTTCATGGTTATTTTCGCTGCATTCTTATTTGATAAGCTTGATGAAATCCCAATAGTGGTATCAGAGCCTTCATGTTTGTGTTTTAATAGGTCTTTAATCGCTTTGAACTCATTTCTAAGCATGTAACTGTATGATCGTGGTGATTGTTTGCCTACTACTGTGTATGGCATGTCTGGGTTTTCTAGTTTGAAGAGTCTCTGGGTCATTGAAAAATGGTTGGGAAGTTATTTCCATGTGGGTCTGTTTTGGCATTAGATTTTTCTGCAATCAAGATTTTGATTCAACAATTTGGATTGTTGTTTAAATTGTGATGTAGATTATAGTTGGTAGTTAATATTGATTAACAATGCTTGATATCAAAATTGTTTTGAACAATTTAAAAATCTCGTTGCTGTTCATGAAAAATTTGCAGAAAAATTGGGGGAATAAGATGAATAGTAGTATTTTTCCGCCTCCATAGCATACCTGGCGCCCAGAACGTTCGACCCACCTAGCGCCAGGTACACTCTATTCTTCCCCTGTGCATACCTCCAGAGCAAACCGGGCGTCAGGTACCTTCTATCCACCCGACGCCAGGTGCACTCTATTCCTGCACTGTTTTATAAAAAATATATATATATATATTTTGAGAATAGATTTTTTTTTTATCTTTTATAATTTTGAGAATAGGTTCTAATAATGATTAGAATGTATTTGAAACCCATGATTTTGGATTAACATATTTTTAAAATTACATATAGACCCATAATTTTTTTAAAAATTTAATTTCAGTCCAGAACTTTCTAAAATTTAATTTTGGACCCAGATTTCTCCAAAATACTGATTTTGGATGATTGTGCATTAGATGTTTTATGCTGTATTTTAAGCACATTTTATTGGCATGGTGGATAGTTGTGGGCTAAGACCAAACATATCTGTTCATGCATCTTTATCACTTTGTTTTAATTAAATAGGGCCTGCACGTCCTGCCTTATCTCAAATTCTTATGTAATTCTCTTCTCATCTAACTCCCCTCAAATATAACTCAAGGTTTCTTCCTTTAGAAAATTATGTAATTAGTTTATATAGGTTGGATTGAGGTAAAAATTTATTTACAAGATTTTGAAGACGACAATCAAAACGAAGCAAAATGGAAAGACATTCTACTTAAATCATGCATGAACACATAGGGTTGACCATATTAATTTCCTACATGGCTCGAGAAAATTAATTTAGAAAGTCCATAACCATGCCACGTAATTGTTTATTACCATATTTATCAATTTATGCTGCTTATTAATAAATTATATGCATGCCAAACGATGAGACAACTAAAAAGAATAAATCCCTTAAATAATATTAAATCTAATGCCTTTTATTAATATAGTAAGAATGAGAGCTCTTTTTTAAGACCAAGTTGTTGGGCATACCCAAACCTACTTGACATTGAGTATGTTCAAGCTATGGAATTTAATTCTTGATTAATGGGTTGGGTTTAACTAATTTATTTATCTCGGTTAGGCTAACCCAAGTATAAAGAATATTAGAGACAAGGTTGGAATAGTATTAAATACTTCAATGATTAAAAGATGTTAATCACCCAATGATACAGTAGTTACATTTGATGTAATTGGTATTAGATACCTACCACTGAACTTAAGAGGGGTTGGTTGGGCTAATCCAAGGTTATTCTTAAGGCATTTGGACACTGGTCCACTAGAAAAGCTTCCAACGGGCTTTCCCGAGTCAATAGTGAGGGCTATTGATTTGAGTAAAATAGTAGAATAAAAATATATTTAATTAAAGACCTAATTACTTGTATATCATGAGCATATAGATATTCTAATTACTTTATCTTTACATCTAGGTCACTTACATCATGTTGACAAACCTAAACCTATGTAGCATCTTGGAAACAAATAAGCTCACCGAATCAAACTATTTGGATTGGTATAGAAACTTGAGAATCGTTCTCAACTCGGAGAAGTTGCTCTACATGCTAAATGCTTCTATTCTGCCACCTCCAGCCCAAGATGCTCCTACTGATGAGCATTCTGTCCACAAGAAGCACAAAGAGGACAGTGACACTGCATCATGTATTAAGCTAGCGTCAATGACTCCGGAGTTACAAAAATAGCATGAGCGTATACATGCTCAAACCATTATCATCCATCTTAAAGAGTTGTTTGATAAACAAGCTAGAACTGAGAGATATGAGATCTCTAAGCAACTGTTCCGTTCTAAGATAGTTGATGGTGCTTCAATGGCCATTCATAGGTTGCAGATGCTGGGGTATATTGAAAAGTTTGGGTGGTTTTGTAATAGATCACGATTTAAGTGTTGACTTAATTCTACAATCATTACCAAGTAGTTTTTCACAATTTGTGATTCTACCACATGAACAATATTGAAACCACCATACCTAAGCTTATCAATCTACTTAAGACTGCTGAATCATCCATAAAGAAGGATGATAAAGAGATCTTGCTAGTAGGTTCTTCGTATTCTAAGAAGAAAGCTCCCAAAAAGAAGAAGAAAAATCCTACCAAGCCCAATGGAGGCATGAAGAAGAAGGAAGCAGCCACTAAAGGTCCATGTCATCATTGTGGCAAGATGGCCTATTAAAGGTGTAACTGCAAAGCCTACATAGAAACCGTGAAGGAAAAGAAGGAGAATGAGAAGCTTGCAAGCACTTCTACTTCTACTCCTGGTATGTTTATGATTGAGATTAATATTGCCTTTAGTAATGAGATATAGATATTAGATACCGGTTGTGGATTTCATTTATGCAATAATTTGCATGGACTAAAGGACAGTAGAATGCTGAAAAAGGGCGATATGGACCTGTGAGCTGCAAATGGAGCAAATGTTGCTATACTAACTGTGGGCACTTATCGTCTTAATCTACCTTTTGGATTAATTTTAGAACTTCAAAACTGCTATTTTGTACCAGTTTTAACGAAAAATATTATCTCAGTTGCTTGTTTAGACTTTTTTAGATTTTATTTAAATTTTAAGAATAAATGTTGTTCTTTTTCATTAAATTATATCTATTATGGTTCTGCAACTTCGGTTAATAGTTTGTATATTCTAGACATGGATAATCCAATTCTCAATATAAATGTAAAGAAACAAAGAAAAGATAACTTAATCTCATCTTACTTATGGCATTATCATTTAGGCCATGTAAATGAAAAACGCGTATCTAAGTTATACAAGTTGGGTGACTTGGGATCATTTGATTATGAATCATATGACACATACAAATCTTGTTTACTTGGTAAAATGGCTAAAACTCTATTTTTTGGAAAAGGAGAAAGAGCTAAAGAGTTATTAGAACTAATACATATAGATGTATGTGGCTCAATATCTATACAAGTAAGAGGAAGTTATCACTACTTTATAATCTTCATCGATGATTATTTATGATATGGGTATTTATATTTAATGAAATACAAGTCTGAAGCATTTGACAAGTTCAAGGACTTCAAAAATGAAGTAGAGAAACAACTTGGCAAAAGTATTAAAACTCTTAGATCTGATCGAGGAGATACTTAAGCCAAGAGTTTCTAAGTTATCTTAGAGATAATGAGATATTATCTCAATAGACTCCACCACATACATCTCAACATAACGGTGTATCTGAGAGAAGGAATCGAACCCTTCTAGATATGATACGGACCATGATGGCTTTTGCAGAGTTACCAAAATCATTTTGGGGATATGCACTAGAGACTGCAGTTTACATATTAAACATAGTTCCATAAAAAAAGGTTGATGTCACTCCTTATGAGTTGTTCTTTGGTAAGAGACCAAAGTTATCTCATTTAAGGATTTAGGGTTGCCCTGCTTTTGTTAAAAGGTAATGTCAAACAAACTTGCAAGTAAATATGATAAATGTATGTTTGCTGGATATTCGAAAGAATCCTTTGGATATTACTTCTATCTTCTTTCTAAAATAAATTTTTTGTTTCAAAACATACTATCTTCTTAGAGAATGAGCACATATTTAAAGGAGATAGTAGGAGCAAGCTTGAACTTAGTGAAGTTCAAGAAGAATAAACAAATATTGATCAACCGTCTGAACCCACACCTATTGATGAACATTCTAACACACAAGAGCCTCGTAGGTCGAGTAGGATATGAGTCGCACCTGAGAGACATGGATTTCTCATAAGTAAGCACGATGATGTATTGCTCATAGAAGAAGGTGAGCCTACTACTTACAAGGACATTCTAAATAGTTTAGAATCTGACAAATGGCTTGAAGCCTTAAAGTCAGATATAGATTCCATGTATCACAACCAATTATGGATTTTAGTTGATCTACCTGAAAGAATTAAGCCTATAGGGTGCAAATGGATGGATGGTAATGTGGTTACCTATAAGGCACATCTAGTTGCAAAAGGTTATCGACAACAGTAAGGTATTGACTATAATGAAACTTTTTTCTTTTTCACCAATCGCTATGCTAAAATCCATAAGAATACTCCTAGCACCTTTCACTCATTATGACTATGAGATTTGGCAAAATGATGTGAAAACAGTTTTCCTTAATGGAAACCTGATCAATGAAGTGTATATGACACAACCTAAAGGTTTCACATCCAAAGATGGCACAAAAGTATGCAAGTTGCAAAGGTCCATCTATAAGCTTAAGCAAGCATCTAGGAGTTGAAACATCCATTTTGATGAGACAATTAAAGAATTTAGTTTCATTCAACACATGGATAAACCTTGTGTGTATAAGAAGGTTAGTGGGAGTGTAGTTATTTTCTTATTACTTTATATAGATGACATATTGCTAATAGGAAATGATGTTTCCATTCTTCAATCTGTAAAGATTTGGTTATCCAAGATATTCTTCATGAAAGACCTTGGAAAAGCAACCTATATTTTGAGAATAAGGATCTATAGAGATAGATTAAGAAGGTTGCTAGATCTTTCGCAGTCTACATACATAGATAAAGTGTTGAAGAGGTTCAGCATGGATCAATCCAAAAGAGGATTTGTACCAATGACACATGGAATAAGCCTTTCAAAGTTGATGTGTCCAAAGACACAAGTTGAAAGGGATCATATGAGTAGAATTTCGTATGCTTTGACAATTGAGTCTATCATGTATGCTATGATATTTACTAGGCCCGATGTATCATGTACTCTTAGCTTCACAAGCAAATACCAATCTAACCCTAGATATGTAGATTGAAAGCCAAAAACAGAGGAAACATGCTGTGCGAAAACGAAAAAAAAAAAACAGAGCCCAAAAAACAACGAAGAACAATAGCCCGAAAGCACTTAATCAATACCTCTATGTGCCTTAAGCCTCTTTGGCTGTGAAGAGGTCGACTGAACGACGGGAATAGCTCCTTCTTGCCAGCTTGTTGAGGCCTCCAGTTGAAATCCCGCTAACCTCTTGCTTCGCCTTGTTATCATGATCGCTAAAGCTTTCTGAGTCACAGAATATTCCACAGCCTCAATCCTTATTGGTGAAACAAAAGGTGAGGAGGAACAGTCTTAATCTCAACGTTCTTGATCCTTTTTCTATTGATTAGAAAAAATCAAGAATAAAGGAAGAAAAAGAGTCATGAGAGAGAGATGGAAAAACAAAAAAAAAAACTTGCTAGGTTTTCTTTTTTCACAGAGACGTCTTTTTTTCTTGCAAAAACCACGGTTTATCTTATTTGATAACAATATCCCCAGGATATGATATTTCAAACACCCAATTGTTATCAATAGAGTGAGTTTGGCTTAACCTTAAACTCTTCTTAACCATATTTGGAAAAAACCCTATGGTCCAAGCTATTGGGCCAAAATTATATTTATTATTTTTCTTGGACCCAAAAAGCCCAAAATAATAAATATTAATTATTTATTTCCTGGGCTTATAGAAATAACCCAATAAATAATTAATGAGCCCAAATAAATCAAAAATAATTAAACATTAATTATTTATTTCCTGAGAATTAAAAATAACCCAATAAATAATTAAACAAGCCTTTTTCCATCTAGTTTAAGCCCAGGTTAATTTTCTAATTATTCAAACTGGACCTTAGCCCTGAATAATTAATTAACCAATTAAACCAGATAATAAATTTCTCCCAACTTCTTTTTATTTATTTTTATTCCAATCAAATAATAAATTAGACTTCCTAAATAAAATAAAATCCTCTTTCACTGAGACCAATTCTTCAATCCAAAATTAATTAGGACTTACGGGCTATTCCGAGGACCAAAAAGACACATCGCCTTGGCTACTAAAATAACCAAAATACCAATGCTATATAAATAGCTGTATTTTGCATTTTAAATATTTCCTAATATCACCATAAGAAAATATTGACCCCAAGGACAATACTGCGTTAACAAAGTCTCCGACCTATAGGTGAAATGACTAAAATACACCTCTACATATCGCCATGCATTTAGAGATGAAGAAGTGTACTAACACCTCTCTAAATGACATCTACCATCCTTAGGTTTCTAGTCTAATTATCCACGACTTCTTAAAGTGTTTCCCCTTTCCAAAGGAGCTACCCTGAAGCAAACATCCAAGTCATGTTTCTCAGGGCCCTAGATATTTAGATCATTCAGACAACCACAAGGGACGATATTGTATAGAAACTATCTTGTACAAGTCTGTCTTAACTAACTAGTTACGTATACCCAATATACAAATGTATTGGTTCTACGATAGAACCTCAACTAAAGCATATCAAAGTACATGCTTCCAACTTCATCAGACTACCAACTCATACTTAAGCCATAGAGTATTAGTCCACGCTGTAGCAGTAGTAGTCTTGATTTCTACCAAATAGTACTTTAAGAAACCACTACTACGGTCATGTTCTACGTATTCAAAATACGCATATGTCATAAAGTGAGTGGACTACTTACTGGCTAAAGGAAAGCCATTCCCTATTTGAAATTCATAACATAATAACCTAAACATGATAAGATTCCCATTCTCATCAATCGATCAAGAATAAATATTTATGTGTTAAATAACCCGTGATTCATACCTTACTATGAAAGACCACCATTCACATGGATAACTTATTTAAACACAATGGGTCTTTTCCAAATGAAATTGTGCACAAATAAAAAAGTAAATTCACAACCAATTTCTGAAAATAAATTCTTTTATTCAAACATTCGATGTTTACATCAGAAACCTAGTCTAAGAGGGCATATTTCCCAATAATCTCCCACTTGCACTCTAAGACAAAATAAGTCCGTAGGTGCCTACCCCTATGACATCTAAGTGTCTCTTGAAAACTCTCTCAGCCAAAGTCTTGGTGAATGGATTTGCTAAATTGTTCTCTGAGGCAATCTGTTCCACCACGACTTCCCATCTCTGGACGAAATCCCGGATCATGTGGTACTTCCTCTCGATATGCTTCCCCTTCTTGTGGTTCCGAGGTTCTTTGGATTGCAATACTGCTCCAGTGTTGTCGCAATACACTACAATCAGCCTATCCATGTGTGGCATGACTCCAAGTTCTGAAAGAAACTTTCAGAGCCAGACTTCTTCCTTGGATACCTCCAAAGCTGCCACATACTCAGCTTCTATGGTTGAGTTAGCAATGTAAGAATGTTTGATACTCCTCCATGAAATAACTCTTTCAGACAAGGTGAAGACATATCCACTAGTGGATTTTCTCTCATCCTTATCCGCCTGGAAGTCTAAGTCTGTATATCCTGTAAGAACCAAGTCATCAGCCCTGTAAACTAACATATAATCTCTCGTTCCCTTGAGCTACTTGAGAATATGCTTTACAGCTTGCCAATGAACCTCCCCAAGGTTTGATTGATATCTGTTAACCAAGCCTACGACAAAGCAGATATCTAGCCTAGTACATAGCATGGTGTACATGAGACTTCCCACAGCTGAAGCATAGGGAATCCTACTCCTTCTTTCTTTTTCTTCGTGAGACTTAGGACAGTCCCTTGAAGAAAAAGACAACCCATGTCTGCAAGGAATTAGAGCTCCCTTGCATAGGTCCATGCTGTATTTGGCCAGCATCTTGTTAATGTATGTCACTTGAGATAATCCTAACATTCTCTACTTCCTATTTCTAATAAGCTTAATACCGAGAATGTAACTGGCTTCTCCCAAGTACTTTATACTGAATTAACTAGACAGCCAAACCTTTGTAGATGACAATGACCCTACATCATTTTCAATGAGTAGAATGCCATCTGCATACAAGACAAGAAAAATCACATTAATGCCTTCAAGCTTTTTGTACACGTATGGTTCATCCTCGTTTTGAATAAAATCGTAAGACTTTACAGTCTCGTCAAAACAAATGTTCCATGCTCTTGATGCCTGTTTGAGTCCATAAATGGACTTCTTGAGCTTGCGAACCATATGTTCTTGGCCTTTAGCAACAAAACCTTCCAGTTGGGACATGTAGATGTCTTCGCTAAGATGGCCATTTAAAAAAGCCGTCTTGACATTCATTTGCCATATCTCGTAGTCATAAGACATGCGATGGAAAGAAGGATACGGATGGACTTAAGCATGGCCACCGGGAAAAAGGTTTCCTCATAATCGATACCCTCTTTCTGAGTATACCCTTTCGCTACAAGCCTAACTTTGAAGGTCTCCACCATCCTATCCACTCCTCTCTTTCTCTTGTATACCCACTTACACCCAATGAGTTTTATCCCTTCAGGTGAAGCTACAAGATCCCAAACATGATTGAAGTACATAAACTCAATCTCGGCTTTCATTACTTTATGCCAAAAATTCGCATCAGCATCAGCAATAGCCTCCCCGTATCTAGTGGGGTCTTGTTCCTGATAGTCAGAGATTAGCTTGAAAGCTTCTCCCGTCCACCTCTCTGGAACCCTAGACATTCTCCCACTACAACGAGGCTCCATTTGTACAGGCACTTAAGGCTGTGCCTCTTCTTGTTCCACAATCAGGTCAGAAGAAGTTGATTCCGAAGATAACTTCTCCTCAAGTTCCAACCTAGTTGAACCTTAATGGAAGTACTTTGATCATCCTCTAAGTATCTAGAGTTAGTACTAACTAGTACTTTCTGCTCTATAGGATGATAAAAGCAACCACTCTTTGTCCCATTTGGATACCCAACAAAATAGCATAATTCTGATCTTGGTTCCAACTTGTCTCCCATGACCAGTACATAAGCTGGACAATCCCATATCTTGAGATGATTCAAACTCGGCTTATGTCCAGTCCATATCTCATAGGGAGTCCTAAGTACTGACTTGGAAGACACCACGTTCAGAATATATGCTGCTATTTCTAGGGTATATCCCTAAAAAGACACTGGAAGAGTAGCATGAGACATTATACTTCAGACAATTTTCATCAATGTCCCGTTCCTTCTCTCTGCTGGGGTGTCCCCGGCGCAAAGAGTTAGGATACTATCCCATGATATACCATGTAGTCCTTGAATTCACCAAGGAAGTACTCTCCACCACTATCCGATCGTAAGGTCTTGATTAATTTACCTGTCCAACACTCCACTTCAACCTTAAACTCCTTGAACTTAACAAAAGAGTCAGACTTACGCCTCATCAGGTAAATATAACCAAACCTTGTACAATCATCCGTGAAAGTGATGAAGTATTCAAAACCTCCTCTAACTTGTGTAGACAAGGGGCCACACACATCAGTATGAACAAGACTCAATATTTTCTTGGCTCTATCCACCTTTGGTGTAAATAACATTTTGGTCATCTTTCCCATTAGGCAGGATTCACACTGAAGGTAATTTTCCAGTCTCAATGAGCCTAAAGGCCCATCATGGATTAGCCTCTGAATCCTGGTTCAGTTGATATGACCCAACTTTAGATGCCAAAGGTATGAGTCATTGACATTAGTCTTTCTCTTCTTAGTTAACGGTTCAGATTGAGCGTTATTTAATTTATTGTTAATAGAATTTAAAAAGAATAGATTTCCATACATGTGCCCAGTACATAATATTTCTCCATCTCTACTGATAGAAATACCAGAATGGAAAGGTATAGAATATCCTTGATTTATTAGTTTTGCAACTGAAATCAAATTCTGACGAAATCTAGGTACATATAATGTAACACGCCACTACCTAGGCCCGCCAGGGCCGGGGATGTCACCCCATCCAAAGGACAAGGGGTATTTATAACTAGGTCACACAAATAAAATTACGGAATAAAAATAATACTTTACTTAAAATTTATTACAACCCCAAAATAAATCCAAGAATACCAAAAATAAATCCAAAATAAAATTCATCCACTCTCATCTCCCCAAAGCACTACACAAAATAAATTATCAGAAAATCTTTCAAGGCAGGTAATATCTAGCTACTCATCTCCACAGTAGGATCGACCTGAAATCATGGTAAAAATGGTTATGAGACAAAAATCTCAATAAGTCCGTGTGTGCTTTGAGTGTCCAGTGAAAACAGTTCATGAATGCAAAGTATAAATCTTTATAAGAGAAATACTGGCAAGCAATAAACATTAATTAAAATCAAGAGTGGTGTTTTGGCTTTTCTAACCATACATAATCAATAAAATCAACCACTCAAAAGAAATGATCATGGGTTACCACACGTTGGGCCCCATAACCGGTCAGAATGCCGACACTTTATGCAGACTGACAAAAAAGGTAGGTGATCGGCTTACCGGGCAAGATACTCCTCCTTCTCTATACCCAAACAACAACCGGGCGTCCATTCCAGCAAAACTCAGTCACTTAACTGAAAAATAAACTGCTAGCTCGGACCGGCACGACCTACTAGACTGACACCTTATCTGGGTAGGACTCATCCCTCAAAGGTGGCCACCTACTGAGAGACTTACCCTAACCCCTCAAAGACTAACCCTAGAAGTCCACCCTTATTGAGTACTCAACGTAACTTACCCCACTTGGGGAAAAAGGAACAAAGCATAGTTCTACTTGAAAATGGCGATTAAGGGTTTCCAAAGCCTTTGTCAAAATCAGTTTTAGAAAGAGTTTTAAGTTTGAGTAAATCTGCTTATTGATTTTTAAATAATTTGTTTAACTGAAATAAGTAAGGAGTCAATCCTCAATTGCCTTTACCGAAATGAGTGTCCATGCACTCTACATTTGGCTTGCCATAATAAACATTTTGCATCAAACAGGTTTTATGCAGGAGCTTACCTGATCCTTTGCTCGAGATAAAATAAAGATCTTCGATCGTTGACCCAACCCCGCCTGGGTAAATATAAATCACAATCAAACTCAAGCCAAAATCCACTTTCACAAACAAGACTAGCTCAACTCACTACTACCATAATCCTAGTGTCCCAAGCTTTAAGGCCAAATAATAAATAAAAAGGTTTATAAGCTAAGTCGAATTTGATATTTAAAATAATTAGTATTTTGGGAAATAGGTACTAATAAGTTGAAGGTTTAATTCTTGCTAAGAATAATTTAGAGTTTATTTGATGAAGACTCCTAGGTGGTATTAGGTAAAATAATGATTTACTAATAATTAATTGTTTGAAAATAATTGCTAATTAAAATTAGTTGAAAATAAATTTTAATGGGTCTTGATTGGAAGCTAATAAATAATTTTTAACAGGTTTTGATTAAAAGACAATAATTGAAAGATAATAAATTTTAATGATATTTATGAATATAAGACTTACAAAATTAATATTTTACTTATTATAATTATTTATATAAAAGGCCTTATTTGGTATTATTATTATATATAATATCTATATATTTTATTTCTTAAAATAAAAGCTATCATTTATTTGATTAAAATATCCTTATTATATATAATAATCCAAGTCTACCTTACTAGCATAAATTATAATATTAAATATTTTATTGATGAAATAAACTTAACTTAGGGACAACTAGATCATGATCATATTTCTATTGCTAACCACAATCATGAACATATACTCCACTTCAATTCATCAAATCATCCAAATCATGAATAAAAGCATAAATCTAAATTTATCAAGGCATGATCCAACCTCTACTAACATAAACATAATCATGGCTTCAATAATCATACATGAATATAAATCATATTCATCATAGATGACATAATCTCTAGCATACTTGATCACAAATACTACCTATGACATGGGAACATGCATTAAACCCTAAGAACACTATACAATCAACCAAGATAATCAACTCATGCATAAATCCCATCTCCATCATAAACACACATTTATTCATGTTTCAATCTCAACTCATCACAATAATACATGCTCAAATCCTCTTCATAATCCATCTCCTACCAATATCATCCTAGAGACATGAATTTAGAATTTAAAAAGAAGGGTTGAAAAGGCTTACTTGATTGATGAGTACCTTGAAGGAGTTTCGAATGGATCTCAACTCCTAGATGTCTAAATCCGTCCAAGGAAGATGAAGAAAGCATGGCCATTGGTGAAGAACCATTCGGCCAAGAAGAAGAGAGTGTTCGGCCAAGAAAGAGAGAGAGAGAGAGAAAAGAGAAGAAGAAAGTCTATTAGCATGCTTATTCATATATATATTCATTAGAGATCAAAGATTAGTGAAGATGAAGTTGTTTGAACAAACCTACCTTGAAGGTGTTCTTGAGCCTTCACAAAATTTCTGACTTTTTATCCAAAAGAGCAAGTTGAATTTTGGAGTTTGATGTTAAAAAATGGTATGGATGGACTCACGGCAGTGAGTAGATGAAATCTAGAATTTTTGGAAGAAGTTTGAAGTGGTTTCGAGAGGTATTAGGCGAAAGAAAGGAGTAGGTGTTCTTGGTGTTCTATGTGTGCTTGAAGGTTGAAGAGAATGGAGGGATTTTGGCTAATGCTGGCCGAAATTCTAAAGGAAAGAGTGACCAAATTATTTTGAGAGGTTTTGGAAGATGATTTTTCTGGTTTGAAAGGAAAAGGATGATGGAGACGAAAACAGAGAGCATCACTGGTACGTTAAAAATTTCAGAGAGAAAAATAAAACCAAGCCTTAAAGGCTATACGGAAGCGTGAAGATCATACATTTGCGCTCCTTAACCCTTCTAGGTTGAGTAAGAGCAGATTGAACGACTGGAATCGCCTGGCTTTGTCCACTTGAAGAAGCTTCCGGTTGAACACCCGCTAGCCTTCTACTTCACCTTGTTTGCATCAACGCTAAACTTTCCAGCTCTCAAAATATTCCTCTGCCTAACCTCTAGTCAGTGAACACAATGGTGAAGAGGAACAGTCTCAATTCTCCTTGGTTCCTTGCTATTGGTTAGCAAAGCTCAAGGAAAAACACAGAGGAAGGAGAGAGATGTTGAGAGAGAGAGACTCACGTGAGGCTCTGTTAAGCTTAGAAGGATTAGGGTTTTCTTCTACCAGAGAATAGTTTATTGGTTAGCCAAAACTAGGTCTCTCATTATCTGATAAACATATCCCCGGGATTTCATATTTCAAAACACCTGGATATTATCCTGAGAATCTGTTTGGCCTAACCCTAAACTCTTGTTAACCGTATCTGGAAAAAACCCTAAGGTCCAAGCTATAGGGCCAGAAAAATATTTATTATTTTTCTTGGACCCAAAAGGCCCAAAATAATAAACATTAATTATTTATTTCCTGTGCTTATATAAATAACTCAATAAATAATTAATGAGCCCAAATGAACCAAAAATAATTAATCTTTAATTATTTATTTCTTGGGCCTATATAAATAACCCAATAAATAATTAAACATTAATTATTTCTCCTAGTTTAAGCCCAGGTTAATTTCTTAATTATTCACACTGGACCTAGGCCCAGAATAATTAATTAACCAATTAAACTAGATAATTAATTTCTCTCAAATTCTATTTTAATTTATTTATTTATTTTATTCCAATCCAATAATAAATTAGACTTCCTGAATAAAATTATATAAAATAAAATAAAATAAAATACTCTTCAACTGAGACCAATTCCTCAACCCACAATTAGTTAGGATTTACGGGCTATTCCGAGGACCAAAAAGACACATCGCCTTGGCTGCTAAAATGACCAAAATACCCCTGCTATATAACTAGCTGTATTTTGCATTTTAAATATTTCCAAATATCACCATAAAGAAATATTGACCCCAAGGACAATGCTGCATTAGCAAAGTCTCCGACCTACAGGTGAAATGACTAAAATACCCCTCTACACATCGCCGTACATTTAGAGAGGAAGAAGTGTACTAACACCCCTCTAAATGACATCTACCATCCTTAGGCTTCTAGTCCAATGATCCATGACTTCCTGGAGTGTTTCCGCTTTCCAAGGGAGCTACCCTAAAGCAAACATCCAAGTCATGTTTCCCAAGGCCCTAGACATTTTAGACCATTCGGACAACCACAATGGGCGATATAGTGCAGAAACTATCTTGTATAAGTCTGTCTTAACTAACTAGTCACACATACCCAACATGCAAGTATATTGGCCCTATGATAGAACCTCAACTATAGCAAATCAAAGTATATGCTCCCAGCTTCGCCAGACCACCAACTCATACTCAAGTCGTAGAGTACTAGTCCACACTGTAGAGGTAGTAGTCTAGGTTTCTACCATATAGTACTTTGAGAAACTACTACTACATGTCCTGTTCTACGTATTCGAAATACGCTTATGTCATGAAGTGAGTGGACTACCCACTGGCTAAAGGTAAGCCATTCCCCATTTGGAATTCATAATATAATAACCTAAACATGATGAGATTCCCAGTCTCATCAATAGGTTAAGAACAAAAGTTTATGTGTTAAATAACCCGTGATCCATACCTTACTGTGAAAGACCACCATTCACATGGATCACTTATTTAAACATAATGGGTCTGTTCCAAATGAAAATCGTGCACAAACAAAAAGTAAATTCACAAACAATTTCTGAAAATAAATTCTTTTATTAAAATATTCGATTTTACATCAGAAACCTAGTCTAAGAGGGCATACAATCCAACAATCTCCCACTTGCACTCTAAGACTGGGTAAGTTCATAGGCGCCCACCCCTATGGCGTCTAAGTGTTTCTTGAAGACTCTCTCAGCCAAAGTCTTGGTGAATGGATCTGCTAGATTGTTTTCTGAGGCAATATGCTCCACCACGACTTCCTGTCTCTGAATAAAATCCCGGATCAGGTGGTACTTCCTCTCGATGTGTTTCCCGTTCTTGTAGTTCCGAGGTTCCTTAGATTGCGATACTACTCCAATGTTGTCGCAATACATCACAACCAGCCTGTCCATATGTGGTACGACTCTAAGTTTTGAAAGAAACTTCCGAAGCCAGACTGCTTCCTTGGATGCCTCCGAAGCAGCCACATACTCAGCTTCCATGGTTGAGTCAGCAATACAAGATTGCTTGATACTCCTCCATGAAATTGCTCCTCCAGACAAGGTGAAGACATATACACTAGTGGATTTTCTCTCATTCTTATCCGCCTGGAAGTCTGAGTCTGTGTATCCTGTAGGAACCAAATTATCAGCCCTGTAAACCAGCATATAATCTCTCGTTCCCTTGAGGTACTTGAGAATATGCTTTACAGCTTGCCAATGAAACTCCCCTGGGTTTGACTGATATCTGCTAACTAAGCCCACAGCAAAGCAGATATCCAGCCTAGTACACAGCATGGCGTACATGAGACTTCCCACAGCCGAAGTGTAAGAAATCCTACTCATTCTGTCCTTTTCTTCTTGAGACTTAGGACAGTCCTTCGAAGAAAATGACAACCCATGTCTGCAAGGGATTAGAGTTCCCTTGCATGAGTCCATGCTGTACTTGGCCAGTATCTTGTCAATGTATGTTGCTTGGGATAACCCTAACATTCTCTACTTCCTATTTCTAAGAAGCCTAATCTCGAGAATGTAGCTGGCTTCTCCCAAGTCCTTCATACTGAATTGACTAGACAGCCAAACCTTTGTAGATGATAATGTCCCTAAATCATTTCCAATGAGTAGAATGTTATCCACATACACGACAAGAAAAACCACATTAATGCCTTCAAGTTTCCTGTACACGCATGGTTCATCTTTGTTTTGAATAAAACAATAAGACTTTACAGTCTCATCAAAACGAATATTCCACGCTCTCGATGCCTGCTTAAGTCCATAAATGGACTTCTTAAGCTTGCAAACCATATGTTCCTGGCCTTCAGCAATGAAGCCTTCCGGTTGGGACATATAGATGTCTTCGCTATGATGGCCATTTAAAAATGCCCTCTTGACATCCATTTGTCATATCTCGTAGTCATAGTGACATGCGATGGCAAGGAGGATGCGGATGGATTTAAGCATGGCTATCGGGGAAAAGGTTTCATCATAGTCGATACCTTCTTTCTGAGTATACCCTTTCACCACAAGCCTAGCTTTGAAGGTTTCCACCCTCCCATTCGCTCCTCTCTTCCTCTTGTATACCCACTTGCACCCAATGGGTTTTATTCCTTCAGGTGAAGCTACAAGATCCCAAACCAGATTGAGATACATAGACTCAATCTCAGCTTTCATTGCTTCATGCCACAGATTTGCATCGGCATCAGCAATAGCCTCCTCGTATCTAGTGGGGTCTTGTTCCTGATGGTCGGAGACCAGCTCAAAGGCTTCTCCTGTCCATCTATCCGGAACCCTAAACACTCTCCCACTACGATGAGGCTCCATTTGCACAGGCTCTTGAGGCTGTGCCTTTTCTTGTTCCAGAATCGGGTCAGAAGAAGTTGATTCCGTAGATAACTTCTCCTGAAGTTCCAACCTCGTTGAACCTTTAGTAGAAGTACTTTGATCATCTTCCAAGTATCTAGCATTGGTACTGACTAGTACCTTCTGCTCCTGAGGATGATAAAAGTAGCCTCCTTTTGTCCCTTTTGGATACCCAACAAAATAGCATAATTCTGATCTTGGTTCCAACTTGTCTCCCTTGATCAGTACATAAGCTGGACATCCCCAAATCCTGAGATGATTCAGACTGGGCGTAACATCTCATAAGGAGTCCTAGGTACTGACTTGGAAGGCACCAAGTTCAGAATATATGCCACTGTCTCCAAGGCATATCCCCAAAAGGACACTGGAAGAGTAGCATGAGACATCATGCTTCGGACCATTTCCATCAACGTCTTGTTCCTTCTCTCAGCTACTCCGTTCTACTGGGGTGTTCTCGGCATAGAGAGCTGGGATACTATCCCATGATGTACCATGTAGTCCTTGAATTCACCTAGGAGGTACTCTCCACCACGATCCGATCGTAAGATTTTGATTAATTTACCTATCCGACGCTCCACTTCAGCCTTAAACTCCTTGAACTTGTCAAAAGAGTCAGACTTGTGTCTCATCAGGTAAATGTAACAATACCTCGTACAATCATCCGTGAACGTGATGATGTACTCAAAACCTCCCCTAGTTGGTGTAGACAATGGACCACACACATCAATGTGAACAAGACTCAACATCTCCTTGGCTCTATCCGCCTTTGGTGTAAATGACCTCTTGGTCATCTTTCCCATCAGGCAGGATTCACACTGAGGCCAACTTTCCAATCTCAATGAGCCTAAAGGCCCATCATGGATTAGCCTCTGAATCCTGGTTGAGTTAATATGACCCAACCTTAGATACCAAAGGTATGAATCCTTGATATTGGTATTTCTCTTCTTAGTTAAAGGTTCAGACTGAGCATTATTTGATTGGTTGCTAATAGGGTTTAAAAAGAACAGATTTCCATACATGTGCCCAGTACATAAAATTTCTCCATCTCTACTGATAGAAATACCAGAATGGAAAGATACAGAATATCCTTGATTAATAAGTTTTGCAACTGAAATTAAATTCTGACGAAAACCAGGTACATATAAAATATCCTTTAAAACCACTATCTTATTATAATCAAAAATAAGATCCAGCTCTCCCACTGCAAGGGCCCAAACTTGTGCTCCATTACCCACTCGAAGCCCATGTTCGCCCTTCTTGAGTCTTCTTATCTTCCTAAACCCCTACAAGGAGTTACAAATATGATTAGTGGCTCCTGAATCAACAATCCAAGTGGAAGTTGATCCTACCATTGATATGGACTCTAGATAGTAAACATTACCTGTGGGATTTTTCTTGGCCTGAAGATCTGGACACTCTTTTTCCAGTGTCCCTTCTTCCCGCACTTGCCCTTTGGTTTGTCCTTGGGCTGGTTCCTGGGCTGCTGCATTCCCATTCTTCCTCTTGAACTTTTTGGGTTTAGGCCCAGTTCTTGAAGAAGAAGCCTTAGCAATCATGGCCTTAGATTGCGGCTTCATGACCTTCTCCGCCATCTGGAGCTCCTTCATCAGTTCAATTAAACTTATGTTCAACTTATTCATGTTATAGTTTAACTTGAACTGAGTAAAAGAGCCCGGTAGAGATTCGAGAACCATATCCACTTGGCTCTCGGGGTCAATGACAGCCCCTAAGATTTCTGCCTCCTCGAAAACAGCAATCATCTTGAGCATATGCTCTCGGACTGATGCTCCCTCAACCATCTTAGTGTTCACAATAGTTCAAAGAGCCTCCTGCCTTGCAGGTCGGCTCTTGTCTGCGAACATAGTTACCAATGATTGACTTATGTCATATGCAGAAGCCATGTGCTCGTGTTTTGACTGGAGCACATTAGACATGGAAGCTAACATATAGCAACGTGCCATTTCGTCAGCTTTCTTCCACGCCTTCTCAACCTCTCGCTCTTCAGCGGTGGAACCTTCCCTGATAATAGGGCAGGTCTCGTAAAGGACATACTTATACTCCTCAGCTGTGAGTATTATGTCCAGGTTCCTTTTCCAATCCACATAGTTTGGACCCGTTAACTTATTCTCCTTGAAAATAATGGCCAATGGACTAAAAGAACCTCCTACCATTTCTGAAAATCGAAAATAAAAGAAAGAATTTAGTTTGTGAAAAAATAAAATTTGTGCACTGAAAATAATTTGCCTCTTAGGAAAACTGACATAGCTTCTTGGGAAGATTAACAGTTTCCTAAGCTAAGTGTATTAACCATCACAAATTATTTTCAGTGCACAAATTTTATTTTTGAAAATCGAAAATAAAAGAAAGAATTTAGTTTGTGAAAAAATAAAATTTGTGCCATGAAAATAATTTGGCTCTTAGGAAAACTGACATAGCTTCTTGGGAAGATTAACAGTTTCCTAAGCTAAGTGTATTAACCACCACAAATTAATTTCCTTTCTAGGTAATGGTCTAGAGAATAACTCCATCGTGGGATGGCCGTTTCCTCTCATTTTCTATGGACATACCTCGCACTATAACCTCCAACGTGGGCTGGCCGATCATAGTACTTGCCCCGGGTTATTAATTACATCATTCCATTAGATCTAGATCCTTGTGGTATCCCCATCCTATACGGGTTCACTCCCAGGGTGACGCGAGGGGACCCACGATCTCTAATGAGGACCATGATGGAAGCCGTAGGGCCGTTAGAACCCCTCTCCTACTTAGTCTTTTAAAATAAAGGTTTTTTGGAAAATATCCTTTTGAAATTTCCATTAAGTTTTTCCATAACTCAAAAATAAAATATCTAAGTCCAATAAAATCTCTATGTCAAGGCTTATATCCTATGAGAGATTTTCTCCATGGACGAATTTTATTTAAGTTAAAACTTAATGATTTCAAAAATTTTCCAATTAAAACTTTCTAGAGTCTTTGGTCTCAAGTTTATTTGACAAAATCATTTTTCTAGTCCAAAACAAAACAAAATGGCTCTCCATTTTAATTTACAAAAATATCTAAATCCAATATATTTTCTATGTCAAGGATTAAATCCTTTGAGAAAATATTCAAGGATTAATTTTTGTACCAATTAAAATAACCATTTAATTTTTGAAGAAAAATATTTTTCTTGTCAAAAATGTTCCCAAAGACTTTGGTCTTTGAGAAAGAGCACACATAGGTACATAAAAAAATAGCATGCTCGAAAACAGTAAACGTTTTCATGCTTTTCTATTTTTTAAACCTAAGTGCCCAAATAATAGAATTAAACACATTAATTAATTAATTAATTATCTTGTTTAATCCTAAAATCCCTTACTAATATTTTCATGCAAATATATTGCAAGAATATAAATATTGCAAAAATATTAACTTCGCCTGGTATGGGACCTAAAACGAAAAAGAAAAAAAAATTGCAGAAAAAACGCTAGCGGTCCACTGCACCGCGCCGCACCAGATCCCTCACTGCGCGACCCATGGAGCTGCCCGCGACCTGCAACCCACAATCGTTTCACCTCTGCTACCGACCCGCGAAGATCAGCGCCTTTATCCGGTTTGCTGACCCGCGCTTCAATTGCAAATTTCATGCAATCGGCTCCAATTCTCCCAGCGCCTCAACTCAACAGCGACCGGCTCTCCGCATAGAAACGCAGCGGCTCGGCTCGGCTCGTGCGGCTTAGGAACAGTGTCATCTTTTTCGTTTTTTTCTTCTGTCCGCACGAAAATTTGCAGAGGCTTTTCCCTTAACCTTTTACTTATTTCTTTGGCTTCTTTGGACATTTTTACTTACAAAAAACATCCAAAACAAAACCACAACCGCCTATACCCATTAAAATTAGGTTTACACGATTAACTAGCAAAGCCAAAAAAAATTTACAGTGATGCCTATGCTTCAACGATGAAGCTCACAGAGATTCTATCCCATACCAAAACAGCGAAGGATCACAGGTATAATCATCTTCTCCATTTTTATTAACTACCATGCTCCCTATATTGATCAAAAAACTAGTCTCTCTGATACCACATTAATGGAGATGAAAACAGAGAGCATCACTGGTACGTTAAAAATTTCATAGAGAAAAATAAAACCAAGCCTTAAAGGCTATACGGAAGCGTGAAAATCATACCTTTGTGCTCCTTAACCCTTCTAGGTTGAGTAAGAGCGGATTGAACGACTGGAATCGCCTGGCTTTGTCCACTTGAAGAAGCTTCCGGTTGAACACCCGCTAGCCTTCTACTTCGCCTTGTTTGCATCAACGCTAAGCTTTCCAACTCTCGGAATATTCCTCTACCTAACCTCTAGTCGGTGAACACAATGGTGAAGAGGAACAGTCTCAATTCTCCTTGGCTCTCTTGCTATTGGTTAGCAAAGTTCAAGGAGAAAACACAGAGGAAGGAGAGAGACGTTGAGAGAGAGAGACTCACGTGAGGCTCTGTTAAGCTTAGGAGGATTAAGGTTTTCTTCTACCAGAGACTAGTTTATTGGTTAGCCAAAACTAGGTCTCTCATTATCTGATAAACATATCCCCGGGATTTCATATTTCAAAACACCCGGATGTTATCCTGAGAATCTGTTTGGCCTAACCCAAAACTCTTGTTAACCGTATCTGGAAAAAACCCTAAGGTCCAAGCTATTGGGCCGGAAAAATATTTATTATTTTCCTTGGATTCAAAAGGCCCAAAATAATAAACATTAATTATTTATTTCCTGGGCTTATATAAATAACCCAATAAATAATTAATGAGCCCAAATGAACCAAAAATAATTAATCTTTAATTATTTATTTCTTGGGCCTATATAAATAACCCAATAAATAATTAAACATTAATTATTTCTCCTAGTTTAAGCCCAGGTTAATTTCTTAATTATTTACACTGGACCTAGGCCCAGAATAATTAATTAACCAATTAAACTAGATAATTAATTTCTCTCAAATTCTATTTTAATTTATTTATTTATTTTATTCCAATCCAATAATAAATTAGACTTCCTGAATAAAATAAAATAAAATAAAATAAAATAAAATCCTCTTCAACTGAGACCAATTCCTCAACCCACAATTAGTTAGGACTTACGGGCTATTCCGAGGACCAAAAAGACACATCGCCTTGGCTGCTAAAATGACCAAAATACCCTTGCTATAGAACTAGCTGTATTTTGCATTTTAAATATTTTCTAATATCACCATAAGAAAATATTGACCCCAAGGACAATGCTGCATTAGTAAAGTCTCCGACCTACAGGTGAAATGACTAAAATACCCCTCTACACATCGCTGTACATTTAGAGAGGAAGAAGTGTACTAACACCCCTCTAAATGACATCTACCTTCCTTAGGCTTCTAGTCCAATGATCCATGACTTCCTGGAGTGTTTCCGCTTTCCAAGGGAGCTACCCTAAAGCAAACATCCAAGTCATGTTTCCCAAGGCCCTGGACATTTTAGACCATTCGGACAACCACAATGGGCGATATAGTGCAGAAACTATCTTGTATAAGTCTGTCTTAACTAACTAGTCACACATACCCAACATGCAAGTATATTGGCCCTACGATAGAACCTCAACTATAGCAAATCAAAGTATATGCTCCCAGCTTCGCCAGACCACCAACTCATACTCAAGTCGTAGAGTACTAGTCCACGCTGTAGCGGTAGTAGTCTAGGTTTCTACCATATAGTACTTTGAGAAACCACTACTATAGGTCCTATTCTACGTATTCGAAATACGCTTATGTCATGAAGTGAGTGGACTACCCACTGGCTAAAGGTAAGCTATTCCCCATTTGGAATTCATAACATAATAACCTAAACATGATGAGATTCCCAGTCTCATCAATAGGTTAAGAACAAAAGTTTATGTGTTAAATAACCCGTGATCCATACCTTACTGTGAAAGACCACCATTCACATGGATCACTTATTTAAACACAATGGGTCTGTTCCAAACGAAAATCGTGCACAAACAAAAAGTAAATTCACAAACAATTTCTGAAAATAAATTCTTTTATTAAAATATTCGATTTTACATCAGAAACCTAGTCTAAGAGGGCATACAATCCAACAAAGGAAATGCTGGTTGTTGAAATCCTAAAAGAATATTTTTGGGGATCAAATTTGGAAACAAAATATAGCAAGAATATTTTGATCAATGGAGAGCTTTTAAGAACTGCTATGGCCGACTGATTGCTCTGTGATTTGGCTGGATGAAAACTGGTTGAAGAAAGTTAATGGTGGCCGAAAAGAATGAGTGTAATGGTGAAGGGAAGGTCTGGTTGTTTGAGGGACATTTTATGGAAGGTTGCTAAATTAAGTTTGCTGGAATTTTGGTATCCAATCAAGGCATGATTGCAGTGATTTGTTGGAAACATTTTCGGGCAGCCATGTCTGATTTTCATGCAGAAGCTTGGGGAAGACAATGGAGTTCAGTTCATGGCTGTTTAAGAGTGGTTTGAACAGAAAGATGAGGAAGATTTCGGACATGGCTGAAGTGGAAACAAGGCTGGAAAAATTCTGCATAGGATTTTTGCAAGTGCTGGAATTTTTCATGGCAGTTTCGGCTGCCTTTTTCCAGCCAGGTTGCAGAGAGTTTGAAGGAAATTTTAGAGGCCTTTCATGGCTGGTTTCCAACCTGCTTCATAGAGGAAAAATGTGGCTAAGGAGCTGGGAGAAAACTAGAAGAAAACAGCTTGGTTGAAGACCACCAAAGCTGTGATTTTATCCAGAAATTTCTCTGGTTTTGCACAGCATTTGTGCAACCCGAAATTAACCAGAAAATTTCAGATTTCAAGCTGATCAAAAGGGCCATTTTCTGATAGCATTTGGGAGGGAATAATGGCTGAGAATTTTGACACTTTGCATGCACAAGAAGTTGGAAAATTTTCAGATCATTACATGAAGGAAAATGAACCTAGCTAGAGTGAAGTTTAGAAGGTTCACTAAGGGAATTTATTCTCTTGGAACCTTCCCCATCTCCTCCACATTTTCGGTCCATAAGATGTCTTTCCCATAGACATTTTGAACCTTCAAAGCCACAGCACTTTACTGAAATTTTAGGAATAAAATTGGCTAGAACAAATTTGTCCAATCTAATGAATTGAGAATTAAGAAAAATTAAAAATCAAGGAGGAATGAATTCCCTTAGGAATTTTTTAGTAGGGCACAAGAATAGGATTAGCGTACTCCTATCATGTCTCCCCTAGGACAACACCTCTACCCTATGCTAAAGCACTTAAGGCTGAAAATACCCCTTCCCAAGCAAAAATAAAATTTAATCATGCTAAAGCTCCAATGATGAAATTTGAACCCAAGACTTCAAGAATTAATTCCAAAGCTCTAACCACTAAAGTACAACAACTCTTGTTCTTATTTTCTCTCTAAAATATTTTTCCTATTTAATCCTCAAGTTATCTCCCTATTTTCACCTCAGGAAAAAATTACCATTTTGCCCTTCTTACTCAATAAACATAATCAAGCCCTCTAGATTATAAAACCCAAATCTAAAGCACATAAAATCATATAAAAATATATTTAAACATGCAATAAAGTATGATATGCATTCCAATCCCCTTACACTAAGGTTAGTTTTGATTGGGGTTTCACATATAAACATCTTTTAAAACCACTATTCTATTACAATAAAAAATGAGATCCAGCTCTCCCACTGCAAGGGCCCAAACTTGTGTTCCATTTCCCACGCGTAACCCATGTTCGCCCTTCTTGAGTCTTCTAATATTTCTAAACCCCTATAAGGAGTTACAGATGTAATCAGTGGCTCCTGAATCAACAATCCAAGTAGAAGTTGATCCAACCATTGATATAGACTTTAGATAGGAAACATTACCTATGGGGTTTTTCTTGGCTTGAAGGTCTGGACACTTCTTTTTCCAGTGTCCCATCTTTCCACATTTGAAGCACTTACCCTTTGGTTTGTCTTTAGGCTGGGCCGCTGCGTTTCCCTTCTTCCTTTTGAAATTTTTGGGCTTAGGCCCAGTTCTAGAAGAAGAAGCCTCAGTAATCATAGCCTTTGATTAAGGCTTCATGACTTTCTCTGCCATCTAGAGTTCCTTCATCAACTCAATTAAACTCATGTTTAACTTGTTCATGTTGTAATTCAACTTGAACTGAGTAAAGGAACTCGGTAGAGACTCGAGAACCATATCCACTTAGCTCTCGGGATCAATGACAACCTCTAAGATTTCTGCTTCTTTGAAAGCAGCAATCATCTTGAGCATGTGCTCTCTGACTAATGCTCCCTCAGCCATCTTAGTGTTGATTATAGATCGAAGAGCCTCCTGCCTTGCGGGCCGGCTCTTGTTCGCGAACATAATGGCCAATGACTGACTAATATCATATGCAGAAGTCATGTACTCGTGTTTTGACTGGAGCACATTAGACATGGAGGCTAACATATAGCAGCGTGCCATTTCGTCAGCCTTCTTCTGCGCCTTCTCAACCTCTCACTCTTCGGTGGTAGATCCTTCCCCGATAACAGGGCAGGTCTTGTAAAGGACATACTTATACTCTTCAGTTGTGAGTATTATGTCTAGCTTCCTCTTCCAATCCACATAGTTTGGTCCCGTTAGCTTATTCTCTAGGAGAATAACGGCTAAAGGACTAAAAGAACCTCCCACCATTTCTGAAAAAATTGAAAATAAAAGAAAGGATTTAGTTTGTGAAAACAAAATAAATTTGTGCACTTTTTCCTGAAAATAATTAATTTGGCTCTTAGGAAAACTGACATAACTTCTTGGGAAGATTAACAGTTCCCTAAGCTAAGTGTGTTAACCACCACAAATTAATTTCTCTTCTAGGTAATGATCTAGAGGATAACTCCATCGAGGGGATGGTCATTTCCTCCCATTTCCTATGAACATACCTCGCACTATAACCTCCAACGAGAGGCTGGCAAATTATAGTACGTGTCTCGGGTTATTAATTACATCCCTCCATTAGATCTAGATCCTTGTGGTATTCTCATCCTATACTGGTTCACTCTTGGGATGACGCGAGGGGACCCACGATCTCTAATAAGAATCATGATGGAAGCCATGGGGCCGTTGGAACTCCTCTCCTACTTAGTCTTTTAAAACAAGGGTTTCTATGAGAAATATCATTTTGAAAATTTCCATTAAGTCTTTCCTTAACTCAAAAATAAAATATCTAAATCCATTAAAATCTCAATGTCAAGGTTTATATCCTTTGAAAGATTTTTCTATGGACTAATTTTATTTAAATTAAAAACTTAATGATTTCAAAAATTTCCCAATTAAAACTTTCTAGAGACTTTAGTCTCAAGTTTATTTTGACAAAACAATTTTTCTAGTTCCAAAATAAAACAAAATGGCTTTCTATTTTTAACTTACAAAAATATCTAAATCCAATATATTTTTTATGTCAAGGATTAAATCCTTTGAGAAAACATCTAAGGATTAATTTTTGTTCAAGTTAAAGTAACCATTTAATTTTTTAAAAGAAAAACATTTTCTTGTCAAAAAAAATGTTCCCAAAGACTTTAGTCTTTGAGAAAATGCGCACATAGGTACTCAAAAATAAATAGCATGTTAGAAAACAATAGACGCTTTCATGCTTTTCTATTTTTTAAACCTAAGTGCCCAAGTAATAGAATTAAACACATTAATTAATGGTCTTGTTTAATCCTAAAATCCCTTACTAATATTTTTCATGTAAATATGTTCCATGAATATTAACTATTGCAAAAATATTAACTTCGCCTAGTATGAGACCCAAATCGAAAAAGAAAATGCAAGAAAATTACAAGAAAAAAATAAATAAATAATTCCCTTGGTCTATGTACACCCCTGCACTGGATCACCCTCATGGTCCATCGCGAGCCAGATGCACCAGCCATACCGAATTGCCCTCTGTTCAACCCATGAAGCCCGCCCGCCCGCGACCCGCTCCCGTTGCCCGACCTACGTCCGTTACCTGACTCGCGCCTTTCTCCGATTGCAATTTGCATTGCAATTGTTCGGTGGCTTCAAGCCGATGCAAAGCCGTCCTCGGCTCCAGGCACAGAATGTTGTCGGCGGCTTAGCTCCAGCTTGACTCGCCAGCGGCTTATGAACAGTGCTCTTCTTCTCCATTTCTTTTGCATGAAATTTTTTTTGTTCTACATTTTTTCTGCTTTTCTCCCGCGGCTTCTTTGGACATTTTCAATTGCAAAATCTCATCCAAACAAAAAACACATTCGCCTATGCCCTTCAAAATTGGGTTCACATGATTGTTCTATGAAAGCATGGAAGAATTACAGAAGACCTATACTTCTACTGTGAAGCTCACAAAACATCTATCCCATACCAAAACAGTGAAAAATCATAGGCTTAAGAGCCAAACAATGATCTTCTCTATTTTTATTAACTAACATGCTCCCTAAGTTAATCAATCAACACTCTCTGATACCACTTGTAGATTGAAAGCTAAAAACAGAGAAAACATGCTATGCGGAAACGAAAAAAAAAACAGAGGCCAAAAAATAACGAAGAACAGCAGCCTGGAAGCATTTAATCAATACATTTGTGTGCCATAAGCCTCTTTGGCTGTAAAGAGATCGACTGAACCACAGGGATAGCTCCTTCTTGCCTGCTTGTTGAAGCCTCTGGTTGAAATCCTGCTAACCTCCTACTTCGCCTTATTTGCATGAATGTCAAAGCTTTCTGAGTCTCAGAATATTCCACAGCCTTAATCCTCGATGGTGAAACAAAAGGTGAGGAGGAACAGTCTCAATCTCAACGTTCTTGATCCTTTTGCTATTGATTAGCAAAAAACTAGAACAAAGGAAGAAAAAGAGTCACGAGAGAGAGATGGAAAAACAAAAAAAAAAACTTGCTAGGTTTTCTTTTTTCACAGAGACGTCTTTTTTTCTTGCAAAAACCACGGTCTATCTTATTTGATAACAATATCCCCAGGATATGATATTTCAAACACCCAATTGTTATCAACAGAGTGAGTTTGGCTTAGTTTTAAACTCTTCTGAACCGTATCTGAAAAAAACCCTATGGTCCAGGCTATTGGGCCAAAATAATATTTATTATTTTTCTTGGACCCAAAAAGCCCAAAATAATAAACATTAATTATTTATTTCCTGGGCTTATAGAAATAACCCAATAAATAATTAATGAGCCCAAATGGACCAAAAATAATTAAACATTAATTATTTATTTCCTGAGCTTATAAAAATAACCTAATAAATAATTAAACAAGCCTTTTTCCATCTAATTAAGCCCAAGTTAATTTTCTAATTATTGAAATTGGACCTTGGCCTTGAATAATTAATTAACCAATTAAACCAGATAATAAATTTCTATCAACTTCTTTTTATTATTTTTATTCCAATCCAATAATAAATTAGACTTCTTGAACAAAATAAAATCCTCTTTAACTGAGACTAATTCCTCAACCCAAAATTAATTAGGACTTATGGGCTATTCCGAGAACCAAAAAGACACATCGCATTGGCTACTAAAATGACCAAAATACCCATGCTATATAAATAGCTGTATTTTGCATTTTAAATATTTCTTAATATCACCATAAGAAAATATTGACCCCAAGGACAATGCTGCATTAGCAAAGTCTCTGACCTACAGGTGAAATGACTAAAATTCCCCTCTACACATCGTTGTGCATTTAGAAAGGAAGAAGTGTACTAACACCTCTCTAAATGACATCTACCATCCTTAGGCTTCTAGTCCAATGATCTACGACTTCTTGAAGTGTTTTCGCTTTCCAAGGGAGCTACCCTAAAGCAAATAACCAAGTCATGTTTCCCAGGGCCCTAAACATTTAGATCATTCAGACAACCACAAGAGACGATATTATATAAAAACTATCTTGTACAAGTCTGTCTTAACTAACTAGTTACATATACCCAATATACAAGTATATTGGTTCTACGATAGAACCTCAACTAAAGCATATCAAAGTACATGCTTCCAGCTTCGTCAGACCACCAACTCATACTCAAGTTATAGAGTATTTGTCCACATTATAGCAGTAGTAGTCTTAGTTTCTACCAAATAGTACTTTAAAAAACCACTACTACAGGTCCTGTTCTATACATTCAAAATACAATTATGTCATGAAATGAGTGGACTACTCACTGGCTAAAGGTAAGTCATTCCCCATTTGGAATTCATAATATAATAACCTAAACATGATGAAATTCACATTCTCATCAATCAGTTAAGAACAAATGTTTATGTGTTAAATAACCTGTAATCCATACCTTACAGTGAAATATCACCATTCACATGGATCACTTATTTAAATATAATGGGTCTTTTCCAAACGAAATTGTGCACAAAAAAAAAGTAAATTCACAAAAAAATTCTAAAAATAAATTCTTTTATTAAAACATTCGATGTTTACATCAAAAACCTAGTCTAAAAGGGCATATTTCCCAATAGGAGAGTGTCATTGTGTGACTGTAAAGAATATCCTTAAGTACTTACAAAGGACTAAGGATGTATTCTCGGTATATTGAGAAGGGGATTTGCAAGTAAGAGGGTATATTTATGCCAACCTTCAGTCCGATAAGGATGACTACAAATCACAATCTGGCTATGAGTTCATGCTAGGTGGTAGGGTAGTAAGTTAGAAAGTTCTAAATAAGAGAATACTATCGATTCGACAACTAAAACAGAGTACATAGTGGCTTCCGAAGTAGCTAAAGAAACAATGTAGATCAAGAAATTCATCACTGAACTTGGAGTGGTGCCTAGCATTGTAGATCTAATACTTTTGTATTGTAACAACAATGGAGCCATTGCACAAGTAAAGAAACCACGATCTCATCAACAATCCAAGCATATACTTAGACGCTATCATCTGATTAGAGAGATCATAGATAGGCGAGATGTAATGATAGAGAGAATTTTCATAGATCAGAACATAGCTGATCCACTCACTAAAGCACTTTCCCATAAAAAACATGATAAACATGTTGAGTTATTTAGTATTCGATATATGAATGATTGGCTCTAGTGCAAGTAAGAGATTGTTAGTGTTATGCTCTAGAGGCAATCACTTGTACCATGTATATTACATAATAATTAATTAAAGAGGTATTCTTTATCTTTCAGTTTGATTGTTATATCTAGATATATGTATATACTGTTGGATAAAGTCTCTAATATAACACAGTGTTAAGGAAATCATGATAGAGATCATGATGTGAGATTCCTACAACACTATGTAGTGTTTGTGCTTGAATAATCCCTAGTCATAGTATTAATGATATGGGACATTATTAATACGCCAAGACTAGCACATGTTATATCTCTTAATTGGATCAAGCAGTGGTTTTTATAATTG
Source organism: Voacanga thouarsii (assembly GCA_026120185.1). Classification (NCBI taxonomy): domain Eukaryota; kingdom Viridiplantae; phylum Streptophyta; class Magnoliopsida; order Gentianales; family Apocynaceae; genus Voacanga; species Voacanga thouarsii. The sequence goes on from JANUWF010001750.1 coordinate 1,261,974, forward strand.
TGAGTATTGTGATATTCAGGATTAATATATGGATGATATTCAGGATTATATGAACAAGTTCATTGGATGACCAAGCTATAAGATAATCACTTGGATAAGCTATTGAGTGTCAGTGATAGAATCTCATTATAGCAAGTGTACAAGTATCCTTAGACTTGAGATCTCTAATGTATTTTGTTTATCAAGCATTGTACTTTGATTCTAATCTTTAGAGTTTTATAAGGACTTCCTATAGGATAGATATTGAGTACAATGTAAAGTAAACAAAAATAGCTAAAAGGGTCAATAAAAGATTCACCACTCCTAATAGTAGGAGAGTATATCTCAGGGCCACTTTTAGAAATCATCACTCATGAAATCCTTGGCCAAGGCGACTATATGTTGGAAATAGTTTCAAATTTGATACACATATCGAGTAGTGGATTTTTTGAACAAGTACTACAATATTTAGGCTAGAATTAATAATATTCTAGATGAAGTTGGCACTAATTCCATGCTTTAGACCAGATGAGATATCGCATGGTGAAAGGAGTTTATTGCACTGGTTATTTGCTATTTAAAGGTTCATGTCAAGTTACTTGACTTTCTGGATTTTTGGGTAATCAAGAGTCATTGCTAGATGTCACTTTTGATATGCTAAATATGAATTTATTAATTAGAAAATTAATAAATTAATCTTATATTTTATTTAGGATTATTAATTTTAAGACTGTTAGAATTAATTCATATTATGCTACCAATAAGACCAGGAAACCTAATGGGTCATATACAATAAAGGTTTGAATGCTTAATATATATTATTTGATAATATTATAGGGTTAATTAAGAGAAAAAAATATATTTATAGATGAATTATAAGTTTGTTATAATTCATGGGACTTGATTGCAATATATAAACTTCAGAGCCCAATTGTAGTCCATGGATCTTGAAAGACTTAATTGCAATTAACACAAATTCTAAAAGCTAAAAATATGGGAATTGTTCCCTTGTATAGACGTTGTTGAAAAACAAAGCAAGAGAGGCGAATGTTCCTTCTCTTTCTTCATCCTTATTATTCTCCAATTAAACCTAGTCTCTCCTCTTCTAGTAGTATAGTTTTAAGTGGGCTTTGTGAATAATTCAACCTTGTGTGGATTACTGCTAGAGACAATCCTACTCTTAGATTGTAGTGGCACTTGGTGGATGATCAAAAGCAAAGGAATTGGTTCCTTAGTTGGTGCAAGAAAATTTTGTTTTCTGCTACAGAAGGTAATCTCCGTTTTCTTCCTCTATTCCCGTTTTAATTGCAGACACGTGATCCTTAGGTATGGATATCATAGTTATTTCCACTACGTTCTTATTTGATAAGCATAATGAAATCCCAACACGGGCGCCAGGCCAGCACCGCCCGACAGTAATCGCGGGCAGAACAGGCCCGGCGCCAGGCCCGTTTGACCGCCACACTAAAACCGACCCTCTTGGCCATTTTTGTTCAAAAAAACATTCATCCCTCTCAAAATTTCTCTCAACCCATCGCTAGGTTCATTTTCAAAACACCGCCGGGTCACTTTCTAAACCTCCAAAACACTTCCCAAACCCAAAATCCTCACTTGATCTTGAAAGTTTGGATCAAAACAAAGAAAAATCCAATCTTTTCATCCAAAACCCATTTTGCAATCCTTATATTAGGGGCACAATTTCTTCAATCTTTCTACATACAACTATTGCCCATACATTGGAGATCATTATGCTATGAATTTTCTACACTTTCTATGGTTAAATTTTTTCTTATGAATTTTGGGTAGTTTTCTATGCATTTTTGGACAAAAATTCTTGAATATTTTCTGGTGACGAATTTGATTGTTAAGATTGCTTTCTTTAAGCTTTCATTGGCATAAGAATATCATTGATACTATTTTATGATCAATGCCATTGATATTTTTGATCTTTTTGGAAGTGATTAAGTATGTATTCATTGTGAGTAATTCTTGGGATAAAAGATAACTATTCATGTTTAACTTATCCATGTGCTTATAAGCTTTACATTGTGATATAGATGGTATGGCTAATTGAGTATTGTGATTCTGAGCTAAATAGTGATTCATTGAGCACTATTAAACATTGTGGATTTGATAATATTGTGTTTGGATTGGGATATGGCTATCTTTCTTGCAGGTTTGCTGGAGGAGGTTGAGTGATGTTTTATTGCCTATCTTGTGGTGCTTTGTGTTGAGTTGGTGGTGGTGTTAAATGGTGTTGTAATAGCAAGACGGTTGAGAGTTGAGTATTGGTTGTAAATAGTGAGCTAAGAGTGTCTTATTTATCTATTCTATCACTTTTCTTCATCCTTCCATCATGTCTAGGAGACCTAAGGGGCTAACACCAGGGGCTAAGAAAGCTCAAAATGCATCTTCCTCCATACCTTCTTTCGAGCCTCTACATACCCAACCTACCCAATTCTTTGATCCTATATGTTAAATCTAGTATGACAGGTACCAACACAATAAGATTATAGTAGAAAAAAGCTATAAGCCTTCTTTGGACAATTCCCTAGAGTTTTCTACTATGTTTTAGGTGCCTAGGGTGGGAGCCCATCATTAGAATGGAAGGTCCTTATTGTCATGTGCACATGAGAGAGTTTTATGCTAATATGCATGACAAAAAGAAAAATAATCTCCAAGTCATCTCTACCATGGTCAAAGGGATTCCCATTGAGTTTGACAAAACTAGACTAGCTAGAATTTTAGAAATTCTGGATGAGAGGCAATAGATAGTTGTGAACCATAATAACCAAAAGATCATTTCTGAGCCTATATGGGATGTCAAGGCTGTAAGGGCTAGTTTTCGCATAAGGAGAAAAAAAGAAAATAGGTCAAAATCATTATTACTCAAATAATGACCTTGAGGTTTAATGGCATGCCATAGTTTATATCTTTGCTTTCAACGTGTATCCTAAGGCTAGTGGCTTCAATGAGTCTAGGGTCCTTGACCTTTACATTCTGGATAAAATGAGGAAAAATGAACCTATTCCTCTTGCTCCAATTATTATTCAGTCTATGAGAGAGATGGTTTCCTCTAACATTACAGCTAAAGCCCTCAAATTTCGTTTGGTTATTATGTGCATTCTAAGAAGACTTTGGAGTGCAGATGGATAGAGAGTTGAGTGAGCCTACTACTAACCACGACCTAGTGACGGAGCATACTTTGGTTCAGTGTAGGTATCGCTATGATGAAAGGGCCAAGAGGTGGAAGAGGCCATTTGAGGTGCAACACCCCAGAAGGGAGGAGGTTTCCCCTGGTGAGAAGGAGGAAGAGGAGCCACCTACTAGACCTGCCCCTCAAGCCACTAGCTCTCATTCACATATTGATTTTGAGGCATGCATGGAGGCTCAGATATAGAGCTAAATGACTATCCTCCTCCAGCTTCACGATTCTATTGTAGACATTCGTCACCACCAGGATGTTCAAGATCAAAGGTTGGCCATTTTATTCCAACAATTTACTAGTACCTCTTCCAGTGGTGCAGCTGATGATGATGATAATGATGAGGATGAGAATGACTCTTGACTTACTCTCTTATATTTTATTTTATTTTCTATTATGTCTTTTCTTTTGAATTTTAATGACCTTTACTAGCTTTTAGGTACCGTGTCTTTTATTTTATTTTCACTTTCTTTTTCTAGATTTATGTTTCTCTTTATTTTGTTTCTTCTTCATTAGTTACCCTTATAACTTTTCTTGTAACTCTTCCTTGTGGTGGATTCAAACGTGGTGGCACTACGATGTAATAGAAGTATCTTCTTTACTTTATCCTTCTTCTTTATTCATTTTGGTCTTCTTGGCTGCACTTTATTGTTCTATCTTTCGCCATTGAGGATATTGTCCAGTTTAAGTGTGGGGGGAGAATGAGGTTGAAGAAGTATTTTTCCATATCATTTTGTGAAAATTTTTCAAAAATTTTAGTGGTTTTCATTGATTACCAAGGTTGTAATTCTTGTTCTTACTTGGATATGAACTTTGTTATTCATTAGGTGGATTTTTTGTGAAATTAGTTTTGTCAGATAAGATATTTTTCAAGACTTGAGAATTTTGATTAATCTTGTTTATACATTGGTGTTTGAATATTATTTGACTCAGCTAGTTGAAATATAGAGGATATGAAGAATATGAGAAGAATTTATTGGCTAACTCTTGTATTATGAGTTTAAATTTTGTTAGCTTTGAGTTATGATGAAAAATGTGAGTTGATAAAAAATCTTTGAGAGGAAAGATAAAGGAGTATTATGAAAAAATTTTGAGTTGAAAAAAAAAACAATGAGTGAAAACAATACTATATTATGTAAATTGAAAAAATGCTCTTATTGACTATCGTTGAAGACCTTTGGCTGAAAAGGAGGTCAATATGAGGAGAAGTAGCAAGTGAATTTGATGCACTCTCTTGAGGCTATCCTGAAGGTAAAAAGGCAAAAAAAGAGCAGAGAAATAAAGAAGTGTTTGAAAACAATGATGAGTGATGACTGTAAAGGGGGCCAATACGGTGTGTGAAGAAAAATCCATACACTTGAGGCTATCAATTCCCTAAGTCATTGAAAAAATTTTGAGAAAAAAAAAATTGGAGTGCTTTCCATACATCATGACTTAAGTTGTGAAATTTTTGGATTTATAATATTTAAGTTAGTAGATGGCTTGACTTATGTAATTTATATTATCTATATTTTTACATAAAAAGTGAAATAACTTTCTTAGACTAAGGTATACACTTAATTAATTTGACTTTAAGAGTATTGTGATGTCTTGTCCATTATTTCAAGGTTTTAATTGTTTTCAAATAGTATGAATGAAAAGAGTTGTATCTAACGTTTGAAGAAAATTATAATCCTTGGTAATGATGTAAATAGTTTTTGGAATGAGTTAGAGCTTGTGTTTTCTTAATGAATTTTCTTGAACTAAAGTGTTTTACTTGAGGACAAGTAAATGTTCAAGTGTAGGGATATGTTATAGGGGCTGAAATTACTACTATTTTTCTAGTTATTTGATGTTGTTTTAAGATACATTTGTTGTATTAACAAAGCATATTCCTTCCTATTTGACATTTTGCTTGTGAAAAGTATTTTTGGTAACTTTGTGTAGATTTGAGTTATAATCGAACAAAAAGTGAACAATTCCATAAGGTACCTGGTGCCAGGCCTAGCCAAAGGACCAGGCGCCAAGTCCATTCTGGTCCAGCAGAAGAATTCAAGTGACATTCAGCACAAAGTAGAACAAACCTGGTGCCAGGTCTAGCAAGTGTACCTGGTGTCGGGTACATGCTGCCTGCTAAGGAGAATAGGCTAAAAATAGAGCAAAAACAGGGGAAGAATAGAGTGCACCTGGTGCCAGGAAGCTCCACTGTACCCGGTGCCAGGTACGCTCTAGAAGGCAAATACTCTATGCACGAAATTAGGAATTGTCTAATAATTTTGGTATTTTCCTTGTCCAACTCAGCCAAGACTTCCTCAGCAACGAATTTAGCATCCAAGAGGCCTATAAAAGCACAAGGAAAACACAAATATTGATATATATACATAGAGAGAGGTGAATCCAAGAGCTTAAACTCCCAATCACTCATTGAAGGAAAGATTCACCTAATCAAGGAGAATTGTTCAATAGAGTCTTCAAGGAGGAAGAAAGAGACTTGTCTATGAATGCTTTCTTTTACCTTTGTTTTCTTTTCCTTAAACAATCATGTATTCAATATTTCCATTGTAATTTGACATTATTTTTATGATTCATGACTTATTGATTAATTTAGTCCTTTGATCAATTCATTATTTATCTTGGTATTTGATTATTTATTTTTCTTCCGGAGTTGGTTGATTGATTTTTGTTATCAACTTACTTGAAAAAGAGGTTGTTAATGACTTCAATTAATTAGTTTTGTATTTGTTATCTCTTAACTTTCTTGAAAAATTGGTTAATTGTTTAGAACTTAGGTAATCAAAGGTTAGTTGATGATTGTTAGAATATGGATTCATTGACTAATTTCACGTTTTAAATCATCTCAAATACAAGGGTTTATATGAGGATTGATTTTAATGCATCTTTTGGATAAGTTAGTCAAAACAGAATATGTTCACTAATTGAACTAGAAGATAGTGATTTCATGGATTGCAACGAAGTGGGTCTCTGTTAAATCCTTCATGAGACCAAGATAATAATTGATTGTGATATTGGCTAAGAGATTCATTATCATGTTTTCAAAAGCTTTTATCTAAATTGTATATTTTCACATCCTTGAGTTATATATATTTCTTTATTTTTCTTATTCTTATCTTACTACTTTATTTGGTCGATTAAACAATGAATGAAAAGTAATTAATATGTACTTGTTTCTTTGAGGATCAAAATTCATTAATTCCCTATACTATGCTTTCAATACTTACTCATATGTGTATTTTGGGATTAATGTTTTAATTAAAACTTAACCAAGGAATGGATTGAAATTTGATGATTTTTATACACCTAAAATTAACGCATCAATGTCTCTACTCTTCAATCAGTCAAGATATAGTTATCAAAGAAATGAAAGACTATGGAGAAGCAACATATATTCTTAGAATAAGAATCTATAGAGATAGATCTAAGAGATTTCTTGTTCTTTCACAGTCTAGATATATAGATAAAGTGCTAATAAGGTTTAGTATGGATTAATCTAGGAATGGATTCTTACCCATAACCCATGGAGTAAGCTTTTCAAAATCTATGTGTCCTAAAACAAAAGATGAAAGTGATCACATGAGTAGAATACAATATGCTTCAGCAATAGGATTTATCATATATCATATGCTCTTAATTTGACGAGTAAATACCAATTTAACCCTAGAGAAGGTCATTGGGTAGTTGTCAAGAATATCCTTAAGTACTTAAGAAGGATTAAAGATGTATTTTTAGTATATGAAGGAGAATGTGACTTACAAGTCAAATGGTATACTGATGCTAGTTTCTAATCTAATAAAGATGACTTCAAATCCCAATGGCTTCTGAAATAGCAAAAGAGGCAATCTGGATCAAGAAGTTCATAACACAATTAGGAGCGGTACCTAGCATTGTTGATGTAATATCCTTATATTGTGATAACAATGGAACCATTGCACATGCAAAGGAACCATGGTCTCATCAACGATCCAAAAATGTACTTAGGCGCTATCATTTGATTAGAAAAATCATTGATAGGAAAGATATAAAGATAGATAAAGTTCTCACTGATCAGAACATAGTTGATCCATTAACAAAGGTATTACCCCAAAAAAAACATGATAGTCATGTTTAGTCATTGGACATTAGATACATGAATAATTGGGTCTAATGCAAGTGGGAGATTGTTAAAGTGGTGCTCTAGAGCCAATCGCTTGTACAATATATTTTGCATGTTTATTAATAAAAAGCATTCTTTATCATTCAATTTAATTAATCATTTCGAGTATATGTGTATAAAATAGTTAGATAAAGTCTCATACACAAAGTATAGTATTAAGAAAATTATGACAGAGATCATAATGTGAGATTTCCACTACACTATGTGGTACTTATGCTTAAATTATCTCTAATCATAGTATTAATAAGATAAGGCGTCATTAATGCACAAAGACTAGCACATGTTATATTTCTTGATTAGATCAAGTGATGGTTCTCACATCCATGAGTATTATAATATTCAAAGTTAATACGTGGATGCTTGTTATATAAAAAAGTTCATTAGGTGACCTGGCTATGAGATAATCACATAAATAATTAATTAATGCCGGTGATATAATCTCATCATAGTAATTGTGTAATTATCCTTAGACTTAGGTTCTGCAAGATCTTTATTTATTAAGCATTGTAATTTGATTCTAATATTTAGTGTCTCATCATGGATTGCCTATAGGATAGATACTAAGTACAATGTAAAGTAAACAAAAATTAATTAAGATGGTTAATAAAGTATTCATCAATCCTAATAATAGGGGTGTATATCTCACGACTACTTGTAAGGAATCATTATTCAGAAAGTCCTTGACCAAGACGACTATGTATTAGAAAAAGTTCAAAATGATACACATGTTGAGTAATAGATTCTTAGATCAAATACTAATAAATTCAAACTAGAATTAATTATAGTATAGTAGGAGTTGTTAGTAATTTCATATTCTAAACCGAATGAGATATAAAATAATAAAAGGACTTTATTGTACTGATATTTTACTATTGAAAGGTTCATGCCAAACCATTTAACTTTTTGGACTTTTAAGTGGTCATGATGCATTACTAGATACTGCGCATAATCTGCTAACTATGAATTTATTAATTAGAGAATTAATAAATTAATCATAATTAAATTTAATAAATGTGTTCTAATTATAAAAGAATTATTAATTCTATTATGATAAAATTAATTCACATTAGCTACCAATTGACTAGAAAACCTAATAGGTCACACACAATAGAGAAATTAGTGCTCAAAATATTATTTGATACTATTATGGAGTTGATTTGTGAGAAGAAATTACTATTATATGCTAATTATAAGGTGTTATAATTAGTTGTGATCAAATTGCAATTGTTGAACTCCAAAGCCCGTAAGTGTAAAAGCTAAATGATTGTTACCTAAAAGAATTTGGAAACGACAGGAATTCTCTATAGCAGTAAAGCTTTCTCAAAATGTGTGTGTGTGTGTGTGTGTGTGTGTGTGTGTGGAGAATTGTTCTCTGTGTATAGACACACGAAAATCGACAATTTTGTCATCTCTGTTTTGTTGGAATATACAGAGAAACTACCGCACATTTTTTAGAAAGCTAAAAACACAGATAGTTTTTTTTCTTCTCCAAATAAAATCCCTAGCTGCCAAAAAAATTTTCTAGCAGAAAATTTTGATGGTTCTTGAATACATCCTTGTGTGGATCAATATTAGAGAAATTCCTAAAGTTGGAATTTGGTGGTTCATGCTTGAACAAATTTACAGAAGGTTTCCGTGCGTATGAAGAAAAAGTTTAAAAGTTACGTTTTCAAAGTAACAAATTTTTTTCTCTCTCTTATCCCGTTTAATTATATACGAGTGATTCCTTTGTATGGATTTCATTTTAATTTCCACTGCACATAAACTATTTTTGCATGATCAAAATCCAATACCAATACCTATCTTGTGTTTAATATAGGTAGTAAAGGAATTTTTTCTGAATTGTGATATTATTTTTAATGCCTTAATTTGTGTGCAAAGAGTTTTATGAACATCTATTTTGAAACTAAGAAAGTAAAAGATTTTCCCAAATTATTACTTGTGAGTGCTAACAACATGCAAGATATAAAAGGGGACTAAGCTAAGAACCGACTTGGTTAGTTGCAGCCAACTTCACTCAAATGCCTAAAATGCCAATCTTGAACCCACTTACTCACACTACCTAATAATGGCTGGAAATAAATCCTTTTAGCTTTGCCCTTTAAAAATGGGACAATACAAGCAAGCAAATAAAAACATTCTTCTTCTAAATCCCAACAAATGCTAAAGATTGACTCACCTATGAGGTGCATTTTTTGGATAATAAAAAAACATTTCACTAAAATCACAAACTAGCTAGACACCTGTTGATAGTCACTTATTAAATTTAATATGGCCATATAATGGATCTTTTAGAACTATTAGTGAAGGCGGCCATGTCATCTACAAAGCAAAAGTGGGAAATATGTAGACGCCCACGTGTTATCCTATATAGCATGAGGGTTCTGTCACGGGTCGTTCTTCTTACAACCGACTAATTGTGATGTCTGTGACTTAGCTAGGCCCGAGCTAATGTCACACCGCTCGAACTCACTCAGACACTTAAATATGAGCTTTAGCAGTTTCATAGTGGATCACAATGAAAACGATTAAAAACAGCAATGAACGATATGAAAATGACAGAAAATGGCACTAAAAAGGATGTTAACAGACACCTAACTGCTTGAAACTAGCCATTTCATTGAATTGAAAGTGAATACAAAGTATTTACAACAAGTATTAATGAGGAGGAACACCAATGTTTACAACCGACTTTGTTTTCTTTTACCCGATCTTGTTTTTCTTCATCCTCTATAATAGACGTGATAACCTTTTCCCAAGTTCCAGCAGTAAACACCATTTTTCTGGAAAGGTAGGAAAAGTTTGCTAATTTTCTCTAGACCTAACTATAAGGAATCTAACTATAAAAATTTATATGTGTGGCCTTCAAGGCCTTAGAAAATTTACAAAAATATTACAAAAGTCTATCTATATATTTACACAAGAAAATGGAGGGGTTGACTATTCTAGTCGCCTACTAGCCATCTGTTGGTCGCTGGGCATGGCACTGGCTGCACGGCGCTAGGCACTGGGCTCGGTTCAAGCGCATGGCATGGGCATGAGCACGGCACGTTGGGTTAGCACACAGTTCTGGCACATTCGGTTGGTCTCAGACACCTAGGCTGGGCATTAGGTACTGGCATCAGGCACAATGGCCAAGCTTGGTCTTGGGGTGTTCCGTGTCGTCTTGCACCCTCTGTCTTTGGCCTTCAGCTACTGAAGCTCGGGCGTCCTTAAACATGTCTAAGACATCCTTGGGAAGGTCTTAGACGTTCCTAGGTATACTCAACCTAACCGTAGGAGGTGACCAAGTACACTTAGGCACGTTCAGTCCCTTCGATTTCCTAAACTTGTCTAAAGACACATAAGGTGGCGCTTTGGACACTTGGATTGGATTGGGCATGATCTTGTCCACGAAAGTGAACCATCGTAGGTTGGCCTATGACATCCCCCACCACTTGATTTGGCGACATCCTCAGTGCTATCTTCTTCTTGAAGCTCTTAGGATTTCCTATACTGTTGGGGTATTTTATCTAACGTTATTGGCCTTGCCACCTTAGCGACGAGTGTTCCTTCAAGTGACTAAGTTTGCTAGTAAAGTCCATAGCCCTAGACTTGCCTTGCCTCGTTGAAGCTCGATGCATGCCATTCGCATATTCTTCCTCCAACATATACATGGTCGATAGCTTGTACTCTCTGCTAAATTTTTCCTTGGAGTTCCCGACAGGAATGACACATAGAATTTTTCCCATCATTACCATTGAATTCGTGTATGGAATCACAACAAAATTGAGGTCCTTCAAAAACTTTATGTGCATGATGAGCCTGAAGTCATCCACCTTCACCACGATGAACGTAGTTCTGCCCTCAACCGGACCCAACTTGATTCTCACTCCATGAACAAGACCCATGATCAGATTGGCTACTAAGTTCATGGCCTTTACTGAGCCTACACTTTTCTCTAGTACCAAACCTAACTACCTAACTTCTGAACATGCCAAATAATTGTGGGATGATCTGGTTTGGCCTGTGCTACCAAGAGTGTCTTAAGATGACCTAGATGCTATCACTCATTAAAACTGAACGCTATCAATAATAGCGTCAAATCCATATTACATCTTCCTCTCCGATTCTAATATTATCCCTGCCACGGTAACTCTTTTTCTCCTCATCCTCATCGATGATCTTGGCATTCTTTGCTGCTGTTGTTGAGCCCTGCTTTGTGCGTTCTCTACCAAAACAGCATCGTCCTACATCTTGGCAATTTGGTTCTCCACCGGCCAACCCACGGCCTGCCTTCCTTTCAGCAACTGTCTTTAAAATTCGATGGCGTGAATTCCTTCATGTCGAGGCAAGCACATAGATAACAGTTAGGTTAGTTTTTGATGTCGTCAATATTGAATTGATATGAAAAATTATTTCCAGATTTGTGTTATTGTTTTGGTGGATGAGGTTTGGCCTCATTCTTGGTGGTTCAATGATTTTCCTGATTTAATTATGATTGAACTGTTCTCTGAATAATTTTTTTTTTTTTGTAATTCAAGTATGGAATTGCAATTTTAGAAAACTTCTTTCACGGAGGAAGTTTTCACGGAGGGTCGTAAGCTTGCTGACTTGTAATTAGGTGTTTAATTAAAATTTTATGCTTGCAAATATTAGAGGAACATTTCCTTTATTTTTTTTTTTTTAATAAGTCTTAGGTGATTAGTAATTAGGTGCTTAAATTTGTAAATTCTTAGAAATTTTAAATTTTTTGGTGTGTCATGATAAAGAAATTGGCTATGTTATTAGAACATTATAAGGAGAATAAAAGACAAAGGTACTAGGTACTGAGGGACAATAATAGGAAAAGAATTGAAATGTTTTTTGCCTAATAGAACCAAGATTTCCCAGTTAAGAGAACTTTGCCCTACCACCATAATGGTCATAGTATATGCTTCCCCTGAGAAACCTACATAATTTCGGTAGTTTAAACTACATCAATAAGTTAGAGTCCAACTTCTTAATTAATCCTAAAATATGCAACAAAAGTAAACAAAGAAACAATTGATGAAATCAAATAATTGTGCCCTAAAAAATGGTTTTTTTGGTGATACAAATTATTCTTTCAAAAGATTCCTACCTAACAACCATTAATAAAATTTCAAGAAATTAGGGTTTAACATAAAAGATGTCGTGAAAGGAATATGCCAAGGATATGAGATGTGTATGACACATCTTGTTGGGATAACTACAACAAAATTGGCATATTAATGCTACTTATTTTTAACAAAAATATTTTCTCAAAATATTTTAGGTGATTATGCACGTAAAAATTAGTGGTTGATAACTGAAATATCACACTCATATGTAAAATAGTTGTCTGAAATATTAATTTTACCTATTTTCATAGACTTGTTACAAGTAGAAATTAAGAGGTTTGAACTTTGATTTTATTATATTCTTCAAGCATTCATTTATTGCCAGAGTTAATAAATCGCAATAGTCTCTTGGTGATGCTTAATTGTAGCAACAATGCATGTTTTTTACACTTCCTGGAAATTTTAAACTAGAGATGTTGTTTTGATTCTTTTAAGCAGTATCATTGCTTCTTTTCGTCCTCTCTCATATGATTTAAATATTTTATTTTATTCAAAAAATAAATATTTTATTAGTAGAAATAGGAATCTATCACTATTCTACTTTATTATATTTTCTAATTATTCTTGATATTGAGTTCAAATTCTAATATTGATAAAATAAAAAAAAACATAGCATTTAATTATTATCTAATTAAACTATGTATAGAAAATTTAATAAATTTTCTTTTCATGTAATTAATTTAATCAGGATATAATGTTTAAATTAAAATTTTATAGTTGTTTTAAAATAGTTAGTGTTTTATGTAGTTGAAAAATTATTTAATATAATAGAAATTTTTAATATTGGGAGAAGTGTGAGGGGAGAAAGAATTAATAAAGAATTTGGTAAGAGATTAAATAAATTGTGTAGATTTTAATAAATTTTCAAATTTATCTTTAGTTTTTAAAATTCTTACTAAATCTCTTATTATTAGAGTATGGGGGAAATGAATCACAATACTACATCCAAAAAAAGATTCACATCCTCAGTATTCTGTATTTATTTTCCTAGTTATGAGAAATCAGATTCCTTTCCCAAACCATAATATATGTTCAAAAGGGCAAACTTTTGTAAGGTTTAGATGTAAAATAAGCAAATATTAAATTAATTAGTTAAGTAATTATATATTTAAATGTATTAAACTAATAGATGATAATTTATTGTTTTTTTCCTCCTTTTTTCAATGTTGGGAATCCTTAATAGTATTTTTTTTTTTTTATCCGTTGAGTAATATTACAACTACTTTTGGCATTATCAATGATTTCTTTTGATATTTTGTTGAATTTTTCAACAAAACTATAGCTGGGTTTTTTACTATGCCGACATAGAAAATATAACGTAATAATTTTTCAATTTATTTTTATGGTACCATATCCTTTAGGATGGATCAAGTACACGGAGATACTATTCCTGGGCCTATTGTTGAGGGATTGATATCTAGGTAGGATAGGCATCGATCTTCGCTGATTTGGTCACGGCATTCCCAGACATGTGAGATGTCATTAGCATTTAGGTGTTGCGATTCCCAATTCTGGGAATTGTTTTCATTCCCTTCTCGAGCAATGGATTACATTGATTTAGCTAGTTTCGGTGGAGTTTGCAGAGCTAGGCAACTTCATCTAGACCATGCTTTTGTTACTATATTAGTTAAGAGATGGCATCCCGAGACACACATTCCATCTACAAGTTGGAGAGGCCACTGTGACATTAGGGGGCGTTGCCATTTTATAGGGACTCAGAGTCGATGATAATCCAATTATTAGAGAGGTTTACGGGTACTCCTATTCAACATAGGCGGCTATGGTATATGCGCTTCTTGGTTTTCGACCTCAGGATGAACAGTTCAGGGATAATCAGCTAGAGAAGGCCACACTGGAGACACACATCTCGTTCCCTCTTGCAGATGATGCCCACGATATGGTGGCACAGCAGAGGGCATGCAAATTTATCCTTCTTCTTATCAGTAGTATGATTTTGTCAGATAAATCAGGCCATCTACTTCTCTTCTAGTTTCTTCCATTTCTCATAGATTTACATACTTGCAGTCAGCTAAGTTGGGGCAATGCGACCCTACCTAGATGTACAGATGCCTCATGAGGCTACCGATCTTACTGCGAGGGAGATTTCTGATCCTATGATTCTGCTTCAGGTTAATTTATTTATTTTTTAAATTTTCATAGGTGTATTCATCTTTAGTATAAAATTAGTTTGATTGATTAACTTGTAATTTTTTAAACTGTGTAGTTATGGGTTTGGGAGCACATTCCCGTCATCCGCCCTAACAGGGTGGAGCCGGGACTTAAACCTCCCCATGCGTAGGTGGAACGTACAGCCACGTCTACATCGACACCTACGCATGTTCTAGTTACATACAGGGACCAATTGGACTCCATGCATGAGCACCATATAAGTAATCGGTGCAGGACCGAGTATTTATAATTAATCAAATATTTTTTTATTATTTGTATTAAACTACTATGTAAACTTGTATCAATTTATTTGGCGACCTTACAATGAGATAGAGTTGGAGTTCTTGCCGACGGGATATATGGAGGGTTCGAATATATGGTAGTCGATGTCGTCACTCATTTGTTGGGATGTTGTGGAGTTTCGCTACCCCAACCACGTGCTCCGACAGTTCGGGATGTTGCAGGCCGTGCCCCAAAGCGTTGAGTACGACACTGAGTTGCACATGATGGGAATAAGGGAGAATCACACGACTAATTGGTCTTACCAGCACTCCTCATTTATAGCTTTGTGGGCTGCGTGGTGGGAGACGATCATGCACGGCATAGCCAGGATACGAGTAGAGCCGGACTACCCTTCCTGATACCGACTCAAGACTAGGTGGAGGATTGGTAATCCGTCACCATTGGGAGGCAAGGTCGCAGGTTACCAGGCGACTGGCTCCGAATACGCAGTCATGGTTCTTTTAATATTACAATCAATAGTTTTTTTTTTTTTTTTTTTTTGCTTTATCTAGACAAAATTTAGGTACGTAGTTGATATAGTTACTGACATAAATGTTTTTTATATGATTGTCACAGTCGGATAGGCTTCACCGAGCTATTTCTATTACCACTGAGGCTATGCGTGAGGCTGACTCCCAATCAAGGATGGCGTTCGAGCTAATCAGGGAAACTTGCACACTTTCTCTTACCTCGGCAGGGATTGACCCAATGCATCCTTATACACGTCCAATCTCAAATGTTGATATACCGGCGATTCTAGAGCAGGCATCTAGGACTGGCCCTTGGGCTTGCGTTGAGGGTCAGGCCATCCCGAGCTAGTAGTAGGGTGGACAGGCTTGTACAACTTTTGGCCAGGCAATTATCCCAGCAGCAGGTGTCCCCATATTGTTACTGCCTCTCCTGCACTCAGCAGACCATAATAACTCGGGACCAACTACTATTTTGCCTAAGTACGAGGCCGCACCTTCTGGACACCCAACAGTACAAACTCCAGAGGACCTGATATTTGACACCAGTTGTCTGTCACCGTCATTGCATGACAAGGTGGATGATCTTCAGACCCAGGGGCCGGGGATAGTTACCCAGACCTCAGTTCAGCTTGGAGCAAAGGTCGATGATTAGCAACAGATGGGATTTGGGATTCAGTGGCAGCGAAGACAACCACGTCATCACTGCCCGGCATACCAGGATCCAAACCCGTCAGTGGCCATTGGAACATCCAATGATGCACAACTGTTGGACTTGGTAGAGACGTTAGACCCAGACGCACCATCCGGCCCAGACCATATGGGACATAGATCTATTTTACCCAGGCCTCAGTTCATCTTTTTATTTTTAAAAATAATTTTTATGTCTTTTGTTATGGATTTTCTATTTTTAAAAATAATGGATTTTTTATCTTTCTATTTTTCTACCGTTGTACGGGGTTTGAGTGAGGAGGGAGGGAGCAACATTTGAGGACTTTTAATATTTACTTAGTAAATTATTATTATGTTCCCTTTCCTTCTTGTTCGGAGATAAAAACCCAACGCACACACTTATAAGCAAAAAATCACTACTTCAAATGAGACTTATCTCTCTTATGTGTATCAATAACAAGGTTTTAATTAAGATTAATACTACAAATTACCTAAATTTTTATCCAATTGTTAAAGACTAATTTGATAATTTTTTTCGATCATATGCTTAAAAAAAATCAAACTATAATCATATCTCCCCCATAGTAAACGACATTCATATTGTTTTTGAAATTCATAAAGGAATTTGAGAGAAAGTCATTTTGTAATTTATCAAAAAAAAATTCAAAATTTTACAATAATAAATGATAAATTCAACATTAATTTACAAATACAATAAAGCATTTATATCTACTTGAGGTTCCATTATTTGAATGAAGTTCCCATGAATCAATTTAGAAAGAAATCATGGGCCATTAGCACATCCTCAAATGCATTGCTTAACATTCTACTAATTCAACTATAACAAACAATCAAACCTCCAATTCTAAAAGTCAGATTAGTCCATTCACTTTATCATCATAAACACAATCAAGTAAGATGAAATGTTTCATTTTTAGACAATACACCTTCTTGGGGGCCATCCATCTCTCCACGTTGTCCAAAGAGTTTTTAGCTGATTTCTTCACAACACCAATCTGTAGCAACATTAAACAGCCTTATTTCGTTGGTGTGATTCCACCACTTCTTTGGAGCAAGTCATTTTATAGTCACTATTATACGCAAAGACTTGGAAGTCTTCGTGACTATTGATTTTTTAATTTCATTATCATAAGTCCTACAAGTTGACATGTACATTAATGGTAGATAGTAATAATATTTTACACTTTCTTTTAATTGAATATTAACATTTCACTTATGAAAAATTTTAAAACAATATTTAATTGTAAAAAACTTCAGAGGACGTGCTTATTTGTTTAAGGATTATTTATAATAATAATAATAATAATAATAATAATAATAATAATAATAATAATAATAATAATAATAATAATAATAATAATAATAATAATACTCAATTTCTACTTACAATTTCTCGCAAACTAGGGGCGCTGAAACACAAATTCCAGACTGGGGCCATTGAATAATCTCCCTTTCATGCAATCATCAACATCTCTCAATGGGCAAAATAAAAAAAGACCGGAGAGAGATGTTGAGTGATTGTGTCAAAGCAAAAATATTCATTGGCTTTCCTCTACCAGAAATACAAAGAAGGAATTATGTATTGAACTCCATAAGATTGGAATAGCTGAAATTTTATAAAGAAAAAAAGAACGAATAGGACACTATTACATTCTAGCTTATCATATATAAAGAGGTAAAGGACGTAACTTTTAAAAGCGTCCATCTGTGGCTTTGTAAGCCAGAGCATTTAAAAAAAAGCAATTGAGGACGCTATTGCGAATGGTGTCCTATTATAGGATGCTATTCGCAATAGCATCCAAATCAGAGGAGGATGCTATTCGAGATAGCGTCCTATTGTTTTCTCTGACCTGCCAATAGGATGATTCTCTGCATTCGGTGACTTTTGTGACAAGTAATCAGAGGACGGTATTGCCAATAGCGTCATCTAAAAGAGGATGCTATTCTCAATAGCATTCTCGACCATTCCCACATTCAGCGGCTTTCGCAGAATATAGTACAGAGCATGACACTTTTTAGGAAAAACAACTGTGGACGCTAATGGTGTTGGACGCTTGTCCCAATAGAGTCTTGGTTGCCCTCTATTTATATACACCATTAATGTCTTGCTAATTCAGGCATCATTTAGAGATAAACTACCGATATTGTCCTCTGTTTTAAATTCCTGCCAGTCATTTTTTAATTTGTCTGGTCACTCAAAAACCATGTCTTTTGAATCACCAATAATTCTTGGTTTCTTCTGGGACTACATAATATCTTATAAACCTAGCGGTTTAGTGATATTTGATTGCACATGTCGAAAATGGATAAACTTACACTGCAAAATCAGGTTTTCGCAACTAATTAACAAAATACATTCATACATAGGGACCGATAGGTCAACAGCTACACTAGAGATATCTATGAGATATCCTTAGGTATATAGCACAAGGATTCATTGGGGATTACTTCTATTACAGGGTGAAGATGATATGGATAACATGTAGTCCTTACTCTCTATTTTCGAGGAAGATGGTGTGCATATTTACGTAAAGTCGAACCCAATTTTAAATGTAAAACACAATGCACCAGCCATTCCGGCTGTACAAGGCTAGCACACTTCCGGGCAGTTTGGATCCTACACAGAATTGCTATTCCAGCAGGAGGAGATGCGTTCAACAGCCTTTCAAGATCAACTGTCATAGCTGCCTACATACCCCACTGCTGCTCTAAATTAATTTTCTCATCATCCACCAACATAAGTGAACATTTCCGGCACAGGGGGAATCGGACCCAACGAGACTGAAGCTGGACCCTCAGAGCCACCAATAATTAATAGTGTTGCAGTGATGGATTCTTTGGGACCAACTTCTGATGTCGATGGGCCCGTCGGCTCGAATAGAGATATTGGTCCCGATGCTGGAATATCTGATAGTCATGATGATAGCAGCACCAACGATAGTGATCATGACGATGAAGACCTACAACACGTGACACTTCAACCTTCACTAGCTCCTTCGCAACACGTACCGGTACATGACAGGGTATGCATTCCTTTGCTAGTTTTCAAGACATTAGTACGAGGGCTATTCAAAATCAGAGAAGGATGCTATTCAAGATGGATTATCGAAATAAAGGATCCCCACCAAGATGTGAAAATTATCATCAAGCATGACATGGTAAGAGAAATTGTAACAAAGCTCGCCTTGAACCTGGTGAATAAATTATGCAATCACATGTACTTGTGCTACAAAATAATTTATTTAATGATGTATTATTCATTTGACAATGACCTTGTTATCTTTCTTGCCATTTTCAACCAAAACCACACAATATGGAATAACTTTTAATTCTATTACATAGACATTTAAAATAAAGAAAATTTTCATTCATGAATATGAACACTTAAAGTACTAAAAGGGATTGATCAATTGTATTTTTACAAATTATTACAAATCTAATTTAGTGACTTGTATAAATTAAGATATGTTTTTAAGACTAAAATAAAAAATTCTCTTTAATCTCACTTTTTTTTTATAACTAAATAGAGTCATAAAAAAAATTCAGCACTATAAATGAATGATTATAAATTTTTATTTAATTTTTAAGGACGCTATCTATGTTAGTGTCCTTATCTAAAAAGGACACTTACATAAATAGCAACCAATTAATTTAAGAATACTATTACGGATATTAAATAAGGATGCTAACGTTCAAACCATTTTAGAACTTCCATAAGCACATGGGCCAGACAAGGACGGCCTGGGGCCATTCTAATCAATTGCCCCTATTTGATTCTCCTCCTGACTCCATCAAGCTGCAAGACCTTCTTTTGTGGAAGCAAGGGTGAGGAGCACTCCATATAGTTCAGTTCGAGCACTAATTCGAGCACTCGGTCATGTGAAATTGTTGACATTATCAAAAGGCGGCCGTCAGGTTAGAGCACTCTGTCCTCTTCAAATGGTGGACTATTATTTATCTCAATCTTGGCTTTTATTATATGTTATTGACCTTGTACCTTTAATTATTGACACAAGATTGATTCAGTAAAATCTGATGCTGCATTTGTGCCTGCCTTTTATTGCCATATTATTGCTGAACTTTCCCAGCTTAATTCAGTCAGAGTCAAGTAATGATGTTTTCTAATTTGGAAGGCTTTTCGGGTGACTGAAATACTTTGGTTTCTATGAAAGCCCTGGGAAAATAAATTGGCAGATTTTCTATTTTTGCGAAACTAACCAAACTGGTAGTGAGGGCTACATGCTCTCTCAGCCGAGCACTCTGTTTGAAATTCTCAGAAGATCCGAAATTTTAGAAGTTCTCAGATTTGAAAAGGTTAGTTAAGCCTCCTTGCACTACTAAGAGCAATTGCTTTTCTACATTTTCTTAACCTGATCAAATAATGGTGCCTGTTATATATGCTACTATATGATCCATGTCGTCGTATAGTCCAAGATGTAAAATGGATAGAGCCCAAGACAACTCCCTTGTGCTTCACGTCAACCCTCGAACAAGTTTCAATTTCGGAATGTCAAGGCTTTGAAGATGAGCTTGCAGTGGTGGAATACTTTTTGCGGCGTTGTGGATCCTTGAACGAGATCTCACGACAAAATCTTGAAAATGAGCTCGCGACAAAGTATGGTCTGACGATTTGAAGTGGATTGGTTTCGGGTCTTGATTGTGAGACACGTAGTAGTTACATTGCTTTACTGATTGTTAATAAGAGTCTTGGAGACATGGTCACTGGATACGGGGAAATTCTTAGGTGAATCCGGTGCACAGCCCTACCTGTGCGCCGAATTCACCAAAAGTCAACACATGTCATATGCATTAAAATATTTCAAATTCAATCTTTTTTTCATTTTTCTTTTCAGTCTTATTATTGTCGTAACCATGGTTAGCTAAAGCATGCAAATACTTCGTCACTTTCTGTCTCTACCTCTAGCTCTTCTCTTTTTTCTATCCAAATATTCAAAACTCTCAGACTTCTATCTATCTGAATCCACAGTTGGGCTTGTTGGATGCTTACATTCTTGTCTAAATTCCCACGATCTGGAGGTGTTAAGAGTTTTGCAATTTGAGGTCCTCTAACGGTAAGATATATATTTTTTTTTAGGCGTAAATTTGGGGTTAGCAGAGTAAATAATCTTTTTCTTTTTCATATTTGAGATTTGTTTTTTAAGTTTTTGTTTTATTTGAAAACGAGTTGCTCTCTTGAGGGAACGATGCAAAGTACTGATCGATATTCCATTTTGTGTCAAATTCTTTCAAAATTTCAGCTTTCATCTTAGTGGGTAAAGATTTATTATGATGATTTCTATTTCTTGAAAGGACTAAAATGCTAGATTTATTGCACTTCTCTTTCAAGGTTGGTGCGATTGTCTGTATTTTGTTCAATAAAAGGCTTCTATGAACTGCTTGGTATATGTTCTTGTAGGGTATTTTAGGATTCTTGTAGATGCTAGACACATTATGGGCTCTAGTAGATATGCTTAAAAATAGTCCTTTTTTTTGCAAATTTATTGAAATAAATTTTTAGCTTTATTTATGGGAAGTTCTTTTCTACTCTGCATTTCATCTTCTTTATCCAAAAGAACAAACATTTACAACCCGCAAGTTCTTTTAGGAAATCAAGGCAATAGGACAGAGGGGGGGGGGGGGGGGGGGAATGGTTTAACATTAAAATGGGTTGTGCTATAATTTGAACTTGTAGTTGGAGGATGCTAGTTAACTTTTACCAGGAAGGATTGCAAAATCCTAAATTGCTTCTTTTATATACAAATCAAGTACATTCTATGTATGATTGAATTAGCTTAAATGGCATGGTATCTTGTTTGAGGTACCACTATTTCTGATAATAGTCTTTGGGGATTAGTAGTAGCAATTGAGTGGAGAGAATTTATACAGCAAGTGGACTTCTAAATTCTCACCTTTGTTTCATTAGTTAACGTAGCTACATGATAATTTCTTAATTTGATGTCTGATGTCTTTTTGAATACCAGATTTTTATGGTAAGAAAACTTTCACGTTTTATTGAACTTGTTTTGTTGGAAGTAAGCATATTCTTCTATGTCATGGTTTCTATTTATTAATTGTTATTAATATTTTTATTCCATCAGACTGTATCTAGAAGTGATAATGTATTCATGAGTATTTACTAAGCCATTTTTTTTTTCATGAATTGTGTAAGAGGCACCAATTTGGAAATTTTACATTTATCATAATTGAATTTTCATTACAGAACAACTAAATTCATGTTCATAATTGGCTTTTATTTTTCCCCCCTTTCCCTTTTTTCCTTCTTGAAACACATAGGGATCGACTTTGAAGGAGGGGAGAGATTCATTAGATCGATAATAGGGCTAGTGCAATCTCTGAGACAAGAATTGTATGTGCTGCAACCTTATCAAGAAATCAATTGGAACAAAGCAAGAAACACCTGTGCCAAGGCTAGCTAAATTGATCATTCTACTTTAATTTTTCTGTTTTTTCTTTTATTACTACAAAGGTCAATTTTGAATATTTTCAAGCATTCCATGTATGAGTTATTGGATAAATGGCTAGCCTGTAATTTGTGTTGTTTTTCTGTTGTTGATATCAGGAGGATCTATGTTACCCTCATCCTTTAGCTCAAGATATGCTCTGGGGATTCCTTCATCATTTTGCTGAGTCGATTTTGGAGTGATGGACATTTAAATCACTGAGAGAAAAGGCATTGAAGAAAGCAATGGAACATGTTCATTATGAGGATGAAAACAACAGATATATGTGCATTGGATGTGTCGAAAAGGTATTGTAGAAATGAATTTGAATTGCTCATGAAATGTATGACAAAAGGCATTAACAAAATTTCTGATCATTCCTGCTCATCTCAATCAAATTTGAAAATGAATTTCTAGGATCCCAATTCTTGCATATTTACATTGTCTCAGAAACTAGCATTTAAGTTGCTTTTTTGAAATAAAATACAGAGACCAAATGGTGGGTTTCCAACATGAGAGCCTCAATGAGCATTTCAATGGATGGAGGTAATTGATTTTAGCCCATAAATTGCTCAGTTTTCACATTCAATAGCTGATCTCTTAACATGATCCTCATTTATTTCAGAAATTCAACCCTACTGAGTTTTTTGAAAATGAGCAAGATATTCCTCTCTTTCTTCCCATTTCACATCCCAAAGAGTACCCTTTTATACTGTAGAAAATTATAGATCATTGAACCTGATTTTATATTCTAGGTATGTGGAATGCACTTGTTCAGCAATTCAAGGCCTAGCACTCTTCAAGAAGTGGCATCCAAACTATCAGAGAAGGGGAAATGGAAAGTTGCATTTCTAGATCAATAAAATACATTGAAGATTCACAATAACAAATGGCTCATGGTCATCAATGATGATTTCTGATTTCTAAAATGAATATTGGCCATAAAGATTAATTTGAAGATTTGATTGCTCACACAACTGGTAGTTGGGGAATTTGTTATACCTATGGAATATTGTTTGCAGTGGAGGGGTTGGTTGCTTGTGGTAACTATCAAGGAAATGTTTTCAATCATTTTTACCTCTTGAAGAAACTGAGCAAGAAATGTTTCCAGTCATTTTCACCTTTTGAAGAAATTGAGCAAGAAACTAAGCAAGCTTAATCTGGGAATGATATTCGTAGCTATATGATGGTTGTTTCGGTAAAATCTTTAATCTAGTGGCACTTATGCAAAATAGTATTTAAAGACTGTAAAGTTCATTGATGTGAAATTCTGTGAGGTTGTTGTGGACAATTTTTATAGTCTTGTGTATTTTCCAGTATGAAATTTGTGGTTAGGTTATCAAATTCAAAGCTCTAAGTATGCTACTTTTATTTATACAAACTGTAAAGTTTGATTCTTTATACTTCTTCATACTTGAATCCTTTAATTAGAAATTCCAATGCTAACTAAATCTTTTGAAGAGATGTTTTTGCTTTTTTGTAACTGTAGTTGGAGTGAAATCTCTGGCCAATAAGAATTGAAAGTAAGAAATTGCGATACAACCACCAGATTTGAACACCAAAAAGACTAAAACCTCTTCTGCTATGAAATTCTTACTCATCACAAGGAACTGCAAGATACATCAAGCCAAACCATGTCAAACCATCTTTCGACCTATTAAATTACATTAAAAATGGAAGAACAAATGTGCCTCATTAATCCATTACATTAAATGAAAAGAAAGTAAAACAACCACAACATTTAGACAAGTTTTCGAGCATCCTTGGCATGTCAATGAAAGCGGCAACTTGAACCCCCATGGCTACTTCAAACATCTTGATATATAAAATTTTGTTTGAATAATGGCCACCAAAGAACAACAGGACTTACAAAAACAAGAATAACTAAAATTAAAAGATAAAAAAAAGATAAAACCGTCAAGGTAAACCAAAAAAAAAATCACAAAGCAACAATTAAAATTAATGTAATTTCTGAATACCTCCATCCGTCGTTGGCCATCCAGATCGCTTTACTTGGGTTGTTATCAAAAATAATAGCAGCAAAATAATCTAAAGTAGCCCCACTTAAGTCCTTAATGAAGGACAGTGAGAAAGTTTTATTGGGAGAAATCTACTTCGAATGCTGGTCAAAGGCAGAGAGAATTGAACCCAATTGAACATCAGCTGCTCATACAGTAGAGAAGATGATGGTGGTGCAAAAAAAGGATGAAAATTGATAAAAAGGGGTTTCTCATTTCTACTGCTATGATTTTTTGGGCTAGTTCTTTTGCTCTGTATCAATGAAGCTTTCAAAAATCCTCTGATTTTTTGTTGGGGTGGAGGAGTGAGGGTTGTTGGGAGGAGGACAAGTATGTAAAGTGGCAACAGTGATGGTGGTGGGTGTGGTGGCAGCAGCCGTGAGTCATTAATGAATGGGCTGGCTTAGGAGTACAGATTGTTTGCTTGGTTTCGAGCAGTGAGGTAGAGGGAGAGAGGGAGAAGGCAGAGGAATTTGATACAATGGTGTTTCAAAAATTTGGTAGGCCTCTTGGGCGGTTCAATCAAAAAATTTAAATAGATTTCACTAACCATGGTTAGACAAATAATAAGAATAACAAAAAAAAAGAAAAAATTAAATTTAAAATATTTTAATGTATTAGGACACTTGTTGACTTTTGGTGAACCCGGTGTGCACCACCTAACAATTTCCCACTGGATACAAGGCATTGAAGCATGGTGCAAGCTTGAAAGAACTACAAGTGAAGATGGTCTCAAGGACGAAGTCTGGTCTGATGATTTGAAGTGAATTGGGCTTTAGATTGTAGTTACATTCCTGATAGTTCAATGAGACTTGGTGGTTACGTGGCCTTAAACTTTTTGGGCTGTGAAATTGAATTGGACAACAGTTTTTGCTGTTCTCTGAATTGCAATGAATGTCTGAGTTCGTTCTATTAAGTACATGAAATTTCTGTGTAGCGTCTTTTGGGACGGAAATCACTGGTGGATTGCTTGATTTTGAGGTCAAATTGTCTTGCACTTAATAAATTGATTTTATTAAGAACCTTTTGCTTCTCTCAAACTTGCACACTGCTAACTTCCCCGGTTGACTTTTGCTCTGTCAAACAATACTATGCTCCATCTTGTAATTCTTAGCAAAGTACATTAAAAATAAAAATCACATTATTATCTAATAAGTTAAACACACTAATGATTTATCTTATGATAGTTTTAAGATGAGAAATAATTATTTCAACTAAAATTTAGTTTTTGCAATTATTAATAATGATTTTACAATTCTTTATTAGTTTGACAATGAGCGTTTCTAATCACGATTTCTTAAAATTAAAAATAAAAAGACTAACTATTAACCCCACTTCCCCGCCCCATCCCCCAACAGCCTTTTTTTTCCTTCTTATAATGTCACAAGCAATTAGACATAATTTGTTGCTCAACTATTCAATTTCTTTGAAGAGAATGATATTACCTTTTTATTTTCTTTATTACATGATTAACAGTTTGTGTTATGGTTGTTTAATAATCGGAAAAAAGAGAGTAAAGTTACTGGCAGACAACCACATAATTGTGACAAAAATGGCAAAAACCTTGACTAACCTCTAAATGTTTGGAGCGACAACCTTGCCCAACCAGAGGGCACATGATTTTTAATTATTTATTTCTAATAATAGATATTGAGCGTTATTAAATTTCTAACTGTATTTATCTTTTTTAGTTATTTTTCATTTCACTTTTAAAATAATATTGGTATTTTACATCTGTGTTTAATAACGCAAAGTCTTTCATTGTTAAATTTCAAGAAATTTTTTCTTTGATTTTGTTAATATGGGAAATCATTTCCTTGTATTATTCAATTATACCTAGTACAAGTATTAAAAATATACAAACATGGTCATAAATGATGTTAAAAAAAAAAAAAAAGGCGTGCATCTAAAATTATTAAGTTGAAAAGTTAATTAAAAATTTTCATATAAACAAGTGTGACAATAAATTTGACTATTTTACATTTTAAAAATGTTTTTATTAAAAAAAATAGAATCGCATTGGAAACCCCTCCACTAAAGTAGTCCTTACACTTATAATTTGCGCCACCAGTCTGTCCTAGAGCACCAGCTCTAATCCCAGTTCTTATTAAAAATTGATAGTGCTGTTTGCTGAAATTAATCGCATAATTTAAATTTTTACCAACAATTTTGACTGAAGGCATTCTTGAGTTTTATCAATAATTTAAATTTAAATTTGTCCACAGATTGTTCTGTTAAGATGAATAATGTTAAAGAAGTACAGATGCATTAGTGACCAAACTATTTATTCAACAGAATAGTACATAGTAATTTCTAGGTCACAGCCCATCTCATAGAGATTTGATGAATACTTATGAATGAAGGGTCAAACTAAGGTATTGTTGCAACCATTGATCGCCATCAATGAAAGAAATATTGAGGAATGGGGAAGCTTGTGTGTCATTGAGCTTTTGGTCATAGGGCACTCTTAATGTTGTGTTGGCTCCTGTTCCTGTACAATTGTACTCGCCGTAGAAGACTGTCCTGTAATTATATATGAATTTTAGAATGTGAAAATATATATTAACACATATGATAATACTGCATGAGTGCAAGACCTTGACAGCTAATTAAGTTCAAAACATAATCTTTCTTTAGAAGGTTACCGACATAAGTAGAAAGTTACTAATTTGATAAAATGAAAAGTTTAGAAAAGAAAGCAAACAATTTCGATTAAAAAATAATAATAAATTTCTTTTTTTTTTGAAAATATAATAATAAATTTTAACAATTTTATCTCAATACGAAAAATTATTACTCTTTTCAAATTAGCTATCATCAAACCCCATATAAAAAACAGTTATTATCAAACTTAATATACACCATAGAATTATCACTTTTCTCCCTTCTTTATATAAATTTATCACTTTTTACTAACTTAAAACAATTAAATTTATTCTATCAGTTTGAAATTAAATGTTTTTCATTTTATTTTGAAATATCTAAAAGTAAAATATCTATTTTCCTAAGAGGTGTGTGCATATATAAACGAAATCTACTAACTTATTGTCCCACCATTAACCTTTCCTAATTAAATTCTTTATTAAATCTTTGTATAAGTTAACATTGAACGTTGAAATCCCATTAGAAATATTACAGCAATATTAATTCAATAAGCAGCTTTTTGGCACAGAGCATTTTTCTTTTTTATTATGTGCGCATTTTTCACACGGATGTGTATATGCATAAGACGAATGTGTACATCAAGAGGGTTCATTTTTTGTATTATTATTTTTATAATAATTCCGCCACAGGCATATGAAAAATGTGTACCTCAAGAAGAAAATGCATGTGTTCACAAAAGTGAATGCAAATTTTAAGGCCTAACTCTTTTTTTTTTTTTAATTAAGGCCTAACTGACTATAATAATAATAATAATAATAATAATAATAATAATAATAATAATAATAATAATAATAATAATAATAATAATAATAATAATAATAATAATAATAATAATAATAATAATAATAATAATAATAATAATAATAATAATAATAATAATAAAGACGCGGTATATTAATTACTGATCTCTTGCAGGGTCATTGAAGTCATTCCATCCTTCTGGAGCAATAATATCAGTCATGGATGTGAAAGCGAATACAACTGTAGAGAAAGGCCTCCAAGCGCGACCAAGCCAGATTCTCCCGGTACCCCCCACGGTGCAGTTGAAGAACACAAAACCACTGTTTTCATCTTTGGAAGCTCGGCCGTGCGCTGTAACAGCTCCATTTATCACCTTTGCACCCACTGGCACAGGGCTTGCAATTGAGGTTAATTGGCAGGTCTGATAGATGGATGCCATTGCCAAAAAGGTTAGCAGTAATCATGTTCTAAAGGTTAAAAAGCTGTAGATTTCTTATCATCGAATTAACCTACTCGTATTTTCATTGGATCATCTGCACTACGCGATTAAAACGTAATGACTGGAAATATGACCCAACTAATTCATGGTTGATTGAAGAGAAGATGTTCTTGATTTTGGTCCCTTTATGTTTCATTTACCTCATAAAATGATTTCCCATTGCCAAATACAAAATCGATAGAACCTTGTATGTAGCAATCCTTGTAATAGTGCCGACCTCGATCATCATGTAGAGTATCTTGTGCTCCGAAGAATCCACAACCTAAGAACACAGCTTGATCTCCTGCTATTCTAAGGGCTACAGCCTGTGCTCCAACAGCACCTGTACCCGGCACAGGAGCTACGTTCTAGTTGAAATAAGCAAAATTTTGAGTCAAGGACTAATTTCTCTTTGATCTCCTTCCTACCATTTAATGTATTTAAAAGCAAGTTTAAGGAATTATTTTAAATGTACCATGAAACTAATGTTCTTAGCAACAAAATTGTCTGAAAATACTTGAACGGAGCCACTGTAAAAGGTGCCATGGGCAGAATTGGCTGTATCATTCCATGCAATTGCTGTTGAGGTATACCCTTGTCCTTGGAAGGTGATATTAGTCTTGTTTTTTGGAACAATGACCTTCTCACTGAACAAATGTGAAAGAGAATTTTCCTTTAGACTAAGAAAAAATAAAATATATAAGAATACCACATTAAGCTGCATGTCCATTATAGTTTTTCGAAATAACTGATTCAATTAATTGTTTATTTAGAGATAAAATATGTTTCAGAGTTGTTTTATGTGCTTTTCCTTCAAAAAGGCTGTTTATTTAATTATCAAATCATCAAAGTCCAAATGCTACTTTAGATTTTTCAAATGGGCAGCAACTGGAACGGACACTTACAAATAAATGCCATTGTTGATCCAAATTATGGTCCTTTTTTGGCTTAGAACTCCTACTGCATCAACTGCAGCTTGAACGGTGGTGAAATTACAGCAACCATTTCGATCAACGCAGCTTACTGATGTTGTGTTTGTATCCGGAGGGGGGAAATCTTTTGGAAAATCATCGCAGATTGACACCACTTTCTTCTTATCAGGGTGATGACTGTGATGGCTTCTGCAAACGTTATAAGGGATTACTATTGCAGGAGCAACATGGTCGATTAACAGCGAGAGCAAACTCATAAACTGATTGGTTGATAAATATGCTACTAGTCCAATGAAAAAGGCAAAAGATACTGCTCTTGGACTCATTTTCAATTGGAGATTGACAGTGAGAACCATGAGATTTTAAATAGGAAATACTGTAAAATGCAGAGCTTGAAGTTTAAGGGTGGGTAGCATGCCTTGCAAATTACCCTCTTTGCTCTCTGTTTCTTTACTTCTCATTCTTTAGTATCTTTGCTACGTTGACATGTTATTAGAAAGTTCATCAACAAGTGAAGTAAGAGTGGGTACAGATCCAGGATCTGAGCCCTCCAATTTTTCATGAAATTCAACCTCAGACAGAGTGCTTCATATAAACAACAAAATTGATAATAACGCCTGACAACCAACGACCCATTCATTTATAGATATAGCCTCCTAACTTAAATGCATAAAGTCAAGAAAGAAGATAATAATCAAAATTGGTACAAGAACTAGCATCAAAATAACACCCCGAATTTGACAAATAATTGAAGAGGACAGAGTGCTCTTACCTTAAAGACCACTTTTGATAAAGTCAAAACTTTCACAGAACTGAGTGCTTGAAATAGTTCAGGAACTAATTGGCAACAATCCTTCCCCCCAAGGTTTGCTTCGATTAAAGAGGGTACTTGCAGCACGATGGTGTCATAAGCAGAAGCATACAGATCCAAATATGTCAATGTCGAGGAAGATATTGTGATATCAAAATCTTCCGAAACGTTGTGGATATACCACATACATCAACAACTACCAAGTCAACTAACAGCTAGTCCTATGTTGTTAGTCTGTTATCATCTTTTGTAAACATAATCTTCAACTGTCATATATTTTCTGTTATTATTCTGTTGTAACAAACTATCTCCTCTCTGTAATTGGTGTATTTAAAAGACACTGACAATTCAATGAAAGATCAGGAAAACAATTCCCAGAAATCTATTAGTGCTTTATGGTATCAGAGACATAAGAAGCTAATCAAGGCTCTCTAAACCGATCCATCCATGGCTGCTTCAGTTCAAGACACTCAGATTATATCTTTCAACGCACCTTCACATCTTCCCACCAAATTATCTCAATCCAATTTTTCTGTTTGGAGAACCCAACTTCACTCAGCTCTTATAGGCTATGACTTACTCGGCTATATTGATGGGACCAATCCCAAACCTGCAGCAACAATTCCTGATCCAAGAGACAGTACCAAAACCATACCAAACCCAGAATTCACACTCTGGTACAGACAAGATCAACTGATTCTCAATGCCATTTTAGGAAGCTGTGCAGCAGACATACAATCTCACATCTCTTCTGTTACCTCCTCCAAAGAAGCATGGGATCGTCTTTGTGTTCTATTTGCCAACAAATCCCGCACTCGGATTGTATCTCTCAAAGAAAAACTTCACAACAACCCACGAGGCACTCGCTCAATCACAGAATATATGCAGGATTTTCGAGCCACTGCTGATGCCCTTGCCATAGCTGACAAACCCATGGATGAAGAAGACTTTATCATCCATGTTCTTGCCGGGGTCGGACCAGATTTTGCTCCCGTTGCTGCTGCTGCCCGCTTGCGTGATAATCCAATCACCTTTGATGAATTGTTTGATAAGTTGGAGACTTTTGAACGAGAACACAAATCCAAAATAGTCACAGATCCCTCCATCACCCTGGCAACAGCTAACCATGTGACTAGTCACTCAAATCAAAATTGTCCCTGGAACTCTCGCTCCAACCAAAACCCAAATCGCCACACATGGAACACCAACTCCAGACACCTAAACTCGTCCACCTCCAACAACCGGTCTAATTGGAATTCACTTCGTTCAAACAAGTCTCCGCATTCATCTGCGTTGTTCACTGTGAGATACCAGGTCATCGAACTCATGAGTGCCGTAAACTAGCTCGATTTTCGAAATAACAATGTGCAGATTGTCTCTCCACCACGTGATCAAGTATCTCCGCCTACTGTCAACATGACATCTCTCAACCACGCCCTTATAATCTTCGGCCTTCCCATACTCGCACACAAAACTCAAAATATTTCAATTCCAAATTTGTGAATCACATCATTTCTCATCCCCTTCCTCCCACTCTTGAACCAAAAAATTTATCCGAAGCAATGAAAGATGAGAAATGGCGTGCTGCTATGTCTGATGAGTTTGATGCACTTCTCCGCAATGGCACTTGGATCTTGTCCCACGAGAAAATCAGAATCTTGTTGGCTGCCGTTGGATTTTCCGTGTAAAAAGGAATATGGATGGCACAATTGCTAAGTATAAAGCCCGACTTGTCGCCAAGGGATATCATCAACGTCCTGGCTTAGATTACTCTGAGACATTCAGCCCTGTGTCCAAACCAACTACGATACGTTTGATTCTAAACTTAGCTCTTGCTTATGGATGGAACCTTCGTCAGTTGGATATTAATAATGCCTTTCTCAGTATATGCATTCACCTACTGCACTACATTGGACAGCATTGAAACGAGTTCTTCGTTATCTGAAAAACACTATTTTTCATGGTCTCTTCTTGCGTAAAGGAACTCCGTTGCAACTACGCGCCTTTAGTGACTCAGACTGGGGTGGTAATCGTGATGATGGTCGCTCTACTACAGCTTATCTCATCTACTTAGGCTCTAATGCTATCTCCTGGAAATCTAGCCGTCAAAAGACTGTTTCACGCTCCTCCTCGGAAGCGGAATATAAAGCACTAGCCAACACCACTGCTGACATACTATGGATTCAAAATCTTCTTCAAGAATTGGGAATCAAACTGCCCAACCCTCCTTCCTTGTTTTGTGACAACACAGGTGCAACCTATCTTTGTGCCAATCCAGTCTTTCACTCCCGCATGAAGCATGTTTCACTTGATTATCATTTTGTTCGGGAATGTGTAGCAACTGGCGCTCTTCATGTTCATCACATCTCCACGAAAGATCAACTTGCAGATGTCCTCACAAAAGCCTTAAGTCGTCACCAATTTACTGTTCTTCGCTCCAAGATCGGAGTCTCCGATGGAGCCTCAATCTTGCGGGGGCGTGTTAAGGATATACCACATACATCAACAACTACCAAGTCAACTAACAAGCTAGTCATATGTTGTTAGTCTGTTATCATCTTTTGTAAACATAATCTTCAAGTAGCTGTCATATATTTTCTGTTATTATTCTGTTGTAACAAACTCATCTCCTCTCTGTAATTGGTGTATTTAAAAGACACTGACAATTCAATGAAAGATCAGGAAAACAATTCCCAGAAATCTATTACTGCTTTAGTCTGGATCGATATTTGGCTTCATCACAAGTATAAAGGCTAATAGTTAACTTGAATTCAAGCGCCGGTGTATCGCCTAAAGCAAATTGATCAAGAAATCTGACCATGCAAGCCTAATACAACCAATGACAAGGCCTGAATTATGATGATTTTGTGAGTCGAGACGAAAATTTTCTAGGCATGTAGGAGAAAAGGGTAAAAAAACAGCCTTGGCCGAGAGAGAGAGGAAGAAGAACAAGAGAGGTGTTTTGTCATTCGTAGACCTTGAGAAAGCCTCAAAAACTCAGGCAAAACCCTTCCCCCTGAACAAAAGTTGTTCTATGCATGGTGGAGAACATTTTGGTATCAATTTTGATGGCTGAAGTTGAAAGAAAGCATAATGAAGTTTTAGGAGAATTTTCAGTATGTGTGGTGTTTGTTTGGGGTGTGTGTCTAACTACTTGAGGATTATTTCGGTGTGAAATTCCAGTTCATTTGATGTTTTTTTTTTTTGTGAAGAAAAGGCAATAAAAAGAAGGACAAGAACAGAGTACATAATTCTTGTGTAAAATAGGATAACAAAGCTAGAAATGGAATGAAGGAAATCCTGGAAATACATTTGTTCTTTATTTGTAGCTATAAAATGATTGCGGTTGTAAGGTATTGAGCTGCAATGCCTAAACCTAAGCATGCCATGAGATGTTAGGAAGGTTCTGGAATTGATTTTGGGAGGTTTTGAATGCAAACAACGCCATAAGAATCAAAGAAACTGAAACTGGTTACATGTTGCGCCTAAAAATGCTGTTTTGCCACTTTGGAAGTTATACCCTGTTCTAACGTTTTTCTGAAAGCTGGGAAGGAATAGTTACATCACTATTTTGTAAATCTTAAACAAGGTTTAGAAAGGTTTAGACCGTGTGTGTTATACAGAAGAATGAAGCGAAATAGCTTGTGCAATCTGTGTATCCAATCAGGGAATTCTACTTTGACCTTTTCCTAATCCTGTCTATTTGAGTAATAAAGTGAACGAAATGGCCAACTGTTCTGGAACTTTAGGGCTGAACTTTGTAGATAAAGGTCTTAAAGAACATTGTGAGACAAATTAGATATGATTTGGACTTGTAGTTAGGAAGTTATGAATTTTATACCAAACTCTGCCAAATCTGGAAACAAGAATGCTGGTTTGATCAAATTAAGTAGGCAGGCTGTTTTAGCTTATTCTAGACTAAAGGATGGTTAAGAACTTTAAAAAATGAACTTACTTCAGGTATTTGATGTTAGGAAGAAAATAGTATAGGATTTATAGGATGTTTGATGCCCAAACAGCCCTAACCAACTGAAATGTCCAAATGACACCAAAACTTCCTTTAGCAAATTCTGTTTTGCACCTTTTCCCATACCAACCTCATATTGCATGAGTTAAGCTTCTATATACTTTACTATGGTCCCTCACTTCTCTCTAAAGTATAGGGAGGTTAGGAAACCATTCTGAGCTGTTTGAATATAAAACAAAACTAGAAAGTGAACCAATATAAAACCTAGTATAGTATAAATACTCCACTAATTGATTTACACTTAAAACTACTCAATTTGCATAGCTTATGAGATTAGATTGACTTCATTAAAGTTTAATATATCTTCCTTGCGTGTTAAAGTAGGAGTTAAGAAACATTACAGTATAAAAGGGGAGTTGGGATCACAAAGTGAACTCCTTAGTTATTGTCATTCTTTTATTATATTCTCATATTTTGACTCTTGTTAAGTCTATGGAGTATAAATGTTAAATGTAATTTTCTATGGATATCTATCTATATATGTTAAAACTTATTTAAGTATAACAATTCTATCTTTTCTTTGAACAATACATAAACTTTATATTTTGACTTTTTTTTATAAAAAAAACAGTGATTTTTGTACTCTTCAATTGGACCGTGAGGTATACCGGGAGAATTTGGCTATGTCGCGCTTGGAGGCCTTTTTCTACAGTTATATATATGCTTTTACATCAATGACTGATATTATTGCTCCGAAGAATGGAATGATTTCAATGATCCTGCAAGAGATCAGTAAGTAATAGGAACATTCTTTGGCTCAAGGGGAAGTTCCACGACATTTCTTTTCAAAATATTTATAGACAAGCTAAAACGGTTATGGAACTACTTGCCAATTATACTTGTAATAGTGATAAGTTTCCTATTTTCCACTCTTTTGACTCTTCACTTATGTATGCATGTAATATGGACAAAATGCAAATTCCTTCTTTTTGTAATTATGTGTAAAAAGCAAGGAGGTAAGGCCCAACGTCTCCTTCCATGTAATTTTTTTTAGATACATATTTATTAATAAATGGGTAAGGGTACGCCAATTAAACTTCCAACCCAGCAACCAAGATACTGATGGCTTTCGTCAAAAACAGAGAATATATATATATATATATATATATATATATATATATATATATATAAGTTGTAGGGACGTATATGTCTCGCCTGCAAGGCCTTAAAATCATCTTTTAAGAAAAAGGGAAAAAAAAGAAAGTTAGGCCTTCATTCGCGCTTGAGAACGCATATATTGTCTTGTTCATGTGCACATTTTTCTAATGCATGCGGCGCGACAATTATAAGAGTTAAAAACAAATAAAATAAAAATAAATAATTTTTTAATACCTTAAATTCTATCATATTTATCGTTTATTATTTTAAAATTTTAAAATCTATCACTTACTTCCCTCAACTTTATACCAAAGGATAAAGAAATTAATTTATTTTAAAATTATTTATATTGACCTTTCTTTAGGTTTTTCTATATAATATGAACCATCACGCTATTTGAGTTTTAATTTTATTATCATAAATTACTATAAACTATTTTTTTTAAGTATTAAATAAATATAATATATTTCTAATTTTTTGTTTTAGAAATATAAAAAAGTCAATAGGAGTCTATAATTATTTAAAATTAAAATACAGTGAATATGATATTATTATGTAAATTTCATGATAATTATTAAGATAACTTGTTAAAATAAAAATAGTTAAAAATAAATTTAAACATTCATATTTTATTCTCTGTAAATCAATATGTCAATATAAAAGTTCCTTCTATTCTTTACCATTATAAATAATATTTTATTTTTATTATTTACTTATCAATACTTATTAAAAAAAAACTCATATTATGTTTAAAAATGCTAAATTATGTCTTTAAATGCGCACACAATGCATCTTTAAAAAAATTGAACAGTGAATTGTTTCAACAAAATAATATTAAAATAAAATTATGGATAATTAAATAAACATATTTTTATCAAGTAAGTATATTCTCATTTATTATTATATGAATCTATAGATGATTTATTTTTTATATACTTTTCATAATTTATATGTATAGAAAACATTTGTTTAAATATTTTTTTTAAATGATAGAAAAGAAAATTAATATTCTTTTTTACTAAAAAAGTAATAATATGGGAAGTTGGTATAAAATTTTAAACGGGAAGGAATGTTTCTAGTATATATTAAAAAAAAAATTAAGGGATGTCAATATAATTAATTTTAAAATAAATTGGCGAATTTAGCATTTAGTTTAACATTGAGGGGAGTAAAAAGTAGGTATTAGAACTTTAAGATACTAAAAGGAAGGAGAAGATTTATGGTGGTAATCTAGTAATTTATAGACACTACATAAATTACGCTTAAACTAATAGAAATAAAATAGGTGAGTAGTAGATGTCAATTTAATTTTGTGTAAAATGAATACCAACTCATTTCAAGATGAATTAAGTGGTGTTAATATTTATGTAATGTACGTATAAGTTACTAGTATACCACCATAAACCTTCTCAACAGATAAATATATTATTACAAAAGATACTAAAAGGTAATTTATCTTAAAATAAAAAACTATCCTCTTGATGTACACACTTTTCACATAAATATACATGCGTGAGAAAAATGCCTATGTAATAAGCAGAAAAAATGCTACGGTGCCAAAAAGCTACGTATCGAATTAAAGCTTTTATATTTCTTTTGTTTGGATTTGAATGTTATATTTTGATTTAATAAAAAATTCAGAAGAAAATTTAAATGTCAGTTATGGCATTATCTTTGTTAATTGAAGAGGTTGCTAGTGGAAATGTTAATTGTAGAAATTTAGAGAAAAAATATATTTCTTTTAAAAGAATAGACATTTACTTCCTGATATTTCAAAATAGAAGTAGAGACATTTAATTTGGACAGATTAAATTAAAATGTAACAAAATTGCGAAAAGTGATAAGTTTGAGCAAAGAAGCAATGAAAGTGGTAACTTTTTGCAATGAAAATGAAAAGCATATTTTTCTTATGCTTTTGGGGAAATAATATAGAATAAATAAAGAGGTTAATTATAGAAGTTTAGAGAAACAAAATATTTATTTTAATAAAATAAATATTTATTTTTAAATATTTCAAAATAAAAATAAAAATATTCAATTTTGGATAGAAGGAGGAGACCTAATAGCAACTAAAGGGGTAAAATCTTATAAGTTTAAGCAAACAAGTGACAAAAGTGATAATAGCTTATTTAGCAAAAGTAGTAAGTTTCAACAAAGAAACAGAATTGTTGAAACTTTTTTTTAAATCAAAATTTATTGTTTTCTTATGTAATTAACTTTTCATCAAAATAGTAACTTTCTAATTATGTGAATAATCTTCTTAACAAAAATTATGTTCTGAAATTAACAACAATCAAGGTCTTGCATTCATGCAATAATGTCACAAGTGTTATATAAATAAATAAATATATATATTATTTAATATATATTAATATATATATATATATATATTATTATGAATTATTGGAATCTTTATTAATTAGTGGAGGCTCCACTAATTATGGATTTATGTGAATTATTAGAAGATTTTTATGGATGTCCACCATTTAGTGGAGACACCACTAATTAAGATTAGTGGAAGATGATGTATGCCATGATGTAATCCACTAATTAGAGCTCTATAAATAGAGCTATTCTCTAAGCTTGTAATACACCATTATTTTGTGAAAGAAAGATTAGTGAAAGAAAGATTAGAGAAAGAATTGTGAGAGAAAGAAAGAGAGAAGTTTGAAGAGAAATTCTTGTGCAAAGAATAGTTAGAATTTTCTTAGTGTGTAGTGTGTAGATTTTATTCTAACACTACACTAATTTTATAACACGTTATCAGCACGAGTCTCTGCCGTTATTAAAGCCAGAAGACAGGTACGCATTTATTGACCTCGCTAAATTCGAATTTGTAGCCCTTGATATTTCTGAAAAAAAAAATTATATGTCATACAGAAATGCATCTAAATGCTAAAAAAAAGAGATTCATATGTCATGTGGATAAAAAGAAAGATTTGACCATTTGAAGATGGTCGTACTACCCACTGCACGGTATGAATGGTTGCACCTGAAGTTGCAAAATTGTAAAATCGTGAACTCCATGATGTATAAAACTACATCTTAGTTAAAAATTTTGCGGAGAAAAAGTTACTGATGAAGTTATATTGGAGAAGACATTCTCCACTTTTCATACCTCGAATATTGTCCTACAATAACAATATCGAGAAAAATGGTATCCAAAATTGACAGCTTTAACATGAGTTATTATTGAGAAATCATGAAGCCAGATGAACTGGCTCAACAGCATTCCCAGAAGTGAATGCTGTTAGCTCCAGCAGAAGCCATCGTTATAGTCGTAGTTGTGGCAGTGGCTGTGGTTATGGTCATGGACACACTCGATATTTCCCTTATCACAGAGAAATACTGGCCACCTGAAGTGGAATAGAAAAGATAATAAGAGAAAAAGATATTTCCATTAATAATAAACATCACATCTTTTATTCATATCACTAGTGTTCATATGAACTTGAGGATACATGCTTATAGTTGCTCTTTTGTAATTGAGCTGACAAATGTAAGATGAAGGTTTGTAATTGTTCTTTTTCAATATTTACATTAGAGGAAGACAAACAATTAGTAATTATGGACTTCAACTCATCTTTTTCGACATCCTCCTCCTTTTCTTTCCCCTTTGAGCCAGCATCGAGACTAGCAGCAGAATTAGCCGTAAAATTACTACGAAATGAGTCTTGAGATTTTATGATCTCCTTAAGTTTATTATAATTAAATTTCTTATTATATTTGGCCTTGAAGCATACTTGTCTCAATTTCTGTGTTTGGTCCTCTAACTGCGTATTAGGACTTTCTTCCACCAACTGTTTTTCACATTCTAGTATCGCAATGGCTTCTTTCAACTTCTTCTCAGTCATATGTCCTCCTTCTTCTTTATTTTGCATCTCCTGTAAATCGAAGTGATATCATCGGTTATTTACTTATAAATCTTTCATAGTTTCATACTTGCAAATTATAAGTATGTATAAGAGAGAACCTAAACATTCTTGATTATGGTCTCCAAGCTCACCAACTTCCTGTGAGGCCATCGACGAATTCCTAATTCCCTACATCTTTTCTTGAGACGGGTTATGCCAATATTCAGTTCTTTGGCTGCGCTCTTGATTGGTAGGTAAAAGTACTGCGAAATTGTTTCTCTTGATAGTGTCTGGGAGATATTGCCCTTCTTCTCTCTCTGCCTCTTAATAATCTTTTTCTCCCCAGGAATTTTGTTTGCAATAATTTCTTGAACTTCGATATTATACATTTCATGAGTACTTACTCCGACTTCGTTGCCAATATCACTCATTATTTCTCCTAAAAAAAGAAAATAATATCAGTAAAGGTAATACCATTCAAAATCCATGTTTAAATGTATAATAACCTGGAAACATATTCTGGCTTTGTTCAAAATCCATTAGAGAGTAGAAAGGATCATGCACAAGCATATCCTCATTCAAATGAATAGCATCAAGAGGAACAGTATCAAAAGCAGTCTCTTGTAGGGGCAGATCAACTTGGTCCAAAGCAGTATGTTCAAAACTTCCACTGATTTACATAAAAAACAAACCAAAAGAGAGTTTAATTTCATTATCAAGCATACTAAAAACAAATGGAAGCTCTCAAAGGTATCTCACCTGAAATTAGGAGGAAGCGGTTGGTTTGGAAAAGAAAACATATCAAAATCTTCTGCGTTCGAATTAGGCAGAAGCGGTTGGCTTGGAAAGGAAAACATATCAAAATCTTCTGCGTTCGAATTAGGCAGAAGCGATTGGTTTGAAAAGGAAAATACATCAAAATCTGCTACAGAAACCGAGTCAAAATTTGACCATGTCTCAAATGAATTACGAGTCTCCATATCTGCTTTGTGATTTTTATTTTTGATGTTTACTAATGACTGATGACTGAGATATATATCGATACATATATATATATATATATATATATATATATATATGTATGAGGAAGAAGAAGAGGTAGATGGTAGGTAGAGGGTTGGAGGAGAAGAAAAGATAAGAGAGGAAGAGGAAAAGTCGGTACCGGGAAGAGTGAAAAAAAAAAAAAAAAGAGATATTTTTCTTGGCATTTCCTGCTTGTCATCATTTTCTTATATTTCTTTTCTTATACTCTTGTGAAATCATTATTCCCTAAATTAGGGGGAGAACAGAAACAGTACAAGAAAATCTTGATTGGACAACAAAATTAAATTATCTTGATCCGCATACAAGCGCGTGTGAACTTGACATTCAAAAGATAATTCATTTGCAAAGTATTGCAAATCAAAAGCCAGACGCTTTTGTTGACTCCAGAAGAGTAATAAAATCGCATATGCCAGCTATAAATGCTCTTATTCTAATTGAAGTTCCAGCAGAACAAAAGATTTGACATATAGCTGCTGAGCCAAAAGTATGCCAGAAGCATGGCCGACCTTTTGGTTCTAAAGATAAAAATCCTCGAAAGAAAAGAGGATTAAATGATCCAAAAGATCATATTGAAGAAAAGAATGATAAAGACCAAGAGAGAACTAATGACAAAGAACCAGAAGTTGATGAAAGTAACACTGAAATTTCTATCAATTATACCACTTCCGATAGAAGTTGGAATATGATAGAAACTGTTATTGATAATATATTTGCATACAATATATCTCTTGATGTTACACAGGATAATGATGATCCTGAACCAATATCAGTTGATGAATGTCGGCATAGAAAAGATTGGCTGCAATGGAAAGATGCGATTCAATCGGAGTTAAATGCACTGACAAAACGTGAAGTTTTCGGACCTGCAGTCCGAACACCAGAAGGTGTAAAACCTGTTGGCTACAAATGGATATTTGTGCGAAAGCGCAATGAAAAAAGTGAAATCGTTCGATATAAAATGCGATTAGTAGCCCAAGGTTTTTCACAAAGACCAGGTATTGATTATGATGAAACTTATTCTCCTGTTGTTGATGCTATTACACTCCAATATCTTATCAGTATGGCAGTACATGAAAAGATAGATATACGCCTATTAGATGTTATCACTGCTTACTTGTATGGAAATTTAGAAAATAATGTTTACATGAAAATCCCCGAAGGATTTCATATGCCTGAAGCATATAAACATTATCCTCGTGAAAATTACTCCATCAAGTTGCAGAAATCATTATATGGCCTGAAGCAATCTGGGCGCATGTGGTTCACACGTCTTAGTGAATATTTATTGAAAGCGGGATTTAAAAATGATCAGGTATGTCCATGTGTTTTTATTAAGAAATTTAGTTCTAAATTTGTGATATTAGCTATATATATTGATGATATTAATCTTATTGGAACTCCTGAAGAGTTCCAAGAAACAATTGATTATTCGACATCAAGGATGGTCGTAAAAGTATACTTTGCCTTGGTTTACAAATTGAATATTTGGCAAGTAGAACATTTATTCAACATATACAGCAAAAGTTCTAAAAAGATTTGACATGGACAAAGCACATCCATTGAGTATTCCAATGATCGTCCGGTCCTTTTCGACCTCAAGAAGATATTGAAGAACTTCTTGGTCCTGAAGTACCATATCTCAGTGCAATTGGTGCATTGATGTATCTTGCTAATAATACACGACCTGATATTGCTTTTGCTGTCAATTTATTAGCAAGATTTAGTTCTTCACCAACACGACGACATTGGAATGGAATTAAACAAGTCCTTCGATATCTCCAAGGTACAATTGATCTCGGATTATTTTATTCAAATAAAACCAGTCCAACATTGATAGGTTATGCGAGATCGTTGGTTATTTATCTGATCCACATAAAGCACGTTCTCAAACGGGCTATCTATTTACATGTGGAAATACTGCTATATCATGGCGTTCTACGAAACAATCTATAGCAGTTACTTCTTCAAATCATACTGAAATTATAGCCATTCTTGAAGCAAGTCGAGAATGTGTATGGATAAGATCCATGATTCATTATATTCGAGAAAGTTGTGGATTATCATCAATCAAAGATATTCCAACTCCTCTTTATGAAGACAATGCAGCTTGCATAGCTCAATTACGAGGAGGATATATTAAAGGAGATCGGACAAAACATATTTCACCAAAATTCTTCTTTATTCATGAACTCCAGAAGAAAGGTGAAATTGATGTGCTACAAATTCGGTCATGTGATAACATCGCAGATATTTTCACGAAGACTTTACCGACTGCAACATTTGAAAAGTTGAGATATAAAATCGGTATGTGTCGGTTTAAAGATTTAAAAGGAATCATCTCATCAGGGGGAGTAATAAATAGACATATAGAATAGTGTACTATTTTTCCTTCACTAGATTTTTTTTTCCACTGGGTTTTTATCTAGTAAGATTTTAACGAGGCATATTCTTTATGTAATGGATGGACATCCAAGGGGGAGTATTATGAATTATTGGAATCTTTATTAATTAGTGGAGGCTCCACTAATTATGGATTTATGTGAATTATTAGAAGATTTTTATGAATGTCCACCATTTAGTGGAGACACCACTAATTAAGATTAGTGGAAGATGATGTATGACATGATATAATCCACTAATTAGAGCTATTCTCTAAGCTTGTAATACACCATTATTTTGTGAAAGAAAGATTAGTGAAAGAAAGATTAGAGAAAGAATTGTGAGAGAAAGAAAGAGAGAAGTTTGAAGAGAAATTCTTGTGCAAAGAATAGTTAGAATTTTCTTAGTGTGTAGTGTGTAGATTTTATTCTAACACTACCCTAATTTTATAACATATATATATATATATATATATATTTATTTATTTATTTATTATATGTTTGCATATATGTGTATGTACAAGAACGGGAGCCACCTTGGAGACGCTCAACGACACACCAGTTTCCCATTCCTCAATATTTCCTTCATTGACCGTCAATCAATGGTTGCAACAATATATCCCTATGGACGGACATTGATGATTGACCCATAATTTACTAAGTACCATTCTATTGAGCAAATAGAAGTGGTTAAATTTTTTAGTAAAAAACTTAATTTTAAAATGTACGATACTCAAAACAATCATTCCACTTGTTTAAATAAAACAATTAAGGTTGGTATTTACCAAAGAATTCAGAAAGGTCAAATATTTATCCAAAAGATAATCGGAAAAACATTCAAAACGAATTTAAAGGAAAATTTGGCCCCAGAAAGTAGCTCGTAGTTAAAAATTTGCAAAATCGTTAATAATAATTGCAAAACTAATTTTTAGTTGAAACAAATATTTCTCATCTTAAAACAATAAAAAATAAATCAACAATGTGCCCAGATTGTTAAAATAATAATGCTATTTTTTAATTCTAATATACTTTGAGAATTACAAGATGGAGCATAACATTTTTTCCTTTTGTAATTAGGAACTCAAGAAGTCTATTGCCAAATGACACAGCAAAAATTAACAAAGAAGTCAACGAGTGCAATTGCAGAAGGTTTGTGGAAGGAAGAACCCAAAACATATCCAATCAACCAGTTATATCATGTACCTAACGAATCTCAGAACCTTCAAATTTCGTGTACTTAATAGAAGAACCCCAATGTTCATCTGCAACAATTTGAAGCAGAAGATAGAAGAACCCCAACCAATGTTCATCATGTACCTAATCAATTCAATTTCACACCTTAAAAAGTATTGTACCAGCATGTCTCTAAGTCTCTGATTTACTTCAAATCATCAGATCAGACTTTGTCGAGAGACCCTCTTCACTTGTAGTTCTTTCCAGACTGTGCCATGCTTCAAAATGTATTCCACCACTGCAGACTCATCTTCAAAGCCTTGATATCCAGAAATTGAAACTTGTTTAAGGGTTGACGAGAAGCAACCGGGAACGTTCTTGGGCTTTAACCAATGTACATGGACTGAACAACGACATGGATCCTACAGTAGC
Organism: Voacanga thouarsii; assembly: GCA_026120185.1. Classification (NCBI taxonomy): domain Eukaryota; kingdom Viridiplantae; phylum Streptophyta; class Magnoliopsida; order Gentianales; family Apocynaceae; genus Voacanga; species Voacanga thouarsii. Next base: position 1,306,150 of record JANUWF010001750.1, read on the forward strand.
ATATATAACACACATCATTATTTGATCAGGTTAAGAAAATTTAGAAAAGCAATAGCTCTTTGTAGTAGGAGCCTTGACAAACCTTTTCAAATCTGAGAGCTTCTAACTTTGGTAATCTCTTAAGAATCTCAAACAGAGTGCTCCATTGAGAGCATTCAGCCCTCACTACCAATTTGGTTAGTTCCCGAAAATCAGGGCATCTGCCAGTTTCATTTTCCAGACCCTTCATAGAAACCAAAGTATTTTAGTCACACGAAATGCCTCCCAAATTACTTGACTGAATTAAGCTACGAAAGTTCAGCAATAATGGGGGACAAAATTCAGCATCAGATTTTAGGGAATCAATCTTAGACCATTGTGAAGATAACATATGACAGCCGAGACTGGGATAAATAATAGTCCAATATTTGAAGAGGACAGAGTGCTCTAACCTCAAAGGCCAAATTTGATAATGTCAAGAATCTCACATGACGGAGTGTTCGAACTAGTTCTACAACGGAGATTTTTCGAGAACCCATCCACGTTCTCATCACCCCGACTTTCGCTTCCACTAAAGAAGGTACGCGCAACTTGATGGAGTCAGAAGGAGAAGCAAATAGGTCCAAATATGTCAATGTCGGGGACGATATTGTGATATCCAACTCTTTCCTATCGTTCTTTGTCCGCATCACAAGATGTAAAGATTTAAGAATTGGGCAACCAGAGACAAGTCTCGTAAGAGAATCTCCATCTTTATACTGAACTTCAACAAGTTTCAGCCTTTTAAGCCTTGGAAGCAGAATTCTCTCTGGGGAATTGACATAGAAAGCACCCTCCAATTCAAGAGAGACTAATGATTTGCAAGAATAAAGGCGAGTAGGCAGCTGGAATTCAGGCGCCGGTGTAACACCTAAAGCATTTAGATCAAGAAATCTAACCCTCCTGGAAATTGCAAGCCTAATACAACAAATGACAAAGCGTGAATCGAAATGATTTCGCGAGACGAGACGAAACTTATCTAGGGGTTTAGTCTCAACAAAAATCCAAACGTTGCGAACAGCTTCGAAGAATTCCTCCGAATTTCCGCCATGACCACGATCATCAAAATCAAGACGGAAGATTTCTGTCCAACGATCACGAAATTCTTTGGAAACAACACTAGTAGCCATCGCGAGTTTGGTTGGTATGTAAGAAAGAACAAGGGCCAGAACTTTTTCATCATCAGAGAGGGTGCAATTCTCACCGAATTCTAGGAACGCCATTTCAACCAAATCGAAAAAGAAATGGCTAAATCCAGAGAAAATTGCTGAATTAATCAAAGAAAGAGGAAGCAAGAACTACGAGAAACAAATGCTATATTGCAATTTCATTCAAAAGCAATCCCTTGATCGAACTTCAAATGCACTCTTCAGCTAACTACAGGAACGAAATGAAAAACCAGAACATTAACAAACTTAGTCTCAAAGCACACAGAAAATGGAGTCTTGAGCTCTACCCGCACCCACTACAACCTTTATAGCGAGTCCATTGAGACTCCGCCACTGTTGGTGGAACGGAGCTGGAGGCGGTTTGCTATTCGTTTGTTGAGAGGGCAGTTAAAATCCGTAAAGTCGTTTGGCATTGGGATTGCGGCAGACTAACAGTGTTTTAAAATTTGTTTTACTTTTTTATTTTTCTTTTGATGAGAGCACCACGCGGACTCCACGCTTTTTTTATTTGGGGGACTACTAATTTACGGGATGGAGATAGATAAGTGACAATTAATAACAATAATTTATTCATAAGCTCCTAATTCGATCTATGTCCTAAGAAGAGATTTTTTTTTAATTATTTTTTTTAAATTGTTAAATAGAGTACTAAATCAAAATTTAAAATTATATATTTATACTATCACAAATTTTATTAAAAATTTATTTCCGATTGAACTTTTTCGCTTGTTTTGTCCTAGGCCCTCAAGAACCACCCCTAATCTCTAAAAGATGTAAATTGCGAGATATGTCCCATTTGGTCTTGAGTTCCCCATGACACCATGTACACCACTGTATACAAGAAATCAACTACACACTGATTGCGTAACACAGCCTCAGATTCCTAACGGATCCTCCCAAACTACCACTAATGACAAGAATTATCATGTATAGGTCAACCAATTGTGTTATACCTAGGGGCACATACATATATTATTTTACACACTCAATGTTGTGTTTCTTTGGGAGGTGTGTGTATTGATTTATTTATATTTATATATTGGTAGATTTCGATCATGTAAAAATAATTTATATATAGTGAGAATCAAAACGAAATCTACACAATAAAATTACTTGTATATAATTAAACGAGTCAAGAGAGAGAGAAAAATTTATTACTTGTAAATCGTAACTTCTAAATTTTTTTTTCGCGCGCGGGACTCTTTCGGCAATTTGTCCAAGCCTTATACCACCAAATTTAAAGTATATAAATTTCTCTAATATTAATCTATACAAGGATCAGTACTTAAGGAAATAATCAACAATTCTGTGCTAGCAAAATTTTAATAGCGGTGGGATCTTTACGGGAGATCACTTGATATATTTGTGTAGTTATTAATTAATTAGTTTAATTCTTGTTTTGATTGATTAATCAATAGAATTCAAGTAGAAATAAGGGTAATTGACCATGTTCCCGAAAATCTTTGATACTTACCAACTAGACCCCATACTACAAGATAGGCATATTTACCCAATTATGTGTATGTATTTTAGTGAATTGGTATTTTATTTTGAAATTTTGATTGAGTTTGTACTTATTTCTTTATACATCCATAGTGGATGCACAGTACACGAACACACACCTAATAAATTTTTGGCGCCTTTGCCAGGAATCAATTGTCAATATTCTAATAACACTTGAGTTTTATTGATTTAGTCCGTTTTGTTTGTATATATTGTTATGTTGCTTTTCACGAGTCTTTAGTGCATATTTCTATTGTGATTCTTTTATTTGGAGTAGTACTATAGTTATCTCTTTTAAGTTGACTTGTTGTAATGCTAATGTTTGTAGTTGAGTTGAATATTACTTTATTTTGTAGGACAAAAGTCTTGTGTACCCATAGAAGGGATTGTGGCAAAAAGTTGATTGAATTTAATTGTGAGCTTGCGAGGACTTTTCGAAGGTTGATTAGGACACAAAAATAAAGGACTTTGAAAACTTTGGAAATCTTAGATCTTTCAAGTGATTTAGATAAGAAAATGAAAATCAATCAAGATGGTAATGGGAATGGTAAGGATAATGGAGGAAGTACACTTGGTGATTATGCTAGACCTACATTTTTGGAAAAAAAATCAAGTATTGTAAGGCCTTGTGTAGATGCAAACAACTTTGAGATTAAGCCTAATTTTATCCAAATAATTCAACAATTGGTTCAATTTGATGGATTATTATATGAGGACCCCCAATACTCACTTAGCGGCTTTCTTAGAGATTTGTGACACACTTAAGCTGAATGGTGTAAGTGAGAATGCCATAAGATTGAGGCTGTTCCCATTTTCTTTGAAAAGAGAATGAAAAGAGAGTCATTGGGTGCTCATATACATATATTCAACCCAAACTTAAAATCCATATAAAGCATGCTCTATTTTCATGATAATCAAACTCATCACTATTCAATATTCATAGCAGCAAATCTACATATCAAGAGTCATTGTGTTGTTCAACTTCATATTTACTTATAGAGAAATCATCAATATCCATCACAGTTGACAATCATCACAGCCATGTCTAAAATAATCAATCATCTTAGGCATATACTCATAAAAGTTCACTACTTAGACATAAATATCTCACATACAACCATTAAAGGTGAGTAAATTGAAACACCTCTATAAGACAGACGAAAGATCAAACAATGACTTATTTGCAACTCAGAGTTAATCCATTTGAGAAGCGAAGCAAGACTTGTTTGGATTTTCCTAGTTTTCCGTGTGTTTGCATGAAATAGGGTAAATCGTACCCTTATTTTGATGCAAAGAGAATGAAAAGAGAAAAAGGAGAAAACTAGAAAGAAGAAGACATTTTACCTTGGGAAAATCTTATAAATGCCATGGAAAATGGAGAGAGAGAGAGAGAGAGAGAGAGAGAGAGAGATCTCGTGAATGGGGTGTTAGGAATATGCTTTAAAGTCAATTTGTACTTATACTATTGTCGTTATATATTATGTAATAATACGAGGCATTTCTTTTCATGAATAGTGCATTTAGTTTTGTGGTCATCAAATACGTGACTTGATAGTAAAACCCTACAATCAATATAATGACTATTCTTAAACTGTCCCTAATCGATTATTATTAGTGGAACAATAATAAATTATTATTAGTATGTTTGTGACTTGATGGCTATATTTTATTAGTCATGGATATATGTGATATCAAGTCAAAACATAAATAAATGTTAAAGAACATTGTATTGGACATGATCCACTGTGAGAATATTTCATGAAACATGTCATGAGTACTTTCTAGCCATAATGATATTAAAAGTCTTTCAACCTGAATTCATCATAGTTTCCTACTTCATAAATTCTATATTTTGACGTTATCTAAAGTTGTCTTTAACCAGGTAATAAATTAGGCCACTGTTAGATATAGAATAAACCAGGAAGAGGAATATGATTGATAGTGAAGGAATTCATCCCTCTCAATTATGGATGAGATATCCATGAGCTTCTTGATAAACTAGACTATTAAAATGTATGATCGTGCTCAAATATATCAATTTGAGATATTGATATCATTTGTTTGAACAACCTATTATGAGATCAAAAAACAATTGATTAAGTTTAATAAGGATGACATGTTCCATGCCTTATGCTTAATCTGGATATCATGTGACAAAATGACTAAATATAAAATTATGGTTTGGTTTAAAGAGATCACTGATATTCATTTAACTTGGATAGTTATAATGTTTTGCTAGAAACCACTTATAACTTGTCGGCCATTTAAATGTGATTTGGGCACACTGCTAGTATTAAATGAACCTATAGAGTTACACAATAAGCGAACTCGTTAGGTTATTTTTCTGGTAATCAAGTTCGATGAATCTAGAAATATGTCTAAGTTAATCGAATTTAGAAAATTGACCAGATACAATGAATTTGGAAATATGTCCACATTTAATGTATTTGGTGTTGGGGATATGCCCTAAAGTCAATTTGTACTTATACTATTGTCATTATGTTTTATATAATAATATGAGGCTTTCTTTTCCATGAATAGTGAGTTTTGTTTTGTAGTCATCAAATACGTGACTTGATAGTAAAACCCTACAATGAATACAATGACTATTCTAAAACTGTCCCTGATCGATTATTATTATTGGAATAATAATAAATTAAGATTAGTATGTTTGTGACTTGATGGCTATATTTTACTGGGCATGGATATTTGTGATATCGAGTCAAGACATAAATAAATATTAGAGAACACTGTATTGGACATGACTCACTGTGAGAGTACTTCATGGAATATGTCATAAGTACTTTCTAGTCATAATAATATTGAAAGTCCTTCGACATAAATTCATCATAATTTCCTACTTGATAAATTCTATATTTTGACATTGTCTAAAGTTGTCTTTAACCAAATAATAAATTAGACTATTGTTGAATATAAAATAAATCAAGGAGAGGAATATGATTGATTGTGAAGGAATTTGTCCCTCTCAATTATGGGAGAGATATCCATGGCCCCCTTGATAAGTTAGACTATTAAAAATGCATGGCCGTGCTCAAATATATCAATCTAAGATATTGATATCATTTGTTTGAACAGTCTACTTTGAAATTAAGAAATAATTGATTAAACTTAATAAGGATGACATGCTCCGTGCCTTATGCTTAATCTGGATATCGTGTGACAAAAGGACTAAATATAAAATAATGGTTTGGTTCAAAGAGATCACCAATCTTCATTTAACCTAGATAGTTATAATATTTTGCTAGAAACCGCTTATAACTTGTGAGCCATTTAAATATGATTTAGGCATACTGCCAGTGTTAAATGAACATATAGGGTCCACAATAAGCGAACTTGTTAGGTTATTTTTCTGGTGACCAGATTCGATGAATCTGGAAATATGTCTAAGTTAATCGTACTTAGAAAATTCACCAGATACAATGAATCTGGAAATATGTCCACATTCGATGTATCTGGAAATATCCAGATTATAAGAATCTGACTCGGTAAATTAATTAGTTAAATTACCGAGATAATGGTAGAATCTTATCATTTCAGTTTTAATTTAATTTGAATTTAAATTAGAATATGATAAGATATTATTAGGGTTGGACTCTAAGAGGTTCGGGGGTTTTTAAGAAAACCCTAGCTGTCTTTTCAATAGTCTAATTTTCGATTGAGAACATTCATGCCATTCTCTACCAGAGAAAAAAAAAACCCTCTCAAACCCTAGGTGCTAGCACTCCCCGGGTATCGAGTGAGTTCGCGGTGTGTATCCGATAGAGGACGTTCGCATACTGCAACGTCTGGTGATTGTTCGGGTTGAACGTACAACAGTGTAATCAGAATCGAAGGATTTCGATTACAGTAACTAGAGGTAATTCTTAAACCTTAGATCTTTTTAATTGTTTACTTGGGTCCTCGGGAGGGATTTGTGGATGTTTTCCGTGTTTAGGAGTCCACGAATCCTAACATTTGGATGATGTCCAAATTGAAAGAATTTGACTCCATAAATTAATTAGTTAAATTACCGAGATAATAGTATAATTTTATTATATCAATTTTAATCTGAATTTAAAATTAAATATGATAAGATATTATCAAAGTTGGATTCCAAGAGGTTCGGGTGGTTTTAAAAGAAAATCCTAACCATCTTCTCAAGAATTCTCTCTGTTAAAAATAAAATAAAATATCCGTGCTTCCATTCACTAGAAAAATTTAAATCTCTCAAATCCTATGCGCTAGCACTCTTGGGTTAACGAGTTGGTTCGTCGTATATATTTGATAGATGGCGTTTGCATTTTGCAGCGTCTGGTGATCGTTCGAGTTACATGTACAATAGAAAACCAAAATCCAAATATCGTAATTACGCCGAACAGAGGTAATTCTGTAATCCATAGATCGTCTTAATCGTTTGGTTTGGGTCCTCCGAAGGGATTCGTAGATGTTTTTCGCGTTTAGGAGCCCACAAATCCTAGCTGATATGATAAGATTCTGCCATTATTTCGATAATTTAACTAATTAATTTATCGAGTCAGATTATTATAATCTGGACATCCTCTAGATATATCGAATGTGGACATATTTCCATATTCATTGTATCTGATCATTTTGTAGGTTCAATTAACCTAGACATATTTTCAGATACATCGAACCTGGTTACCAAAAATATAACCTAAAGTGTTCGCTTGATATGTGACCCTATAGGTTTATTTAACGCTGGTAGTGTGTCCAAATCACATTTAAATGGTCCACAAGTTATAAGCGATTTCTAGCAAAACATTATAACTATCCAGGTCAAATGAATACCAGTGATCTCTTTGAACCAAACCATAACCTTATATTTAGTCCTTTTATCACACGATATCCAGATTAAGCATAAGGCACGAAGGTATGTCATCCTTATTAAGCTTAATCAATTATTTTTTGATCTCATAATAGGCTATTCAAACAAATGATATCAATATCTCAAATGGATATATTTGAGCACGGCTATGCATTTTAACAGTCTAACTTATCAAGGGGCCATGGATATCTCTCCTAAAATTGAGAGGGACAAATTCCTTCACTATCAATCATATTCCTCTCATTAGTTTATTCTATATCCAACCATGATCTAATTTATTATCTGGCTAAAGACAACTTTAGATAATGTCTAAATGTAGAATTTATCAAGTAGGAAACTATGATGAATTCAAGTCGAAAGACTTCTAATATCATTATGGCTAGAAAGTACTTATGACATGTTCCATGAAATACTCTTACAGTGGGTCATGTCCAATACAATGTTCTCTAACATTTATTTATGTTTTGACTTGATCTCACATATATCCATGACTAGCAAAACATAACCATTAAGTCACAAGCATACTAATCTTAATTTATTATTATTCCACTAATAATAATCGATCAGGGACAATTTAAAAATAGTTATTGTATTTGTTATAGTGTTTTACTATCACGTACTTGATGACCACAAAACTAAATGCACTATTCATGAAAAGAAATACCTCATATTATTACATAATACATAATGATAATAGTATAAGTATAAATTATTTTAGGGCATATCCCTAATAGTTTTGAGGTTAAGAAAGATTGTTGCTTTGTGTGTAGTCTTGGGTGAGTATAGCAAGATAGAAAAAATGACCAAATGAAACAACCAAGGCTGAGAGAAAGAGTTGAGAGAACTTGAGAGCTACCTTATATTTCTATTTTGGTGCAAATAGGGTGTGTGTTTTGGTTTTGTCTAATTTTGTGTGTGTGTATATGTGCTGGCCGAAAATCAGCTATGTGTTGGTATAAGTTTCGGTTCCCTTGGAGATTGAAAGATTCAGTGATGTGTTTTAGATAGTCTCCAACTCTATCTAGGAAAAGATTGGGTAAAGCTTGAGTGGTTGAAGGAGTAAAGTACTCCTACTTGTTTCGGTTTTCTTAAGTAATGGAGGAAAAAAATGCAGCTTCTCCTATGCTTTTAAGTTGGCCGAAAAAAGTGGAGTAGAATAGAAGAGTTATGGTGGCAAAATATGGTAATTAAAAGAAGGAAAAAGGAGTTTAATTGGAGCTTTAATAAAAGTCTGGTTAGTAGTAAATGTTAGGTAATTAATTCGGATAGATTTATCTCCTATCTTTAAGAGCTCATGTTGAGCTAAAATAGCTCTAAGGATTGCGGCACTAAGCTGGAGTTTTTCCAGAAAATTACCTCTATAAAAGATAAACTATATTTTAAAAAATATAATTAAATAATTTCAATAGATAAAAATCTGTACTTTTATCTTAATAACCTAGATTTAAATGAGTATAACTTTATCCTTAGAAAATGGCAGCTGAAAATTCTAGGTTAGCTAAATTTTAAATCAAATAATTATGATAAGGATTTCCTTAACAAGATATTTCAAAATATGTAGAAGATATATAGAAAACTAGAATTTTCCACAACTATTTATCTTTAAATTTCAAAATACTAGTTTTTAGGGAAAATTCCCTCTAAATGGTGGCTGGAATATTTTTTCAGCTTTCCCCTTTTTCAAAAATCACAAGATAGAGATATATAGATAGTTTACAAAAAATCATATTAGTTGCTCAAAATATATTTCTTGTATAGATAATATTTTATTTAAAACATATTCGTGTTTAAAAGAGTAAAATAAAATTTTTGGTTTATCACTTAGTTTCCCAAGTTAATCACTCTCCTATATTTTAGGAGATAAATTCCAAGGTGGTGGATAATTGGTGAGATTCAAACTCTGTCTCAAGGAATCATGCACAAAGCTTTATCCACTAAACTACAACAACTCTTATTCATATTTTCCCCAATAAATTCCCTTCACTCTCAATCAAAACACCTTATCCATCTCTTATTCAATGCTATTCAAATAACTTCCTCTCCCACTAGCATTACTATAATATCAATATAGCCAACAATCACACACAACCATCAAACACACATATGAATGCTTTAAAACATTATATGCACATGCAAAATATCATATAGTACCCATATTACCCATGTAGCAAGGGTGATGTTAGGGGGGGGGGTATAATAGGGACTCTTTCAAAAATTTGTCCAAGTCTTGTACTACTAAATTCCTAGTATAGAAAATTTTCTAATATTAATCCATACAAGGATCAGTACTTAAGGAAAATCACCAACAATTCTATGCTCGTAGAATTTTAATGGTGGTGGGATCTTTCTGGGAGAAGAAAAGGAAAGATTTTGTTTTTCTATTTGAAAAAGCTACTTTATGTTCACACACACCCACATCGTGTAGCATATCTCCATATATATATTTGAACTCACAAAACCTTTTCTGTACGTTTCCTAAACCTTTTAGGAAATAATAAAACCTTTTAATTATTATGGGCTTGGAGCTCCAAAAATTCTAACTAGACCCACAAGGATTTAGTAATTGTAATTTGACATAATTATTTCATCTCATAAAATAACCTCATAATATTATCATATAATATCTTGAGTATTAATTCCTCTATTGTGTGTAACCTATTAGGTTTTCAGGTCTTTTAGAAGCAAAATGTGAACTTATCCTAATTGCTATAAGACTAGTAATTCTTAATAATTATAACTACCTTATTAATTCTAATTAATATTATTTTATTAATTTTTTAATTAATAAATTCACATTTAACAGATCATGAGTAGCATCTAACAATATATTATGACCATCCGAAAGTTCAGAAAGTCAAGTGGTTTGAAATGGATCCTTTAATAGCAAAATATCATTACATTAAACTTCTTTCATTATTTTATATTTCATTCGGTTTAGAATATAGAATTAGTACCAACTCTAGTACCAACTCTCTCTAGAATTTAATTAATTCTAACCGAATATATTAGTTCTTATTTCAAAATCTATTACTAAACATTGTATTATTTTGAACTATTTCTAACACATAGTTACCTTAAGGATTTCTTGAATGATTCTCTACAAGTGGCTATGAATATACTCTCCTACTTTTAGAAGTGATAAATCCTTTGTTGATCCTCTCAATTACTTCACATACTTCATGTTGTACCCAATGTCCTCCCTATAGGCCGTTTCGAAGAGATTCCAACAATTGGAATCAAACTATAACACTCAGCATAGAAAGTATCTTAGAGATCTCAAATCTAAAGATACTTGCACTTTTTGCTATAATGAGATTTTGTTACTAGCACTAAATAATTATTTATGTGATTATCTCATGGTTAGGATATCCAATAAATTTATTTATATAACAAGCATCTACGTATTAATTTTGAGTATCGCAATACTCATAAATGTAAAAACTACCGCTTGATCCAATTAAGAAGTCTAACACGTGTTAGTTTTTGTGCATTAATGATATTCTGTCTCATTAATACTATGACTAGGGATAATTTAAGCACAAATACTATATTGTGTAATAAGAATCTCACATCATGATCTCCATCATGATTTCCTTAACACAATACTTTATGGTTAGGACCTTATCTATTAGTTTTATATTCGTTAACGTATAAAGTAATTAAATGAATTGAAAGATAAAGAACATCTTTTGTTGAATAAATATGCAAAATATATTATACAAATAAATATTTTTAAGGTATAATACCTATTATATGTGTGTATGTGTGTGTTTGGGCAGCATATGTTTTTGTATTTCACTTAATTAATCACAAATGAAATGTCTTTTATTCTCCTAGCTTAGGCAGCTCTCTGCACTCCATATACGTTCATTCTACCAAAAAAAAAACAAAAGATTATTATTTATCGTTTACATATTAAACTTTTGTTTATATATGATACTTTGAGGTTGTCACAAGTATGATTTCGAAATTAGCAATGCTAATAGTGATCTTGAAATGGCGAACTGCATGAACCAATTTTATGCTACTTTTCATAGAGTCAACTTAAATGTGAACATACAATATTTTATTCAATGAAATCTTTATTTACGGTAAATTTTTATACTTTTAAAATAAAAATAAATTTGTAATATTTTTTTAATCATTTTGTTAAAAAATTATAATAATTTAATAAAAATCACTCAACTGTCTCCTTTTTCTTAGATATATAATTTAAAAAACGTATGCAATATTAATTCCCTAATAAAAAATTCTAACAATTTAAGTTGGCATATTCAAATTATTTAGATTTTTTTTATTTGTATTAACTTTTATATAAAATTAACTTATTTTTATTTTAAAAAAGTAGCCTTTATTTTTTTTTCCTTTTATTATATACTCCTTCAATCCAAATGTAAATATTTCATTTAAATTAAATTTAAATAAAAGTATAAATAATTGAATGAGTTGAGTATAAATTATGTGAGGTGATATTGCTACTCCTAATTGTTATTGGCACTCTATGTTCCTCTTTCCTTCTAATGGTCACTATCAACTATAACCAACTTAATGCTTTTTTATTTATCAGAAGATATGTTGTTTCATCTTACTGTTAATTAAATGCATTCAATATCTAATTATTGACTAAAATTTTCTCCTCTCTTGCTTTTGTTTTTGTTTGCTTTTTTTTTTTTTTTTTGGCATAAAAGTTTCAAGTAGGTATAGGACCAACGTTTTACAAATAGTTATTCATCAATACATAATTTTAACACGTTTTTTACTACTTTGAAGCTAAATTTACTAAGGTTTTTAATGAAAAGATGTAGGAAAAAATAGTTAAAAATATCAATTATGAAATATATTTAATTAAAACTTAATTAGTTCTATTTAAGTGATTAATATTGATTTATCAATTACATCATAACTTTAGCAACTGGAAGATCAATTAAGCATTCTCCATTGATCTCTCAAGTTCTCGGAGTGAGCTATTCCCGATTTTTATGTTAGCGTGAATTATGATTCCAAACAAAATGTTGATAAGTGTGAATTGTCAACAAAAACAGTCCAACTTTTCCGATGATTGATCAATTACTTCTACTGAAATGGAGATAATCTCCTGGCACAAAGTTCTCGGAACTGTAATGGTACATTCTAAGACGGGAGAAAATTTTCAATGCAACTATTGTATTACGTTATCAAATTAATGTGGTACAGAAAGTCAATTATTGACTTACACTTGATATCACTAGTCACATCACTAGCTACATAATTTGCCACATCATCATTAGTCTAACTTAACTGTGCCTAACCTAACTTTGCCTGTGCCATCAATCTCCATCTCCAAAGATTGAGAACAATTACAAATTCTTAACATCAAAATTAAAAATCTTTGAAGCCATATCTAAATATAGGATTCTTGCAGTGGTTGCACTGAAGACATATCCACTGCCGTCATATCCTAAAAAGAATTTTTGAAACCATATTTATTGAAGACACAAGATTGGAGCTCTAAAAGAATATAAAAGTCATAAAAAATTAAGAATAATATTTAGATACCTAGTCAATGTTCATAAAATCGAGTTTTTTATTAGAATGACCCCAAATGGGGCCATTCCGATTCAAATGGCCCATCAGTGCAGGAACTCCACCTTTGGCTTGGACACATTCGATCAAATACGTCTTCACTAAAATAGGACGGTGAATGCATCTCGCCTTTCATCTGTTTTAAAACAGTTTAGGATAATCTTGAATGTCCAGGCCAAAAGAGGAGAACGGGTCATTTGAATCGGAATGGCCTCAAATGGGGCCCTTCTGATAAAAAAAACTCCATGAAACCAAGGATGAAAGGAAAAGAAGCCACAAGATAGAATCACAGCACCAAAGAATGCATGTCCTTCAGCACATATTGAACAAGTTGGGGAAATTTTCGGGAGTCATCAATGCAGATTGTGATTGCACAGGAATATATTGAGACAGAGCTTCCCCGAAAAAAGATTTACTTATTATGTTCCTTTACATCAATTTTAATGTTTATTTGGATTTCTCGAGTAGTTTCTGGCATTAGAGACTAACTGAAGAAACAATACAACAAATATAAATTACAGTTAGGAAGCAAGCACGGAATAGCAATTATTGGTAGTTCCAATTATTGAACTCAAAAAGACAACAAAAACAATAAGGATAATTGCAATTATTCTAGTCAAAATTGATGAATAGATTGATACTCTGCTCCAGTAGGTCAGCTAAAAGTGATTGCCGTGATCATAATTGCTCTGGTTAGGTTGCCCAACTGCAAAGGTACTCTGTTCTGGGAATTTTGGCTCCGCAATGGAACACAGCCCCATCGTACCAAACTGATGTGATGGGTACATTCCGGGCGCCATGTTAGAGAGACTATTGTGTGACGCCTCTGCCAAAAACCACGGTGTTTGAATGGGTTGCTCTCTACACCACATGTTGAAGATGCCCAGCTCAGGGGCTCCTAAGAAAGGCTGCTCTTTTTGATGATGATTAATATTATTCTCTGCTACATCTACATCGGTGGAACCCATAATATTGTTAAAATAGAAGCTTGATCCATCCTCAAACCAGCCAAAGTTTGGGGCTTGGATCAGCTGCTGGTTTGGTTCTCCTCCAAATAGACATATTGCACCAGAAGAACTATTAAGTTTTTGGATGTTATGTTTCGGTACTTCATCCAGGACGGCAATCTCTTTGCCGTTGTTGTTCTTGTGATCATCAGCCATCGTAGAGACTTCCATTCTCTTCGCTACTGCCTCAAGTTTCGAATCCACCTCTCTCAACACGTCTTGCAGTGATTCTAGTGGCAATCCATCAATCAAGCGATCATCCCATGAATGCAGATTCCAAGCCTTGTTATGGTTCTTATCGTCTTCACACACAGAAATATTTAGTAAATCTTCAAGTGATTCTGTTGATAATCCATTAAACATACTCTCATCCCATTCCCACTGATGATCATTCAATAGATTATTCTCATCACAAGCATATTTATTCTTAACCACCTTCTTGTTCTCAGCTGCATGAAGACAATCTTTATATCTGCCCATGATCTTCAGCACCGCACTCTGGTGTTCAGGCCAAGTCTCCACTTCTCCATTAGAATCAACAATTACAGCACAGGCCTCTACATCACAGAGCACAGAAAGCTCCATTGTCTTCCTTGTAATGCAAGCTTTTCTTTTCTTAAAACTCAGCCTTTTGGCTTTCGTGGCAGCAATTTCTTTCTTGGCTACGTTCACCACAGTAGCCATACTCGTATGCATCATCATGCTTTCTTCCATGAAAAGAAGCCACAGGTAGTATTAATAATCTTGGAAGTGAACCGACAAAGGAAAGTTGAAGACTTTTTGGGAAAGGATTAATTAATAGCATTAGTTACAGAATCTGCAGGAAGATCTTTGAAGTCTTCCGCATTAATTGATGAAAAATATTCCATATACATAGTTGTAATTAAAGATTTAGGGAAGAATTAAATATTACTATCTTGGTTTTTGGAAAAAAAAAAATTGTTTCCAAATGGGAACATTTTTTTTTCCATTCAAGTTTTCTATTGAGTTTGTATTAATGAAGTAAATTCCATAAAACGCATTTAAAGAAAATAATATACTATTTATATTACCTTACTGATTTTCTCTTTTTAGTACATAAGGGAATGAATTGTGTATCAAGAAAAAGTTATGCATCTAATACTACAATTTTCTCAAACCTTATTGATAATATTATGGTAAGTTTTTTTTTTTTTTTTTTTGGCAGACATATTTTTAACTTAAGAGGTGACTTCCGCTAACTAGAACTATTTATCAATATATGGCAATTGATGCCATTTACCAATACAAAAACAAAGCTATATCCAAAAATTTTAAATTTCAATGTCAAATTAAAATTCAATGTAAATTAAGTGGCATATATGTCATTCTACAACTCCAATTCTTTGACCACCATATAACTATTTTTCGTTGGTTGGCCATATTGCTAGAGTTACTCTTCTTCTGTCTAAGGATGATAATTTTTCCGATTAAGTCATGAATTCAATTTGGTCCAATCATGCAGGGTCGGAATTTTCTGACTGAAGTAATGGAGACAGGATCAGGCCATGTCCCTCGGCTTGCCAAGTTGGGACGGATTGAGAATAGGAATTCAATTGTCTCCTACCCGTTTCTTTGTCCGTCCTTTAATTTAATTTTATATATATATATATATATATATATACATTTATAAATTTTAAATATATATACATAAATACATATATATTTATAAAAATTATTATGTTTTTAGAGTATATTTATATAATTTAAATGTAGTCAAACACTTAATTTTTTTAAAAGATATATAATGAAGTCCATTTTAAGAGAGAAGTAACAATTCTTAGGATTAATTTGAATTATTATAAAAGCATTTTATAAGTTATTTTTAAAAGAAAATATAAAAAATGTTAGATTGTGTAAGATCAAACAATCTTCATTTTTTTTAAAAATATATTTTACAAGTTTACTTGAATTATGAATAAACAAAATTATATTAGAAGATTTAATTCTCTATTTCAATAACTTGTTATATTTTATTACTGTTAATATTATATTTTAAAATGTTTTAGTTGTTATTTGAAGTTGTATTTTAAGATTTTATAATTTTATTGTAAATTTTTTTGGATTATCAAAATATAAATTCGCTAATCTTTCCAATATTGAATTTTTCTACTTATTTTAATTTTTAAATCCCATCTTAACCCACGGGGTCTCAACTTTCCCACTTTGAAATGGACCAGGAAAGAAGATTATTTTGTCACCAATGATCTGGGATTGCGATCATCACCTATCCTAGTTGTGGGGATGGATTGAAGATGAGACGAGATATTTAAAAGCTGTAGTGGAAAGGTGTAGTGGGTTGGAATTTTTAATTCTCAATCCATTCGAGTTTAGTTGTCATCCTTACTCCATTTCTCACTACAAGTGCACAATATTTATTGTATTAAAGAAATATATTTGTGAAAAAATAATAATTAATATTGTCTTGATTTATTAATGA
Organism: Voacanga thouarsii; assembly: GCA_026120185.1. Lineage (NCBI taxonomy): Eukaryota > Viridiplantae > Streptophyta > Magnoliopsida > Gentianales > Apocynaceae > Voacanga > Voacanga thouarsii. The sequence goes on from JANUWF010001750.1 coordinate 1,322,713, forward strand.
GACATATAAATTAGAATACAACAACAACAAAGCCTTAATCCCAAGTAATTTGGGGTCGGCTACATGAACCAACGTCAGACAACGTGTGGTCATCCACATGAATCCTCTCTCGTCACTTTCTTTTATCGAACGTCATACTGTCATCTAAATCTAACAAAGACATATATCTCTTAATTATCTCTATCCATGTTGTTTTAGGCCTACATCTACCTTTCCCTCTATCTAACCTATCTTACCTCACTCTCTCCATTGCCCTAACAGGAGCATCCATCGGTCTTCTCTGAACGTGTCCAAACCAACATAGACGACTTTCTCTCATCTTTTCCTCAATAGATGCCACACCCACCTTTTCCCTAATGATCTCATTTCTAACTCTATCCTTCCTAGTATATCCACACATCCACTGTAATATACGCATCTCAGCTACTTTCATTTTTTGAATATGACACATTTTAGCTGCCCAACATTCCGTACCATATAACAAAGCAGGTCGTACGACTGCCTTGTAAAACTTTCCCTTTAAATTCAATGGTGCCTTACGATCACAAAGAATACCAATCGCACTTTTCCATTTCAACCAACCCGCCTTAACTCGATGTGCAACGTCGCTATCGAGTTCCTCGTCTTTCTGAATAATAGATCCTAGATAGCGAAAACAATCAGCTAACGGTATATCTCTACCTTCCAAAGCTACACTCTGGGTTATGTTTTTGCTACTACTAAACTTGCATCCCATATACTCTGTTTTACTCTTATTAATTCTGAAACCCTTAGATTCCAATGTCTGTCGCCATAACTTCAATTTAGCATTTACACCGACTCTAGTCTCATCAATTAATACAATATCATCCGCAAACAACATACACCATGGCACAGCCTCCTGTATAGTGCAGGTCAACTCATCTATAATGGCTGCAAAGAGGAAAGGGCTAAGCGCTGATCCTTGATGCACCCCGATATTAATAGGGAATTCTGCAGTCACTCCGGCGCCAATTCTTACACTTGTACATGCTCCCTCGTATATATCTTTAATGAGAGTAATATACTTTATTGATATACCTTTCTTAGCCAGCACCCACCAAACTACTTCTCTAGGAACCCTGTCATAGGCTTTTTCCAGATCAATAAATTCCATATATAAATCTTTCTTTCTTTCTCTATGATATTCAATTATCTGCCGTAATAAATGAATTGCCTCCGTAGTAGAATGTTTAGGTATAAAACCAAACTGATTATCTGAAATTTGAATAAAAAATTAGAATAAAAAATTTAATTAAAATGAACAAATAAAAAAAACGAAGAAAATATACGATATAATTTTTTAATATATGTAATCTACAAATTTACGATGCATACAAAAATTTTTGTATGAAAATAGTGTTCCATTGTCTCATTACCCAAGAGGCAGACGCGCGTGAATTGATGTACTACATGTATCTTCTTAAAACGTCGTATATGACAGATGCTCTTACTAACTCAACTTGATAACATTTTATATACAAAAATGTGAAAAGGTCAAAATATATTACTATTGGAGCTATTTTCTGACCAGGACATTAGTGTTCTTAAAGTTTCCCTTTAGGCAGATGTGAATTAATGTTTCTCTGTTAAAGGAAAAAGTGTTTTAAAACCCAGGACAAAATCTCAATCATGAAAAATAAAATGCTTAAAGTCTAAATTTCGACATATGAAGTAAGAATATTAATTTGAAAACTAAAGTCAAGATAATGAATTGATATTTACTTATTTATCATTACTAAATCCTTAAAATTTTAATTCTTAAATTTTGCTCGAGAAGAGTGGTTTATTATTCACCCATCTGGATTTCAACCTTAAAAATATGATATTGGTAGAAATAAGATCTTAAAATATGTTTTCGCGCCAACAAAGATATTTAATGAATTTTATGCATCCATAATTTTACCCAAAAAAAAAACAATTTATTAATTTTCTAATTGACATATTTTTTAAAATTTTAAAAGTTAGTCAAATTAATGTTTCAAGAAGTTGATGAAGTATTTAATAATAAAAATTTAAAAGCACAAGTAGTTGCGTCTTATTAAAAAGTTTTTATCTTGTAACACTATCATGTTTTGTTTTATAACAATCTCAAAAGAAAATAGAACAATAACTATTAAATTATCAACTGCACATTCAAAATTTAAACTTGAGTAATGACATTTTCCTTCATTCTAAACATTTTAATACAAGGTAAAATAAGTTTTAAATAATTAAATGATAATAAAAAATTATTATTTATTTAAATTTAAATTTTGAATACTATATTTGCCTATTTAATTATATTTTTATTTTCTATATAATTTTGAGTGTAATAAAACATATGATAAAAATGAATTCTACTCCACGATTATTTTCTAATAAAATAAATTTGTTCTTTTAAAAGTAAAAGTTACTAAATATTTCATCAAATTCTTAAAACTTTTATTTAATTAAATTTCATTAATGATCCAAAAAGAAAAAAGAAAAAGAAAAAACCATGCTAATTACAAAGTTATCATATTTTAATATATTGGTTGCAAAAAAATAGATGAATGAAACCCATATAAACTCTTTGTTGACAATGAAAAAATATTATTAAAACGACTAATATCACATTTTATAAAGGTAAAAATCATGAGGAGTGAATAAAAGAATGCCTTTTCAAATAGTCTCGAGTAAAATAATGAAAATATAAAATTGGATTAGCTTGAGTTTCGTCCATGGAAATGACTGAATGTAAAATTTTCAATTTAATCTTGAAAGTGGCAAAAATGTTCCAAAGAAGGGCCTATGTGGATGGTTCGTCTGCTATTTAGTATGCCAATTTCAATTTCATTCTCGTAATGGCCAAAATTATCAATCAAGAATCTGAAAAAATGAATTCTCAATAATCCCAAAAGGTAGCCAAAATATATCAATCAAGGGTCTCCAACCATTACACTTGAAAATAGAATGATCAAACGATAAAAAGTCAGCAGGTGGGGATCCTTTCTTCAATGCATAATGTCAAAATTTATACTCCCTCCGTTTCGCAAAGATAAGTGTGCTTTTCTTTTTTATTAATTTGATTCTCCGTACGTTGCACGAATTTATGTAATATATTAATTCAATGAATTTAATAAATTTATATAATTTTTATTTGAATTTAATGAATTAAAATAATTATATATATATATTTAAAATCATCGGTTCGAATAATGTAAATTCATATAACTTTTATTTGAATTTTGGAGAATTGGAGTGGACACCGGTAATCAAGAGTTCAACGTATCTTATGCTTCTCAAATAACCTTATCCTAATCTATCTGAATTCAATAATCATAATGTTTGTTCTTATCTATATGAATTTAAATAATTATATAATATTTTAAAAAGAAAAACCTTCAAATTTTTTCAAAAAAAAAAAGAATATTTAAATTTCATACTACCAAGTTTTAATAGCTAAAGGTGCCACGTGTTGTTTTAGAGTGCTATGCAGCTACTTATATATATATATATATATATATATATATATATATATATATATAGATATTTATTTAAATTTAAATTTTCTTTTTAAAAATTCTTTTAAATTTAATGTTTAAAAAACTCTTTAAATTTCAATTTAAAAAAAAAAAAACCTTTCAAATTTTTTTTTTTAAAAAATCTTGTAAATTTAATATTAAAATCTACATTCATCTGAATTTATAGAAATTTATATCACATCCTTATTTTCTTTTTTAAAAAAATTTAAAATTTATTTTTGTCAAGTATCAATATAACACACTGTCATGTGTCTCAACGGCAGCTCTCTGTAGCTACCTATATATAGAGATTTGTTTCAAATTATAAGCCTTTTTTTTAAAAAATGATAGTATATATATCAATTTTCTAATATGTCCTTAGTTAACATGCATCTTTAGCAATTAATATTTTTAGCTACGAACTAAAACATTAATTATTTTAGTTGAGAAAAAAATTATTAGTAAAAGAAGTTAAATTTGCATAATTTCAAAAATAATTGAGTAATATAAGCCATTTGATTTGATGAAAAGATATAGATGAATCTATCTTTAGGAAATGGAGGGAGTAATAAATTTAATTAAGCTAAATTCCTCCTTGGCTCTCCCCAAATCCAAACTAAGGATACATCAGCTGCTGCTATAACTGTTTACCCCAATTGCCGAACCTCTCCTCTTCCTCTCACTACTCTCATTTTCTTTTCCTCCTTTCCTTCTCTTCCCTTAAACCACCCTTGCTATTTTGCTATTCTTTTCCTTCCCTTATCTTCCTCAAGGAGAAGAGGAGGTACTAGCAGCAAATGGAAAACATGTTTGAGAAATAAATGAATTTAACTCATTTTCTTATTTTTTCCCCCCTTATACTAGGAACACACACACATACATTTATTTATTTATATATGTTAGAGTTTTTGTTGCTGAAATTGTGACAACTAATTTCAACAATCTGGATATGTGGTTCAGTTCAGTTAGAAGGTAGTGTTGGCAAATATCGGTATAGTTTGATGTAGAGTAAAGCCGAAGAGAATTTAGAAATCAATCTAATGAAGATCTTTAGAATATCTTGAGAAGATCTTGGGGATAAATCTAATGAAGGTTTTATTCTAAGATAGACAAATTCAAGAAGGAAAGGAATTGCAAGAGGTTAAGGAAATGTGTGAAGAACTTGTGTTTTAGTAGTTTCCTAATTCAAGTAATCGTGTACATTCGTCGTGTATTAATAGAGCTAACTTATAGAAAGAAAAAGCAATGTGAGGGAGATGAATTCTTGAGATCATATACTCAGAAAAGTCATGCAAAAAGACAAAGTGAGTTTTGTGATCATATTTTGAGAAAGGCATGATGCAATCTCAATTGATGATTGACTTGGCAATTCATTGTTAATCTATTGCATTAATGATTCAAGTTTATTTGCATCTATTTTTCTTATCTTTCAAAGCAAAGCTTGAATCAAACTATCCCTCGAAGTCATTATATTTTTGGTGAAAAGGTTAGAGTCAAACGAAGACCTATGGAGTTGCTATAACGTTGGTTGATGAATGTTCAATCATGGTGATTGAGTTCAACAATGACCTTCTGCAAGTTCAACAGAAAGAGTACTGTATTATATTTTTGTTAGAATCTACTAGAGACACTTGATGAATTGAGATAAGTGTTGTTATTGTAACTTTGTTTCAAAGTTAGAGGATCCTTTTTACTGGTCGTGGACCCACAGACGTAGGCTTTTTGATAGCTAAACTGCATTACCAATTTGTTATTTTGTTAGACTCCTTATTTTACTATTTGTTAAATTAACCTAACTTTAATAGGAGGTTTAACAAAACCAAAAATAGTTGACAAATTAAACCTAGGAAGTGGTATTAAGGGAGTTCATCGTAGTGGAGTTGTTGCTAACCCAACAAGTGAGATTTGAGAAGTTGATTTGAAAAATGTCTTCATTAGTAGATGAAGAAAACTTTCTCACAAGACCATCATTGTTGAAGAGCACAAATTATGCACACTGGAAGACCAAGATAAGAATTTTTATTCAAAATTACGATATTGCTACATGAAAAGCTATTTAAAATGAATGGAAACTATTGACAAAAGCAAGTACCAGTTCCAAAGTGTTTGAATAAAAAACAATTAGGGAGTGAACAGATGAAAAGTGTCGTCTTGCTAATGCTAATGCTAAAGTATCAAACATAATCTTTTTTGCCGTCAAGCAAGAAGAGTTTAAGTTAATCTCTCAACTTGTCAAGTTGCTAAAGAAGCATGGGCTAAATTGCAAACCATATTTGAAAGCACCAACGCTGTTCGAATGTCAAAGCGGCAGTTGCTGAGAACTTAATTTGAGGAGCTAAAGATAGGTGAACATGAGACAATTATCATGTTTAGTAACAAATTGAGAGATATTACAAATCAAGTATATCAACTTGGACAAGTATCAAAATTTTGGCCTACTGCTTTATTAGATCTAAGTGATCCATGGGCTAGGTTTCTTCTTTAATTTTCCACTGCAATTCTCTTATATGCATGAACAAAATCCAACGGTGGTATCAGAGACATCTCGTATGTGATTCTATGGGTTGTTTTGTTTGATCCATTATGAGCTCTTTTCAATTTTGTGTTTTGTGTGATCGTTTAACATCTATAAGACTATCTTATAATGTTTTTAACAACATACAAAATAGTTTTCCTAGTGAGTTTTATTTCGTAATGGTTTTTGAAACTATGTATAGAAAAGCATTTCGAAATCCCAACGTGCTTGATTTGTTGAATGTTTGTTAGTAGAAGTTGTTTTGATAATGATCATAACATCATGTTGATTCGAATTAGCATCATGTTTTGATATGCACAATAGCCGCCTGAGGGCTCAAAGTCGCCACTTCTTAGGCACTTAATTTGTTTGACACCACCATGACCATCCTAATCTATTTGGTATTAATTGATTTCTCGAGAACCAATTTTAAGGCCTAAAAACCAACCTGATTCAGACCCTATACTGGTTTTGATTTGCCAATCCTTTTGATCTTTTTGGCATCTTGGTATTAGGGATATCGTTTGGAACTTCAAAAATGGTATATGCCAATGCTCACGCTCACTCCTCTTGCATTGAGAAATGTCACGACCTTGTCCAAAGGGATTAGAGCATTATAAAAAAAGATCTTCATATGTAGTTTTCTAAGAAAAACCCTCAAATACCATCCCAAGAAAATTTCTACTTGGTCTTTCTTTCAAAAAAATCAATTTATAGTACAAATTTAGGCAATGCTTGGGCGAGTAAGATTTTGTTGTAACAGCATCAATTTAAGATGTTTACCTATAACAGAGGTGATTGAGAAAAGAATATCCTTACCAAACAAAATTGCAATAGAAGGTGTTCTAGACTAATCTAAATTGGAACAATTGGTGATTTAGAATATAGGCTGCACAGCAGAGTTCATTTGAGAAACCTTATTGGAAATCACTGAAAAAGCCAGGTAATCATCCTCCAAATTGAATCTCACAAGAACATGACGGGAATCCAGCGATCCGAGAGTATATGGACCTTTTGCACTGTTGTCTTTTTTTTTTGGGAAGGATGTCCATTGCAGGCTTTCCTTTTGTAAATTTCCGTACCAGTATGAACTTGAAATTAAGGAGATCTAGAAGCACGAGAGTCCATCTCTAGTTCTGTGAGAATAAAGTTGGTTCCCCTTTAACATTTTTAGACTGCTTGAAAATGGGGGGAGGGGGAATTTGATTTGGATACCTGCAGGAATTGGAATAGGGAAGCAAAAGACTCCCATTCACAAGCATGATTCAGTGATTGGAGTAAAGTCCGGCGACATGGGAACTATGGCCCCTGTGAGTAGGTTTGAAATTCAAAATATCAGGACATTAGGGATAGACTCTCAAAAGAATTTTTTAACATATTGTATTTTCAAATGATGGGTATTTTTTGAGATTCATAACCATATAAGATTGAAGGAAACAGAGTGGAGGAAGAAGAGAGAAAACAGAGGTTAAGGGTTTGAAGTGTTTGGATTAGTTTTTTAGGGAGGAAAGAAAGGAAATGGGAAAGAAATGAAGGAATAAGGTTTAGTATAAAAGTCTCCTTTCTATCCAAAAGTGGATAAAAACAGAAGGAAAATAAAATTCATTTAACGAATAAACCTCGTTTCCTGGAGCTAGTTACATCAGATTAGCAGAAACCTTTTACTCCCTCGTTTGTTGGTGCCCTCCCCTTCCCTTCATTTTTGGTGCCAATTCTAGAAGTAGACTAGGGCTCTAAACGGGTTTGTGCCCAGAACACTCTGTCGCAAACCCAACTAGTATTAATATGTATTGGACCCAACTCAAATACCTATCGAATATAATATAAAAAATCTCAATTCGGATAATGTATACTTGACTTATTAAAAATAATATTATTTTTTATCATAAATTAGATACAATTTAAAAGTTTATAAATATAATATATATATATAATATTTATATTAATCAGGTAATAAGATAAATAGATACAAGTATTATATTTTTATACCCAAATCTATTTATATAGACTGAACAAATTCGATTTGAGTCAAATAATAAAATAGATATACTTGCCCTGTCATAATTGAATTCGATACGAATCCAAATCTAAATATATTTGATTCATTGACGGTACTAGTAGAGAGTGCTCTTCCAAATAGTGTTTTCGAAACATGCATATGGTAATTCTCATTAAACCCAACACAGATAATTCGAATCTACTACTGTAAATTGTTTCTGTTTCTATTAAAAATATAATTTATGGATAGAATTCTTTTTTTCTCTTATTAACTTTTCCCTCTTCTAACGAGATCGATAGAACTTAATAATGAATTGAGATTTTTTTTTTTTATCTACTACGTACTGATTCTTTCTTTGATAAATATTTGAATGAAATTGGGTTCAAGTTTTTTTCATGTCAAATTTAGTGTAAAATTCTTCGTAATTCGACTCCATTCTGTTATTTATTTATTTATTTTTTTTTTTTGCTTTAATGAATCTGCTGATTTTTTTTTTTTTGTTGAGGATTACAGATGTATGTAGCAGCATTTTCTTTACATTTTTTAGATTCATTTTACGGGGTGAATGCGAAACTAATGTTATTATTTTCGTTTTTGCTATCAGATTTTGTAGAGCTAAGAGGATATCTGGTAGTTGGAATTATTTTCGTGTGTACTGTGTGGATTTAAAAATAAGTAAGGTGCCCAGAAATGAATCATTAATTACTCTGCCTTTTGTCTGTATAAATGAATGAAGTTGTATTTCACAAAATATTGGTAGTGAATTGTAATATATGTGAAAAACCAATATCAATGTGTGCAATTTCACATAATATTTGCTGTTTCCCGCTCTATATATGTAGTCCATATATTCAATATATTCTTCTTTAAATTGAAAATTTTGGAAGTTTGCGCATACATTTGATGTGGGTTTTTTTTTTTTTTTTAAACATTGATTTAATTGTAATTGACATGCCTATTACTTGATTGTTCTAAAAATAGGCAAAATTTAAGACTGAAAAATAGAAGCATATACCAATTAATAACTATGTGCAATTATTAGAACTTTTTGGCAAAGACTAAGCAATTGGTCGAGATGAAGAAACTGCCAAAGTAAAATGTAAAAGGTGGAAAAAGGAAACTGCAAATTTTAGGGTGGGCATTCGAATTTTGGTTCAGTGTTCGATTTTAAAATTCAATTTTAATTTGATTTTTTAGAATTTTTATTGAAACAATTGAACTAAATTTTTAAAGAAATCAGTTACAATCGAACTAAAATAATTTAGGTTCAGTACATTCAATTCGGTTTTAAAGTGAAATTTAATGGATTTTGATAAGTTTGAATAATCTATTTAGTTCTCTGGCCCATTAACCTAATATAAATTTAAAGCTATACAAACTAATGTAAAATCTAAATACAAAACTAAAATCTAATTTCAATATAAAGTCTAAATAAAAGTTTTTACGAGTATAGAAACCAAGTCAATAGAAATGAATTCAAAGTTGGATACGGCAGTATAGAAATTATAGTAAAAGTTATAAAACAAAGTCTTTTAAGATTTTTAAATTTTAATTAAATTTTAATTATCAAAATATTGTAAAAATAGATAATATATTTTATTTAATTTGATTTTAGTTAAATAAAACCGAAAACAAACTGAAATTATATGACAAAATTATAATCATACTGAACCGAAATAATTAAAAATCAAGCTGAATTTTACTGTTTGATTTGTTTCGATTCAAAAATTCAGTTTAAACTGAATAGTACATAACCCAAGCAAATCCTATGGAAAGTATTCAAAGTATTTATGATATGTTATTTCAGAATAAAACAAATCTTGAGAGTTTCAATTGTGGAAATGATAGTGATGATGCTTAAATGTATGTTTTAGAGTAAACTACATCAAGTCTTCGCAAAGGGAATATAAAAGAGGTAAAAAGGAAAAAAAATCTCACCGAATGACAAAAAGAAGATCAAATTATTGAAGTTATTGTTAAAACAATGAACAAGACGGGAAGAACAATTAGCAGAGAAACTAATGGAGAAAAAAAGAAACAAAATTCTGTTTCATTGAATTAATCCACTAACACAAACCTGGGATATATATACATGTACCTACCTTTGCTAACTTAGACCACACGGATCCCTGTACAAAAGTATACATGTGTATATACAAAAGAATGAAGCATAAAGCTTGTGATCAGTTAATCTGGGTGTGAATGCACGTGTTGCTGAGGTGTCATCTAGAAGGCTTGCGGTTCCTGTCATCCTCATATGTTGATGTGGTTGCTGATCTGGACCGTGGCAGTCTCAACAACCCCCTCAATCTAGGATGTACATCAGAACGTGCATAAAGATTGACAATAGGCAGTGTAGATAACATTATTGATGAACTGAACTGGCGGTAGGGTTTTAGTGAAAATGTTTGCAAGTTGAGCTGAATAATGGACTAGAAGCGGCTTGATGCATATCTTTCTCTGATATAATGATAGTCAATTTCCAAATGTTTAGTTCTCTCATGAAAACTTATATTCTTTGTAATATGTAGTACCCTTTTATTATCATAAAGAGGGGTGTATATTATTTCGATGGAAACTGTAGTTCTTCAAGCATGTATGTTAACTATTGCACTTAGGAATGACAATTTTTCCGCTTAAATCGGGGATCCGGCCTGGCCCAGCCCACCCCCGGCCCTCGACCTGGCCCGCCCAACCCGCTTTACATATTTTATATATATATATATATATTATATGTATATATAAATAGATTAAATAAATACACACACACACACACACACACACACATATATATATATAAATTATATATGTGTTGTATATGTATACATATTATATAGATTATATACACATACATGCGCATACACACACACACATTATATAAATTATAGATAGATTATATATATTATATATGATTATATATATATATAAGTAGATTATATATGTATATAAAATAAAATAGAAAAGAAGAGTAAAAATAAAAAATAGTTATCAATTATTAATTTTACTCTTACTAATCTAGTGATATGATAAATAAGTAAATTATTGGAACCCACCACAAAAGTTTTCTATATGATTAAAAAATTTTGAATAAAAATATATTGGAGGCAAAAATTTTTTTAAAAAAATATTTATAATTATTTCTGGGCCCAAACAGGCCCCTGCTTCCCCGTTGGGCTGGGACCGGGGATTGTTTTGTCCCCGCCGGGCTGGAGGCGGGGATCCCCACCTTTCCCCCTGGCGGGGATGGGGATACGGGGGCATATGCGGGGGTAGGGCCGAGATTTCTAGTCCCTGGCCCGGTCCAGCCCTATTACCATCCCTAATTGCACTTCACATGTAACTTGCCTCATGACTCTGTATTCTGCTTCTGTGGAACTAAGAGAAATAGTAGTTTGTTTTTTAGATTTCCAAGATATTAATGAATCTCGAAAAAAAAATGCAGAAACCTATTACTGATCTTCTTGTGCCCTTACATTCTCCCTAATCTAACTATTAAAATTTTGTTTGAAGTAGCAGGGAAAATAGACCTTGTCCAAGAGCAGTTTTAAGGCATCTCAACACTCTATGAGCCACCGAGGATTCTCCAAATGTTGTGATAGTTGCTGTTACTATAACAAATGTCAGGCCTTATAGCTATGACATATAACAGTTTTCCAATTATCTGTATGTAAACTTAGTTTGAAGACAATGCTTCAGATTCAATGTTGGTTTTACAACTATAATCCATAGGTGTAGAGACAGGTTTGCTCCTGAAAAATCCAAAATGATCTAATATTTCAAGTGTGTGTTTTCTCTGACAAAGAGAAATCCCTTCATTTGTTCTTACTATCTTCATTCCCAGAATATATTTCAAAATCTCTATAACCTTAATAGGGAATTATTGATGCAATTATTGCTTCACCATCTCAATTTCAGTGAGGTCATTGCTTGCCAAAATCAAATCATCCACATATACTAGTAGCAAGGTAAAGCTGCATTTATGTTTTTTGATGAACAAACTAGGATCACTGTAAGCATTCTTGAATCCTTTTTGTAGCAGAAAGTTACTGAATTTCTAATGCCATTGCCTGTATAAGACTATACAATGATTTTCATAGTTTGCAAACTAGATTAGATTGTTGAGTTTAGAAACCTGGTGGTAACTCCATATATACCTCTTCTACTAGATCACCATGCAAAAAGGCATTGTTAACATCTAAATGATGAAGAATCTAGCCCTCCTATGCTACTATTGCTAAGATAAACTTGACTGTAGTCATGCAGATTATTGGGTAGAAAGTCTCAAAAAAAGACTATTCGAGCTTGCTATGGAGCCCTTTGCCACTAATCTAGTTTTATACCTTTCTATACTGCCATTTGCCTTGTACTTGATTTTGTACACCCACTTGCAGCTAATTGTTTTCTTATTTGGAGTTAATGGTACCAAGGACCAGGTTTGGTTCTGCTCAAGAGCTAAAATCTCTGCTCTCATGACTTCCTTCCACTCTTCGACTGCAAAGCCTCATGAAAACTATTAAGCTCTTTGTGTAATGTCATATTCATTCATAAGAAATATACTCAGGACTAAGATTAATAAAATGAATGTATGGAATTTGGGGTAGTATGCTGAGAATAATTGCAAATGTAGTAATTGAGATATGCAGGTCTATGTCTTTCTCTTGTGGACTTTGTTGGAGGGCAAAAAAGTTAGGATTACTGATTTGAAATAGCAAAAAGTTTTTTAGTATGAGAAACTAGAACAGAGGTATAATGATATCAGGCTAGTCATTTGAATACAAGAATACATCAACTGTTAAATCATTTTGATCTTGTGGAGTTATATGATCAATAGCAGATTTGTTTCTGAAAGGAAAAGCAAACTCATGGAATGTCCCATCTTTGGAAACAAAAATCTTATTAGATTTGATGTTAAGAAGAAGATAACCTTTGTTGACAGTTGAGAGGCCTAAATAGACTAAAGGTATCCTTTTGGGATCAAATTTTGAATGATTTGCTTCAAAGTTTGCAGCAAAGCAAAGAAAACTAAAGATTTGAGTTTTTCATACCTAGAGGCCTTGGAATACATGAGCTCATAAGAACTCTTGTTGCCTAGTAAGAGTGTCGGTGTGAGGTTGATAAGGAATATGGCAGATTGAATACAAAATCCCTAGAGTCTAATAGAGACATTATACTGTAGTTTCAAAGTTAATCCAATATTTTAGAGATATTTGTTGGAAGTATGGCCTCAAAGACTATGTATTCTGTATGAACATATTGCAATAAAATATTTATTCATTCAATTTAATTTGTTCCTTATATTATTACACATTTAAATGTCCAAGTATGACAAGTAATAGTCTATGTATTGGGTCGTTCTTCACAGTAAGGTATAGAGCATGGGTACTTGTCATACAAGTAAAATTAAGTTCTTAGTCGTTCGATGAAATTGGGCATTTCATCAAGGTAAGACCATTGTGCCACGATTTTCAATGAGGAATGGTTTACCCTGAATTAGTGATTAGTTCAGTCACATCATAGGTATAAGCGTATTTCAAATACGTAGAATTGGACATGTAGTAGTGGTCTCTTTTAAAGTACTATAATTATAGAGACCAAACTATTACTGCTATAGTATAGATGGATACCTTCATACTTGAGTACGAGTTGGTGGTCTGGTGAAGCTAGGGTTTTATACTTTGATATATGTTGGGTGAGATTTCTTTTGTGAGATCAATATCCTTATATGTTGGGTGTATTACTCTAGTTAGTTAAAACGGACTCATGCAACAGAGTTTCTATACTTCACTTAGTAAGGTTAAATCACCCCCTTATGATTGTGCAGGATAATTTAATGATTTAGAGCCCTGGGAACGTGACTCTAGAATGTGTGCTTTTGGGTAGCTTCCAATGATAAGCAAGTACATTCAAGTGAGTTATAGATTATCGGACTCATAAACTTTTCTAATTACATAATCCCATAAATATTTCACTACTATAATGGTGTTTTGACACTTATTTCCATCCACCAATCATATTTGGCCACTTGTTTCAATTTCGACCGCATTTTAGAATTTTTCTAAAAAATAACAAAATTCGGGTTCGTATTGGAAAAATATTTTATTCCACCAATAAATTCTATAAATTCCACTGAATTCAATGGTAACATTCAAAAATTTTAATTCTTTCTCAATCTTGTAAAATTTACGGTCAAAATCCCGATCACGGTCAAAATTATGAAAATACCCCTAATACCTCTAATAGCATAATTTATACCAAAAATACTCGTCTCATTACACTGACCAATTTTTGTTCTTAATGTACACTTAAATTCTCATTCTACTAGAAGTAATCGCAATTTGAAGATTTAGGGTACGGGTAGAACAAATTCAAAAATTTCATTCAGGTCCCTATAATTTTAAAATTCCAATAATGCCCTTAAATATGTTTATCATACCAAAACGTTCATCTCATTATACGGATCATTTTTTTGTTCTGGTCACTTATACAAATTCTTATTCTATACATAGCACTAACCGATTAAAGTATAAAAGTGGGGTTGTTACACTCTCCCCTTCTTCAAGAAATTTCATCCTTGAAATTTATATTTGCCTTAATTCCATCAAACATTTATATCTGGTTTCTTTTGCCATCTACTCCTTCTTTACTCTACATGAATCCTGATGGGTCCTTTGTTTTTCCGTGACTCTCTAGATTTGAATTCCTCATGAGCAGAGAGGGCATTTTCTTGTTTCTTAGTGTATGGACAACTGGCTAAAATATTTCCCATTTTCCCACATAGATAACATGCTCTAAGTCTTTTCCGACACTGCCCATAAGTATATCCGCCCTTGTGACAGTAGGTGCATTGAACATATTCCATTCTTCTCTTTAAGTCTACTTCATGAGACACCAAGCAAATGTATTCATCTCTATACTTCTCATTCATATGACATGAAACAGAAGAAAATTTCTATTTTGTACATGCAAACATGATCTCTTGAGAAATTCTCATATTCTTTCAACCTAATAATATACGTGCATATACATCTTTCTCGTATGATATATAATTAAACCTTCTGTATTTATATCATTTTGCAAATAGATCATACTTTTATTTCTTTAAACAGCCCTAAATCACTTCATTTTAACTTTCATGGGTACTTCCTAGGGGTTACCTATCCTAGAATTTCACTACATCTTTAGATTGTGACTACTTTTAGTAGAATGGGAATTTAAGGGTACATTAAGAATAAAAATTTATCAGTGTGATGAGATAACTATTTTGGGATAAATTATGCTATCGGAGGTATCATGGCATTTTTGTAATTTTGACCGCAATTTGGAAAGAACTGAGAAGGAATTGAGAATTTTGATTCCCATTATTAAATATGGTACAATTTATAGATTCCATTGGTGCAATAAAATATTTTTCCAATACGGACCCGAATTTTGGTTATTTTTAAGAAAAATTATAAAATGCGGTCGAAATTGAAACAAGTGGTGGAATATGATTAGTGGATGAAAACAAGTGTCAAAATGGTGATTGGTTATTTTATAAAGATTATTGAATAAGTTTTGAAAGAAAATAATTAAAGAAAAAGGTTGGCGAATAAGAAAACAGCACTTGGAAGGATAGCCCACAATAGCCACCATAGCAATTAATGAATTGGTCACCATTCTGGACCAAGAATGGTGGTTGAGGAGCTGAATTTTAGCAAGAAATTTGTCCATAAGGAATAGAGAAAGAAGAGAGAAAGAAAAGGAAAGGAAAGCAAGAGAAAAATAGAGAGAAAAAGAAAAAGGAGAAAGAAAGAAAGAAGTGTGTGTGTGTTCTTGGAGTAAAATCAGGCCAAGAGATCCCACATATAAGGTAAAACATCATACTCCTTGAATTAAAGTTGTAGATTAAATTGTGATGATTATTTTGGTATTAATTGTATTGGGAAATTCATGAGAACTATGAGAATTACTTGGACAATTACCATGTTTTGGGGCTTTTTTTTGTGTGTTGTATACTGACTGATTAGAGAAGCTATATACCATATTTTATATGATAGATGAAGCGTTTTAATGGTGGTTTAATTGATAGTTCATGACTGCACAATAAGGTATAAGAAATGGAAAGGAAAGATGGAATTAATTGTTGAAGAAAATGAATTGTTAATGTTGTTGTTTGCACTTGTTGAATTTGATGTTGGAAAATATGCTTTTTCTGGGCTAAGTATCTCTGAAAATTAGATAATTGAAGGCCATTATGATGGAATTTAAGATGGCTTAATTGTTATATAATTGTTAGGATTAAAATAGAATAGATGGTGTGAAGAAAGGAAACAAACAAAAATTCTGTTTTGAAGAAATCCCGAGCAGCCTTGAAGAACAAATAAATTGTATAAATTGGCTTGTTCATTTGGAGCCTCATGACCTGAAACTTGTAGCTAAATGTCTTAGGATCATTTTGGGACCAATTTTACATGATTTGGACTTATGAATAAAAAAGTTATGATGAAAATACTACAAGCTGCCAAAACTATGATGTGATTGGGAATCTAAGATGTTGTAAGCAAAACTGAATAAAATGAGAAGGGAAATCATTGGTTCCTAAATTGGAAATCATAAAGGAATGTCTTGAGGACATTTTGGAACAAGTTTGACCTCAATTGGACTTATGAATAAAAAGTTATAATATAAACAAACAAGTGTGATAAGAAAGAAGAAATGCATAATTCTATTTGGCAAGAAATAAACTCAAGTATTATTTTATTGGTATTAATGGATGAAAAAGAGATCACAAGAACATATGGAAACCTTGGATATTTGTTTGAACAAAGAGACAGAAAATGAATTAATGAGCCTTTGATCATTCCAAGTATTTATCTCATTTTGGTTGAAAGAAGTGAGAAAGAAGAAAATAAAATATTTTATATTCACATAATAGTTTTGTGTTAGTCGTACCTTAGAATGATAAGTGAGGATTGGAATGACTCTCGTTATAAGTCATTTATCTACAACGCTTCGTAAAGGACTAAGAGTATTATATACGTCATCACATTGAGTTAGGACACGAGATGAGTCTCACTGCTTCTTAAATCTTGTTTTGGCTAAGTGTTTTCCTAAAACAATCATATATTTTCCTGATACAGTTAATGTTTTCTTGATATATTATGAGATGAATGTTATACTTGAATTTGAAAGCATTATCAAATACTTGATTTCTTGAATATCCTGGATATGAAATATCTCGTGTGATCTTTTCAATTTCTAAATCCCGATTTTAGTAAAGTGTTTTCCTAATATGGAAATATGATTTCCTGATGTGCTCAAGTGCGAGTCTTCTATATGGATTTAGAAACATGATGAACATTATGAAACTTGAATTCTTGATTTCTTGAACTTGTCAATCTTTGAATCCAATACATAACTAATTTAAATACTTGGCGTAAGCACCGACTATACTTGAATACTCAAATTAGAATATTTTATACTAGTATTTTGAATATTTAAATCAGCATGTTTTCACTCAAAATCTTTCAATTCCTATTTTGAGAATATTTTAACACGAGAATTTCTGTACTAACTTATGTTGAGATTATTCTTTATGAGAACTTTTTAGTTGAAAATACTAGTACACACGGGACTTACTAAGCTTTATGCTCACTCATGTGTTATTTCTTTTGAAAAATTTAGGATCAGAGGTGCAGCGAAAGTGCGGTGAACTTCTAGAGACTCATGCTACATCTTGGACCTGTTATACCCTTGAGTGTATGTAGCAGAAGCCAAATTCTTGTACTTACTATTTTGAAAAAATTTTCATTGCCTATTGAGTGAAGTTTGTTATAAAGACCCTTTGTCTGAGCAATCAGACGGGATGACATCCCACAAAGATACAACCAACTAAATTATGAAAATATGGGGTGTTATATTAGGATTAAATGAGATTATTAATTTTAATTCATGATGTTTAATCCACTGTTTGGCCACTTAGGAATAAATGAATAGTTTGAGCATGAAAATGTTTATTTTTGGTATCATGCTTATTTTGTTTTTGTGATCAAATGCACGAGTTCTTGTGAGACCAAAGATAGGATGGTTTTTGATAAAATATTTTAATTTAAGAAATTTTAAAAATAAAAAAGTTCATGGTTTATTCTCTTAAAGGATATAATCTTGACATAGAGAATAGTATTGAACTTAAGATTATTTAATAAAGTTTTTTCTTGGTTATTAATTTAGAATAGTAAAATAAATTCATAGTTTCTCTTAAAGGGTTTAATTCTTAACAAAGAGAATAATATCAAATTTTAGATTTTTACTAAAGTTAATGAAACCATAAGATTATAGAAATTGTTTTTGGGCTGAAAACTCTATTTTCAATAAAAGATTAAGTGGGAGAGGAGTTCCAACGACCCCATGGCTTCCATCACAACTCTAATTAGAGATAGTGGATTTCCTCGTGTCATTCTGAGCATAACCCCCTATAGGATAGATTTCCACAAGTATCTAGAACTAATGAATGGGTAAAATTAAAAGCCTAGAGTATTTGCTAGGATCGACCAAAACCTACATTGGAGGTTTTTCATATTAGATTGCCCGTAGGTAGTGTGAATTAGTAGTCATCCTATCGGTGAAACTTTTTCTAGACCATTACCTATTTTAGAAAGTTTTGATTTGTGATGGTTATACACTTAACTTAAGATGATATTAATCTTCCTACGAAACTCTGTTAGCTTTTCTAAGAGCCAAACTATTTATATTATTGATAATGGTTTTAAGAGTTATCTATTATCAAAGAAATAATAAAAAGAATATACATTTTTATTTTTGGCAAACTAAATGAATGTTTTTCGCAATATTTTAGAAATGTCTGGTTTCAATCCATTGTTAATCATTCTCAAAGAGAATAAGTTGACAAGCCCAAATTAAGTGGACTGAAAGAGGAACCTAAACATAGTACTCACTGTCGAGGAGTATAAATATATTCTTATGGATCCCTGTCATGAGACTGGAGAAGAATCCACTGATCAGGAGCGAGAGGCCGAGAAGATATGGAAGAAAGCCGATGAGATGACTAGATGCTACATGTTGGCTTCCATATCTAATGTGCTCCAACCTAAGCATGAGCACATTGCCACTACGTACGACATAGATTTCTCATTGCATAATATTTGCTGACAAGAGTCGGCTCGCAAGGTAAGAAGTTCTTAGGGCAATCATGAACACTAGGATGGCTGAGGAGGCATTAGTTCAAGAGCGTCTACTCAAGATGATTACCTACTTCGAGGAAGCCGAGGTTTTAGGCACGACGAAAGATCCCAAGAGCCAAATTGACATGGTTCTTGAAACTTTGCCTAACTCATATTCACAGTTCAAGTTGAATTACAATATGAATAAGTTAGATAGGAATCTCATGGAACTTATGAAAGAGCTCTAAGTGACAGAGAAGATCATGAAGCCTGTGTCAAAGATTTTGGTCTCTCGTTCTGCTTCTTCTTCTAGAATTAAGGCAAAATCTAAGAAATTCAAGAAAAAGAAGGTCCAGAACAACGCAAGGGCCCAGCCTATAGGATCTGGTTAGGCTAAGCCCAATGGGAAGCCCAAAGGCCAATGCTTCAATTGTCGCAAGAAGGGGCATTAGAAGAAAGATTGTCTGGACTTCTTAGCCAAGTCTATTTCAGGTATTGCTTTATACCTAGAGTCTATTTTGATGGTTGAATCAACATTCTCCTGGATAGTTGATTTTAGAGCCGTTGACCATGTCTGTAACTCTTTGCAGGGGTTCAGAAGGATAAGGAGACTCAATAAGGGTGAGCATGGAATTCAATTAGGCAATGGAGCAAGAATATAAGTTGAAACAGTAGAAGATCTTGAGCTTATTTTTTATTGTAATAAGAAGTTAGTTTTAAAAGATATTTTATATATTTCTTTTTTCAAATAGAATTTGATTTCAGTTTCCAAATTGATGAATTAAGGATATTTTATTTCTTTCCATTCTGGTGTTTCCATCATTAGAGATGGTAGTTTAATTTGTATAGGAAACATTTATGAGAATCTTTTTTATATACATCCTATTCGAAATCAAGTAAACAATATTCAAATTAAATTTGATAATAAAAAAAGAAATGTCATATCAAATGACTCGTATTTGTGGCATCTAAGATTGGGACATATAAATCCCAATCGGATTCATAGGCTAAACTATAATGGGCTTTTAGGTTCATTAAGATTAGAAAAATGGCTTTAGTGTGAATCTTGCCTTAAAGGTAAAATGAACAAAAAGTTTTTTACTAAAAAGGTGGATAAAGCCATAGAAATACTAGTACTAGTTCATACGGATGTTTATGGTCTGATGGCTACACCAAGTAGAGGAGGCTACGAATACTTCATCACTTTTATAGATGATCACACTCGTTTTGGTTATATTTATCTAATGAGGTGTAGATTTGACTTTTTTAACAAATTCAAGGAGTTTAAGGCTGAAGTAGAGCATTAAACAGGTAAATTAATTAAAACTTTAAGATTAGATCGTGGTGGAGAGTACCGTCTCAGTGAGTTTAAGGATTGCTTAGTACATCACGACATAGTTTATTAGTTAACTGCACCTGAGACTCCCCAGCAGAACGGAGTAGCTGAGAGAAGAAATAGAACTTTGATGGAAATGGTCAGAAGTATGATGAGTCATACATCTCTTCCTATTTCCTTTTAGAGTATGCCTTAAAAATAGTGGCATATATTTTGAACTTGGTACCTTTCAATTCAGCACCTAGGATACCCTTTGAGATGTGGACTGGAAGAAAGCCCAGTATGAACCATCTCAAGATATGGGGCTGTCCAACTTGTGTGCTGACAAAAGGAAGCAAGCTAGAACCAAGAATAGAGTTATGCTATTTTGTTGGGTATCCAAAAGGAACGAGAGGTAGATATTTCTATCATCCTTAAGAGTATAAAGTACTTGTTAGAATTAATACTAGATACTTAGAGGATGAACAAGTTATATCTACCACAGGTTCAAGTAGAACATAGTTAGAAGAGAAGTTGGTCGCTGATTCAATTTCAGGTACTTCTAACATCTCGATCGAGGAACCAAGAAAAACACAACCGAATTTTCCTAGACAAACTGAGCTTCGTCATAGTAGAAGGATCACAAGAGTTCTAGAAAGGTGGACTGGAGAGATCTATGATCCAGTCTCTGATCATCAGGAATAAAATTCCACAAGATATGAGAAGGTCATTGTTGATGTTGATGCAGTTAAATGGCATCTAGCCATAAATGCCGAGATTGAGTCTATGTACCTCAATTAGGTCTAGGATCTTGTCACTGCGCCTGATGGGATAAAACCCATTGGGTGTAAATAGGTATACAAGAGGAAGAGATGTGCGGATGGAAAGATTGAAACCTATAAAGCAAGTTTGGATCCTAAAGATAATACTTAGAAAGAAGATATCGATTATGAGGAAACCTTTTCACCAGTAGCCGTGCTTAAGTCTATATGAATTCTCTTAGCCATCGCATGTTATTATAATTATGAGATATGGTAGATGGATGTCAAGATAGCCTTCTTAAATGGCTATCGTAGCGATGACATCTATATGTCCCAGCTAGAAGGTTTTGTTACTAGAGGTCAAGAATAAATGGTCAGTAAGCTTTAGAAGTCCATCTATGGACTTAAGCAAGCTTCACGAGTATGGAACATACGTTTTGATGAAACCGTGAAAGCTTATGGTTTCATTCAAAACGTGGATGAACCATGTGTGTATAGGAAATCAGACAGTGACAAAGTGATTTTCTTGGTATTTTATGTGGATGACATTCTACCTATTGGAAATAATGTAGAGAAATTCTCATTCGTTAAGGTTTGGCTATTTAGTCAATTTAGCATGAAAGACATAGAGAAGCTAGCTACATTCTAAGCATTAAGCTTCTTAGAGATTGAAAGCAAAGAACGCTAGGCTTTTCCCAGTCTGCTTACATTGACAAAATATTAGTCAAGTATAGCATGGATCAATGTAAATAGGCTATTTTACCCTTTAGACATGGATTATCCTTATCTTTCAAGCAGTATCCTTAGACGCAGGAAGACAAGCAGAAAATGAGCAGGATCCCTTATGCTTCGGCTGTGGGAAGTCTCGTGTATGCTATGCCTTGTACTAGGCCAGATTAAAGGATAAAAATGGCAAAAATGATGAAACCAAAAGCATGCTTACAGAATGAAAAAGTTTACAGAGAATCATTGAAACTGATTACTTCAGTGTTTGAATGATCTTATTGGTGATGAAGAAGATGTCTGAAGTAGGATGCTTGAAGCCACTGGATCACGTCCTTATAAACGTCGACTTCGTCTCAGTCGCGCGAAACTTTTGAGCTTCCAGAATGACGCCCTTTCTTCCACCAGTGAAGGCTTACAAAATGTTGGGTTCTTCTTCTTTAGCCTGTGTGATTGCTTCACAGACTTAGCCTCATCTTTTTTTTTTCTCTTTTTTTTAAAAAAATTTTATTTTACCCTTGGTCTTATTTATTGGGCCAGTTAAAATTATTTACTCTTGGGCTTGAACACTCATAAATAATAAATCTCAAATATTTATTTTCTGAGCTTTATAAAATAGCATAATAAATAATTAACAATTCCAAATAGACAAATATAAAATATCAGGTCTTTTATCTAGTTTATACCTAGATTAATTTTTTAATTATTCAATCTGGGCCTTGTACCCAGAATAATTAATTAATCAATTAAACTAAATAAAATATATATACTATCTCTTGGGCTTTTTACTTTATTTCTAGTCCAATAATAAATTAGACTACTTAAATAAAATAAAACTCATAATTATCAAGACCAATTCCTTAATCCAAATTTGTCAAGACTTAAGAGCTATTCTGAAGAACAAAAGACACATCGCTTTAGTTACTAAAATGATCAAAATACCCCTACTATATAAATAGCTATATTTTGCATTTTAAATATTTCATAATATCACCATAAGGAAATATTGACCCTAGGGACAATGCTGCATTAGTAAAGTTTTCGACTTACAGGTGTAATGACTAAAATACCCCTCTACGCATTACCGTACATTTAGAAATGAGCTACTATTACCTCTCTAATAGACATCTACCATCCTTAGACCTCTAGTCCAATGATCCACAACTCCTGGAATATTTTCACTTTCCAAGGGAGTTACCCTAAAGTAAATATCCAAGTCATGTTTCCCAAGGCTTTGAATATTTAGATTATTTGAACAGTTACGAGGGCATTATAGCGCAGAAGCTATCTTGTACAAGTCTGTTTTAACTAACTAGTCATATATATCCATCATACAAGTATATTGGCTCTACGAAAGAATCTTAACTACAGCATATCAAAGTATATGCGTCTAACTTCGTCAGACCACCAACTCATACTCAAGCGATAGAATATTAGTCCACGCTCTAGCAGTAATAGTTTGGGTTTATTCTAAATAGTACTTTTAAAAACTACTATTACAGGTCTTATTCTACGTATTCGAAATACGCTCATACTATAAAGTGAGTAGACTACTCACTAGCTAAAGGTAAGCTATTCCCCATTTAGAATTCATAACATAATAACCTAAAAATGATGAGATTCCTATTCTAATCAATCGGTTAAGAACAAACATTTATGTATTAAGTAATCCGTGATCTATACCTTACTGTGAAAAATCACCATTAACATGGATCACTTACTTAAACACAATGGGTTCTTTCCAAACGTAAATCGTGCACAAATAAAATATAAATTTATAAATAAATTTTGAGAATAAATTCTTTTATTCGATAATTACATCAGAAAATTAGTCTAGAGGGCATATATTCCAATAATCTCCCACTTGCACTCTAAGACTAAGAAATCCCGTAGGTGCCCACCCCTCTGGTGTCTAAGTGTCTCTTGAAGACTCTTTCAACCAAAGGCTTGGTGAAGGGATCTGCTAGGTTGTTCTCCAAGACTATCTATTCCACCACGATTTCCCGTCCCTAAATGAAATCCCGGATCAGGTAGTACTTTCTCTAGATGTGCTTCCCCTTCTCGTGGTTCCTGGATTCTTTGGATTGCGAGATTGCTCCAGAGTTGTCACAATATATCACAATCAGTCTGTCCATATGTGGTACAACTCCAAGTTCTAAAAAGAACTTCCGGAACCAGACTACTTCCTTGGATGCTTTCGAAGCTGCCACATACTCAGCTTTTATGGTTGAGTCAACAATACAAAATTACTTGATACTCCTCCATGAAACAACTCCTCCAGACAAGGTGAAGACATATCCACTAGTGGATTTTCTCTCATCCTTATCTGCCTAAAAATCTGAGTCTATGTATCCAGTTGGAACCAAATCATCAACCCTGTAAACCAACATATAATCTTTTGTACCATTGAGGTACTTGAGAATATGCTTTACAACTTACTAATGAACCTCCCCAGGGTTTGATTGATATATGTTAACTAAGTCTACAGCAAAGCAGATATCTGGCCTAGTACACAACATGACGTACATGAGTCTTCCTACAGCCTATGCGTAATGAATCTTACTCATCTTATCTTTTTCCTCTTGAGACTTAGGACAGTCCTTAGAATAAAAAGACAACCCATGTCTGCAAGGGATTAGAGCTCTCTTGCATGAGTCCATGCTAAACTTGGCCAGCATCTTGTCAATATATGTCGTTTAGGATAATCTTAATATTCTCTACTTCCTATTTCTAAGAAGCTGGCTTCTCCCAAGTCCTTCATACTGAATTGACTAGACAGTCAAACCTTAGTAGATGACAATGTTTTTACATCATTTTCAATTAGTAGAATGTCATCCACATATAGGACAAGAAAAACCACATTTATGCCTTCCAATTTCCTGTACACACATGGTTCATCCTCGTTTTGAATAAAACCATAAGACTTTATAGTCTCGTCAAAATGAATGTTCCATTTTCTAGATGCCTGCTTAAATCCATAAATGGACTTCTTAAACTTGCAAACCATATGTTCCTGACCTTTAGCAATAAAACCTTCTGGTTGGGACATATAGATGTCTTCGTTAAGATGGCCATTAAGAAATTTCGTCTTAACATCCATTTGCCATATCTCATAGTCGAAATGACATACAATGGCAAGGAGGATACGGATGGACTTAACATGGCTACCGGAGAAAATGTTTCCTTATAATCGATTCCCTCTTTCTGAGTATACCTTTTCACCACAAGTCTAGCTTTGAAGGTTTTTACCTTCTCATCAGCTGCCCTCTTCCTCTTGTATAGCCACTTATACCCAATAGGTTTTATCCCTTCAGGTGAAGCTACAAGATCCCAAACTTGATTGAAGTACATAGACTCAATCTCGGCTTTCATTGCTTCATGCCATAGATTTGCATTGGCATTAGCAATAACCTCTTCATATCTAGTGGGATCTTGTTTCTCATGGTCAGAGACCAGCTCGAAAGCCTCTCATGTCCATCTTTTTAGAACTCTAGATACCCTCCCACTATGACGAAGCTCTGTTTGTACAGGTTCTTGAGGTTGTGCCTCTTCTTGTTCCATAATCGGGTCTGAAAAAGTTGATTTCGAAGATAATTTCTCCTCAAGTTTTGACCTTGTTGAACCTTCAGTGGAAGTACTTTGATCATTCTCCAAGTATCTAGCATTATTACTTAACAGTACTTTCTGCTTCATGGGATGATAAAAGTAACCTCTTTTTGTCCCTTTTGGATACCTAACAAAGTAACATAATTCTGATCATAGTTCTAGCTTATCTCCATTGATTATTATATAAGCTGGACAGCCCCATATCCTGAGATGATTTAGACTTAGCTTACGCTCAATCCATATCTCATAAGGTGTCCTAGATACTGACTTGGAAGGTACCAAGTTCAGAATGTATGCTGCTATTTCTAGGGTATATCCCCAAAAAGATATCGAAAGAGTAGCATGAGACATCATGCTTCGGACCATTTCTATTAATTTCATATTCCTTCTCTCAGCTACTCCATTCCACTGGGGTTTACCCGGCACAGAGAGTTGGGATACTATTCCATGATGTACCTGAAGGATTGAAAAAATCACAGAGCATGCATCGACCCGTGGACAGTAACGAAAATGGAGAACATAAACATTAATATCAGAGTATGGCAGCATCATGGTAGGCTTGAAACATACCTGGTGGAGCCTTAAAAACATGAAGAACATGGTTGAATGGCTTGAAGCACAGAAACAGCTTTTTTCTTCATCCATCCATGAACACCAGTGAAGCTTCTGTCCACTGTCTTCCTTTCTTCCTCTGGTGAAAGTGAATAATGCTAGGCTTTTCAGTTCACGAAATATTCCACAGCCTAATTTTCCGTTGGTAAGCACACAATTGGAAGAGAAAAGCCTCTCAGTTTTTTTTTTTCACAGACTCACTGTCCATTTCCCAGGCATGGTTTCTTCTGTTATAGAAAACGTGAAGAAAACCAAATGCCAGGAAAGCTAAATAGCCACGAGAGAGAGAGAGAGAGAGCCAAAAGACTTGGGAAAATTTATTATTTTTTTCCTTTTCTTTTATTTTATTTTTCCATACAAAAAGCCAAGAGTCATGAAACCAAAAATAATTATTTTGATAAAAATAATATTTTCGGGATTTTATACCCGAATATTATTTACAAAATAAATTTCGACTTCATCCTAAACTCTTCAAAATTGTGTCCGAAAAAATCCTATGATTCAGGCTATTGGGCCAAAATAATATTTATTACTTTTCTTGGACCCGAAAAATCCAAAATAATAAATATTAATTATTTTTCTTGTGATTAAATAAATAACCCAATAAATAATTAATAAACCCAAATGAACCAAAAAATAATTAAACTTTAATTATTTATTTCTTGAGATTTAATTAAATAAATAACCCAATAAATAATTAAGTAATAATTATTTTCCTCTAGTTTAAGTCTCGGTTAATTTTCTAATTATTCAAACTGAACCCAGGTCCTGCATAATTAATTAATCTATTAAACCAGATAATAAATTTCTCTCTATTTATTTTATTCCAGTCCAGTAATAAATTAGACTTCCTGAATAAAATAAAACTCTCTCAACTGAGATCATTTTCTCAACCCAAAAATTAATTACGACTTACGGGCTATTCCGAGAACCAAAAAGACACATCGCATTGGCTACTAAAATGACCAAAATACCCCTACTATATAAATATATGTTTTTACATTTTAAATATTTTCTAATATCACCATAAGGAAATATTGACCCCAAGGACAATGTTGCATTAGTAGAGTGTTCGACCTATAAGTAAAAATGACTAAAATACCCCTCTACACATCGCCGTACATTTAGAGAGGAGAAGTGTACTAACACCTCTCTAAAAGACATCTACCATCCTTAGGCATCTAGTCCAATGACCCACGACTTCCTGGAGTGTTTTCACTTTCCAAGGGAGCGACCCTAAAGCAAACATCCAAGTCACGTTTCCCAGGGCCTTGGATATTTAGATCATTCGGACAACCACAAGGGGTGATACAGTGTAGAAACTATCTTATACAAGTCCATCTTAACTAATTAGTCACACATACCCAACATACAAGTATATTGGCATTCCGATAGAACCTCAACTATAGTATATTAAAGCATATGCTTCCAGCTTCGCCAGACCACCAACTCATACTCAAGTTATAGAGTACTAGTCCATGCTGTAGCGGTAATAGTCTTGGTTTCTACCATATAGTACTTTTTAGAAACCACTACTACAGGTCCTGTTCTACGTATTCAAAATACGCTTATGTCATGAAGTGAACAGACTACTCACTGGCTAAAGGTAAGCCATTCCCCATGTGGAACTCATAACACAATAACCTAAATATGAAGAGATTCTCATTCTCATCAATCGGTTAAGAACAACTGTTTATGTGTTTAAATAACCTATGATCCATACCTTACTGTGAAAGACCCCCATTCACATAGATCACTTATTCAAACACAATGAGTCTGTTCCAAATGAAATTGTACACAAATAAAGAAAAGTATTTCTTAGATGATTTCCGACAAATAAATTCTTTTATTAGCATATTCGATATTTTCATTAGAAAACTAATCTAAGGGGATATATTCCCAATAGTACCATGTAATCCTTGAACTCACCGTGAAGGTACTCTCCACCACGATCTGATGGTATGGTTTTGATCAATTTACCTGTTCGACGCTCCACTTCAGCCTTAAACTCTTTGAACTTGTCAAAAGAGTAAGATTTGTGCCTCATCGGTAGACATAACCAAATCTTGTACAATCATCCATGAAAGTAATGAAGTACTCAAAACCCCTTCTAGCTTATGTAGATAATCACACACATCAGTAAGAACAAGTCCCAATATCTCCTTAGCGCTATAGCCTTTTGGGTGAACGACATTTTTGTCATTTTTCCCATAAAGCAGAATTCATACTGAGGTCAACTTTCCAATTTAATGAGCTCAAGGGCCCATCATGGATTAACCTCTGAATCCTAGTTGAGTTAATATGACCCAACCTTAGATGCCAAAGATATAAGTCATTGACATTGGTCTATCTCTTCTTAGTTAAAGGTTCAGATTAAGCATTATTTATTTGATTATTCCTAGGATTTAAAAAAAAAAAAAAGTTTTCATACATGTGCCATGTACATAAAACTTCTCCATTTCTACTGATAGTAATACTAGAATGGAAAGAAACAAAATATCCATGATTGATTAGCTTTGCAACAGAAATCAAATTCTGTCTAAAACCAGATACAAATAAAATATCCTTCAAAATAACTATTTTATTACAATAAAAAACAAAATCCAGTTCTCCTACTGCAATGGCCCGTACTTGTGCTCCATTTCTTACTCGTAGTCCATGCTCGCCCTTCTGGAGTTTTCTTATCTTTCTAAACCCCTGCAAGGAGTTACAGATATGATAAGTGACACTAGAATCAACAATCAAAGTGGAAGTTAATCCAACTATTGAAATTGACTCTAGATAGAGAACAATACTTGTAGGATTTTTCTTCGCCTAAAGTTCTGGACACTCCTTTTTCCAGTGTCCCTTCTACCCACACTTGAAACACTTGCCTTAAGATTTGTTGGGCTAGTTCTTAGGCTGGGTTGGTGCGTTTCTCTTCTTCTTCTTGAACTTCCTGGGTTTGGGCCCAATTCATGAAGAAAAAGTCCTAACAATCATAGCTTTGGATTGTGGCTTCATGACCTTCTCTGTCACTTGGAGCTCTTTCATTAACTCGGTTAAACTCATGTTTAATTTGTTCATGTTATAATTTAACTTGAACTGAGTAAAAGAGCCTGGAAGATATTCGAGAACTATGTCCACTTGGCTCTCGGGGTTAATTACAGCCCCTAAGACATCAGCTTCCTCGAAACAGCAATCATCTTGAGCATATGATCTCTGATTGATGCTCCCTCAGCTATCTTAGTGTTGATGATCGTCCTAAGAGCCTCTTGCCTTACAGGCCGGCTCTTATCTGCGAACATCGTGGCTAGTGATTGGCTAATGTCATACGCAATGGCCATGTGCTTATGTTTAGATTGGAGCACATTAGACATGGAGGCCAACATGTAGTATCGAGCCATCTCATTGGCCTTCTTCCATACTTTCTCATCCTCTTGCTCCTTAGCAGTAGAACCCTCCCCGATAACAGAGTAGGTGTCAAGGAGGACATACTTATACTCCTCAGCAGTGAGTGTTATGTTCGAGTTTCTTTTTCAGTCCACATAATTTGGAGCCGTTAGCTTATTCTCATAGAAAATAACGGCCAAAGGACTATAAGAACCTCCACCAACCATTTCTTAAAAATCGAAAATAAAAAAAAACTCAGTTTGTGAAAAATAAAATAATTTGTGACTTTATCCTCATATTAAATTTGATAATAGTTAACCCTATCACTATTATTTTTAGTATGATTAATTTGGTTATTAGAAAAATTGATATAGCTTCTTGGAAAAATTAACAGTTTCATAAGCTAAGTATATTAATCATTACAAATTAATTTTTCTTCTAGGTAATGATCTAGAAGATAACTCCATCGTGGGATGACCGTTTCTTCTCATTTTCTATAGACATTCCTTACACTATAACCTCCAACGTGGGCTGACCGATCATAGCACATGTCCCGAGTTATTAATTATATACATCCATTAGTTCTAGATCCTTGTGGTATCCCCATCCTATACAGATTCACTCCCAGGGTGATGCGAGGGAACCTACGATCTCTAATGAGAATCATGATGGAAGTCATGGGGTTGTTGGAACCCCTTTCCTACTTAGTATTTTAAAATAAGGGTTTTCTTAGAAAATATCATTTGAAAATTTCAATTAAGTTTTCTTTTAACTCAAAAATAAAATATCTAAACCCATAAAATTTTCTATGTCAAGGTTTATATCATTTGAGTATTTTTTATGGATTAATTTTATTTAAGTTAATAAACTTAATAATTTCAAAAATTTTCAATAAAACTTTCAAGAGATTTTGATCTCAAGTTTAATTTGACAAAAACAAATTTTCTTGTTAAAATTAAATCAAAATGGTTTTCTATTTTAATTCACAAAAATATCTAAATCCAAAATATTTTCTATGTCAAGGATAAAATCCTTTGAGGAAATAATCAAGAATTAATTTTTATTTGAATTAAAATTAACCATTTGATTTAAAAAAATATTTTTCTTTGTCAAAAATTCCCAAAGACTTTGGTCTTTAGAAAACACGCATATAGGGTACAAAAAGAAATAGGCATGTTAGAAAACTGTAAATGTTTTCATACTTTTCTATTCTTTTAACCTAAGTGTCCAAATAATAGAATTAAATACATTAATTAATTAATGATCTTGTTTAATCCTAAATTTTCTTTACTATGATTTTTCATGCAAAATATTCAATGAATATTAGCTATTGCAATAAAAATAATTTTGCTTGGTATGGGACAAAAAATAATAAAAAAAAATTATTTATAGTCCAGTGCACCCGCCACACTAGATCATGGCCTATGGGAAAACCCATGGGCCATGATCCAGGCGGGTGCCCGTGACCTGCCCGCTAACAGCCCCGTACAACCGGTCAAAATTGAAGACTTCAATTTGCAAATTGCAAATTGAATCCTTGCAGAAGAGGCTCTTCCACTAGGATGGCTTCCTCACGCGCCACGAGGAAGCAGTCCTCGCTAGTCGACGTGGCTGTGGTTCCAAGCCGCAGCCCACTTAGCTCCTCACACAAACACGGCTCAGCTCGGCTCGACTCGACTCGGTTCATCTTCTCCAGCTTTTCTTGCGATTTTTCTTCTGCAATTTTGCATTTCTTCTTCTGGTTCTTTCATCCAAACAGCATGTAAAGCCACTTAACAAACTCCTATGCCCTTAAAAGTAGTGGGCTTACATGTTTTATCTAAGAAAGTAGTAAATTACAATGTTCCTATGCTTCCACTCACGAAGCTTACACAAAGACTATTCCATATCAGAAACGCGAAAGTTTGCAGAAAATATCCAAAACAAATATTTTCTTATTTTAGTTAAGCCTAGCATGCTTCCTATAGTAGCCAAACCATATCTTTGATACCACATGAAGGATGAAAATGGCAAAAATGATGAAACTGAAAGCATGCTTACAGAACAAAAAATTTACAAAGCATCATTGAAGCTGATTACCTCTGTATTTGAATGACCTTATTGGTGATAAAGAAGATGTCTAAACACAAATGCTTGAAGCCACTGGATCACGTCCTTATAAACGTCGACTTTGTCTCATTCATGCGAAACTTTTGAACTTTTGGAATGACGCCCTTTCTTCCACCGGTGAAGGCTTACAAAATGTTAGGTTCTTCTTCTTTAGCCTCTGTGATTGCTTCACAGACTTAGCCTCATCTTTTTTTTTTCTCTCTCTTTTTTTTTTAAATTTTATTTTACCCTTGGTCTTATTCATTGGGCCAGATAAAATTATTTATTCTTGGGCTTGAACACCCATAAATAATAAGTCTCAAATATTTATTTTCTGAACTTCATAAAATAGCCCAATAAATAATTAATAAGCTCAAATAGACCAATATAAAATATCAGGCATTTTATCTAATTTATATATAGATTAATTTTTTAATTATTCAATGTAGGCCTTGTGCCCTGAATAATTAATTAACCAATTAAATTAGATAAAATATATATACTCTCTCATGGGCTTTTTATTTTATTTTTAATCCAATAATAAATTAGACTACTTAAATAAAATAAAATTCATAATTATCAAGACCAATTCCTTAATCCAAATCTGTCAGGACTTAAGGGCTATTCTAAGGACCAAAAGACACATCGCCTTGGTTACTAAAATGATCAAAATACTCATTCTATATAAATAGTTATATTTTATATTTTAAATATTTTCTAATATCACCATAAGGAAATATTGACCCCAAGGATAATGTCACGTTAGCAAAATCTTCGACATACAGGTATAATGACTAAAATACCCCTCTACGCATCGCCATGCATTTAGAAAAGAGGAGTGTACTAACACCTCTCTACTAGATATCTATCATCCTTAGACCTCTAGTCCAATGATCCACGACTTCTGAAATATTTTTACTTTCCAATGGAGCTACCCAAAAGTAAATATCCAAGTCATGTTCCCCAGGGCCCTGGATATTTAGATCATTTGAACAGTCACAAGAGGCGATATAGCGCATAAGTTATCTTGTACAAGTTTGTCTTAACTAACTAGTCACATATACCTAACATACAAGTATATTGGCTCTATAAAAGAGCTCACTTGCAGCATATCAAAGTACATGCTTCCAACTTCGTTAGACCACCAACTCATACTCAAGCGGTAGAGTATTAGTCCACGTAGTAGCAATAATAGTTTGGGTTTCTTCTGAATAGTACTTTTAAAAACTACTATTATAGGTCCTGTGCTACATATTCGAAATACGCTCATGCTATGAAGTGAGTGGACTACTCACTGGCTAAAGGTAAGCCATTCCCCATTTAAAATTTATAACATAATAACCTAAATATGATGAGGTTCCTATTCTAATCAATCGGTTAAGAACAAACATTTATGTGTTAAGTAACCTGTACTCCATACCTTACTATGAAAGACCACCATTCACATAGATCACTTACTTAAATGCAATAGGTCATTTCCAAACGTAAATTGTCCATAAATAAAATGTAAATTCACAAATAAATTTTGAGAATAAATTTTTTTTATTTGATAATTACATCAGAAAACTAGTCTAAAGGGCATATATTCCAACATAGATGTATGCTTTGCAGTAGGCATGGTTAGTAGATATCAGTCAAATCCAGGGAAAGCTCACTAGCAAGTCGTAAAGTATATACTCAAATATTTCAAGGAAACAAGAGATTATATGCTTGTATATCATGCTGATGATTTGGTTCTTACCGGTTGCACAGACTTAAACTTCCAAGCAGATAAAGATGAAAGAAAATTCACTAGTAAATATATCATCACTTTGCCTGGAGGAGCTATTTCATGAAGAAGTATCAAGCAATCCTGCATTGCTGATTCTACCATAAAAGTTGAGTATGTTGCTACTTTAGAAGCTTCTAAAGAAGTTGTATGGCTACAGAAGTTCCTCATAGAACTTGGAGCAGTACCACACATGGATAGGTATGTCACCATTTATTGTGACAACTCTGGAGTGGTGTCACAATGCAAAGAACTTCAAAACTATAGGAAGGGCAAGTGCATAGAGAGGAAGTATCATCTCATCCGGGAGTTCATCCAGAAACGGGAGATTGTGGTCAATCAGATTTCCTCTGTCAACAATCTGGCGGATCCCTTTACCAAGCCTTTAACAGAAAAGGTGTTTCGCAGACACTTAGATTTTATAGGGGTAGGCACTTATCAACGTAGTCTTTGTAGTGCCAGTGGGAGATTGTTGGAAGTATGCCCTCAAAGATTATGTATTCTGTAAGAACATATTACAATAAAATATTTATTCATTCAATTTAGTCTGTTTCTCATATTATTGCATATTTAAAAGTCCAAGTATTACAAGTAATGGTTTATGTGTTGGGTCGTTTTTCACAGTAAGATATAAACTATGGGTACTTGTCATACAAGAAAATTTGAATTCTTAGTCGTTTAATAGAACTAGGCATTTCATCAAGGTAAGACTATTGTGCCATGATTTTCAATGAGGAATGGTTTACCTTGTATCAGTGAGTAGTTCACTCACATTATAGGTATAAGTGTATTTCAAATGCGTAGAACTGGACCTATAGTAGTGGACTCTTTTAAAGTACTATAATTATAGAGACCAAACTATTACTGCTACAGCGTGGACGGATACCTTCATACTTGAGTATGAGTTGGTGGTCTGGCAAAGTTAGGGTTTTATACTTTGATGTATGTTGTGTGAGATTTCTTTTGTGAGATCAATATCCTTGTATGTTGGGTGCATTATTCTAGTTAGTTAAGACGGATTCATGTAACAAAGTATCTATACTTCACTTAGTAAGGTTAAATCACCCCCTTATGATTGTCCAGGATAATCGAATAATCCAGGCCCTGGGAACGTGACTTTAGAATGTGTACTTTTGGATAGTTTTCAATGATAAGCAAGTACAGTCAAGTGAGTCATGGATTATTAGACTAGAGATCTAAGGATGATAGATGTCTTTGAGATGGGTGTTAGTACATTTATCCTGTCTCATTGATGGGTGTTATATAGAAGGGTATTTCCATCATTTCACTTGTAGGCCAGAGACATTGCTTAAGCAATATTGTTCTTGGGTTCAATATTTCTATATGGTGGTAAATGAAAATATTTAAAGTGATAAAATATGATTATTTAATAGTAAGGGAATTTTGGTTATTTTAGTAGCCATGAATATTATGTCTCTTGGTTCTCGAAGTAGCTCAAGTTACCTTGGTGTTGTTTAGACACAATTATCTGGATGAGAAATAAAATTTATTCTAAGAGTCCAATTAGAATTAATTAATTAGTCTTGGGCTTTGATAAGGTCCAAAAATATAATTAATTAATTAAAATAATTAGGTTTGAATAAATTAATTAATTGGGCTGATATATGTTTATATATATATATTAAGAGTTCAATTAGAACTAATTAATGAGGCAAAAAAAAAATTAATTAATTAAGAGGATTGTGCCAGTCTTGTACTATTTTTTTAGCACAACACCTAGCCTAATTGGGCTTGGTGATTTCGACCATTAGGGCTTTAGAAACCCTAAGGGTGGC
This sequence comes from Voacanga thouarsii, assembly GCA_026120185.1. NCBI lineage: Eukaryota > Viridiplantae > Streptophyta > Magnoliopsida > Gentianales > Apocynaceae > Voacanga > Voacanga thouarsii. Next base: position 1,357,930 of record JANUWF010001750.1, read on the forward strand.
CGAAACATATATGGAAAAAAAAAACAAGCGTGGTGCAAGATTAATCGATCAGAGTGTGCCGCCTCCTCTTGCTTCTCTTTTACGTTCTTTCTCTTCCTTCTCTCTGGTAGAGTGTTTTTATCCAAAAAAAGAGCTCGCACCAAGCTAATATCAAGAGTAAAGTAGAGTCATACTCCGGAAGATGAAGAGAAGAAGTTGGGAGATGCTTGATGCGTAGGAGTAGAAGATTGGTAGAAATTCCTATTGAGCAGCAGGCGCCTCCTTCTCCCTTTCCAAAGCAAGAAGTTCTAGGGCAACCCATCCCCACATTGGTTAATCCACGACCAATAATAAAAGTAAGTACTTTATCCTAGATGTGGCTTGGAAAAATAGAAAATTTTCCGCTGCATTTTTCTCTGATGTTTTTCCATGATCTTTCAATATTAACGTTCCTTTCCACAATATCATTTTGCTATGGGGTATAAGGGTAAGTCCTTTGGTGAATAATGCCCTTAGATTGATAAAAATCAGGCATGTGAAATTTAGCACCATTATCAGACCTAATGGCTTTAATTCTCTTGTAGAATTGAGTCACAACAGAGGCATAGAATTCATGAATAAGTTTCTATGATTTAGCTTTAGATTTCATAAGGAAAATCCATGTAAATCTGGTATGATCATCAACTATGGTCAAAAAACATTTTTCTGCATAAAGGGGTTATGTTATAAGAACCCCAAATATTAATGTGGATTAAATCAAAAGAAGCAACAGAAGTGGATAAGCTAATAGGAAAACTGAGTCATGTTGTTTGGCAATAGGACAAATAGTACAAGTATTATGTTCAGCTTTCATTACAATGGAAATAGCATCCCCAACACTTTTAAGAACTCTATTAGATACATGACTAAGTCTATTGTGTCATAGCAAGGATCTAGGAAAAGCTAGGGAATATAAAAGCTGGAAAATTGGAAATGTTGTAGGGTTTGTCAAGTAGTAGATTCCATGATGAAGACTAGCTAATCTAATCATCTTCTACCTGGCAGTGTCCTGGACAAGACAGAAATCAGATTGGAAGATCAATCTACAATTCATCTATTTAACCAATCTAGGAATAGAAACAAGATTGAAGTGGAAGATAGGGACTAAGAAAACATCAGTAAGAACAAAAAAATCATTGAGCTTAATGGTCCCTTCATGAGTGACTTTAACTGATTGGTCATTGGGTAAAATAACAAACCTATTGTTCATAGAGATATATAAATCAAAGAACTGCATAGATGTGGAAATGTGGTCAGAAGCTCATGAGTCTAAAATCCAATATAATGAAGTGGAATCATGCAAAATGCCTGTACCTTTCTTATTAAAATTTGCAATAAGAGCAGTAGCATGGTTTACCATTAAATTAGGATTTGTGACTCCTAATTCAAGTCCTTTTCTTTGCAATAAATCCAACAATTGTTGATATTGAACAACAAGTAAACCATACAAGCCATCTGCTGAAATTCCAATGTCTTGAGAATTTGTCTGTGTAATTTCCATTTCAGCACAATTAATTATACTCCCATGTTGATTACCTGAACTTCTTTTCCTTTTTATCCAACTAAATAGCCATGGTTCTTATGGCACCTTTCTGTAGTATGTCCATTCAATCTACAATGTGTACAGTATAACTATTTCTTATTAAACCTCCTAAATGCCCCCACTGTATTAGCAAATTGAACAAACTATGTATTTGATGAAGTTCTTCCTAATTGCATATTCTTGTTTTGTGTAATAGGCAATATTCCCGTTGGACATATTGGCCCTTCCTCCATAGCATTATTTAAGTTCACATTACCAACAAGTAAGGTAGTGTTCAATTTGTTTTCAATTACCATAACAAGATGGTCCATTGAATAACAAGGTTCCCAGAAGTTGAATTTTCTACTCCTCTTTTAGTCTTAAGGGCCATTGAAAAGACTTGATTAATGCTAGGCAAAAGGGATATTAACAGGACTTGAGATTTCAAAGTGCTAAAATTATCATTGAGTCCCTTCACAAAATGTATCACACAATCACTTTCCACATATTTCCTAACATTACTGGTCTTAGTGCATGTATAGTAAGGAATAGGTCTTAAATCAAACACTCATCTCATAGTAATATCAAATTGGTGAAATACTGTGTTACAGAAAAGTTATCTTCTCTCAAATTCTATATTTCTTCTATAAGATCTGATAACCGGAGCATCTCACATTGATTGAACCTCTCATTTGGCCCTTCCACATTTCAGTTGCCATTTAGTTATATACAACTAATTTGGCAATTTCTAGAGTCTTTATCAACTATGCCATGACCAGGTTGTTGCACTATTTCCACGATTCATACATCCTATCACTAGGAGCTAGTATATGGACATATGGTTCTATGAATTGTTTTGTGTTTGTTGGAAGGAGCTATTCTTATGGATCTAGTTGACGTCTGATAATTGCTCACATCTAGAGGTGGTGTTACTAGTACAAGAGAATGACAATCACTGGGATGTATATAATATGAATTAGGAGCAATATATCCTACAATTGGAGGTGTAGAATTTGCCATAGTTGCAGGTAAAAGAGATCAACACTGGACACAAAGCAAGCAAATCAAAAGCTTAGAACTCTTTGGAATTGCTCTGATACACTGTTGAAGCAATGAAGAAGATGGGAAGAACAATTTGCAGGGAAACTAATGAAGGAGAAAAGAAACAAAATTCTATTTTACTGCATTAATCCACTAGTACAAAACTGGGATATATATACATGTGCCCACCCTTTCTAACTTAGATCACATGGGTCCCTATACAAAAGAATATATGTATATATACATAAGAATCAAGCATAAATGCTTGTGATAAGTTAATCAGCAAAACTAATATGAAGTCATTTCTGGCGTGAGTGCACATGTGTTGCTAAGGTGTCATCCAGGTGGCTTCTGGTTCTTGTAATCTTTAGTTGTTGATGTGGCTATTGATCTGGACCATGACATGGCAGTCTCAACAGTTATAGAGACATTTTAGAGTTGCATGCATCTTCAGCTAATATAAGAGTGGCTACGCAACCATTACAAGATCGAAGGACGGACGCAAATGCATTGTAGGGGAGGCCAGGCCCCCCCCAACATTTTTGAAAACATATTATACATATGTATTAATATATGTAATATATATATATATATATATATATATATATTATTGACGTCATCTTTAGCCGATCCGTTACAATGGTAACTTTGAGTCGGAGCCGATATGAATTTCGCTAATGACGTCAAGAAGTTCTTCAGCCAATGTACTTAGTCAATATTGGAATTAGGAGCCGATGAGTTGATTCTCCGGATCTTGGCACGATCGGCAAAGCACTACTATCCCTAACTGCTAAGGACGGGCCATGAAACGGGATTTTCTCCACATTCGGATAGTCAACAACCTCGCCACAACAAGCATAAAATGGGCAATGACTCCCAGAACAAAGACATCCAACCAACACATCAACAAAATTACCAATGCTTTCCAGTTTTTCAATTCCTTTTTCTACATTTTCTTTACAGCTATCCTTACGGCTTTGTTTATAGCTTTCTTTACAACTTTGTTTAGTTTTTTGAAAGATTTTCCTTATCCCTTTGATTACCAGCTATCCATTTTCATGTTGCTTTGATTTCAAAACCCAGTACTTTTTGTATTTGTTCGTCATTCAATCGAAATACATTGTTTTTAGTCCTAACTAGCTTCCGCATGAAATATTTCTATTTCTTGGACCATTTCTATAGTAAGTTTAAAGAACCCACGTCTTTTAAAAGGTTCGACTCACCCATTCATCTTTCCATCGGACTGTTTATGTTCATCGGAAGAGTAGCCGACCGACAGTTTCATCGACTCCCCTTTTGTAAGGCAACATATATATATATATATATATATATATATATATATATATATATATATATATATATATATATATATTGACCATCCCAAAATTTGAAAATAACTCTTAATAATGTCTAATAGTTAAAAATATAAAAATAAAATTTCTTAAAACAAAATAAAATTTTTTAAAGTAAATAAATCTAATGTTTTTGAAAAAAATATTTTATTACTAATACTAAATTTAAAAACACAAGATTCGCAAATAAATTAGTCCACAATAGTTTAAAAAAAGAGTCCACAACAAACAATTTAAAAATAAAAAAAGTCCAAACTAATCATAAACAAAACAAAGGCCCATATCAAGAGAAAAAGAATATTATAAAAAAGTAAATTATATGTGACTAATTAATTTCTTTTGTAATCCGACCAGTCAAAAAAAAAAAAGAAAAAGAAAAAACTTGATTCTTGGCCCATCCGATTATACAATCCTGCGTCACCCCTGACAGGATCAGATTTCATAACATCTTATGTTTGATTTAGCCTTCCCAAATTGGTTTGAATTCATTGACAATTTTCAAAGGTACGACAAAATTAGAGCATTTGGAATCGGACAAATTGACAAGCATAGAACAATATTCAGAGAATCAGAATTAGAATTGCAGCATCCCTGTAGCCGCTACATCTTATCCTTGTCCTAGCAGGAACGAGAGTGATTCTTCAGTAATTCCTAGACATCTAGAAGCTTCGCCTAATGGTACTGGATTTGATGTTGATTCTTGTTAAGTTTTTCTTAATCCCACATGGGATAATTTAAAGAAGAGTAAGGAAGGCTTTCCCTATAAATAGATTAGTATTGTTTTAGGGAGAGTACACCAACTCATTAAGCCTAGTAAATTGGGAGTTTTTTGGGCCTTGAGGGTTTGTAATTTTGTCCATCTAAAAATTACATAATGAAGTGTTTCCCTTCGAGGTCGTGTGTTGCTTCCGTTGTCCATCCCAACAATTCTCAAAATATTTGTCCATCCCAACAATTCTCAATTGCAGCACAGGAGAAGATTCCTGAGGTTGCAACTCAAACAACATTGGTTATTTCTAAGATGGAAGTTTAAGCTTCAAAGAATTTTACTTCTGCACAACCAACAACTAATGAGGAAATTGTTCTAGTCCCAAATAATGCAATCCCTGAAAGAGTTGATCAGTTTGTGGAAAGTTTTTATCCCTTATGGCCTAGGAGTTTTTTTTGAAATTCTTCTCGTTCACAGAAATTGGCAGATCTGGCTATAGATGATGGCCAACTTGTGCACATTTTCCAAGTGGTTAATTCTATGAAGGCTACACGAAGCCATTTTGAAGTTAACAATCAACTTGTTGCCGTTGATATTTCTTTAATAAACAGGATTTCATGCAGTAGGTAGCTTGATTTTCAGGTTGAAAACGATGTAATCCTCAAACATAAATAGGCCTTCTAAGATTTATCTATCCGATTATTATCCAGCAATGCAAATTAGGGCAGATTTTGAAGTCAATTACAGCATCATATTATGTTTCTAAAGAAACCTAGAGCTTAGAAGTCAAAGCAAGCTAAGGCTCCTTCCCAGCCATCATCCCAAGGGTTGAACAAAGTTTTTCCTATTTCGGATTTATATGTTGATTTGGTTGAAAATATGACTGATTGCTTTGGCAGTTTCACTCCTGTATGCTCTAGGGAAAGCAAGAAAAATCAAGAAATATCAATCTCTAAGCATAGTGTGGTCACTATGGAAGCAATGAAAGGTTAGTATATGTAATCTGTCTGAGGCCGTTTGCCCATTTTATTCTCTGTATTTTTATTACCTTAATAAACAGGTTGGAGTTTACACCTAACCTCCTATCTTTTTGTGGTTTTAAGGGGGAAAAAAATGTTATACAGGTAGATACTTCTACAACTAGTGAAGGGAATACTTAATACAAAGAAGTAGATGTTAAGAATTATATTGATTACTGTTGTTGTCAAAATAAGGAGCCGATGCAAACAGGGATTGGCTTCATTTTCGATAAACACAAACGATCCGATATGGTGAAATAGAAAATGGTATCAGATCTCTTTTGAATCAGGGATTGGGTTCCGTAAACTTACTATAGAAAGGGTTCAAGAAAGTCATCTGAAAATGCTTAACGGAAGGACTTTTCTGGGGTAATAGACTGATACTTATATTAACTTGCTTAAAGGAAAATACAAAAAAGGGGTCTAATATTCGAAAGTATAACAGAAAGCTGTAAGGAGAAATTGGAAATAAAACTGTAAAGGAAAGTTATAGCAAAGCGGTAAGAAAGCTTTAAGGAATTGAAATCCTAGATTAAAAAGCTGTAAATGATGACAAAGTAGAAGAAATTGAATATTGTTGGTTGATGGTTTGATTGATGTCTCGGTTCTGGGCAATGCTCCCATTTTATACTTGCTGCAATCGAGCCACTAACAGATCGTGGAGTTTCTTCCAGCCAAAGAGTGCTCCCAACGGTCGTACAGAATTCTTGCGCCGAAAGATCAGGAATCTGTTTTCTTTCTTATCGGCTCCGTGGTGCCGATGTTGACTATGACTGTCGACAACTTAAAATGTTGACTTTATCGGCTCGTTCCAACTTATCGAATCGGCATCAGCTCAAAGTAACCGTTGTGTCGATTCGGCAAAGTTAACGTCACCACATGCCCCCCGAGTCCCGTTGTTTCAGTGAGCGCGAGTCAGCGAAACGATGGGAATCGTACAACTATTAATGGCAGCCGTTCCTTTCCTGACAAAATTGAAACGTCCCGAACGTTGTGGAATATTTGTGACGCCTTGGCCTTAGAACCCGCGAACGGCCCAATTTCAAACTTCCTTTTAAATAGCAGTGGTCCCCAATTGGAACTCCTCGCTTCCTACGACTTCTATCTTCTTCAGAATTCTACTGCTTGAGTGATTCATCGATCTTTTATCTTTTTGCCATAACTTCCTGTGAATTGCAAATTTCCTTTCGGTAAAAAGATAACATTACGATGGCAACCCCTACTGATAAGAACCAAGTCGATGCTAGCCTGTTTACCTTGGGCCCACGTCTCTTGCCTACAGAAGTTACCGTTGAACACCTGTGGTTTGTTTTACCTGCCGATTTTACTTTCCCTCTGCAACGGGATACTTTTACAACCACCAATCTTCCCTCCTCTTTTCGTCACTGGCCCCGCAAGCTCAAGAACTACAGAGAATGGCGGGACCGTTGTTATGCCTGATTTGGGGCCATCTGGGCGCAATAGGGAATTTCGGATGCCATCATGATGACCGACTTCGAGATGGCGTTTGACCGTAATCTGTTCGCTGTCGTTCTTCCCTTTTGGTCCTCGGCAATAAACGGCTTCATCTTTCCACATGGGATGTTTTTCCGTACCATTCTTGACATCTGCACCATCCTCGGCTTCCGATGTGAAGGCGATGAGATTCTGAGGCTCCATGATGAAGAAAACTTACCAGCCGTTGATGCTCGTCTGGACAAGGCCTCCTCTTCATATGGCAACTTCATCAATGCTCAAAGAGGGGTGGAGGATACTCCTTCAAGCTAAGAACAAGCGGCCTTCTTATGGCTTTGGTTATGTAAGTATATTGTCTGCTCCCATTCTGCTGGTGTCAGCAACGAGTATCGATACTATGTATCGGCTCTTTTACGAAGCAAAAGGCATTGTGACCTTGCCTCTCTGGTCCTCGCCTTAGTCTATCGCACCATAAATCAGCTGATGACTGTCCTTGCCACTGGGAAAGATTCGACCAACCTTGGGGACCCACTTTGGATTGCCCAACTTTGGCTGTACCAGTATCTGTCCAACTTTGGCATTAGTCGAATCACAGAAGCCTAGGCAGACCCTTCCGAACGAGCAATCGGCTATCGGCTGCTTTGGGTCCTCATGAACACTGCTTCTGCCAAAACCATCGTCTCGTATCTTTACCAATGTCGAGACTTCCATGTTGCTATTTTCTTTCCATATGCAGCTCGCCAAGAAGGCCCCCTTTGGTTAAAAGGCTTGTCGGAAAGTCCCGAAGCAACACAAGAAACTTTATGGGCCTGAATTCTGTGTCCTCGAGAAATTCTTCTAGGGCCAAGCCTGAAGCTCGGAGTGCTAAGACCTCTTGTGAGAGGTACAACCCCCACTTCTTTTCCTGCCAATTTGGGCTGATACAAGACATCCCCACAGATCCGGGGCACATTTCTTCTTTCTCTGTTAAACCGGTGCTATCGGTTGAAGACGTACAAACCTTAGCCGAAAGCACCCAGGCCATCCTGAGGTCTTTTGAATTTAAATCCTTCTAGGTGGTATTGGAGACTTCTCTGAACTTCAATTTATGGTGGAGACTACTGAGTGGGGCCCTATTCTCTATTCCCATAGGCGTCTGGCTTCTGCGGATTCCTGGGCCGGCCACCTCTTTGTCTGAACCACCATCTGCTAAGAAAGGAAAACAGGTAAAACACCCTGTAAGTCGTATAATAATGTGGGCCTTATGTACTCCCTTGGTGTAGAAAACTACTGCTGCTGCTCCCGCTGTCCCGGAGGAAAAGGAAAAAGAAGTTGAGGTCCCGTCACTGTTCTGTCGATCAAAAAGGAAGTATGAAACATCGACTCCTCCCATTTCCAAGGTTTACTTCTGTCAATTCTTCTTTTTTTTTTTGGCTTTCCTAATGTTCAATTTTTATCTAATTATCAGCACAATCTTTTCTGCAGAAGTGCAAACAAGGGATAGGTCATCCCGTTATCATCGACACTTCTTCTGACTCGGAGGAAGACATTCCGCTCCGATCTTTAGTCGAAATGGCGGCCGAAAGAACTGTTCTCCCGATGACAGATACCTCGGCGGTGGAGGCTATGGCTCCTTTTCCAGCGGCTAATGTGTCGGCTTTCCCACCAGTGGTAAACCTTCCGTCGGCTGAGCTACCGACTCCAAAAAGTCCATCCTCTGTTCCGCCAAGGCCTGAAAAACCACCAGTGGCTGATGTCATCGAAACAACTCTACCTTCCCCCAGCCAGGGAACTGGAGAAGCTACTACTCCCCTGCTGATGCTGACGTTGGCCTCGGCTTTGGACTTTCTTGATGGCCTCATCGGGGCTTCCTTACTTGCTGAGAGGTCCACCCTTGATAATGTGAGTTGCGCCTTTCTACGGATTGTACAATCAGCCGACCCAGACATGCCCCATATACTTTGGGACTTGGCAATTGGGTGCTTGGGGGAAATGCGCTTCACTGGTCGCTTCTTCTTTGACACGCAACGCCGTCGAGATGAAGCTCATGACCAGTTAGAGCTTCTAAAACTGCATCGAGAAAATGCAACATTTGTAGAGAAAGATCGCCGAGAATCCATAGGTCATCTTACGCTTCTGCGAGCTGACATTGCGGAGAGAATGGGGAAGATTGAATGGCTTGAACATCAATTATCAGAACTCCAGGAAGAACTTGCCTCTGAGAAAAAGGCCTTGGAGCAGCGGGTTGAATCAGAGAAAGGACTCCAGGAAATAGTCAAAGCCATTGACGACTCCCTTCTCAAGCATAATGACGAACGGCTAATGCTGGAGGCAGAAGAGGAATTGCTCGAAGCTGAACTATCAAACTCAACCGTCCTACTGAATGAGATGAAGTCCGGGTGGGATCGTTTTGTGGCCAAATTGAACAAGGCTCTACACCATTAGACTACTGGCGAAGCAGGTCCTTCCAGAACTCAAACTGAAGAAACTGCCACTTCGATGGCTGAAATAGGGGTTCAAAAGATATGCACTGACGAGGTGGCCCTGCCCCCTGAAGGAGGAACATAAACTAAGGCTGAGATGGCTGGAACAGAACTCCCAGTTCATGATCCGCAACCAACGAAAACCGCCATGATGGCTAGCCAAGCGTCCGCCGAATCAGAAGACCCTAATCGGCTAGCGATTGTTCCTTGTCAGCCAATGTTGTTGCCCAACGCCCCTTCTGATGATAGCTGATTTCTTTTGTAATGACATTTACGGCTATCTGGTCAGCCTCTTGTGATCAGTTCAATATATTAGAAAAAAAATTTTTTCTCAAGAAGATTTTCTCTCTTTCTTTTTTCTTTCTTTCTTTTTTTTTATTTTTCTCTTTTTTTCTTTTTTTTTCTCTAGTCCCTTCCCAGAACGTCGGATAGTACCGTTTCAAGAACTTACCGTTAATTTCTTTACCTGCTTCCTTTTCATCGGGTGTTATTAGGTGGTAAGGTCCTCCATAAAAAACTTGCGTTACTAAGAATGGGCCTTCTGTAACACCCCCTGAAGCCTAGGCCTGCCAGGGCCGAGGATGTCGCCCCGTCCAAAGGACAAGGGGTCTTTATAACTAGGTCACACAAACAAATTGCGGAATAAAAATAATATTTAACTTAAAAAGTTATTACAACCCAAAGAAATTTCAAGAATAAATCCATGAATTCCAAAACAAAAACCATAAATAAAATTATTCACTCTCGCCTCCCCAAAGCAGTACATAACATAATAGTTAGAAAAATTCTTCCAGAGCAGGCAAAATCTAGCTACTCATCCCCACAGTAGGATCAACCTGAAATCATGATAAAAGGTGATGAGACAGAAATCTCAGTAAGTCCGTGTGTGCTTTGGGTGTTTAGTGAAAGCAGTTCGTGGATGCAAGTGTGAAACCTTTATAAGAGAGACATTGGTAAGCAATAAACATTAGTCAAAAGCAAGAGTGGCGTTTTAGCTTTTCTAGCCATACATAAGTAATGAAATCAACCACTCGAAAGAAAGGGATATGGGTTACCACACGTTGGGCCCCATAATCGGTCAGAATGCCGACACTTTGTGCAGACTGACAAAAGTAGGTGATCGGCCTATTGGGCAAGATACTCCTCATTCTCTATACCCAAACAACAACCAGGTGTCCGTTTCGGCAAAACACAGTCACTTGACTGAAAAAAAACTGCTAGCTCGGACCAGCACAACTCACTGGAACTGGCATCTTATCTGGGAAGGACTCACCCCTCAGATGTGGCCACCTACTGAGAGACTTACCCTAACTCTTCAAAGACTAGTCCTAGTAGTCCACCCTTATTGAGTACTCAACGACGTTTCCCACTTGGGATGAAATGAACAAAGCATTGCTCTTCACGAGAATAGTAATTTGAGGGTTTCCAAAGTTTTGGGAACAATCAATTTTAGAAAGAGTTTTAAGTTTGGAAAATCTGCTCAGTAATTTTTAAATAATTTAAGTGTTGGAAATAAGAATAAATTCAACCCTCAATTGCCTTCAAACAAACGAGTGTCCATACACTCCATATTTAGCTTGCCATAAGGAAAATATTTCACATCGATAGGTTTTATGCAGGAGCTTACCTGATTCTTGCTCACAACAATAAGGTCTCGAGCAGCTGACCTAACCCCACATGGGTAAATACAAATCTTAATCAGATTCAAGCTACAATCCACTTCCTCAATTTTAAATCAACTCATTTCACTACTACCATGATCCTAGTGTCCCAAGCTTTAAGGCAAAATAATAAATAAGTAGGTTTATAAGCTAAGTTTAATTTGTTATTTAAAATAATTAATGGTTTGGGAAGTGAATCCTAATAGGTTGAAAGTTTAAATCTGGTTAAGGAAAATTTAGAGTTTATTTGATCAAGAGTTATAGGTGGTACTAGGTAAAATAGTGATTTATTAATAACTTAATTGTTAGAGAATAATTGATAGCTAAAATTAATTGAGAATAAACTTAATGAGTTTTGTTTGGAAAATAATAAGTAAATCTTTAAGGGTTTTGTTTTAGTAAATATTTTACTAAGTATAAATCTTTTTTTTTTCATAAAGGCTTTAATTGATTTCTTTATTTTAAATAATATTTATTTATTTTATTTCTTAGAAAAATTATTATTTATTTGACTAAAATATCCTTTACATATATAATAATTCCAAATCTACCCTTCCTAGGGTTTTCGAAATTCTCTAGCAAAAATTATTATTAAACATTTTATTCATGAAATAAAATTAGCTTAGGGACCACTAGATCATGATCAAGATTCTATGGCCAACCACAATCAATAACATGCACAATCTTTCAACTCATCAAATCATCCAAATCTTGCATATAGATATAGATCTAAATTTATTAAGACATGACTTAACATCTACTAACATAAACATGATCATGGCTTCAATAATCTAATCATGCATATAAATCCTATTCACCAATAGTGACATAATTTCTAGCATGCTTCATCACAAATACTACCTATGACATGCATCAAGCCTCAACTCATCATTCAATCCACTAATATAATCCTTCCATGCATAAATCTCATCTCCTTCACAATCATACATATACTCATGCTTCAATCAACAACATCACATACTCAATCCCATCGCCAATCATCTTCTCAAACATCATCCTAGAGACATGATTCTAAAATTTTAAAAAGAGAATTGAAGGTACTTACTTGATTGATGAATGACTTGAAGGAGTTTAGAGAAGATTTCAACTTCTAGATGGCTAATCTTGTTCAAGAAAGGTGGCGAAAGCATGGTCATGGAAGAAGAGTCCATTCGGCCAAGAGAGGGAATTTCGGTCCATGAGAGAGAGAGAGAGAGAGAGAGAGAGAGAGAGAGAGAGAGAGAGAGAGAGAGGAGAAGAAGAAGAAGTCATTAGTGTGATTATTCATATAGGTTTTCATTAGAGATCAAGTTTGAAGAGGATGATGTTGATAGAGTGAATTTACCTTGAAGATGTTCTTGTTCAGAAATTTCTGCTTTGATCCGAAGTAGCAAGATGTTTGGAGGAGTTTGATGTTAATATTGGTGTTGATGGATTCACAGCAATGAGTAGACTCAATCTGGAGATTTTCGTGAGGGTTTGAGATGGTTTGGAGGGATATTAGGTGTAGAGAAGAAGTAGGTGTTCTTGGTGTAGTGTGTGTGTTCTTGAGGTTGTTGAAAATCGCGAGAGAGAGAGAGAAAGGATTTGCAGCTGCCGAATTTTCTATGAGAGAGGGGCTGGCAGATTTTCAATAGGGTTTAAGGAGTTGTTTCTGTGATTTGGAAGGGAAAAGGAAAGGTTAGTTGTGACAATCTTGGTAGAATATTTTTAGGAAGTGAATTTGGAAAGTAAATATCCTAAGAATATCTTGATTGCTTGGACAGCTTTGAAGTCTGCCATGGCTGATTGTTTGAGCAGAATTTCGTGGGATTAATGCTGACTTATGGAGGCTTATGGTGGCCGAAAGTAGGGTGTACAATGATGAAGAAGAAGTTTCGTCCATTGAGCAAAATATTATGGAAGGTTGCTAAATAAGATGACTGAAATTTTGGAAACCAATCAAGCTAAATTGCAGGGATTTGTTTGAGAGATTTTTGGACAGCCATTGATGGAATTTCGTACAGAAGCTCCAGGGAAATAATGGAGCTCTGTTAATGAAGGTTTAAGGGAGGTTTTGACAGATTAGGGCTAGTGTCTCGATTGGAACAAAAATAGGAAACAAGCTGGAAAAATTTCCTGCACAAAATTTCGCTGCACATGGAATTTGCTGGGCAGAATTTTGACTGCCACTTCCAGCCATTTTGCAGCGAGTTTTGAAGGGGATTTCAGAGGTATTCAAGGCTGGTTTCCAGCCTTCTTTATGGAGGAAAAACATGGCTAAGGTGCTGCACAAAATCTAGGAGAAAACAGCTTGGTTTTGAGCTCTCAAAACTGATTTTTGCACAGGAATTTTTCCTGTTTTGCTCCAGTTTGAGCAGACCGAAATTGGACAAGAACTTTCAGGTTTCAAACTGATCCTAAAGACAATTTTTCTAGCAGCATTTTGGAGGGAATTTTAGCTAAAAATTTCGACCTTTTGAAGGTACAACAAGCTGGAAAATTCCAACTCATTCTATGAAGAAAGATGAATTAAGCTAGAGGAAAATTTCAACAAGCTTACTAGAGGGATTTTTCCTCTTGAAATTTCCCACAACGCTACCATATTTTTCAGACCATAAGGAGTCTTTTACCAAGACATTTTGATCCTAAAAGACCTCAGTACTTTACTGAATTTTCTGGAAAGGAAAATGCTAGAACATCTTGATCAAACTAATGAGTTGAGAATTGAGGAAAATTAAAGATCAAGGAAGAATGATTTTCCCTATAAGAATTTCGAGAAGAGTAAAAGGAGTGGAATGAGGTTACTTCTATCATGTCTCTCCTAGAACATCATCACCACATTAATCTAGGCCCTTAAGGCCGAAACCATCCTTTTCCAAGCAAAATAAAATTTACTCAAGCTAAAGCTTCTATGATGGACTTTGAACCCAAGACCTTAAGAATTAATTCCAAGGCTCTAACCACGAAACCAAAACAACTCTTGTTGCTATTTCTACTAGAAAAATTATTTCCTATTTAATCCACAAGCAATCTCCTTATTTTCACCTCGAGCAAAAATTACCATTTTGCCCTTCTCACACATCACTCACCAACAAGACTTCAAGATAATAAAATCAAATTCAAAGCACATAGAAATCATATGAAAATATATTTAATTATGAAATAAAGTATGATATGCATCCTAACCCCCTTACTCTAAGGTTGGTCTTGACTGGGGTTTCACACATTCCCAGGACGCGGACCACTTGCCGTACTTCGGATCTTTTAGTGCAATGGGGAGAATAGTCTTCCATACCATGTCTCCTTCTTGAAAACTTCTTTCACAGACTTTCCGATTGTACGCCCTTGCTACCTTCTCCTTGTGTTGTTTTATATTCTCCAGGACAACCCAGCGGTCCATCTCAACTTGGTCTAAGCTCAAGGCCAAAGCTGTCTGATAATCTTCAGTCGTTAGACCATACTGGTAGGCTATTTGGGCTGATTACAATGATATCTCAACAAGTAACACAGCATCCTGCCCATAAGTTAGTCTAAACGGAGTAAAGCCAGTAACAGTTTTAGCAGCATTCCGATGGGCCCATAACACTTCATGTAATGTCTCGTGCCATCTTCTTGGATTGTCTTCTACTACCTTGCGAATCATGCCGATTAAAGTTTTGTTCGTTGCCTCTACTTGTCCGTTGGCCTATGCATAATAAGGAGAAGAGTGAAGCAACTTAACTTTAAACTGTGTTAGGAAATTACGTACCTGGTCCCCTGTAAACACCGTTCCTTGATCCGTTGTTATTGTCTCTGGGATTCCAAAATGGAATAGAATGTTTTGTTGGAGAGAGTTGATGACCGCTATTTATGTCACTTTGGTCAATGGTTGCGCCTCTACCCACTTGGTGAAGTAATCCGTTGCCACCAATATGAATATGTGCCTTTTTGCTGAAGGTGGATAAATTTTTTCGATGATATCCAGGGCCCATCCACGGAAAAGGCCATGGTTTAATGATGTGATGCAATTCCGGGGAAAGAGTGTGAAATAAAAGGCTATGCTTTTGGCAAGCTTTACAGCCAACCGCATAAGAATTACAATCTATAGTCATTGATGGCCAAAAGAAACCATGACGTTGAAGCGTCCATTTTAGTTTTAGGCCTGCTTGATGTGCTCCACATAAGCCTTTATGCACCACTGCCATAGCCCACAAGGCTTCTTCCTTGGAGAGACACTTTAAAAGAACTCCAGTGTGACTCTGCCAGAACAAATCATTGCCTATCAATGTAAAGCTGAGGGCCTTTCGTTTCACATCGCGAGACGCTTGTCTAGTCGGGTTTCTTAAATAAGTGACAATCTCCTGTCACCAATCCTCCTGATACTCTGTTCCCGCTATCTGTTAGTACATCACTGTTTTCCTAAAACCTAAAGCTAGCTGAGCTAAATCATTAGCACTTTAATTTTTCAATCTGGGAACATGGGCTAGAATGACCTTCTGGAAATGCTGAAGGAGCCCCTTTACCTCCTATAACCTATCCGACAGAAATGGGTTAGCACATTTATAATTTCCTAATACTTGTCGAATAACCACTTGAGAATCCCCTACAATTCTGACTACTTGAGCTTCCAGTGCTTTCAGAATCCGTAATCCTAACAAAAGGGCATCATATTCTGCCTGATTATTAGTTGTCCCCTTCTTTAACTCAAAGTGGATCTTACCCTGCTGTCTATTCGGAGATTCAATAACCAGACCAATACCAGCCTTCTGTTGGGTACTTGAACCATCAAATTGTAAAACCCATGGCTTTAAAGAAACGTACCTCTGCGGCTTGTTTCTATCCGTTTGCGGTATCTCCAGAGAAGGATGTTCGGCTAAAAAATTTGCAATAGCCTGTCCTTTTACAGCCCTCAGTGGCACATAAGTTAGAGAAAAAGCATGTAATTTGACCGCCCATTTCATAAGCCGCCCATTCAGTAAAGGGCGACTCAATAAGAGTTTAATTAAATCTACCTTACATAGGATATGTACTTCCCTAAATAACAAGTAATGCTCCAACTTTGTGCATGCATAGTGGAGAGATAAACATAGCTTTTCAATAGGGGTGTACCTAGTCTCCGTATCCGATAGATTCCGACTAAGGTAGTATACTGCTCTTTCTATCCCTCGTTAGTCATCCTGAGCCAATAAACTGCCGATAGATCATTCCGCAGCTGAGATATATAACTTTATGGGAGATCGGTAATGTGGAGGAGCTAACACCAGTGGATATGATAAAGCTACCTTTATTTGATCAAACGCTACCTAATGCTCAGGCTGCCAGATAAATTCTTGAGATAACTTTAATCGTAACAGAGAAGAAAATACCTTCTGTTTACCTGCAGCGTTTGCCAAAAAATGCCGTATAAAATTGATCTTCCCTAAGAAACTTTGTAGCTCTTTCTTCGTCTGAGGCGGTCTTGCTTGTAGAATATCTCGGGCCTTATTCTGATCTATCTCAATCCCCCTTTGGTGTACTAAAAACCCAAGAAAATTCTCGACTGTAACTCCAAAGGCACACTTAGCCAGATTGATTTTCAAATGGTGCTGATGCATCCGGATGAACGCTTGTTCCAAATCAACTAAGTATTGTAGGAACATGGGGGATTTTACGACCAAGTCGTCTATGTAGACTTCCATGGTGCTGCCGATAAAGTCGTGGAAGATGAGGTTCATGGCCCGTTGAAAGGTGGCCCCAGCGTTCTTCAAACCAAATGGCATGACCACCCATTCGAATAAACTGATAGATCTCGAGCAATGGAACGCCGTTTTGTGTGTATCATCTTCAGCTATAAATATTTGGTTATACTCTGAATAACCATCCATGAAGCTTAAAAACTAGTTACCTGCAGCGGAATGTACTAACATATCTGCCATTGGCATAGCATACTCATCATTCGGAGTGGCCAAGTTCACGTTTCTAAAGTCTATGCAGACACGCAGTTGACCGTTCTTCTTAATGACCGGCACGATGTTAAATATCCATTTTGCATATCGGCACGTACGGATGAACCCACATCGAAGTAACCTTTCTACTTCCTCCGTGATCCTGGGTAGCAATGCAGGATTAAAACATCTTGCCGGTTGTTTATGGGGTTTAAAGCCTTCTTTCACAGGTAGGTGATGTTCCACAATGCTTTGGTCCAAACCTAGCATTTCATGATAGTCCCACGCAAAGCAATCTTTGTATCTGCGGATCAGACGGGTTATCTTATCCCTTTGCTCAATAGTTAAATGTAAACTCACCTTAGCTGTTCTGTTCTCCCCCGCTTCTCCTATGTCTACTTCTATTAATGGATCTTAAGCAACGAAGCTAGGAGCTCGTCGGACCTCTGGATTTTCAGGCTGCAGGCTGCTTGGTTCCTCAGTAGTGATCAAGTTATGGGTCATCGTTAGCTTAGTGTATTGTCTTGGATTAAAAGTCGGATGATAAAACAGAGCTTCGTTCATGTGGATTTCGGCTGAAAACGGATTAGGATTGGCTGGAATTTGCTCTAACCGTTCTCCATCCCAGATCAGCATCATCTGGTGTAAAGTGGACGGTACGCAATGGTTTACATGAATCCAATCCCTGCCCAATAAAACGGAATAAGTTGGATTCGCATCAATTATAAAAAAGACCGTTTTACTGGTTTTGGATCCGACTGTGACTTTACAGGTGATAATGCCTTCTGCCGCAGCTGCTTCTCCAGTGAAATTAACCATCTGTACATCGGTAGGGGACAAATCCAACTTATCCTTTCCCAGCCACTTCAAGGTAAAGCAAGGCATTACGTTTAAGACAGCTTCGCCACTAACAAAAATCCGAGTAAGTGGCTTGCCGTTGATATGTGCTTTGATGTACAGGGGCCTGAGATGGTTAACATTTTGGGCTGTCGAAATGGGAAAGAGCATCCCCTCTGGGGGAATTTGTCATCAACCAATTCCACTGCAGCTCTTTCTTCTGCAAGAAAATCCTCTTCCATGGACTCTTGACGAAAGGTGGCTCAGAAACTTGATGGCAAGATGCTGAGCATGTTTTGCCCATTATCAGGGGCTAATTGTTCTTCAACCCAGGTGTCAACTAACCGCCTTTGTTGTGCTCGCTTCCGTTGTTCTCGTCTTTTTTGGGACTTTGACGGTTGGGAACAGAGGCCAGGCAGAAATGTTCCCTCTTGAGGTACCTGCACTGTTAATTTCCCTTTTTTGCTATGGAAATGTTCTGCAAAAGAGGGATGAGATAAACGGGTAAAAATTGACGGTTTACCATCCAATCTCTGGAATGCTTCCCCTATCCCCTTAGGCTTGTTGTTTCTTGCATGTTCTTCATGCTTCCCAAACATTGTTTGCAGCAGGTGTGCATCGGCTAACGGAAATGGATCTGTGTCTACCAAAGTTTCTTCATTTTTGTCTGCAAACTTCAATCTTCCATCTTGGATAGCCTTCTGAATGATGTTTCTAAAAATAATACAACTGTTAGTACTATGCGAGAAAGAATTATACCATTTACAGTACCTTTTTCCTTTCAATTCTTCCTGGCTTGGGATCCTGTGTCCATAAGCCAGATGAATCTACTTATCTACCACCAGTTGGTCAAAGATTTGTTCAGCTTTTGAGACGTCAAACAAATAGGAGGGTCCTAATGTGGCAATTTCCTCCTTTCCCTTGTCGGGTTTCAAATGAGGACATATATAGGACGCGCCCTTTACCAACTCTGCTGCCACTACCTCTACAACTTGCTCCTTATCTTCCTCATTAGTATCGTCTATGACGAATATCATTGTCTGGCCATGATAGAACTTGATGGAACACCTCTTCTCTTTCTCCTTAATCATCTCTTCTATTATGACAGCGTGAGACAACAGCCGAGATAAATTCAAGAAGTCTTGGAGAATGAGCTGTTCTTTGAGCTGCAGATGCATCCTGCTAATAGCAATTCTCGCACATTTTGTTTCAGGCAACTGGGTTGTACATTTGGACTTAGTTTGCCGGAAATGTTTAATAAAATCCACAACATCTTCTGATCCCTTTTGTCTTATTGCCAAAAGGTCAGCGATGGAAACTTCCGATACCGGTTTAAAGAAATGTTGGTGAAACATTCTTTCCATGTCAGTCCATGAGTATATAGAATTAGGAACTAGATTGGCATACCATGTGAATGCTACTCCTGTCAAAGACAATGAAAGTAGTTGTAATTTATGCAATTCATTGTTTCCCAACTCACCGCATTGTGTTGTGAATCTTCCGATGTGTTCTATGGTGGACTTATTATCTTCACCAGAAAATGTTGAGAACTCCGGCAGCTTGTAGCCTCGAGGGAGTACTGCCATGGAATCCACCCACTCAAGGTAAGGTTTTTGGTATACGAGCCGATCCCGTGACTGCCGTCGGAATGTTTCCGCTACCATATCCACGGACTGGTACGGTTGTTGAAACTGAGGTGAAGGACTTTACATGACAGGTCGGGGACCTTGCTCCATGGAAGGCTCAGTACTTCCGATCCCCTGCCCTGGGTTAGCCGCTGTGATTGTCGAATATAAAGGAGGGTAAGGAACAAAGTAATTTGTTTGTCCCCCAAAAGGTGGCATGTTTCCCCTAACAAAGGTTGGAGCTACTTCATAAGTCGTTGGTAACCCTGTCGTTGGGCCCGGACTCTTGCCTGGAAACATTTCTGCTGGCAACGTGTTTTGAGCCACCATTCCTGGAACTTGATGCCCCCCGGTAGCAGGGAAGGACATTTCTCTTCGCAAGAGGTGCACTGAGCCATGAGAGGGTGCACCATCAGCCGACAGCATGGGGTACGCAGGTGCCATGTTTGTCCCTTGTGCAAGGTAACCCGATGGCTGAGTGAAGGTTTGCATATTTTGCCTCTGCGCAAATTGTTGAAGCTCATTCTGAAGCAGAGGTCGAAAAATAGTAGCAAATTGTGGGATAAAACCCTGTAAGAGCTCGTTAGTACATTGTTCCATAGTATGTCGAATGGCAGTCAGTGAAATGGACGTCAACTGAGACACCAGTGGTGGGGACGAGGACTGACACCCTTACTCCACAGAAGTACCCTGAGTAAAACTGGTAGTAGTAACCGAAGGATCAAAGACTCCTCAAAAAGCATAGACTAGAGGTCGCTCGGATAACTCTGGTGCCGGTGGCTACTGTGAATTGTTTGCCATCGATCGTCCTGACCGCAATAGCATGCGAACACTGACTTCTGGTCCCACTAGGCATGCCAATCTGTGTTGTTGTCAAAATAAGGAGCCGATGCAAACAGGGATCGGCTTCATTTCCGATAAACATAAACGATCCGATATGGTGAAACAAAAAATAGTATCAGATCTTTTTTGAATCAGGGATCGAGTTTCTTAAACTTACTATAGAAAGGGTTCAAGAAAGTCAGCTAAAAATGCTCAACGAAAGGACTTTTCTGGGGTAATAGACTGATACTTGTATTAACTTACTTAAAGGAAAGTACAAAAAATGGTCTAATATTCAAAAGTATAACAGAAAGCTGTAAGAAAAAATTGGAAATAAAGTTGTAAAGGAAAGCTATAACAAAGCGGTAAGAAAGTTTTAAGGAATTGAAATCCTAGAGTAAAAAGCTGTAAATAACGACAAAGTAGAAGAAATTGAATATTGTTGGTTGATGGTTTGATTGATGTCTCGGTTCTGGGTAATACTCCCATTTTATACTTGTTGCAATCGAGCCACAACAGATCGTGGAGTTTCTTCCGGCCAAAGAGTGCTCTAACGGTCGTGCAGAATTCTTGCGCCGAAAGATCAGGAATCTGTTTTCATTCTTATTGGCTCCGTGATACCGATGTTGACCATGACTGTCGGCTACTTAAAATGTTGACTTTATCGACTTGTCTCAATTTATTGAATCGGTATCGGCTCAAAGAAACCGTTATGTCGGCTCGATAAAATTGACGTCACCAATTACAAAACTTGTTGAATGACTTAAAAGGCTGTAGAGGTTGAATCATCCTTACTGATATTTCGCTTCATGTCGTTGAAAACGTTGATTCTCCAAAAGAAGCGCGCTATGATCTTTTAATAAGGATGACTCGTAACAATAATAGTGATTGATTGACAAAGTTGAGATTTTCGGGCTTAGTAGGTTCGATTTCCTTGGAAATTTTTTTGTAGTTCAAATAAATATATTTTGAATACTATTCACTATATTTTTATATATTTTGTTGGAGATCATTTGTATTATTCTTGATTCTATTTTATTTGTTATTAAATTTTATTTTTCAATTATTATATTCTTTGATAACTATATTATACAATTTAATAAGTTGTAATCTACAAGTTACATCTATTTTTGTGTTTATTTTGTTTTTCCTTCACTAGATTGTTTTATTTTCCGAAAAATATATTATAAGCTGCATCTAAGAGATTTGATTGATAAACAATGTTATTAGTATAATAAGATGGCGTGTATTACTCAAACGATAATTTTATGTAAATCTAACTCTTATTATTTTCTCTTTTTTTTTTTTCATTTTATTCCTTTTTCCAAACCGTATGATTAATATTTTCTTTCTCTTCCCTCCATATTTAATCAAATTAAAAATAATTAGTGGCCTTCTCTCCTCTCTTTTCCTTTTCTTTGTATCCTACTCTTCTCCTCTCCTCTCTTTTTCTTTCCCTCAAATTGAATAAGTCATAAAGGAAACTGGTTGCCATTTCATAGAAAGGATTAGCTTTTATTCTATAATTAATTCCATTGCTGCATACTAGTATTAATTAGGAATTTTGTGAAAGATAGCTATGGAAGGGTTCATTTAATATATCCCATTAAGAATTACAGGATTCATCTTTCACTACAAGAAAAGTTGTGATTTGTGACGACTACATGGTTGTCGCTAACTTGCGACAGGATAGCGACGATTATGAAGACAACGATGAAGGTTTGTCCAACTAGTATAAAACTCTCGCTAATTGTGATGGATTTGAGATGGCTTGATAAAAAAAATTTAATTTTTTTAAAGATTTTCCAAAGATCCCTCGCAAAAGCATCACTAATTGCGACGTTTAGATGGAGCCACAGCAAAATCCTCGCTAATTGTGATAATTTTGTAACGGCTAACCAAAATTCAATAATAAATTTAATTTTTTTAGGATTTTCCAAGAAGCCGTCGCAAAACTCTTACTAATTGTGACGGATTTACGACAGTTCGATAATAAATTTAATTTTTTTTAGAATTTTCCAATGAACCTTTGCAAAACCCTTACAAATTAGCAACGGCTTTTACTAATTATTCAGTAACACTAAATAATTATAAAAGCCATTGCGAAGCCCTCTTTATTGCGACAGATTTATGACAACTCGATAATAAATTTAATTTTTTTAGAATTTTTAAATGAACCATCACAAAACCCTCGCAAAATTAGCGATAGTTTAGCAACGACCTTTGATAATTATACAATAATACTAAATAATTGCAAAAGCCATCACAAAACCGTCGCAAATTTGCGATGATTTAACAACGGCCGTTGGTAATTATACATTGACACTAAATAATTGTAAAAGCTGTCACAAAACGCTCACTAATTACGACAGATTTGCGACAACTTGATAATAAATATAATTTTTTAAAGATTTTCTCTGGAATTGTCGCAAAACCCTCCCAAATTAGCGACGGTTGAGCAATAGCCTTTGGTAATTATACATTAATACTAAATAATTATAAAAGACGTAGCAAAAGCCTAGCTAATTGTAACAGGTTTGCGACAACTCAATAATAAATTTAATTATTTTAGGATTTTCCAATGAATCGTTGCAAAATCAGCCCTTGCAATTTAGCGACGGTCTTTGATAATTACATATTAACACTAAATAATTGTAAAAGTCGTAGCAAAACCCTCGCTAATTACAACGGATTTGCGACGACTTGATAATAAATTTAATTTTTTAAAGATTTTCCAATGAATAGTAGCAAAATCCTTGTAAATAAGCAATAGTTTAGCGACGGCCTTTGGTAACTATACATTAACACTAAATAATTGTAAAAATCTTTGCAAAACCCTCACTAATTACAATAGATTTGCGATGGTTCAATAACAAATTTAATTTTTTTAGGATTTTCCAAGGAACCGTCATAAAATCCTCGCAAATTAATTATACATTAACACTAAATAATTGTAAAAGCCGTCACAAAATCCTCGCTAACTGCGACGACTCATAATAAATTTAATTTTTTTACGATTTTTCAAGGATTTGTTGAAAACCCTAGCAAATTAGCGATGATTTAGCGACAGTTTTTGGAAATTTTACATTAACACTAAATAATTGTAAACATCGTTACAAAACTCTTGCTAATTGTGATACATTTGCGAAAAATTAGGGTTTCATATCATATACCGTAGCTAAGCCATCACTTTTTGAAGTCGATATCCTAATCCCTCGCAAATTCGTCACTAATTTGAAAATTCTAAAAAATATATAAATTTTGATATATGTGTGTGTGGATATGTAGATAGTCATAGTCCATGATTTTTGTATCATATACATTACTAATAGACACTATTAGATATGTTATATATGTATAGTTATAGTATATGATTTTTATAATATATATATATATATATATATATATATGTATATATATATATATATATATATATATATATATATATATATATATATATATATACACCTACTCATATACACTAATATATATATATATATATATATATACACCTACTCATATACACTAATATATATTATAAGTGCATAATATATCTAAAGAAATTATAGCATACAATATTTGATCTATAATACTCGTACAATATAAAATATGTTATAATTAATTTCTACAAAGATAGCTGTATAAATAATATAAGTATTTATTGTATTGTATAATTTTATTATTTTTATTAATATTGTATATAATATAATATATATATATAATTAATAAAGAACAAAAATAATCATAGGAATTCACATAACCTAGTGGAGGAGTACATCCTCCTCTACAATAAGGACACGGTGCGACCAACAACAGTTATATTGGTTATTAGTGAGGGATTTAGCGACTACCATCCAGGTAGGGGCGGGCTACCGGGGTCTAGATCAAGGGCCTAGTTGGGTCAGAGTCTGGTATCCTAATTAAAATTTTTTAAAATTTAAAATGCAGTGATCATTGCAAACAATAGTCGTCGTTAAACCGTCGCAAACTTAATTCCAATGTCACTAATTAATTTTTTTTAAAAAAAATTAAAATTCAGCTACATCGCTAATCTGTCACAAAATCATCGTAAACTTAATTTTAAACTTAATTACAATGTTATCAATTAAATAATTGTCGCTAAGCTGTCGCTAACTTAATTCATTAATTAAATGACCATTACAAATCCGTCACTAAGAGTTTATTGACTTCTTGCCGTTGTGCCCTATCCCATTGCAAAGCCGTCACAAATTCTCAGTTTGTGACGCCCTTTTAGCTACGGCCAAAACCATCTTTGAGATGGTTTTGGCTGTCGCAAAAGGCAAAAATCCCCATAGTTTATTTGGTTTACTTCAAAAATAATTTCAAATGATAAGAAATAGATATTAGCAAACACATTAAAATGTTTCTTTCTATTAAAAGTAGATATTGGTTCTTTTAATAGATACACAAAATTTAGAACTACAAAAGCGTTGTTGAGAAAAACAAATTATATTTCCACTTATTTATGATGGATTGGAAAACTGTTTTATGATATGTACATTGTCTAACACTGAGTTTCTAACTATGGTATTTGTCAATGGATCTCCAAAAACAAGAATCACAAAACATAATTGATATTTAAACCATATAATCTCTGACACGTGTAACTGTTGTAATTTCAATTGAAACGGCCACGTTTAGAATGTTACCCAAAAAAAAATTCATTAATGTATATGAACCTAGTAAGTATCGCTTCATATTCGAAGCAATTTTTTTCCTTCTCCGGATACATATATAGTTCTTTCTGTCACAGTTCTTACAGAGATAATTCTTTTCTTTTCTCTTTCTCCCAAGCTCAGCTCTCTCGATTGGCTCAAATCATCGCTCAAGAAGGTTTTGATTTCTATATCTCGATTAGTTCAATTTGTTTGTATATTTTTGCTTCTCATACATGCAAACATAACGTCCTTGTTTTGATCTTTTTCTTCTAACCAGTAGATAAGGAGCAGATAGATTGCGCTTATGAACCATCTCAGTTCTTAAGAATGAACTTCCAATTTTGCTATGAATCTTTTTTTTTTTTTTTCGCAAGATTGGAAGATTTGCATGAGAATGAAATGTTAATATTACGATGACAAGAATACTATTAACTCTAATGGCTTGGTTCTATATAGAATTCTATATATCTTTTGTATATGTGAAAATTAGGTCTTGAGTTTTGGGTCTGTTAGATTTTGCTTAAAATGCAAGCCTGTGTAGTCCATTCTCTATTCTCCGATGTATGAATGCAAAACAATTTATGAATATATTTAAGAGGTTTTCCTTGTATGCAGATTTATATGGAAATGATTTATTGATTGTTGAATTGACCAGTTTTGCATAACAATATTAGCTAGTTTGGTTCAACCAAATTGTTGACGAAATTAACTATTGATTGTTGAAATTAATTTCTGCAAATCAATCTAAGCTACTTAGTTCAATCTCCTTTCTCTCGCATATACAATATCTAAGCAATTATATGAACTAATTTGATCCTCAAAATTTTGGCCTATGACATTTTCTTCATTCGTATTCCCCTCCCCCCCCCCTTTTTTTGTGTGTTTGATTGTAAATTTTCTGATTAATTAGTCTTTTATAGAAAAATGCTCTATTTCCAAGCAAATGCTTCTTCCCATTTGCCAACACATAGTAGAAACATGCAAAATTGACCAAAGAAAATAAGATTCCCATCCCGCTCCAACCCCCCCCCCGGTGAAATTGAGAAGCCACGAAATGAAGCTTTTTGAAGAATGTGACTTGAGAAGCTTTACCCCTTACATGACCAGGTAATTTTTATATGGCTGAAGAAATAAGACATTGGAACATTTTACCACTGATAAGAAACTTTAGGGACCAAATTAATGAGCCAAAAAACAGTTGGAGGACAAAAAGTAAAAAGAACATTTGAAGTTTCGTAGTTAACCACCCAACGTCCCACAATAATTTACAAAATACAATGTCTAGGCATGCATATACTGATTTGTACACAAAAATGCATATACACATGTAGAATACACATCCTTTCTCTTTACTTAGATGGGTGAGGATAAGGAACTTGAATCACGAGGATACTACATGATGTATGAGCTGACTTCTTTTCTTGTTTTGTATTAGAGTATGTAAGAAACGGAAATTGTGGTATATCCATTGATGATTGTGATCTTGTCTATTTACATGAAGTTTTTGTTTCTAGTTTTTTCACGTAGTTTGGACTTCTAAAAATGGCTGGTTCTGGGAAAGGTAAACGGAATAAGCATCAAGGAAAATCTAATGCCTATAAGTCTGGAAACTCAAGCTTCAACATCAATCTAGGTGAAAAACGAAGTGACAACTCTGATAAATCAGAAGAATCCGAGGACAGAAATGTACCTCCAATGATGCAAGAAGCTTCAGATGAAAAAAATTCTCTATCCAACGTCAGCATTCTGATGATGTTGGAGGAAAGCATTGCTTCTATGAAGCTGAAGATTTTTACCTCTACTGCACCATCACTAGAAGGAAATGTCACTTTTGTGGCCAACACTCAAGTCAATGCTCCTATTTCTATAAGAGGCGAATCATCACTTGATTTGGATGAGTCAGACATTGTGAACTTCATCAAAACCTTGGCAAATTGTCCTCATGAAATGGACTTGCCGTATTGGCTAGCGACTTATTCAAAGAATTCAAGGGATTGCATTATCTTAAATCTGATTGCAAAAGTTGAATATCTTACCGCACAAGTAAAGCAGAGTAGAGATGTTGCTAACGAGATAATTATGCAGACAACTGAAAGATTCAACGATAACAAGATTGAGCTGAGGAACATGAGATTGCAGAATAATGAAAGAGAATGCTTAGTAAAGCAAAAGGAGGAACTTGACATATTCAACTCATTGCTAACAGACATGGAGAATTACCTAAGGATAGTGAGTCGTGAAATTGATCGCGTAAATCAAGTTACCAAAAGGCTCGAGATTTATGGCCAGGAGATCCAAGCAACAGAAGAAGTACCGAAATTTTGTACATCAGAATTTAAAGAAACCCTATTGCTAGCTCAAAAAATGGAGAGAGAAATTCTCAAAATGTCCAAAGATACTGAAAAGCAGATTGGCGAGCTCAAAAGATATTTTGCAGAAGAGAGGCGAAAGATTGTGGAGCTAGACCAGAAACTGAAGCAATTTAATGAGGACTATGAGCATGGTAAGGTCAGTCATTCTTTTAACCAAGATTTAGAATTGATGAATATTTGTACTACTGCCCACAAACATATGCAATTGCTCTTTTTTACTCTTTTCTGGTGATTACTTTATTGACTTAGTCTCTTTTCCTTCAAATTTGCCAGGCAACTCCCAGCTATGGTTACTGAGAGCACAAGAAGATAATGATTTTCATCCAGACTCTAGATTTCCCAAAGCGCTAGCTATGCTGTTGAGATATACAATTTCATGCCAATCTCATTCAGAGAGAATAATTTGTACATTGTGTTTGTTTCAATTTGTTGCATTTCTTATTTTATGTTTAAGTTGTATTCTAGTAGCAGGGATTCTTCTAAGTACATTTAAATGTACGACTTAAACCTATATCAAAGATTGTGGTATATGATATGATATTTTCAACAATTGCTTGTTGAATATTAGAATAAGGGCCATATTATTTTGAATGAGAACTAGACAATGCAAGTGTGAGATATGCTCGAATGCTATTGACAGGAAAGTTGCGCCATAGCGGTAAGGAGTGTGTTGTAGGGTAGGGATGTGGGATCTTGGGAAGGAACCAAAACTATATAAAAATATATGTTAGAGATAAAATTGTGACTTTTGAAATTTGGTCTACATCTTTGAATTATAAAATTTAAAGAACTTTTCTAAACAATTTTAATTTTTTTTAAAAAATTTTTTGAAGGATTGAAATCACTCCAAACTTTCCAATATTTATCTTATACTTCCTCCGTTTTAAAAAACTTATTCAAGATTTTTTTTAAATATTTATTTATGTACATATTTCTAGAACTAATGATTAGTTTCTTTCTATTTTACTCCTATTTATTCTAAGTTAACTACACAACTATTCAAAATTCTTTTTTCTTTTTGCTTCTTATGAATTTTCACTAATCAATAACTATTATATTTTTAATATGAGTAGAATAGGAATGTTATAATATTATTTTTAACACAATTGATTTGTGTGTAAAAAGTTTTATAAAAAGTTTTATAAACAATATTTTTGAAACCGAGGGAGTACTCTTTTTTGTTGGAGTGAAAAGATGAAGTGGGATGTAGATCTAGAGATAAATTGAAAAAAAAAAAAAAAACTCATATTTGATTTGAGGCAAATAAAGAGACGAAGGAAGTTGGAACATGGAAACAAATCTCCACTCCAAATTTGAAGGGATTACCATGTAAATAAAGTGGAAAGACAAATTTCTCTTTTCTTTCTCACGTTTCAGTAATTAAATAATAAATGAGTCTTTATAATATATTCCCTCGAGGCACACATTAATTGAGATAAAATAAAATATATTATCTCTATTTTATAATATAAGTAGTTTTAGACTTATATACAGAAATTAAAAGTTCTAAATTTTAAATAATTTTAAAATTAAACTTTCAAAAATACTCCTAATTAAGTCTTTATCTATTTTAGTAATTAGAGAGAGTTGAGTCATAATTAGTGGAAAGAGAGAGACGGTGGGGAGGGGTAGAGATAGAAAAAAAGTAATAAATTTTTATAAAATTTGTAAAACGACCTATATTGTGAAAAAACTTTTCAATTCAAAAAGATTTTATTTGTGAAACGGAAGTAGTATTTGATAATTAATCTACGTATGATATCTATCCAATCCGCATAAAATTTAATTTAGATACAATAATTACTAGCTCTAAGTCTCAAGCGTTGTTCAGAATAAATTATTTTTTATTTTTCTATAAATTTAGTTATGTTATATTTATATACATACTCTCTATTAATTTTTTATAATTTGGTCTAGATCTTTGAGGTGTAAAATTCTTCATCATATAAAAAATATCTTCTTTAATATAATTTTGAAAATTAAAACGATGTGTCCTATTTATTTTTTTAAAATAAATAATTTTCATTTTTTTTTTCTATTCAAAATTGAATATGTTTATAATTGCACCACAATTTTACCCATAAAAGAATTTAAAAAATTTGTAACCACTCTTCAGTCTCATAAAATTGAAAACTCAAGATTTAGATGTGTTCATATATTATTGTCGTAGCTATAGGGCCACCTGATTTGATTAATTCTGAATGGAGCTTTTGATATGTTATTTGATGGCTATTTTTGGTCTTCACGCATAAATCCTTGCATTTTTTATACGCATTTGGCAAAATGTAAACAATGTAAATATTTCAATTTTACTAAATTACCTAAACGGTACCAGGATTCTTTTTGGAAAATATTTTCCTAGACACGTTTTCCTAATTGCTGTAATGTTATTGGAAAAGGATTGTGGATATTAAGAACTAAGCAGCAGATTTTCTTATTCTTACTTGCAATTGGTTCATTGTGGATGTATCGTGTCATTTAATGCATACTTGCTATCCTGTAATACAATCTTTGAGTTACTTAATCAAATACTTCTTCCGTTTTAAAATATTTTATTTATAAAACCTTTTATATACAGATTAAAAGTGTTAAAAAATATTATAATTTAGATAAAATTCTTATTCTATCCGTATTAAAAATAGTATAACTATTGTTTGGTGAAAATTTTTAAAAAATAAAAATAAATAAGAACTTTAAAAAATTATGTAATTGATTTAAAATAAATAAAGGTATAATAGGAAAAAATTAATTATTAATTTAAGAAATATGTATATAAATAAATATTTTAAAATAAAATAAAATAATTTTATAAATAAATATTTTAAAATAAATAAAATAATAATAACCTTCGAGTTGCTTGTGTAAATTTATTGGTGCGGTCTTTCCTGAATAACTATGCCACCTGCATATCGTAATCAACCTTTGAGTAGCTTCTGTAAGCCTCTTAGTATAGTCTTTTTAACCAACAATGCCACGTGGCAGAGAAAAATGTCAATTGCGTCGCATGTTACTGTACTTTAATTTATATATATATATTATTTTTTTCGTTTCAAAATATTTATTCATAAATTTTTTTATTTTATTTTAAAATATTTATTCATATACATATTTTTAGAACTAGTGAGTAATTTTTTCCTATATATCACTATTTATTCTAAATCAACTATATAACTTTCTAAAACTCTTCTTTTTTCTTATTTTTTGAAAATTTTCACCAATTAATAACTATCGTATTTTTAATATGAATAGAATAGAAACGGTATCTAAATTGTAGTATTGTTTTCGATATCATTAATTTATGTGTAAAAGGCTTCATAAATAAACATTTTAAAACAAAAAAAAATACCTTTTAATTAAGATTTATTTAAAATAAATATACAAATTAATAAATTAATTATAAAACTATAAAATCAATTAAGATATAAATATATATAATAAATATAATAATAAATTTAAACTAATAAGTAATTTTTTATTTACTTTTCTTTTACTCAAATTAGATAATAATATATGTGTCGCTTCCTTTAAAGTTAAATGCACTAATTGAGCCAACAACACCAGCCTAGTCATCCCAAGCCAACACATACCTTTCGGTCAAGTTGGATCAAAGTAGAAGACAGACGAAACTCATACAATATGTCCATATTGAATTCATATTTTTCCGTTTTAATTTATTTCTTTTTTTTTTTTTAAGAAAACTACATTTTTCAAACATAGTGACAAAGTTAATTTTAAAACAATTGTAAAACAAAATAAATCTTTAATGGGAAGGCACATAGTACCAGTATACTTTATTATTGTTGGAAATAAGATCGATATGTTTATGTATTAACTAAGTTAAAATTTATAAAGAAAAATTAGTCGATTCAATTTCTTACCTTTTATATTTTTGAGATTTAAATCCCTCTTCTTTTTTTTAAAAAATTTTTTAAATTTTTTAACTATTATTTTTGTACGATTGTAATCCTTTTTTTTAGAGTTCTGTTAGTCAAACTATCATTTGACTAACGGAACTATAGTAAAAAACCCAAAACGACATAAAAATAATAGTTAAGGGACCTAAAAAGTTTTTTTTTAAAAAAAATGGGATTAAAAACGTCTAAAATAAAAGTTAATGGATTAAATCGACTAATTTTTCAAGTATACTTGTAAAGTATATGTAATTTTC
This sequence comes from Voacanga thouarsii, assembly GCA_026120185.1. Classification (NCBI taxonomy): domain Eukaryota; kingdom Viridiplantae; phylum Streptophyta; class Magnoliopsida; order Gentianales; family Apocynaceae; genus Voacanga; species Voacanga thouarsii. Next base: position 1,389,557 of record JANUWF010001750.1, read on the forward strand.
ACAAATTAATAATCTAATTATTTGATTTTTTACAAAAGTTACAAAAAGTAAACATATTAAATTTTAATCACACTAGATTTATCATAGTGTTTAAATAATATTATATTGTGATATTTACTTAATTTCAAATATGTGACTATCAAATTAATTATATATATATATATATATATATATATTCATTTTATTTGTATCGTATCAAAGACTTAAGAAAAAAGAAAAATGTTAATGAATTATTATACTAACCATTCTATTTGATCAATTAAAAACAAAATTAGAATATTAACGATGCAGATTAATTACATTTTGAAAGTATTTTTTTATTAAATTATTATTATTTTTGTTAAATAATAAGTTTTTTAAAGATTTTATTCCAAAATTTCTCATAATTTTGAGATAGATTTTCTTTGGATTCTTTTATTAATTTTTTTTTACTTTTAATTTTCAATAAATAACAAATTTTCTTAAAAAATCTATCCTCAATTCCACTTCAAATTGAAAATAATTCATTCATTAATTTCTTTTTAATTTTTTTATTAACTAACTGTCTTTAACTTGAAATAGATTCCTCTATAAGAATTTTGCATGTCAAATCCACTCCAAATTTGGAATGCAGTTGAAACAGATTTTTTATTAATTTAATTTTTAATTTTTATTAAATAATCTATTTTTAAGAATTTATTCCAAATTTGTTCCAAATTTTAATTAAATTTGGAATAGATTTGCAACGAATACTTTTATTATTTTATTATTTTTAAAAGTAAAATTTCAAGAATTTATTTTAAATCCATCAGAAATCCTCCCAAATTGGAGGCAAATATTTTAATTATTTTATTATTTAAAAAACTAATCGATTCAATCATTTAACTTTTACGTTTTGGAGATTTAAATCTATTTTCTTTTTTTCAAACTTGTTAAGTCCATTAACTATTATTTTTTGTACCGTTTTAATTCTTTTATTAGGGTTTTGTTAGTTAGATTACTGCTTGACTAAAGTAATCCTAAAAAAATGATTAAAACATCACAAAAATAATAGTTAAGGTTTAAAAAGTTAAAAAAAAAATCTAAACTTTCAAAATATAAAAGTTAAGAAATTGAATTAATTAATTTTTCAACTTATAAATAAACAAAATATTCTAACGATCTTTTAACTATTTCGAATTCTAACTTTTGTCCTTTAACTAAAAAGAATGTAAAATAGTTATTCAAATTTATTTAAAACTTGTTATTCTGTCAGTTTAAAGGTCAATTGATAATTTTATTAAAAAATAAAAAATAAAATTATCTTTGTACCTTTCATTCATGTTCTTCCCGTCTCAACAGTCCTTGACTGAACCAAAATAGAATGCAAAAATACATTATGACGCATTATTACACAACCCACAACTCCAACTGATAGAATCCATGCGTGCATCATATATGCACTATACAGCGGAAACTAAGGATTCTAAGCAAGAGGATCGCATGCATGTAGAATAAACGGATCAAAAGCAAGAAGATATACCTTCAGTGATGTCTCTGTAGCTTAAAATTTTCTTCCTTCTGTTGAGGCGCGATCCAATAATCCCAGAGATCCTTGTCATCGCCACTGCAATCCAAGCGTTGAACTCCCTCCAACAATATCCACACAGAGGAAACTCAAGAAGCCAAATCTCTATACTAGCAGAGAAGAGTGGCGGCTAGGACAAAACTAGTGAAGAAAGGAAGAAGATCTTTCTGTGAGGGTTTTATTTTTCTCAAGAGCTTACCAAAAAAACTCCTTCTGTGCCTCACAGAAGATAAAACTGATCACAACCTTTTGTTGGAAAAAAATCGTTGAATCCTCACGTAAAAAGCTTCCAATTTGAATTCTAATCAAATTGGAATTCACAAAATTATAATTGGAACCTTTTAGTTCTTATAATTATAATTTGACCTAAAAATTATAACTAATTATAATTTGGCTCAAATAACTTCTAATTCTCATGATTAACCCCACAATGTTATCATATAACATCTCGAGTACATAATCCTCTATTGTGTGTGACCTATCAGGTTCCCTAGTCTATTGGTAGAGAATATAAATTAATCAAAACATTTTTTAGATTAATAATCCTTAAAAGAATCTAGAAATAATCTATTAATTCCAAACAGAATTGGTTTATTAATTTATCAATTAATAAACTCATATTCAGCAGATCATGAGCGGTATCTAGCAACACATCATGACCACCCAAGAATCCAGGAAGTCAAATGGCTTGACATGAACCCTTCAATAACAAACTATAGTGTAATAAACTCCTTTTACCATATAATACCTCATTCGTTTTGGAATACGGAATTAGTGCCAACTCCCTTTAGAATATATATTAATTCTGGCCCGAATATATTAGTACTTGTACTAGGAATCCACTACTCAACATATGTATCAATTGGAACTGTTTCCAATACACAATAACCTTGACCAAGGATTTCACAAGTACTAATTCCTATAAGTAGCTGTGAGATATTCACCCCTACTATTAGGAGTGGTGAATCCTTTATTGACCCTCTCGACCACTTTCGTTTACCTCATATTGTACCCAATATCTATCTCATAGGCGGCCTTCGATATGACTCTAGAGATTGGAATCAAAGTAAAATACTCAACAAACAAAGTACCTTGGAGAGGTTAAGTCTAAGGATACTTGCACATTTGTTATAGCGAGATTCTACCATAGGCACTATATAGTTATTCATGTGATTATCTTATAGACAGATTATCCAATATACTTGTTTTATTAACGAGCATCTACGTGTTAACTTTAAGTATCTCAATACTCATGGATATGAGAACCACCGTCTAATCAGATCAGGAAGTTTAACACATGCTAGTCTTAACGCATTAATAATGTCCTTATCTCATTAATACTATGACTAGAAATTATTTAAGTACCAACACTATATAGTGTAGTAGAAATTTCACATCATGATCTCTATCATGATTTTCTTAACACGGTGTTGTACTAGAGACTTTAGCTGACAATTATTTTACATAAAATAAATTGAAAGATAAATAAAGCCTTTTATTAGAAAACAAAAGTGTCATATATAATTTACAAGCGATTGCCTCTGGAGCAAAATACTAACAAACTCCCACTTGCACCAAAGCCAATCATTTATGTATCTAATACCGAATGACTCAACATACCTATCATGTTTCTTATGGAATAGTGCTTTTGTAAGCGGGTCACCTATGTTCTCATCTGTGGGAACTCTTTCTATCTTTACACCATTCCTATTTATGACTTCTTGGATCAGATGATAGCGTTGTAGCTTGTGCTTAGATCGTTGGTGAGATCGTGGTTCCTTTACTTGTGCAATGGCTCCGTTATTGTCACAATATAATGATATTGGACCAACAACGCTAGGGACCACACCCAATTCTGTCACGAACTTCTTGGTCCAAACGGCTTCCTTAGCTGCTTCAGAAGCGGCTATGTACTAAGCTTCTGTCGTAGAGTCTGCAATAATTTCTTATTTGGAATTCTTCTAACTTATTACCCCTCTACACAACATAAACATGTAGCCAGATTGTGACTTGAAATCATCTTTGTCAGATTGAAAACTGGCATTAGTATACCCGTTTATTTTCAAATCACCATCTCTATAAATAAAAAACACATCCTTAGTCCTTCGCAAGTATTTAAGGATGTTCTTTATAGCTATCCAATGACTCTCACTAGGGTCAAACTGAGAGAACAGTATACGTCAGGCCTTATACATATCATAGCGTACATGATAGATCCAACTGCTGAAGCATATGGAATCTTACTCATGTGATCCCTTTCAACTTGTGTCTTAGGAGACATCAACTTTGAAAGGTTTATCCCATGGGACATAGGTAAGAATCCATTTTTGGATTAATCTATGCTAAACCTCTTTAGCACTTTGTCTATGTATGTAGATTGTGAAAGACCTAGCAACCTTTTGAACTTATCCCTATAGATCCTTATTTCAAGAATATAGGTTGCTTTTCCAAGATCTTTCATGGAGAATTTCTTGGACAACCAAACTTTAACTGATTGTAGGACAGGTACATCGTTTCCTATTAACAATATGTCATCTACATAAAGTAATAAGAAAACGATTGCACTCCCACTAACCTTCTTGTATACACAAGGCTCATCCATGTTTTGGATGAAACCAAACTCTTTGATTGTTTCATCAAAACAGATGTTCTAACTCCTAGAAGCTTGCTTAAGTCCATAAATGGACTTTTGCAACTTGCACACTTTTGTGCTATCATTAGATGTGAAACCTTCAGGTTGTATCATATACACTTCCTCAGTCAGATTTTCATTTAGGAAAGTTGTTTTCACATCTATTTGTCAAATATCATAATCATGATAAGCGGCAATGGCTAGGAGTATCTTGATGGATTTTAGCATGGTTACTGGTGAGAAGGTTTCATCATAGTCAATACCATGTTGTTGACGATAACCCTTAACCACTGGTCGTGATTTATAGGTAACTACATTACCATCCATGTTAGTTTTCTTCTTGAAAACCCATTTACACCCAATAGGTTGGATTCCTTTGGGTGGATCAACCAAAGTCTATACTTAGTTGTTATACATAGAATCCATCTCTGACTTCATGGCCTCAAGCCATTTGTCAAATTCTGAACTGTTCAGAACTTCCTTTTAAGTAGTAGGCTCATCTTCATTTATGAGTAATATGGCATTGTGGTCACTAATGAGAAATTCATATCTCTTAGGTGCCACACGTACTTACTAGACCTACGAGGACCTTATGTAGTAGAAGGTTTATCTATTCTCTCAATAAATATGGGATCAGACGATTGATCTTTGTTTGTTTCCTCTTCTTGAACTTCACTATGTTCAATTTTACTCTCATTGTCCCCTCTAAGTATGTGTTCCTTCTCTAAGAAGACAACATGCTTCGAAACAAACACTTTATTTTCGGAGGGGAGATAGAAGTAATACCCAAAAGATTCTTTCGGATAACCCACAAACAAACACTTGTCAGACTTACTTTCAAATTTGTCTGATTGTGGCCTTTTAACAAAAACAGGACAACCCCAAACTTGTTGGATTGTATGCCCTCTTAGACTGGGTTTCTGATGTAAAATCAAATATTTTAATGAAAGAATTTATTTTCAGAAATTGTTTATGAATTTACTTTTTGTTTGTGCACGATTTTCGTTTGGAACAGACCCATTGTGTTTAAATAAGTGATCCATGTGAATGGTGGTCTTTCACAATAAGGTAGGGATCACGGGTTATTTAACACATAAACATTTGTTCTTAACGTATTGATGAGACTGGGAACTTCATCATGTTTAGGTTATTATGTTATGAATTCCAAATGAGGAATGGCTTACCTTTAACCAGTGGGTAGTCCACTCACTTCATGACATAAGCGTATTTCGAATACGTAGAATAAGACCTGTAGTAGTGGTTTCTCAAAGTACTATATGGTAGAAACCTAGACTACTACCGCTACAGCGTGGACTAGTACTCTACGACTTGAGTATGAGTTGGTGGTCTGGCGAAGCTGGAAGCATATACTTTGATTTACTGTAGTTGAGGTTCTATCGTAGGGCCAATATACTTGCATGTTGGGTATGTGTGACTAGTTAATTAAGACAGACTTATACAAGATAGTTTCTGCACTATATCGCCCCTTGTGGTTGTCTGAATGGTCTAAATTATCCAAGGCCCTAGGAAACATGACTTGGATGTTTGCTTTAGGGTAGCTCCCTTGGAAAGCGGAAACACTCCAGGAAGTCGTGGATCATTGGACTAGAAGCCTAAGGATGGTAGATGCCATTTAGAGGGGTGTTAGTACACTTCTTCCTCTCTAAATATACGGCGATGTGTAGAGGGGTATTTTAGTCATTTCACTTGTAGGTCGGAGACTTTGCGAATGCAGCATTGTCCTTGGGGTCAATATTTCCTTATGGTGATATTATGAAATATTTAAAATGCAAAATACAGCTATTTATATAATAAGGGTATTTTGGTCATTTTAGCAACCAAGGCGATGTGTCTTTTTGGTCCTCGGGATGGCCCGTAAGTCCTAACTACTTTTGGGTTGAGGAATTGGTCTCAGTTGAAGAGGATTTTATTTTGTTTTGTTTTGTTTTATTTTATTCAGGAAGTCTAATTTATTATTGGACTGGAATAAAATAAATAAATGAATAAAATAGGAGTTGAGAGAAATTAATTATCTAGTTTATTTGGTTAATTAATTATTCAGGGCCTAGGTCCAGTATGAATAATTAAGAAATTAACCTGGGCTTAAACTAGGGGAAATAATTAATGTTTAATTATTTATTGGGTTATTTATATAGGCCCAAGAAATAAATAATTAAAGATTAATTATTATGGTTCATTTAGGCTCATTAATTATTTATTGGGTTGTTTATATAAGCTCAGAAAATAAATATTTAATATTTATTATTTTGGGCTTTTTGGATCCAAGAAAAATAATAAATATTTTTCTAGCCCAATACCTTAGGGTTTTTTCAGATACGGTTAAGAGGAGTTTAGGGTTAGGCCAAACTGATTCTCAGGATAACATCCGGGTGTTTTGAAATCCCGGGGATATGTTTATCAGATAATGAGAGACCTGTTTTGGCTAACCAACAAACTAGTCTCTGGTAGAAAATAAACCCTGATTTCCCAAACACACAAGAGGTCTCACGTCTCTCTCTTGCTCTCTCACGCCACTTCCCTCTGTGTTTTCTTCTTGTCCTCTTTGCTAACTAATAGCAACTGAACCAAGGAGTTTTGAGTCCATTCTTCTTCTCCATAGTGTTCACCAACTAGAGGTTAGGCTGAGGAATATCCTGAGAGTTGGAGAGCTAAGCGTTAATGCAAACAAGGCGGAGTAGAAGGCTAGTGGGTTCAACCGGAAGCTTCTTCAAGTGGACAAAGCGAGGCGATTCCAGCCGTTCAATCAGTTCCTACGCAACCTAGGAGGGTTAAGAAATGCAAAGGTATGATCTTCACGCTTCCGCATAGCCTTTAAGGCTCGCGTTTTATTTTTTCCCATTTTTTTTAACTTACAGAGTATGCCCCTGTTTCGCGTTTTCCATCAAAGTGGTATCAGAGCCACTGGTTTTGATCAATATAGGGAGCATGGTAGTTAATAAAATGGAGAAGATGATTATACCTATGATCCTTCGCTGTTTTGGTATGGGATAGATGGTTTTGTAAGCTTCACCGTGAAGCATAGGTGCTCTCTGTAAATTTTTTTGGCTTTCAAGTTTAATCGTGTAAACCCAATTTAAATGGGTATAGTCGATTGTGTTATTGGTTTGGATGTTTTTTGTAAGTAAAAATGTTCAAAAAAGCCAAAGAAGGTTGAAAAAAATGAAGCAGAAGAGTTTCTGCAATTCTGGCGCGAGGAAGAAGGAAAAACGAAGAAGACAACTATTCCTAAGCCAATTGAGCCGAGCCGAGCCGCCGCCGAGCCGCTGCCGGAATTGGGTGAAGAGCCGGTAGCTGATGAGCTGCGGAAGCCGAGCCAATTCCTTTGATTTGAGCCGAATTCAATTGCAAAATTTGTAATTGAATTTCATTTGGCTTTCGGGTTCTTGCGCGGGTCAGAGGAGAACCGACCGGGGCAGCACGCGGGCTGAAGCGCGGGTCGGCAGCAGAGGAGAACCGGGCGCGGGTCGCGGGCGCGGGCGAAGTCCATGGGTCGTGGCTGGCGTGCGATTTGGTTTGGCGCGGTGCACTGCGGCTGCGGTGGACCGTAGGCCATTCTGGCGCGGATCCTGTGCGGCCGGTGCAGTGGACTGCCAGCCATTTTTGGCAATTTTTTTATTTTTTTTTCCTTTTTCGTTTTGGGTCTCATACTAGGAAAATTTAATATTTTTGCAATATTTATATTCTTGGAATATATTTGCATGAAAAATATTAGTAAGGGATTTTAGGATTAAACAAGATCAGTAATTAATTAATTAATGTGTTTAATTCTATTATTTGGGCACTTAGGTTTAAAAAAATAGAAAAGCATGAAAACGTTTATTGTTTTCTAGCATGCTATTTTTTTTATGTACCTATGTGTGTTTTTCCTCAAAGACCAAAGTCTTTGGGAACTTTTTGTTTTGGCAAGAAAAAATTATTTTTCTTCAAAAACTAAATAGTTATTTTAATTGGTACAAAAATTAATCCTTGAATATTTTCTCAAAGGATTTAATCCTTGACATAGAGAATATATTGGATTTAGATATTTTTGTAAATTAAAATGGAGAGGCATTTTTGTTTTGTTTTGGACTAGAAAAATGATTTTGTCAAATAAGCTTGAGACCAAAGTCTCTAGAAAGTTTTAATTGGAAAATTTTTGAAATCATTAAGTTTTAACTTAAATAAAATCAGTCCATGGAGGAAATCTCTCAAAGGATATAAGCCTTAACATAGAGATTTTATTGGACTTAGATATTTTATTTTTGAGTTAAGAAAAACTTAATGGAAATTTCAAAAGGATATTTTTCAGAAAACTTTATTTTAAAAGACTAAGTGGGAGAGGGGTTCCAACGGCCCCACGGCTTCTATCACGGTCCTCATTAGAGATCGTGGGTCCCCTCGCGTCACCCTGGGAGTGAACCCGTATAGGATGGGGATACCATAAGGATCTAGATCTAATGTAATGATGTAATTAATAACCCGGGGCACGTACTATGATCGGCCAGCCCACGTTGGAGGTTATAGTGCGAGGTATGTTCATAGGAAATGAGAGGAAACGACCATCCCACGATGGAGTTATCCTCTAGATCATTACCTAGAAAGGAAATTAATTTGTGGTGGTTAATACACTTAGCTTAAGAAACTGTTAATCTTCCCAAGAAGCTATGTCAGTTTTCCTAAGAGCCAAATTATTTTCAGTGCACAAATTTTATTTTGTTTTCACAAACTAAATTCTTTCTTTTATTTTCAATTTTCAGAAATGGTGGGAGGTTCCTTTAGTCCATTGGCCATTATTCTCAGGGAGAATAAGTTAACGGATCCAAACTATGTGGACTGGAAAAGGAACCTGGACATAATACTCACAGCTGAGGAGTATAAGTATATCCTTTACGAAACCTGCCCTGTTATCGGGGAAGGTTCCACCGCTGAAGAGTGAGAAGCTGAAAAGGCATGGAAGAAAGCTGACGAAATGGCACGTTGCTATATATTAGCTTCCATGTCTAATGTGCTCCATATGGCTTCCATGTCTAATGTGCTCCAGTCAAAACACGAGCATATGGCTTCTGCATATGACATAAGTCAATCATTGGCAACTATGTTCGCAGACAAGAGCCGACCCGCAAGGCAGGAGGCTCTTCGAACAATTGTAAACACTAAGATGGCTGAGGGAGCATCAGTCCAAGAGCATATGCTCAAGATGATTGCTGCTTTCGAGGAGGCAGAAATCTTAGGGGCTGTCATTGACCCCGAGAGCCAAGTAGACATGGTTCTCGAATCTCTACCAGGCTCTTTCACTCAGTTCAAGTTAAACTATAACATGAACAAGTTGAACATGAGTTTAACTGAACTGATGAAGGAGCTCCAGATGGCGGAGAAGGTCATGAAGCCGCAGTCTAAGGCCATGATTGCTAAGGCCTCTTCTTCAAGAAGCTGGGCCTAAGCCCGGAAAGTTCAAGAGGAAGAAGGGGAATGCGGCGACCCAGCCAAGAACCAGCCCAAGGACAAACCAAATGGCAAGTGCTTCAAGTGTAGAAAGAAGGGACAACTGGAAAAAAGAGTGTCCGGATCTTCGAGGCCAAGAAAAACCCCACAAGTAATGTTTACTATCTAGAGTCCATATCAATGATAGGATCAACTTCCACTTGGATTGTTGATTCGAGAGCCACTGATCATATCCGTAACTCCTTGCAGGGGTTTAGGAAGATAAGAAGACTCAAGAAGGGCGAACATGGGCTTCGAGTGGGTAATGGAGCACAAGTCTGGGCCCTTGCAGTGGGAGAGCTGAATCTTATCTTTGATTGTAATAAGATAGTGGTTTTAAAAGACATTTTATATGTACCTGGTTTTCGTCAGAATTTGATTTCAGTTGCAAAACTTATTAATCAAGGATATTCTGTATCTTTCCATTCTGGTATTTCTATCAGTAGAGATGGAGAAATTTTATGTACTGGGCACATGTATGGTAATCTGTTCTTTTGAAACCCTATTAACAACCAATCAAATAACGCTCTGTCTGAACATTTAACTAAGAAGAGAAAGACCAATATCAATGATTCATACCTTTGGCATCTGAGGTTGGGTCATATTAACTCAACCAATATTCAGAGGCTAATCCATGATGGGCCTTTGGGCTCATTGAGATTGGAAAGTTAGCCTCAGTGTGAATCTTGCTTGATGGGAAAGATGACTAAGAGGTCATTTACACCAAAGGCGGATAGAGCCAGAGAGGTGTTGAGTCTTGTTCACACTGATGTGTGCGGTCCATTGTCTACACCAGCTAGGGGAGGTTTTGAGTACTTCATCACATTCACGGATGATTGTACGAGGTATGGTTACATTTACCTGATGAGACGCAAGTCTGACTCTTTTGACAAGTTCAAAGAGTTTAAGGCTGAAGTGGAGCGTCGGATAGGTAAATTAATCAAAACCTTACGATCGGATCGTGGTGGAGAGTACCTCCTAGGTGAATTCAAGGACTACATGGTACATCATGGGATAGTATTCCAGCTCTCTGCGCCGGGAACACCCCAGCAGAACGGAGTAACTGAGAGAAGGAACAGGACGTTGATGGAAATGGTCCGAAGCATGATGTCTCATGCTACTCTTCCAGTGTCCTTTTGGGGATATGCCCTGGAAACAACGGCATATATTCTGAACTTGGTGCCTTCCAAGTCAGTACCTAGGACTCCCTATGAGATGTGGACTGGGCGTAAGCCAAGTCTGAATCATCTCAGGATTTGGGGATGTCCAGCTTATGTACTGATCAAGGGAGACAAGTTGGAAGCAAGATCAGAATTATGCTATTTTGTTGAGTATTCAAAAGGGACAAAAGGAGGCTACTTTTATCATCCTAAGGAGCAGAAAGTACTAGTCAGTACCAATGCTAGATACTTGGAAGATGATCAAAGTACTTCCACTAAAGGTTCAACGAGGTTGGAACTTGAGGAGAAGTTATCTACGGAATCAACTTCTTCTGACTCGATAGTGGAACAAGAAGAGGCACAACCTCAAGAGCCTATGCAAATGGAGCCTCGTCGTAGTGGGAGGGTGTCTAGGGTTCCGGATAGATGGACTGGAGAAGCTTTTGAGCTAGTCTCTGACCATCAGGAACAAGACCCCACTAGATACGAGGAGGCTATTGCTGATGCCGATGCAAATCTGTGGCATGAAGCAATGAAAGCCGAGATTGAGTCTATGTACCTCAATCAGGTTTGGGATCTTGTAGCTTCACCTGAAGGGATAAAACCCATTGGGTGCAAGTGGGTATACAAGAGGAAGAGAGGAGCGGATGGGAAGGTGGAAACCTTCAAAGCTAGGCTTGTGGCAAAAGGGTATACTCAGAAAGAAGGTATCGACTATGAGGAAACATTTTCCCCGGTAGCCATGCTTAAATCCATCCGCATCCTCCTTGCTATCGCCTGTCACTATGACTACGAGATATGGCAAATGGATGTCAAGACGGCATTCTTGAATGACCATCTTAGCGAAGACATCTATATGTCCCAACCGGAAGGCTTCATTGCTGAAGGCCAGGAACACATGGTTTGCAAGCTTAAGAAGTCCATTTATGGACATAAGCAGGCATCGAGAGCATGGAACATTCGTTTTGATGAGACCGTAAAGTCTTATGGTTTTATCCAAAACGAAGATGATCCATACGTGTACAGGAAACTTGAAGGCATTAATGTGGTTTTTCTTATCCTCTATGTGGATGGCATTCTACCCATTGGAAATGATGTAGGGACATTGTCATCTACAAATATTTGGCTGTCTTGTCAATTCAGTACGAAGGACTTGGGAGAAGCCAGCTACATTCTCGGGATTAGGCTTCTTAGAAATAGGAAGCAGAGAATGTTATGATTATCCCAAGCGACATACATTGACAAGATGCTGGCCAAGTACAGCATGGACTCATGCAAGGGAGCTCTAATCCCTTGCAGACATAGGTTGTCATTTTATTCGAAGGACTGTCCTAAGTCTCAAGAAGAAAAGAACAGAATGAGTAGGATTCCCTACGCTTCGGCTGTGGGAAGTCTCATGTACGCCATGCTGTGTACTAGGCCAGATAGCTTTGCCGTGGGCTTAGTTAGTAGATATCAGTCAAACCCAGGGGAGGTTCATTGGCAAGCTGTAAAGCATATTCTCAAGTACCTCAAGGGAACGAGAGATTATATGCTGGTTTACAGGGCTGATGATTTGGTTCCTACAGGATACACAGACTCAGACTTCCAGGTGGATAAGGATGAGAGAAAATCCACTAGTGGATACGTCTTCACCTTGTCTGGAGGAGCAATTTCATGGAGGAGTATCAAGCAATCTTGTATTGCTGACTCAACCATGGAAGCTGAGTATGTGGCAGCTTCGGAAGCGTCCAAGGAAGCAGTTTGGCTCCGGAAGTTCCTTTCAGAACTTGGAGTCGTACCACATATGGACAGGCCAGTTGTGATGTATTGCGACAACACTGGAGCAGTATCATAATTTAAGGAACCTCGGAACCACAAGAAGGGGAAACACATCGAGAGGAAGTACCACCTAATCCGGGATTTCATCCAGAGATGGGAAGTCGTGGTGGAGCATATTGCCTCAGAAAACAATCTAGCAGATCCATTCACCAAGCCTTTGGCTGAGAGAGTCTTCAAGAGACACTTAGACGCCATAGGGGTGGGCACCTATGGACTTACCTAGTCTTAGAGTGCAAGTGGGAGATTGTTGGATTGTATGCCCTCTTAGACTAGGTTTCTGATGTAAAATCGAATATTTTAATGAAAGAATTTATTTTCAAAAATTATTTATGAATTTACTTTTTGTTTGTGCACGATTTTCGTTTGGAACAGACCCATTGTGTTTAAATAAGTGATCCATGTGAATGGTGGTCTTTCACAGTAAGGTATGAATCACGGGTTATTTAACACATAAACATTTGTTCTTAACCTATTGATGAGACTGGGAACCTCATCATGTTTAGGTTATTATGTTATGAATTCCAAATGAGGAATGGCTTACCTTTAGCCAGTGGGTAGTCCACTCACTTCATGACATAAGCGTATTTCGAATACGTAGAACATGACCTGTAGTAGTGGTTTCTCAAAGTACTATATGGTAGAAACCTAGACTACTACTGCTACAGCGTGGACTAGTACTCTACGACTTGAGTATGAGTTGGTGGTCTGGCGAAGCAGGAAGCATATACTTTGATTTGCGGTAGTTGAGGTTCTATCGTAGGGCCAATATACTTGCATGTTGGGTATGTGTGACTAGTTAGTTAAGACAGACTTATACAAGATAGTTTCTGCACTATATCGCCCCTTGTGGTTGTCTGAATGGTCTAAATTATCCAGGGCTCTGGGAAACATGACTTGGATGTTTGCTTTAGGGTAGCTCTCTTGGAAAGCGGAAACACTCCAGGAAGTCGTGGATCATTGGACTAGAAGCCTAAGGATGGTAGATGCCATTTAAAGGGGTGTTAGTACACTTCTTCCTCTCCAAATGTACGGCGATGTGTAGAGGAGTATTTTAGTCATTTCATTTGTAGGTCGGAGACTTTACGAATGCAGCATTGTCCTTGGGGTCAATATTTCCTTATGGTGATATTAGAAAATATTTAAAATGCAAAATACAGCTATTTATATAGCAAGGGTATTTTGGTCATTTTAGCAACCAAGGCGATGTGTCTTTTTGGTCCTCGGGATGGCCCGTAAGTCCTAATTACTTTTGGGTTGAGGAATTGGTCTCAGTTGAAGAGGATTTTATTTTATTTTGTTTTATTTTATTTTATTCAGGAAGTCTAATTTATTATTGGACTGGAATAAAATAAATAAATGAATAAAATAGGAGTTGAGAGAAATTAATTATCTAGTTTATTTGGTTAATTAATTATTCAGGGCCTAGGTCCAGTATGAATAATTAAGAAATTAACCTGGGCTTAAACTAGGGGAAATAATTAATGTTTAATTATTTATTGGGTTATTTATATAGGCCCAAGAAATAAATAATTAAAGATTAATTATTATGGTTCATTGAGGCTCATTAATTATTTATTGGGTTGTTTATATAAGCTCAGAAAATAAATAATTAATATTTATTATTTTGGGCTTTTTGGATCCAAGAAAAATAATAAATATTTTTCTAGCCCAATAGCTCGGACCTTAGGGTTTTTTCAGATATGGTTAAGAGGAGTTTAGGGTTAGGCCAAACTAATTCTCAGGATAACATCCGGGTGTTTTGAAATCCCGGGGATATGTTTATCAGATAATGAGAGACCTGTTTTGGCTAACTAACAAAACTAGTCTCTGGTAGAAAATAAACCCTGATTTCCCAAACACACAAGAGGTCTCATGTCTCTCTCTTGCTCTCTCACGCCACCTCCCTCTGTGTTTTCTTCTTGTCTTCTATGCTAACCAATAGGAACTGAACCAAGGAGTTTTGAGTCCATTCTTCTTCTCCATAGTGTTCACCAACTAAAGGTTAGGCTGAGGAATATCCCGAGAGCTGGAGAGCTAAGCGTTAATGTAAACAAGGCGGAGTAGAAGGCTAGCGGGTGTTCAACCGGAAGCTTCTTCAAGTGGACAAAGCGAGGCGATTCCAACCGTTCAATCAATTCCTACGCAACCTAGGAGGGTTAAGGAACGCAAAGGTATGATCTTCACACTTCCGCATAGCCTTTAAGGCTCACGTTTTATTTTTCTGCAATTTTTTTTTTAACTTACAGAGCATGCCCCTGTTTCGCGTTTTCCATCAAAACTTTCAAATGAGATAACTTTAGTTTCTTGCCAAAGAACATTTCAAATGGGGTAGTATCAACTATTTTTGATGGAACTCTATTTAGAATATAAACAGAAGTTTCTAGTGCGTACCCCCAAAAGGATTTTGGTAAGTCTGCAGAAGCCATCATGGTTCGTACCATGTCTAAAAGGGTTCGATTCCTTCTCTCAGATACACCATTATGTTGAGGTGTATGTGGTTGAGTTCATTGAGATAATATCCCATTATCCCTAAGATAGTCCTGAAACTGTTGGTTTAAGTATTCACCTCCTCAATCCGATCTTAGAATCTTAATACTTTTATCAAGTTGTTTCTCTACTTCATTCTTGAAGTCTTTGAATTTTTCAAAAGCTTCAAATTTGTATTTCATTAAATATAAATACCTATATCTTGAATAATCATCAATAAAGGTTATGAAATAGTTATAACCTGCTCTTGCTTGTATAGACATTGGGCCACATACATTAGAATGTATGAGTTCTAATAACTTTTTGGCCATTTCTCTTTTTTCAGAAAAAGGAATTTTACTCATTTTACCTAGTAAACAAGACTCGCAAGTGCCATATGATTCATAGTCAAATGACCATAAGTCACCAAGCCTGTGTAACTTAGAAACACGATTCTCGTTTACATGGCCTAAATGGCAATGCCATAAATAAAAGATGTTTGGGATATCAACCTTTGGTTTCTTATTGTTTATATTAAGAACTAGATTATCCATGTCTAGAACATATAAACCATTAACTAAAAGTGCAGAACCATAGTAGATATCATTCAATGAAAAAGAACAACATTTATTTTTAAAAATTAAATGAAATCCATATAAATCTAAACATGCAACCGAGATAATATTTTTTAATAAAATTGGTACAAAGTAGCAATTTTGTAGTTCTAAAACTAATCCTGAAGGCAAGTTCAGCTCGTATGTCCCCACAGCAAGTGCAGCAACCTTTGCTCCATTTGTAGTTCGCAGATCCACGTCGCCTTTCTCTAGCCTTCTACTGTCATTTAGTCCCTGCAAGTTATTGCACAAATGAGATCCGCATCCGGTATCTAATACCCATATCTCATTTCTAAAGATAGTACTTATCTCAATTAGAAACATACCAAGAGTAGAAGTAGAAATGCCCGCAAGCTTCTCCTTCTGCTTCTTTTTCTTACAGTCTCCAAGTAGGCTTTGCAGTTGCGTCTCCAATGGCCCATCTTGCCACAGTGATGGCATGGGCCCTTGGTGACAGTGTCCTTCTTCTTCACGCCACCTTTGGGCTTAGTGGGAGCCTTCTTCTTCTTCATTTAAACTTTTTCCTTAGAAGAATAAGATTCTACCATCAAGACCGCATTAGAATCCTTCTTCATAGAGGACTCCGCAGTCTTGAGAAGATTGATCAATTCAAGAATGGTGGACTCCATCTTGTTCATCTGATAGTTAATTACAAACTGTGAAAAACTATTATGTAAAGATTGTAGAATTAAATCAACACTTAATTCGTGGTCCATCACGAACCCAAGAGATCCAAGCTTTTCAATTAAGCCCAGCATATTCAACTCATGAGTAGCTACAGAAGCACCCTCAGCCATTTTACAACGGAACAGTTGCTTTGAGATTTCATATCTCTCTGTTCTGGCTTGGGCATCAAACAGCTCTCGAAGATGAAGAATTATCGAATGAGCATCCATATGCTCGTGTTGTTTTTGTAACTCAGGAGTCATCGACGCTAGCATGATACAAGATGTTATGTCAGTGTCCTCCTTGTGCTTCTTGTGGATAGCATGCTCATCAATATGGGTATCTTGAGCTGGTGGTGGTGGAATAGGAGCATCTAACACTTAGAGTAACTTTTTTTATTTGAGAACAATTCTCAAATTTCGATACCAGTCGAGATAGTTCGATTCATTAAGCTTGTTGGTCTCCAAGATGCTATGAAGGTTTAGGTTGGTTGACATGATGCACGTGACCTAGATGTAAAGATAGAAAAGATTAGTTAAGTGTATATGCACATGTGATGCAAATAATTAGGTCTTTAATTAAACGCATTCTCATTCCACTATTTTACTCAAACCAATAGCCCTCACCATTGATTTGAGAAAACCCGTTAGAAGCTTTCCTAGTGGACCAGTACCCAAATTCCTTAAGAATAACCTTGAGTTTACCCAACAAGTGACCCTTGAGTTCAATGGTAGGTATCCAATACCAATTACATCGTATGTAATTACCGGATCATTGGGTGATTAACATCCTTTAATCTTAAAGCCTTTTGGGTTATCCCAATATTTTCTCTAAATTTCTTTATGCTTGAGTTTGCCCAACCAGGATAAAAAATTTATTTAAACCCAACCCATTAATCAAGAATTTAATTCCATAACTTGAACATACCTGATGTCGAATAGGCTTGGGTTAGCCCAACAACCTAGTCTCGAAAAAGGACTGATGTGTATAGATTTGAGTATAAAAATCATATAAAAATTAAGCATATTCCCAATCAAATTTACATTAAAACGTTAAACTCAAATTACACATATGAGTAAACGTACTCATTAACATATCATATGGTTCAAACGAGTGTCAATCCTCAAGGAACAAGTATACATTAATCCATTTTCTTTCATTGTTTAACCGACTCAACAAAGTGAAAAAGAAATAAACTAAAACAAAAGAAAATAAAAATAAACATATATACATGTCAAGGATGGAGAAGTATGTAACTCAAACCATTGTTTAGATAAACATGATCATAAAGTATCTAACCATTATCACAACTAATTATTCTCTTGGCATCATGAAGGATTAAAGTAGATTTACTTAGATGGTCAATCCATGAAATCACTATCCTCTAGATAAATTAGAATCACTTGGTCTGTCTCAACTAATTCACCCAAAAGACGCATTAAACATAATCCTTAATTAAATTTCCTTGGTTTGACAAATTTAAAACATGAAATTAATTAATGAATCATTGGTCTGGAAAACATTAATTAACCTTTAATTACTCAATCCTCAGCAATTAACCTCTTTGGTCTAGCAAGTTAACAGCTAATAAATATGAAATTAATCAATTGCAACCGCCATCAACCTCTTTGGTTTAGCAAGTTAATGAAAAGAAGAAATCAATTAATCTCGTAATATGCCCAAGTAATTAAATACCAAGAAGAACAATTAATTAATCAAAAGATCAAAAAACTCTAAAAATCATGAATATCTAAAACAATGTCGAACTATAATAAAATAATTAATACATCATTGTTCAAGGAAAAGAAAACAAAGTAAAAGAAAGCACTCATAGACAAGTCTCCTTCTTCTTCCTTTGAAGACCTTCTTGCACAATCTTCCTTGAATTGAAAATTTTCTCCTTTGATTGAGTGATTTTCTGTGATAATCAATGAATTCTCCCATTTTCCCTTGTGTTTTTCATCTATTTATAGGTTTGGGAAGTGCCTAAACTCCTTGGTGTAATGTTCTTGATTGAGTAGAAGTTGGAAGATACTAAAACTCCACAGATTACCAAAAATGGCGTAGAAAAATCACAATCCCGCCTTTTTCTCAGAGCACAGCCGGTGTCGCCTTGGCTCTCGGAGCCGGCGTCGGTTGTGTTTTGTCTCTCTACTCGTTCGTCGATTTTTTCTTGATTTTAACACTATGTTGTCCAGAATACAACCGGCGCCGCCTTGGCTACTGGAGCCGGTGATGGTTCCACTCTGTTCCGATCTATTTTGACAATTGTTCGTTGCCTCAAAGTTCGTGTCAACAGTGCATGGCCGGTGCCGGTTCCAATGCCTTGTCCGGCGCCGCCTATCTTCTGTTTTACGATGTTTTTGCTTCGTTTTACCCCAAAAATCTGTAATAATGTACAAAATACCTTTCCAAGGGTAAAATCTCAAATATGAAGGAATTTGATTAGTTATTAAATAAAATGTATCACAAAAGAGCCTCAAATAACTAGAAAAAATATGACTAATTTAGCCCCTATCAAGGACTCTCATTCTTATTATATTAACAGAAGGAATTAGGCATAATATTAATTGAGAAATTTATTCCTTTTAATGATTTTATCAAATGACATGCATAAATTACATCAATAAATCTCATAAATTGATAATTATGATAATAAAGCGATTACATAATATGGTTATGGATTTTTCCTAAATTAATTTCCTCAATCCAAAAGGAAATTAACTTGGTTAACCCTATGTGTTCATGCATGTTTTAAGTAGAGGATTTTACCCTCTCGCCTTATTTTGGTCACCATCTCCAAAATTAAAATAATCCTATCCCTATCTAACTTATGTAATCTAATTACATAAATTTCCTAAATAGAGAAATCTCGAGTCACATTTGAGGGGAGTTTGTTAGGTATCTCTCGCATATCATATATGACGCAGCGGAAATATAAGAACGGGATACCAACTCAGGATCTGTATATATGTGGAAAATAAGATATAAAGAGAACAAAGGTAACAGCTTTACCTTTCTTTGCTGAGTGTCTAAAAAATAAAAATTTTCCTTCTTCAAGTCGAGGCGCGATCCAGCAATTTTCTTGATCAAACACCACGAGAGTTGAATGTTCAACCACTACAATCACAGTATGTGATTGTCTCTAACAGAAATCCACACGGAGGAACACTCTCAAGCACCAAGATATTTCTGTGCTAGCAGAAATAAAGATGGCGGCTAGGGTTTATTGCAAGGAGAAATGAGAGAGGGAGAAGAGAAAGGATCGTGTATGAGGGAGACGAAAACAGAGAGCATGCACTGGTAGCGTAAAAAATTAAACAGAGAAAAATAAAACCAAGTCTTAAAGGCTATACGGAAGCGTAAAGATCATACCTTTGCGCTCCTTAACCCTTCTAGGTTGAGTAAGAGTGGATTGAACGACTGGAATCGCCTCGCTTTGCCCACTTGATGAAGCTTCCGGCTGAACACCCGCTAGCCTTCTACTCCGCCTTGTTTGCATGAACGCCTAGCTTTCCAACTCTCGGGATATTCCTCAGCCTAACCTCTAGTCGGTGAACACAACAGAGAAGAAGAACGGTCTCAAATCTCCTTGGTTCACTTGCTATTGGTTAGCAAAGCTCCAAGGAAAAACCAAGAGGAGGTAGGCGTGAGAGAGAGAGCTTACGTGAGGCTCTCCAGAGAGACGTGAGTCTTCTGTTGGGTAGGGAAAACTAGGGTTTTTCTTTTTCCAAAGAGTTGTTTATTAGTTAGCCAAAACTAGGTCTCTCATTATCTGATAAACATATCCCCAGGATTTCAAAACACTCGGATGTTATCCTGAGAATCAGTTTGGCCTAACCCTAAACTCTTCTTAACCGTATCTGGAAAAACCCTAAGGTCCAAGCTATTGGGTCAGAAAAATATTTATTATTTTCCTTGGACCCAAAAGGCCCAAAATAATAAACATTAATTATTTATTTCCTGAGCTTACATAAATAACCCAATAAATAATTAATGAACCCAAATGAACCAAAATAATTAATCTTTAATTATTTATTTCTTGGGCCTATATAAATAACCCAATAAATAATTAAACATTAATTATTTCCCCTAGTTTAAGCCCAGGTTAATTTCTTAATTATTCATACTGGACCTAGGCCCTGAATAATTAATTAACTAATTAAACTAGATAATTAATTTCTCTCAACTCCTATTTTAATTAATTAATTTATTTTATTCCAATCCAATAATAAATTAGACTTCCTGAATAAAATAAAATAAAACAAAATAAAATAAAATCCTCTTCAACTGAGACCAATTCCTCAACCCAAAAGTAGTTAGAACTTACGGGCTATTCCGAGGACCAAAAAGACACATCGCCTTGGCTGCTAAAATAACCAAAATACCCCTGCTATATAAATAACTGTATTTTACATTTTAAATATTTCC
The DNA here is from genome assembly GCA_026120185.1 of Voacanga thouarsii. Classification (NCBI taxonomy): domain Eukaryota; kingdom Viridiplantae; phylum Streptophyta; class Magnoliopsida; order Gentianales; family Apocynaceae; genus Voacanga; species Voacanga thouarsii. Next base: position 1,410,374 of record JANUWF010001750.1, read on the forward strand.
TAATATCACCATAAGAAAATATTGACCCCAAGGACAATGCTGCATTAGCAAAGTCTCCGACCTACAGGTGAAATGACTAAAATACCCCTCTATACATCGTCGTACATTTAGAGAGGAAGAAGTGTACTAACACCCCTCTAAATGACATCTACCATCCTTAGGCTTCTAGTCCAATGATCCACGACTTCCTGGAGTGTTTCCGCTTTCCAAGGGAGCTACCCTAAAGCAAACATCCATGTCATGTTTCCCAGGACTTTGGACATTTTAGACCATTCGGACAACCACAAGGGGCGATATAGTGCAGAAACTATCTTGTACAAGTCTGTCTTAACTAACTAGTCACACATACCCAACATGCAAGTATATTGACCCTACGATAGAACCTCAACTATAGCAAATCAAAGTATATGCTTCCAGCTTCGTCAGACCACCAACTCATACTCAAGTCGTAGAGTACTAGTCCACACTATAGCGGTAATAGTCTAGGTTTCTATCATATAGTACTTTTAGAAACCACTACTACAGTTCATGTTCTACTTATTCGAAATACGCTTATGTTATGAAGTGAGTGGACTACTCACTAGCTAAAGGTAAGCCATTCCCCATTTAGGATTCATAACATAATAACCTAAATATGATGAGATTCCCAGTTTCATCAATAGGTTAAGAACAAATGTTTATGTGTTAAATAACCCGTGATCCATACCTTACTATGAAAGACCACCATTCACATGGATCACTTATTTAAACACAATGGGTCTGTTCCAAACGAAAATCGTGCACAAACAAAAAGTAAATTCATAAACAATTTTTGAAAATAAATTTTTTTATTAAAATATTCGATTTTACATCAAAAACCTAGTCTAAGAGGGCATACAATCCAACAGTGTATCCCTTAAGGTTTAGGAGTTGTATTTCGTATGTCTTCAAGCTAGAAGGAATCGTGCATATATCTCATATATTACACAAAAATTCCCTGCAGAAAATACTCCATCTGAGAATTCTAAAACAGTTAGAATTCCTTAATTGTAATTGGAAACATCAAGTTCTCACAATTATAATTTAGACCATAAATTATAACTAATTATAATTTGGCCACAACAACTGCTTTTTTTTGCAATTAACCCCACTATATTATCAAATAACATCTTGAGTATATATTTATCTATTGTGTGTGATCTATTAGGTTTTCCAGTCAATTGGTAGCGAGTATAAATTAATCCATCAATTAATAATTTATAATTAATTAGAATTAATCATATTGATTCTAATTAGGATTGATTTATTAATTCATCAATTAATAAATTCATATTCCTAGATCATGAGCGGCATCTAGCAATACACCATGACCACCTAAGAGTCCAAGAACTCAAGTGGCTTGACATGAACCCTTCAATAACAAATTACAGTGCAATTAACTCCTTTCACCATACAATATCTCATCCGATTTGGAATACGGAATTAGTATCAACTCCCTTCAAAATATATTAATTCTGGCTCGAATATAATAGTATATATACCAGGAACCTATTATTCTAGATGTGTATCAATTGGAACTGTTTCCAATACACAATCGCCTTGGCCAAGGACTTCTCGAGTAGTAATTCCTACAAGTTGCCGTGAGATATTCGCCCCTACTATTAGGAGTGGTGAATCCTTTATTAACCCTCTCAACTACTTTCGTTTATCTCATAATGTACCCAATATCCATCCCATAGGCGGCCCTCGATCTGACTCCAGATATTGGAATCAAAGCACAATGCTCAGCAAACAAAGTACCTTGGAAATCTCAAGTTTAAGGATATTTGCACGTTTGCTATATTGAGATTATATCACTGGCATTAAATAGTTATCCATGTGATTATCTTATAGCTAGACCATCCAATGTATTTGTTCCATTAACAAGTATTTATGTGTTAACTTTGAATATCTCAATACTCATGAATTTGAGAACCACCGCCTAATCAAATCAGGAAGTCTAACACATACTAGTCTTAACGCATTAATGATGTTCTGTCTCATTAATACTACAACTAAGGACTATTTAAGTACTAACACTATACAGTGTAGTAGGAATCTCATATCATGATCTCTATCATGATTTCCTTAACACAGTGTTGTACTAGGGACTTTATCTAACAGTTATATTACATAAAAGTAAACAAAAGAAACTGTAAGATAAATGATGCATTTTATTAAAATAAAATGTGTCATATAGAACGTACAATTAATTGCATCTAGGGCATAACACTAACAGAGTTAGATGAGAAGAGAATTACACAAGAATTTTAGAGAAAACAGGACTCGCAGGCCCTATTTAATAAAAAAACAAAACTGTAAAAAAATGCATGAATAGATATAGTTCAATTTTAGTCCATAACCATTCACCATGCCATTGATTATGCTTAAACAAAAATTAAACATATAATTTTATCATTCCAAAATTTCTATCTTAGAAGAATAAAATAAAATTAGATTTAATTTCTAAAATCAAATTCTAGAAATTTAATTAGGATAAAATCTAAAATCAACATTTTAGAAAACTTATTAATTACTAAAATAATATTTTAAGAATTAAATAATAATATATAATCTAAAATCAATATTTTAGAAAATATATTAACTTCTAAAATGCAATTTTATCCCAAATTATGAGTCTCAAATTTTTATTTTTTTTTTTACATATCTAAAATCACTATTTTAGATAATTAACTTCCAAAGCCAATTTGGAAATTTATTCCCTTACCAAAACAAAATACTGGAATGCTTTGGGGAAAGAGGAAAAAGGAAAAGAAAAGAAAAAAAAAAAACTTTTCCTTCGATCCACTGAAAACGATTTTTTTTTTATCCCACAAAAAGACAAAATCCAATCATCACATGATTGAATTTGGCTTCAAGCTCCAGGCAACATGGCCCGAGCTTGTAATGGCTCCAAGACGTGGCTTAGGCTAATTGTGCCTCAAGCCGCAGCTTGGGCAGCACAAAAAAAAAAAACTTTTTTTTTTTAATAAAACTGTTCATCGTCTTCCACAGACGCTGGACGAAACCTTCGGTTTTTCACAGTGGACAGAAACGAATTCAAAATAACCTTTTTTTTTTCTTTCTCACAAGAAACCATTCTGTAACCTTTATAGAACCCAAAACAATTCAATAAATCCACGATCTTTAAAATCAATGGAGTTAAAGAAAAAAAAAACAGCGCAGTTTGTAATTCTTCAGTGACCCATGAGAGAGACTCAAAATTCTTAATCAAACAAACCACAGAAACGTTTTCTACGATCTAAACATATGCGTGAAACAATTTCAGACATAGGCAAACAAAAACAACATAAAATATTTTCCAAAAGCATGATCATATCAAGAAGCGGAAAAACAGAGACGAAAATTGAAACAACTTTCATGGTAATTAAATGTCCATCCATCACATACAAGAGGCTCTGATACCACTGATAGAATCCATACATGCATCCTATATGCATTATACAGTAGAAACTAAGGATTCTAAGCAAGAGGACCACATGCATGTGGAATAAATGGATTAAAAGCAAGAAGATATACCTTCAATGATGTCTCTGTAGTTTAAAATTTTCTTCCTTATGTTGAGGTGCGATCTAGCAATACCAGAGATCCTTGTCGTCGCCACTGGAGTCCAAGTGTTGAACTCCCTCCAACAGTGTCCACACAGAGGAAACTCAAGAAGCTAAATCTCTGTTCTAGCAAAGAAGAGTGGCAGCTAGGACAAAAACCAGAGAAGAAAGGAAGAAGATCTTTTTATGAAGGTTTTATTTTTCCCGAGAGCTTACCAAAAAAACTTCTTCTGTACCTCACAGAAGATAAAACCGATCACAACCTTCTGTTAGAAAAAAACCGCTGAATCCTCACGTAAAAAGCTTCCAATTTAAATTCTAATCAAATTAGAATTCACCAAATTGTAATCGGAACCTTTTAGTTCTTATAATTATAATTTGACCAAAAAATTATAACTAATTATAATTAAACCCCACAATGTTATCATATAACATCTCGAGTACATAATCCTCTATTGTGTGTGACTTATCAGGTTCGCTAGTCTATTGATAGTGAATATGAATTAATCCAAATATTTTTTAGATTAATAATCCTTAAAAGAATCTAAAATTAATCTATTAATTCCAAACAGAATTGGTTTATTAATTTATCAATTAATAAACCCATATTCAGCAGATCATGAACGGTATCTAGCAATACATCATGATTACCCAAGAATCCAAAAAGTCAAGTAGCTTGACATGAACCTTTCAATAACAAATTATAGTGCAATAAACTCCTTTCACCATACAATACATCATTCGGTTTGGAGTACAGAATTAATGCCAACTTCCTCTAGAATATATATTAATTTTTACCCGAATATATTAGTACTTGTACTAGAAATCTACTACTCAATATGTGTAGCAATTGGAACTGTTTCCAATACATAATAGCCTTGGCCAAGGATTTCACAAATAGTAATTCCTACAAGTGGTGTGAGATATTCGCCCCTACTATTAGAAGTGGTGAATCCTTTATTGACCCTCTCAACTACTTTCGTTTACCTCACATTGTACCTAATATCTATCTCATAGGTGGTCCTCGATCTGGCTCCAGAGATTGGAATTAAAGTACGGTGCTCAACAAACAAAGTACCTTGGAGATCTCAAGTCTAAAAATACTTGCACATTTGTTATAGCGAGATTCTACCATAGGCACTACATAGTTATCTATGCAATTATCTAATAGACAGATCATTCAATGTACTTGTTCTATTAACAAGCATCCACGTGTTAACTTTAAGTATCTCAATACTCACGGATATGAGAACCATCGCCTGATCAGATCAAGAAGTCTAACACGTGCTAGTCTTAACGCATTAATGATGTCATTATCTCATTAATACTATGACTAGGAATTATTTAAGTGCCAACACTATATAGTGTAGTAGGAATTTCACATCATGATCTCTATCATGATTTCCTTAACACAGTGTTGTACTAGGGACTTTATCTAACAGTTATTTTACATAAAATAAATTGAAAGATAAATAAAGCCTTTTATTAGAAAACAAAAGTGTCATATACAATTTACAAGTGATTGCCTTTGGAGTAAAATACTAACACCAACTTCTTAACGAATTGTTCTTGAGCTCAATTTTGGGGCTATTAGGATCTATGTCAGCAAACATCTAACCGAAGGATAATGCCATAGTTGAGATGAGAACTACAAAATCAGCTTCCAACTTCCTCACTCCATAGTTGTCGAGGAGCATGAACATAAAACTGCTCGGGAATTTAACTTAAGATGGGGGAAAAGAAAGAGTAGAGCTTTAGTCAACAGAATAGCAAAACTCTGCTACATCTGAGTTTCTTTGTCTTCGTCCTCAGAAAATCCCAATTCAAACCCCTCTTTATCCACACCTCCCTTCTTATCACCACATTCTCCCATTCAGAACCTATTTCTAAAATAATCCTTCAAACTGAGTAAGGGGTTCTATTGATGATTGACAAAATAATTCGGAGTTGGTGTTTCAACCTGAGATATCAGAGAATTTTGAGGCATGGATGTATTGGGAATCAAGGTTGATTTTCTATTGATGTTCGACTAAATTTACTCCCAAAATTTTTGTGATTGTGGTTTTTCGGTTTATTTCAATAAGCTGAGTTAGATTATTCGATGTGGATTTCTAGTTCTTCGTATCCTTTATATTGGTTTCTGGGTTTTAGTTCTTCAACTCATGAAATCAACTATTTTAGAATCGTGAATTGATCGGAATCAAGGCTGGTCTTCTACAACATTTCTGGGCTTTGAAATGAGCTGCGTTTCATGTTTTCAATTCCCCGGCGTAAGGGTTGCAAATCTGCCAGCGTAATTGCAACAGCGAGGAAGGAGGAATGAAAAATTAGAAAAGATAAAGAAGAAAAGAAAGAAAAAGATAAAAAAAAAAGAAAGATAAAATAAATTATTGTAAAATAAATAAAAATAAGATAATAATATTTTTTTTTTGTTAAAAAATAGGAAAATTTAAAAATATTTTTAAAAATTAATAAAATGATTAGTTAACCAATGTAAAGATAAGATTTGGACGTTTAGAAAATTTAAAAAATCATATATATATATATATATATATATTTATATTTATATAGTTGAAAGGTAAAATTTAGAATTCAAAATAATTAGAGGGTTATTATTACACTTGTCCTTTATAAATTTATAAAAATGAAGCATACTTATATTGATAGGAATCGCCCCAAACCTAAAGCTCAATCCAAAGAAGTGAGAAGGGCGATCAAGCCACAACTCATGACTCCTTGGATAAAGACGATTTTCAAGAGGATTCAAGGAGGTTATCAAGCCAACAAAGTCAACAAACCAATGACTAAGAAATATGTGAAGAAATGGATAAAGAAAGGGAGGCCAAATGGAGTACAAAGAAGGCAATAATCCTTGTGGAAGGTCAAACAAATAAATGAATAAGGATTAAAGGGCAAAAGGGAAAATGAAGGAATGCGACCCAAATGAGCTTCAAATGGAAACAATCTTGGCTTCAAAACTATTTAGAAAATCAAGGGAATAACTAATGCTACATTAGAGGTAAAGAACAATATTTAGGGTGCAAAGCATCAAGGAAACCGACGGGGGAACGGCACTGCTCGAGAAAGGAGCAAAGAGCGCTTGGAATGGCTGCCCAGAAGGCAGCCGGTGCCGGCCCTGAAGCCCAACCCGGCGCCAGCCCTATGCTGCCAGATAACTGTCAAGAGACAGTTTTGAGTCGGCGCTGACCCAAGTCGGTACAACTCCAAGTTTTTGCTATTTTTCTTATTTTCAGCCTTTTTTATTTGTAATTTAATTTTCACGATTTTTATTATATTTTTACTTATTTTAAAGCATGTAATAAGGTCTCAATACTTGTATTAAGGTCCCCTAATTCTATGATTAGTTTACTAATTAGCTAAGTTATATTGGGAGACTAAAAATACCTTATTATAGCTTTGTAGATATAATTTTGAAAATATTAGACATTTTGAGAATTCAAGAACTCTTTTGAGAGTTTGGTGAGGGTAATCCTCTTGGATGATTCCCATAAATATCAAAACTAATTCAAAGGATTTAGTTTCACATTTGATCTTGTCTCTAAACCTTAAGAGATAATCTCAACTTCTTCTCTATTCTTATGTGCTAGGTTGCCTAGTGTGTTTGATAGGATTGAGTTAGGTACCTTCAAATTCCTATCTTTGATATTCTAATCTTTGATAGATTAGGGTGTTAGGATATCTTTAAAGTAGGCTAGATACACAATATCACATGAGTATTAATTTCCCCGTATTTTAGTGTTCTTGTATATTGGTTTGATATGATTCTTGTTCTTGAGTTCAATCCATAATTTTAGTGCTTCCCAAGATCATATGAAATTTAGTATCAGAGCTTGCATTGTATTAATTCTAATCAACCAATATTCTTTGAGTTAAGATACAATCTTCTTCAAGTTCTATAGAGAATTTTTCAATTTTTGTCACTTTTTCTCTTGCCATTTTGGAATGCTTGAAACTCAAGATTATGCCATGAACTTGATACTATATTGATCGTATATGTTGATATAATGTTTGAAGAATATTTTGGCATGGAAAATTATTGGTTTGAAGCTCATGTTACTGCAATTTCTTATTCCCATAACTATATTCCTTGTAATTTTTGGGGGTTGACAACTTAAATTCATGCCATGAGAATATTGTTAATTTGATCCTATATAATATATCGATGTTAGGGGAGCCATTTGGTGTGAAAATTGGTTGATTTAGGGGCTCAAACAAGCTGAAATTTGCTATATAACATTGAGCTACAGAATTGCACTCAAGATGTTTGACATATTGCTCCAATAGTTTGTGATTGCTTATACTTGACTACCAAAACTTCTATTCATGAAGTATTATGATTAATTTGATTAGTAGAGTGCATTTATGAATTTAATTGGTGTTGTAGTTGGGCATGCTAGAAAGTTTGTGTTAAGTTACATCTTGCATATCAAGTGTTTGACAAAATGCCTTATTTTGGAATATATGCCCTCTAAACTAATTTATCTGATGCAATTATTAAATTTATTAATAAAATAATTTATTCTCAAAAGTTATTTGTAAATTTATATTTTATTTGTACACAATTTTCGTTTGGAAAGAACTCATTGTGTTTAAGTACGTGATCCATGTGAATGGTGATTTTTCACAGTAAGGTATGGATCACGGGTTACTTAACACATAAATGTTTATTATTAACCGATTGATGAGAATGTAAATCTCATCATGTATAAGTTATTGTGTTATGAATTCCAAATGGAGAATGACTTACCTTTAGCCAGTGAGTAGTCCACTCACTTCATAGCATAAGCGTATTTCAAATACGTAGAACTGGACCTATAATAATGGTTTCTAAATGTACTATTTAAAAGAAATCTAGACTATTACTACTACAACGTGGACTAATACTCTACCGCTTGAGTATGAGTTGGTGGTTTAATGAAACTAGAAGCATATACTTTGATATACTGTAATTGAGGTTCTTTCATAGAACCGATATACTTGTATATTAGGTATATGTGACTAGTTAGTTGAGACAGACTTGTACAAGATAACTTTTGTGTTATATCGCCCCTTGTGATTATTCAAATGAACTAATTATCTAGGGTCTTGGGGAACATGACTTGGATATTTACTTCAAGGTAACTCCCTTGGAAAGTGAAAACATTCCAAGAGTCATGGATCATTGGATTAGAGGTCTAAGAATGGTAGATGTCTATTAGAGAGGTGTTAATACACTCTTCCTCTCTAAATGCACGGCGATACGTAGAGGGGTATTTTAGTCATTACATCTGTAGATCGAAAATTTTGCTAATGCAGCATTATCCTTATAGTGATATTAGAAAATATTTAAAATGTAAAATATAAATATTTATATAGCAGGGGTATTTTGGTCATTTTAGTAGCCAAGGCGATGTGTCTTTTAGTTCCTGGAATAGCCCTTAAATCCTAACATATTTGGGTTAACGAATTGGTTTTGCTAATTAGGAGTTTTATTTTATTTTATTTAAGTAATCTAATTTATTATTGGATTAGAATAAAATAAAAGACTCTAGAGAGAGTATATATTTTATCTAGTTTAATTAGTTAATTAATTATTCAGGGCCCAAGGCCCAAATTGAATAATTAAAAAATTAATCTAAATATAAATTAGATAAAATACCTGATATTTTATGTTCGTCTATTTAAGCTTGTTAACTATTTATTGGGTTGTATAATAAAGTTCAGAAAATAAATAATTAAGATTTATTATTTACGGGTGTTCAAACCTAAGAGTAAATAATTTTATCTGACCCAATGAATAAGACCAATGGTAAAATAAAATTTTAAAAAATTAATTAAATAAAAAATAAAAAATAATACGGGATGGATTCCGTGTTGTTTTGCATAAAGGATAACAGAAAGTATAGGCTTTCTATTTTCATGCGGTTATTCTCTCTCTCGGTGAAGGATTGAATATGAAAAAGAAATCATGCAAATGGTTTCTGGCTTTTCATTTGGTAAAGAAACCCATTTCCGGTGACTAAAATGAATTCTGTGAAGCATTCAAAGAAACCCAGTGAAAGCATTCACAGAGGGCAAAAACATTGTAAATCCATATCTTCAAGCTTCCACCGGTAGTGTTACGGGCACCATTTCGGAAGATCAAAGGTTTCGCATGAATGAGACGCAGTCGACGTTTACAAGGATGTGATTAAATAGTTTCAAGCATCCTTGTACAAATATCTACATTAATGCGAAAAGAGCCATTCAATCACAGAAGTAAATATTTCGTCTTGTTAGCATGCTTTCGATTTAATGATTTTTGCCATTTTAAGCCTTCACCTAACTGATTTTACATTCATTGTATGAGTTCTTGGCTTGCATCTTTCACTTGCATTAGTTTTACATACCATAACTCCTTGAGGTTGGTGGATTGAAGTCCTATAGTTGCAAATTTCTTGAGCTACTTGAGTTGGGATTGATTGTTGATTGTTTAATCTTAGAGTCCTTACTTTTGTAGTCTTTTGTAGAGTTGCTTAGTAGATATCATATTATTCTACTTGGCGAATCTTTGGGTTTGTATAGCCATTTTTTTTAACCTCTTGTTGATCATCATCTACCCTTAAATCCCATCACATGCTAGCTTGTCTACTTGTTGAAATCCTATCTCTTAGGATATTTGTTTACTTTAACTCCTTATGGTGTTTGCCTAGTGTCTCTAAATTTTTCTTCTTAAACACTGTTAGTTTTGTGGCATCTTACTCTTGAAAATCATTACTAGAATTGAGCCATCTAGTATCACTTACTAAGTGTTTGATAAATTGCCTTTAAGACATCTTTTTTTCTTATCCCTCAAAATTTAGTTGACTTCATTAGTAGAACTAAATCTTTTGAAGTGGGAAAGAGTTGGGAAGAACTTGAGTGTGGAATTGAGAATTTGAAAAAGGCAAGAGAGTAAGCTCTTTTTAACAAAAGCCAAGAAAAGTACAAACACGAATGAAGAGTGACTACTAAAATTGAGTGTAAACACATGAAGGAGTGAAGTGAGAATTCTCTTGTGTTTTCTACCTACATTTTGGGGTATTTCTCTTAAAAGAACTTCACAATGGCTAGTTGGAATGGAAGTGGAAAGAGTGATACTTATAAGGAGTCTTGCTATAGTGAGAGAAGTTATGGGGAATATAATGAACATGAGTAGCAATATAAGGAGGATGATTATGAGAGCATAGGATATTTGGATGAACACGATGAAGGGCTAAGTACAAGTGGAAGGGAGTATGATAGTTATGAAGGAGACCTAGGGGAAAGTGATTAAGGATGTAAGAACTTGAATCTTATAGAAGATTGGAATAGGGGGAGTAAAAATAATGGAGAATCTTATTCGAGCGGGGAAGGATATTGTAGTTTTGAGGAACAAAATTAGGAATACGAAGAAGAAGAACATGGGAATGAGGAATATTAGAATGAGGAAGTTTATGTGGGAGTAGCACAAAAAATATCAAAGCATAAGGTGCAAAAGAACTTGAGGGAGCGTGAATGTAAAATGTGTGGGAGTTTTGAGCACACTTTCTCTGAGTGTCCAAAAGGAGTTAAACAAAGACGGAGGAATGTAGTGCATAAGATACTGGAAGAAGGGGTGCATGAGAGGAAAAGCTATAATTGTTACAATAGTAGGAGTGATGGTCATTATTACTACAAGTGCCTAAGTTTGCTACAACAACTAAGGGAGAAGGAAGAGTTGCAAGGAAAAATGGGAGAATCTTAAGCCTCTACAAGCATGGTGTAACAAAGGAGTATGAGATGATTGATTTGTGAGATTTGTTGTAGTAGAAGGCACAAAAAGGTTGATTGTCTACATAAATTGGAATATGAAAAACTTTATATGGAGCACGATTACAAAGGAGATAGACAAATTGGGAAGCAAAAAGCTAGACTTGAGACTAAAGTGGCCACGAAAAATGTTGTAGTTGTTGAGGAGTAAGAAGAAGCAAGAAAGTAAAGAGAAGAATGTGACCAAAAGAATAAAAAGATGAAACAAAATGTGGTGCAAGGAAACGAACAAAAGGTTGAGAAGGTTGAACAAAAGGTAATGATGAGAATAGATGAAGATCATGAGCTTCGTGATGATTGGGAGAATGATGTGGATCATTTGTGTTCAATTTATGGTGTGACTACGGAATTCACAAATATTCTCTTCTTTTTAGAGGATGAAACACATTCCTTAGAGGTATTGGAGGAGAATGAGCAAGAAGGAGTAGAGCATAATGGTGTTAAATTTGTTGAGAAGCAAATGAAACTAAGAGTTGAAGTAGAGAAGGGAGCTCTAAAAGAAAGGAAGAAAAATGAGAGTTGGCTAGAAGTGGTGCATGAACAAATGAGGAATGAAGCTAGTGGGAGAAAGCTATCTTGTCCAACCTTGCATGAAAACCCCAAGATTAGAAAGGAAAAGGGGATAGAGAAAAGCAAATCCTTGTTGGGATTACAAAGGTGTAGGGACATCAAATGCTACAAGTATCTAGGATATGAGCATTCTTTTCAAGAGTGTCCGAACAAGAAGATGGTATTCAAAAATGACCAAAGTAATATCTCATCCGGTGAGGAAGAATGTGGTGAGGTAATGGAGGGAAAATTTGAAGGGGAAGAAGGTAGAAAAAAGGGAATTATGATTGAACCCACTTGTTCATTGATTGGAGTGGCAATGGCAATTGAAAATGTTTGTGAAGGTATGGAAGAAGAAGAAAATTTGCAAAAAGAGAATATATTTTTTTCAAGGTGTCGAATCAAACAAAAACCATATAGTGTCCTCATTGACGGAGAGAGTTATAAAAATGTGATTAGTGCTACATTAGTGTAGGAGTTATGAATAGAAACCTTGAAACACCCTAGGCCCTACAAGTTACAATAGTTGAATAATTGTGAAGAAGTGAAAGTGAACAAACAAGCCAAGGTTGCTATTGATATGGGGAAGTATAAGGATGAAGTGGTCTGTGATGTATTTCCCATGTATGTAAGGTATATTTTGTTAGGAAGACCTTGATTGTTTGATAGAGATATTGTCCATAAAGGAAAGAGGAACACTTATTCTTTGAGGAAAGATGAAAAGAAGATCACTCTACTTCCCTTATACCCTAGTGAGGTTTTGAGAGATCAAAATATCTTGAGGGAAAAAGAAAAGGAAAGGAGAGAGGGAAATGAGAGGAAAAAGAAGATGAGTGAGAAAAGAAATGAGGAGAAAAAGGGAGTGAAGAGGGAAGGACAAAAGAAGAGGGAATAAGAGGTTGGGGTACAAGAAGAAAGAGAGATAAAAATTAAAGAAATGAAGGAGTACAGGAATAAGAGGATAGTGACCTCCCCAAGTTTGAAAGAAAAGGAAATGAAGGAAGATGGGGATGAGATGATAGTGACCACCTCAAGTTTAAGAGAAAAGAAAAAGAGGGACAAACAAGGAAACGAGAAAAGAAAAGAGAACGGAGATAAAATGAGAGGAAAAATATAGGTAGTGAAAAGAAGAATCAAAGAGGTTAATGAGGGATCAAAGCAGGGCATTTTACCTACACAACATTACTCTTGTTTGAAATCTTGTACATGTTTTGATTTGAGGACAAATCCTTTTTAAGAAGGGGGAAATGATAGGAATCGCCCCAAGCCTAAAGCTTAATCAAAAGAAGGGAGAAGGGCGACCAAGCCATAACTTATGGCTCCTTAGATAAAGAAGATCTCAAGAGGATTCAAGGAGGTTATCAAGCCAACAAAGTCAACAAACCAAGGACCAAGAGATATGTGAAGGAATGAACAAAGAAAGGGAGGCCAAATGGAGTACAAAAAATGTAACAATCCTTGTGGATGGTCAAGCAAACAAATGAACAATGATTAAAGGGTAAAAGGGCAAATGAAGGAATGCGACCCAAGTGAGCTTCAAATGAAAATAATCTTGGCTTCAAAACTATTTGGAAGATCAAGGGAATAACCAAGGCCATATTAGAGGTAAATAACAATATTTGGGGTGCAAAACATCAAAGAAACTAATGGGGGAACAATGTTGCATGAGAAAGGACCGAACAACGCTTGGATTTGTTAGTGTTACGCCCTAGAGGAAATCACTTGTACGTTGTATATGACACATTTTATTTAATAAAAGATGTTATTTATCTTACAATTTCTTTTGTTTACTTTTGTATAATATAACTGTTAGATAAAGTCCCCAGTACAACACTGTGTTAAGGAGATCATGATATGAGATTCCTATTACACTGTATAGTGTTAGTACTTAAATAGTCCCTAGTCATAGTATTAATGAGATAGGACATCATTAATGTGTTAAGACTAGCATGTGTTAGACTTCTTAATTCAATTAGGCGGTGTTGCTCAGATCCGTGAGTATTGAGATACTCAAAGTTAAGACGTGGATGCTTGTTAATAGAACAAGTACATTGGATGACCTAGCTATGAGATAATCACATGGATAACTATTTAGTTCCAGTAATATAATCTCAATATAGCAAACGTGCAAGTATCTTTAGACTTGAGATCTCCAATGTACTTTATTTGCTGAGCATTGTGCTTTGATTCCAATCTCTAGAGCCAAATCGATGGGGGCCTATGGGATGGATATTGGGTATATTGTGAGGTAAACGAAAGTAGTTGAGAGGGTCAATAAAGGATTCACTACTCCTAATAGTAGGGGCGAATATCTCACGGTCACTTGTAAGAATTACTACTTAAATAATCCTTAGTCAAGGCGACTGTGTATTGGAAACAGTTCCAATTGATTCACATCTAGAGTAGTGGGTTTCTGGTACAAATATTGTTATATTCGGGCCAAAATTAATATATTTTGGAGGGAGTTGATACTAATTCCGTACTTCAAACCGAATGAGATATTATATGGTGAAAGGAATTAATTGCACTGTAGTTTGTTATTAAAGGGTTCATGTCAAGCCACTTGACTTCCTGGACTCTTGAGTGGTTATGATGTGTTGCTAGATACCGCTCATGATTTGGGAATATGGGTTTATTAATTGATGAATTAATAAACCAATCTTGATTATAATTGATATGATTAATTCTAATTAATTATGGATTATTAATCTCAAAGACGTTTGAAGTAATTCATATTTGCTACCAATTGACTGAGAAACCTAATAGGTCATACACAATAGAAGATTATATACTCAAGATGTTATTTGATAATATAGTGGGCTTTAATTGCGAGAAAGAGAAGTTGTTATGGTTAAATTATAATTAGTTATAATTGATGGTCTAAATTGTGATTGTGAGAACTTGATATTTCTAATTATAATTAGAGAATTCTAATTGTTTTAGAATTCTCAATTTTTGGTAGGGTTTTTCGTGTGATATGAATATATGCACGAAACTAAAATTAGAAAGGGTGATTCATGAAAAAAAACAACTTCCAACCTTCTCTTCTCTCTCTCTCTCTCTCTCTCATTTTTCTTTAAAAACAAGAAGAACCCTAGCCGCCACTTTGGTTTATGCTAGCACATAAATATCTTGGTGCTTGAGTGTGATTCTTCGTGTGGATTTCTGTTAGAGATAATCACACACTGTGATTATAGTGGTTGGACATTCAATTCTCGTGGTGTTTGATCAAAAGGATTGGTAGATCGCGCCTTGGACTTGAAGAAGAAAATTTTTATTTTTCAGACGCTCAAAGAAAGGTAAAGCTGTTACCTTTATTCTCTTTATATCTTGTTTTCCACACATATGCGATTCCTAGGATGGTATCTCGTTCTTATTTTTTTGCTGCGCCATATATGATATGCGTGAGATACCCAACAGGAATGGCTGCCCAAAAGGTGGCTGGTGCCGGCCCTGAGCCCCAACCTGGCACCGGCCCTATGCTGTCAGATCACTGTTAAGAGATAGTTTTGAGCCGGTGCCAGCCTAAGTCGGTACAATCCCGAGTTTTTGCTATTTTTTTTTCAGCCTTTTTCATTTGTAATTTAATTTTCACAACTTTTATTATGTTTTTACTTATTTTAAAACATGTAATAGGGTCTCAATACTTGTATTAAGGTCCCCTAATTCTATGATTAGCTTACTAATTAGTTAGGTTATGTTGGGGGGACTATAAATACCCTATTATAGCTTTGTAAACATAATTTTGGAGATATTATACATTTTGAGAATTCAAGAACCCTTTTGAGAGTTTGGTGAGGGTGATCCTCTTGGGTGATTCTCATAAACATCAAGACTAATTTAGAGGACTTAGTCCCACTTTTGATCTTGTTTCTAAACCTTATGGGATAATTTCAACTTCTTCTCTATTCTTATGTGTTAGGTTGCCTAGTATGTTTGATAGAATTGAGTTAGGTGTCTTCAAATTCCTATTCTTAATGTTCTAATTTTTGATAAATTAGGGTGTTAGGGTATCTTTGAAGTAGGCTAGATCCACAGTATCACAAGACTGTTAATTTCCTTGCATTTTAGTATTCTTGTATATGGGTTTGGTAGTCTTCGGTTAGTGTTCTTGTGATAACACAACAAGTTTTTGGTCTTCTAGGAATACTCCAAACCCTAAAGTCCTCTTTAGTAATCTTCCAAGCTCAGAAAATTATTTGTCATATTTTTCTCTTTTTGTTGAGGGTAGTCTAACAAAAAATGAGAGAATAGAGACAAATAAGTATACTTGGTTATAACCAATTATCTCTACCCATTTTGCTCTATCTCAAAATACCAATATTGATTATCAAACTATATAATTATAGTTGGGTATAACTATTTCTATCTATATATCCTACTCCATCACAAATATGATTTTTAGTTTTCTATGGCTTATTATAATAAATTATAAATATTTATAATTTATCTTTATCTCATAATTATGAGTCACTGAAAGGACCTAACCGAACACAATTAGATTAAGATTTGATAAATTATTTTATTAATCCAAAATAATTTATTAGTTATGTTTCATTCAACTAAAAGAATGTAGCCACACTTTTATTGAAATTATTAGAGTCAACAATTACATCTTAAGATTTATCGACTGTTGATCAATGGTAATATTTTAAATGAGGTAAAATGACCAAAATGTCCCTCATTTAAATCATTAATTCTCATCTTCAATTTAACGGTAACATGTGACTACATCACGCATACCGATTAAATTTAATAGTTATTCAAATCTAATTGTCCCTTAAAAGAATTCAAGACGACATGATCTTTCTTATTAAAGGTGATAGATTCTATTTTGCAAAATAAATATTCTATATTTATTTTACTTTAATTCTCAAGATATCGAGATATTAATTATTAAATTAGTCTCACTATTGGATAACTCGATAACTTCAAGTTAGTAAATATAGATAATTATTCACATAGAATAAAGGTATCATGTATTAAAATTTTATAATTTTTAATTTGTATAATTCATTTCATAAATTAAATATCAACGGTCTAATCTATTCTATCAAAATATATTCTTAATTTTATTATTGAAATCAAAGATAAACTTCTATCAAATCAAGACAATCTCGTCAAAATAAATTGCCTGAATTTAAAATTAAATATTATAAAAACATTTGATTTTTTTCGAAACATATAACTAACAGTTAAGATATATCAAAATTTTATTTCCTTCTAACTATTAAAGTTATTCGAATCTTTTTCATAATTCGTGAATCATATTCTAATTCCAGTTACTTTTATTTAATTAACTTCATCAGGTGTTTGCCCATTAGACCTTTGGCTATGAACCTCATCCATGTCGCTATACATATGGGCCTAGTTGTCCTCCAATGGTCTCAGAATTCTTTATGCACCTCGTTCATGTTCCTACATTTCTTTTTTTTTTTTTTTAACTACATTTTTATAAATGTAAAAAAGGGAACGAGATTGTGGGCATATGATTCCAGTTAGCATTAGACTTAAGACTTTCAATTAGATAAAAAAATATTATACGAATTGAGTAACTTATATCATGAGGGATTCCCTCAATACGCGGCCGATATTTTGACAAGAGTACTGCTCTCTTTGTCATACATCCCCTCCATTTCCCTCATCCAGGATTTTTCAAGCGTCTAATGCTCTCGTTCATCAGCCTAGATTAATTTTTCTTTACCTAATCATTTCACACTTGAAAACTAGTCTATCCAGAGCCACTTATTCATTTAAACGAAAAAATCCGGTTTCATTAAACGTGTGAACTACTCCCCTAATAAGGCGATGGAATTAATCCAACAATTTAATCCGAATAGAAGATGTTCCTAACTCGGAAAATCTGTTATTTGTTGTCCACTTTCCAGAACCATAATTTTGTGCCAAAATTTAGCTGTTTCCTATCAGATTCCTTCGGCAGGAAAAATGGTTCACCTCAGAGACCTCAAATTCCACTCTTCTCAGAACTGCCTCGTCATATTAACTGCTGATTTTTCACATACTTCCAGCAACAAAAGCAGAATCACCTGAACTAACAAGTTTTGGAAGAAATAACACATTTATAGTAACAATAGTTGTCAAAGCCTACACCATGCTTAGGTAATTCTCAAGAAGGCATAATTTTTAGTATGCTTGATTGTTGGTTTCAGTCATGAATTATTAAACAGAGGAATTTGCATTCGTTAACATCTGAATAAGAAAACTTGCTCCATGAGCAGAAAGACTAATCATCTTCATTCTGCTCTCCAAACTGATTCAAGTCCTGAGCTGTGGGTGGCGTTATTGTTGCTGTTCTACGGGTACACAGGTGTCAAGAGGACCTCGTAAAATGATAAGAAGTGCTTGAGATATTTAAGCATAACTTCCCATAGGCTCAGGCAACCAGCCGAGGAATTTTACCCAGTGATTCCTGTATTTTATCGGCTGGGAATTCAAAATCAACCATAGCTCCCTGCAAATACTTCTCATAAGAAGGCAAATCAAAATGGCCATGTCCACACATTGCCATGAGAATTACTTTGGACTCCCCAGTCTCTCTACACCCAAGAGCTTCCCTTATTGTGGCAGCTATGGCATGAGCGGGTTCAGGTGCTGGTATCAACCCCTCAGACCTAGCAAATTGGATTGCACCTGCAGCAGTTCGTAGGAAAAATCTCTTTAATATTTTGTAAAAACATACCTACGAGTATTTTGCATCGAAACCTTCATTTATACTGCAGAAACATAGAGCTGGATGCATTATAGTGATGCTTCTACATGATGCCAAAATTGAAGGAGTTGAGGAAGAAAAGGTTACCCTGAAAACATTCAGTTTGGGGAATTGCAATGGCCTCCATGAAGCCCAATTCATAGACATGTGAGATTAACGGAGCCATTCCATGGTAACGCAAACCTCCTACAATAACAGTTCAATTTAAAAGAAGAAAGAAAGAAGCTAAAGGAAAATGGAAGCGCTGGTTCAAAAATAGGATTTCCATATCAACAAAATGTTACCAGAATGAATGGGGTCAGGTATGAAGTCATGCCCCAGTGTATGCATTTTCATCAGAGGAGTCAGGCCTGCTGTATCGCCGTAATCATAAGCATATACACCCCTTGTCAATGAAGGACATGCTGTAGGTTCAACAGCCTTAATATGAGGATTGATTTTCCCATTGAGTTTCTCCCTAATAAATGGAAAAGTGAGTCCAGCAAAGTTGGATCCACCTCCTGTACACCCTATGATCACATCTGGCGTCTCTCCTATAGCCTCCATCTGCTTGATACACTCCTCACCTATGACAGTTTGATGTAGTAGGACATGGTTGAGAACACTTCCCAGACAATACTTGGTAGTGGCATTTTGTGCAGCAACCTCCACAGCCTCTGAAATAGCTATTCCTAGACTTCCTGGGCTTGATGGATGCAATTGGAGAATTTTCTGACCAGCATCAGTAATACTAGAAGGTGACGGATGGACTTTTGCTCCCCAAGTCTGCATCATCAGTCTACGATATGGTTTTTGATCATAAGAAGCACGAACTTGCCATACCTATGTGGAATGCAAAATGTTATTTTTTAAATTCATTTCAAGAAATCCGTTTGCAGAAATTAACAGTGTCGTACAAGTTTATCCATATAGAATCAGGCAATCAAGACAAACGACTTTAATCAAACAACCTACACCAAGCTAACCACCATTTTTCCATCTTACCTCACAATTGAGACCAAATAAGCTGCAAGCAAATGCCAAAGCACTTCCCCATTGGCCTGCACCAGTTTCTGTAACTACATTTTTAACACCTTCCTGTGCGTTGTACCAGACCTGAGGGACAGAAGTGTTGGCCTTATGTGATCCAGCTGGGCTAACACCTTCATATTTGTAATAAATTCTTGCTGGTGTATCAAGTAATTTCTCCAACCTCTTGGCTCTGTACTTAATTAACACACATAAGATTTTCTTCGCATGTTAACTGGTGAAAAATTAACTGTGGACACAATAGAGCCAACCTGATTAGAGGAGTTGGACGCCAAAGTTTATAAACATCTAAAACCTCTTCTGGGATATCAATGAACTGCTCGTTGCTAGCCTCCTGCTTAATTAACTCCTCCGGAAACAGAGGAGATAAATCCACTGGTTTCACCGGTTCAAAAGTCTTCGGATGCAGAGGAGGAGGAGGTTTAACTGGAAGATCGGCAACTATATTATACCATTGATGAGGAATTTCGGTTGCCTTGGCATTAGTATTATCCGCTGCAGTAATTCCTACCCTGCGACCAGATGAAATTTTGAGATTGCTTGTCTTTATCTTTAATTTTGGACCTCCAAGCAACTGCTCTTCACCTAAATAGCAAGAGTAGATTTTGATGGTGTGTCGTGCAATAGATAGCCAAAATGGAGAGCAAGCAGAAACTCTATCTTAATTCCAAATAAATAAATAAATAAAATACCATATCCATCTCATGAACATAGCTACTGATTATGATTTCTTGTACCTTAGGATCAAGCCTATAGCATCAAACTACGACAATAGACCAATTTATGACGAGAACGTGGCCAACTATTTATCTGGAATACCGCTAAAATGGGTTTCTGTCACACTATAGCTGAACCTGGAATTTTTCTATTCCAAGAGCCTTGAAGAAACCGAAAAAACGTGGACCGAAGAAGCTTGGGGAGGGGGTGGAATAGTTAGAACAGAGAAATCTATGGCAGAGTGATCACTGCAGCATTCTAATCAACTTGCATATCCAGCAAGACGAAATCTTTTCACTGTTTTCAAATGATTAGATTCCTTTTCACTAAAGGGCATCCCAGAACTCAATGAAACAAAATTCCAAAAAGACATCGACATCATCAGTTAAATGCAAGCAATCAAGAAATGAGAAAGGCGAAAAGACAGGATCAAGAATCAAATTATTTAGTCATCTAAGAAGAAATCTAAGGCATTTCTTCGTGATAAGAACGGCGGCTACAACAATCTCATTGTGAACGCAACAGGCGAAAAATAAAATAGAAAGAAACTCAACTTAAAAATACCTCTGCCGGCGATTTTGGGGCATATACTTGTGGCAAGAAACAGAGACTGCGCCATTGTTCTGCAAGAAAGCTGAGCTGACTTGGGTCAACTTGGAGGCAAAAAACAACACAAAGGATCCCCAATTTATGAAAGCTGGAGCAGACTGATGGCAGCGAAAATGATATGCGTATTTAATACTACTAAAATCGATGGAACCAGGACTTTGGAGTCAGCCAAAGCGATTGGAAATTTGACCGTTCAAAAAGGAAGCTACGGCACAACTCGTTGCTACAGCCGGAGACGGAATCAAAGCAGCCCGGGTTTTTTTTTTTAAATTGCACACTTTATTTTGAAAAAATAAAAAATTTTGAAAAAATATTTAAAAAATTATAATATTATTCTTTTAAGTATAACATGGTCCAACAATCACTCCATAAATAATACGCCTGTTATAAAATTTTGACAGTGTTAAAATAAAATTTACACACAATAGATCTCTAATTATTATTTGTATAAGAATTTTTTCAAACTTATCTCTTTCTTTTCTCTCATAATTTTCTTTAATAATTCTCTCACAATTGGTATATCTTAAGCTTGGAGAACAGCTCTATTTATAGAGCTATTATTAGTGGAATTCATTACCTTCCACTAATATGCATTAGTGGTGTCTCTACTAACTCTTAATGGTGGATATTCATAAAATTAGTGGAGCTTCCACTAATTCACTAATAATTCACAACACTCTCCCTTGGATGTCAATTATATAAAGAATATATTTCGTTAAAACCTTACTAAAAAAAAAATTAGTGGAAAAAGAATATACTATTCTATATGTCTACTTATTATTCCCCCTGATGAAATGATTCCTTTAAATTTTTGAACCGACGCATACCGATTTTATATTTCAACTTCTCAAATATTGCAGCCGGTAAAGTTTTCGTGAAAATATCTGCAAGATTGTCACATAACCGAATTTGTAGCACATCAATTTTACCTTTTTTTTTTTAAATTCATGAATAAAGAAAAATTTTATTTTGTCCGATCTCCTTTAATATATCCTCCTCGTAGTTGAGCTATGCAAGCTGTATCATCTTCATAAAGAGGAGTTGGAATATCTCTTTTAGATGATAATCTATAACTTTCTTGGATATAATGAATCACTGATCTTAATCATACACATTCTCGACTTGCTTCATGAATGATTATAATTTCAGCATGATTGGAAGAAGTAGCTGCTATAAATTATTTTGTAGAATGACATGATATAATAGTATTTTCACATATAAATAGATAGCCCGTTTGAGAATGTGTTTTATGTAGATCAAATAAATAACCAGCATCTGTATAACCTACTAATGTTGAGTTAATTTTATTTGAATAAAATAATTCGAGATCAATTGTACCTTAGAGATATCGAAAGACTTGTTTAATTTCATTCCAATGTCGTCATGTTGGTGAAAAACTAAATCTTGTTAATAAATTAACAACAAATGCAATATCAAATTGTGTATTATTAGCAAGATACATCAATGCATCAATTGCATTGAGATATGGTACTTCAAGACTAAGGAGTTCTTTATTATCTTCTTGAGGTCAGCACATATAATGATCAGACGATCATTAGAATACTCAATGGATGTGTTTTGTCTATGTAAAATCTTTTTAGAACTTTTGCTGTATATATTGATTGATGAATAAATGTTCCATTTTTCAGATATTCAATTTGTAAATCAAGGCAAAATTTAGTTTTACCAAAATTCTTGATTTTGAATTTTCTTTTTAAATAATCAATTATTTTTTAGAGCTCTTTTGGAATTTCAATAAGATTAATATTATCAACATATATAACTAATATTACAAATTTAGAATAAGATTGCTTAATAAAAACACATGGACATACCTGGTCATTTTTAAATCTCGCTTTCAATAAATATTCACTAAGACGATTGAATCACATGCGCCCCGATTGTTTCAGACTATATAATGATTTCTGTAACTTGATGGAGTAATTTTTACGAGGATAATGTTTATATGCTTCGGACATGCGAAATCCTTTGGGGATTTTCATGTAAATATCATTTTCTAAATTTATATATAAGTAAGCAGTGACAACATTTAATAGTCGCATATCTATCTTTTCATGTATTGCCAAACTGATAAGATATTGGAGTAAAATAGCATCAACAACAAGAGAATAAGTTTCATCATAATAAATACCCGATCTTTGTGAAAAATCTTGAGTTACTAACCGTGCTTTATATTGTACGATTTTATTATTTTCATTGCGCTTTCGCACAAATATCCATTTGTAGCCAACAGGTTTTACACTTTCTGGTATTTGAACTACAGGTTCAAAAACTTCACATTTTGTTGGTACATTTAACTCCGATTGAATTACATCTTTCCATTGTAGTCAATCTTTTCTATGCCGAAATTCATCAATTGATATTGGTTTAGGATTATCATTATCCTGTGTAACATCAAAAGATATATTGTATACAAACATATTATCAATAATTGTTTCTACCCGATTCCAACTTCTACCAAAAGTGATATATGATAGAAATTTCAGTGTTACTTTCATCAACTTTTAGTTCTTTATTATCAGTTCTCTCTTGATCTTTATCATTCTTTTCTTCAATGTAATCATCTGGATTATTTAATCCTCTTTTCTTTCGAGGATTTTTATCTTTAGAATCAAAAGGTCGGTCACACTTTTGGAGTGCTTTTGACTCAGCAGCTATAGGTATAATTTTTTGTTCTGCTGAAGCTTCAATTTGAATAGGAGCATTTATAGCTAGAATATGCAATTTTGTAACTCTTTTGGAGTCAACAAAAGCGTTTGGCATTTGATTTGCAATGTTTTGCAAATGAATTATCTTTTGAACTTCAAATTCACATGTGCTTGTGCGCGAATCAAGATACTTTAATGATGTTGTTCAAGCAAGATCTTTCTTATGCTATTTATGTTTTCCCCCTAATTTAGGGAATAATGATTCATCAAAGTGATAATAAGCAAATCTTGCTATGAATACATCTCCTGTCAGGGGTTCAACATACCTGATAATAGAGGGAGAATCATATCCAACGTATATCCCCTTTATTCTTTAAGGATCCATCTTTATACGTTAGTTTGGTGTAATTGGAACATATACAGCACACCAAAAAATTTTTAAATGAGCAATATTTGGTTTTGAACCAAAAGTCAATTGCAAATGAGAGAATTTATGATAACTAGTTGGCCATATACGTACAAGTGCTACAGCATGTAAAATAGTATGTCCCCAGGTAGATGTTGGAAGATTTGTTTTCATTAATAATGGTCTAATAATTAATTATAATCTTTTAATAAAAGATTCAACAAGATCATTTTATGTATAAATATGAGCTACAGGATGTTCAACATTAATCCCAATTGACATGCAATATGCATAAAAAGCATGTGATGAAAATTCACCAACATTATCCAAACGAATATTTTTAATTTGATTGTCAGAAAATTGTGTTCGTAATTTAATTATTTGAGCAAGTAATCTCACAAACACTAGGTTGGCGTTTGCGAGTAGATAATAAATACACATGTGATCATCGGGATGATGTATCAATTAAGACCATAAATATCTGAACGGTCCACATGGTGGATGAATATGTCTTCGTGAATCTGTTCAAAAAATGTAAGACTTTCAACTCCTACTTTTATTAGTGATGGTCTAATAATTAATTTTCCTAGAAAATATGCAGCACGTGAGAATTTTTTTGATATCAATATCTTTTAATTTTTTAAGGGATGATTATGTGTATTCTCAATTATTCTTCCCATCATGGTAGATCCCGGATGACCTAATTGGTCATGCCAAATGCTAAAAGTAGTAGGATCAGTAAACTTTTGGTTTACTAGATGTGAAGTTCACTTGTACATATTTTTGTAAAACATAGGCTAGTAGAAAAAGACGGTAGTTTTTCTAATATAGATTTCTTACCTAAATTAATTTGAGTAATATAAAGATGTTCAATACCATTTTCCTCATTTGTTTCAACATGATACCCATTTTTGCTTATATCTTTAAAACTCAATAAATTTTTTCTAGATTTTGAGGAAAATAGTGCTTTATCAATATTAATTATTGTTCTTTCAGGTAACAATATATTAATTCTTCCGGAGCCTTCAATCACATTTGTACTACCATTTATAGTATAAATATTTATTTCTCTTATTTTGAGATAAAAAAAATATTTCTCATTTTTGAGTATGGTGTGTGTAGTTTCACTATCAATAATACATACATCATCATTAACAACAATCATCTGAACAAAAATATGTATATGCCAACATAAATATTATTAAAATATAATAAAAATTCAAAAATATCAGGGTGAGACATTAGTTCTTTTGGACACTGCCATCACCAATTAAATGGTCTATCCTACCGTCTGGGTATTCAAAAAAATTAGATACATCCATATGGCTAATATTGATATTAAGATCTTCAGAATCAATATCATCGTCATCAACATTATTCACTGGACGTTGAGAAAAATTTGCTTCAACATGTTTATTTTTTTTTTCAGTGAAATTTAATATAATTCCACTAAATGCTTGGCCGTACGACAATTACGTGACCAATGACCTTTCATGCCACATCTATAACACTTATCCTCATAATTTTCTTATATTTCTTTTTCTTTTCCCTTATTATATTTTCTTTTCTACTTCAGGTGGTCAGTATTTCTCACAACTTGATTATTACTGTGATAAGATAAATATCGATCGTGTCTATGACCATAACCTCGGCCACGACCACGACTACGATTATGATTATGGCTTTTGCTGGAGCCAACAACATTTACTTTTGGGAGTACTGTTGAGCCAACAACCTGGTTTCTTAATAATAATTCATTATTTTTCTCTACAATGAGGAGGACAGTAATTAAATCAGTAAATTTTGTATACCCTTTTTCTCGATATTGTTCCTGCAGGACAATATTTGAGGATGAAAGGTGGAGAATGTCTTCTCTAACATATCTTCATTAGTAACTTTTTCTTCGTATTATTTTAACTGAGATGTAATTTTATACATGGTGGAACTATATTCATTCATGATTTTAAAATCTTGCAATCTCAGGTACAACCATTCATACCGTGCAATTAGTAGTACAACCATCTTCAGGTGGTCAAATCTTCCGTTTAAATTTACCCACAGGACATATAGATTTTTTTCGGTAAGATATTCTATTTTCAAATTTTCGTCGAGATGACGACGAATAAAAATCAAAGCTTTGGCCTTTTGTTGTGCAGATGCACTATTTTTTTTCTTGAATAGTTTCACTAAGGCCTTTAGTATTTAGATGCATTTCTACATCGCGAACCCATGACATATAATTCTTTCCAGAAATATCAAGGGCTATAAATTCAAGTTTAGTAAGATTAGTTATAGGGAACAATAAATGAGTACCTTTAATCTTCTGGCAAAGACTTGTGCTTTTAGTTTTTTGGCTTTTGTAACGGCAGAGACTTGTGCTGATAACGTGTTATGAAATTTTGGCAGTGTTAGAATAAAATCTACACATTATCAATCTCTAATTATTATTTGCACAAGAATTTCTCCAAACTTCTCTTTTTTTTTTCTCACATTTTTCTCTAATAATTCTCTCACAATTGGTATATCTCACGCTTGGAAAAGAGCTCTATTTATAGAGCTCTTATTAGTAGAATTCATTATCTTCCACTAATATGCATTAGTGGTGTCTCCACTAACTCTTAATGGTAGACATTCATAAAATTAGTGGAGCTTCCACTAATTTATTAATAATTCACAATAACGCCTCATTTTAGGTGAGATATTATGCAATTATTTTTTGAGGTTTTAAGAATTGAAGAAAGGACCACTTAATGATTTATTGAGGACTTTGTTTAAGTATCTGTTCTTCGTTGCCAATGTGAAAGAGTATGTGGAATACACACATGCATTAGTTTGGCAAGAAAGTCAACAGTTATTTATTACTATTTGCGTTTCATAATATAAATCGTTTTAGACTTATACACAAGAATTAAGGATTCATAAATTTTAGACAATTTTAAAACTAAACTTCCAAAAACACACTAAATTAAGTCTTTGTCTACTTTAATAATTGTAAAGAGTTGTGTTATAATTATTGGAAAGATAGATATTGGAGGGAGAGATAGAGATGAAAAAAATAATAAATTTTTATAAAACTTTATAAAATAATTTATATTTTGAAAAAAAATTTTAAATCTAAAGCGACTTATATTGTGAAACAGAAGTATCATTTTTTTTTTTTTTGGACAGGAAGATTAGGACTATTGGGAAAGCAAGCTTTAAGAAAATATGTAGGCAGTGTAGAGTACACTCGTATAGCTATCAATTAGGCACTCTATTGTTGTGGATGGCCACAAAGGTACGATTTTTTATCAAATCGGATCAAAATCCCATCAACCCATTGCGAATAGGATGGGCCACATCGAGGGAGTACCTCGCGATTGGGAAGTGCGAGGTCAGATGAGACCTCGCACCTACCAATAGCGCTGAAAGGATATGCTGCTCGCTGCCCTTTTGGTGGCCGGGGTCTTCAGAACTCACTCTTGGTAGGCGTGAGGTCTTGGACCACCGAGATATGCCTCATGTGTCTTTCCACTTTGTATTGCCTTTTCAAGAAAAACTCTCTTTATTATTGGCTAGTAGCTTTTGTACTGTGAAAGATCAATTAGATGTTAATTCTCATGTTGATCCTCATTTCTTTCTTTCCCCATACTCATTTCTTTCACCGTTTTAGATCATTCCACCTTCCTCTCTTTTTACCATTTCTACCGGTCTCATTCAAGTACTAGATGGGATGTACCAAAAGATTTGTTTTATTAAATGGACTGTTCACAAGTTTGATATTTATTAAATATAATATTTATTTTGATGTATAAATTATTTATAATTACATGATATTTCTTTTATCTCAATTAAGTAATATGTATATATATATGTATATATATGTATATATATATATATATTAGTTTAGTTCTTTAAAAATACCTTTTATTAAGTAGAATAAATTATGAATTATAAAAAATCAAAAAGATTTAAGTTATCAAATATCTTGAAAATAATTATTCAACAAATGATTTAATTTATATTTAATTTTTTGTTTAATTTTTATTTAAAAAGATTTAAGTCCTTAAAATTTTAATCAACTATCGAAAATATATATTTTATTAATATAAAATATTTCAGTAAATATGAATTTAATTAATATTAAGAATGAATGTACTATGGATTTAATTAATATTATTAAATAATAGTTGAATATTTTATATTTTTTAATTTTAAAAAAATGACTTATTTAATGTTAAGTCATTTTTTTAAAGGGTAGATCCGTCACTTCAAGTGATTCTAAATAGTTATTATGAAATAGTAGAATATAACATAAAAAAATAAAATAAAAAAGGCAAGCGAATTTTGGAAAGTAAATTTTGCCAAGAAAATCTTTTTCATATGCCCTATGCAGCAGCCAATAATAGGACAGAAGAGAGTCTCTTTGACGTCCTTCGGAATTTCCCCTAACCTTTCGATAGATACAACTCTTATATAGAGAGAGAAAGAATCTTGAATCCCTCTTATCATATCATAGGGGGAGGAGTATGTAACATCCTACTACTTAGGTCCGACAGGGTCGGGGATGTCGCCCCGTCTGAAGGAATTTGAAAATTTACAGAGCATGTGCAGTGGACGAAAATGAAGAACAAGAACATAATATTAGAGTATGAGAGCATCATGGTGGGCTGAAAACATACCTGTTGGAGCTTTAAAACTTTGAAGAACGTTGAAGAATTGCTTGAAGCTAAAAAAACAGCTTTCTTCATTATCCGTGCGATGAACTTCCAGTGTAGCTTCCTTGAATTCTTCCTCCGGTGAAAATGAATGCAAAGCTTTCTGGTTCACAGAATATGACCCAGCCTAATTTTACGGTCGGTCAGCACACATTTGGGTGAGAAGAAATGAACTATCTCAGTTTTCTTTTCCTTCACCAACCATCCATTTCCCAGGCATGGTTTCTTTAGTTATAGCCAAAAATAGTGAAGAAAACCAAAAGCCAGGAAAACAAACAGGCACAAGAGAGAGAGAAAGCCAAGAGACATTTTTCACGGTTAACTCTTCTGGCTTGGCTTCATATGTAAAAACAAAAGCCAGAGAAGGAAACCAAAAGCCAAAAGACTTGGGAAATATTTTTTAATTATTTTTTCCTTTTCTTTTATTTTATTTTTCCACACAGAAAGCCAAGAGTCATGAAACTAAAAATAATTATTTTGATAAAAATAATATTCCCGGGATTTAATACACGAATATTATTTACACAATAAATTTCGACTTCAACCTAAACTCTTCTAAACTATGTCCGGAAAAATTCCATGGTCCAGGCTATTGGGCCAAATAATATTTATTATTTTTCTTCGACCTGAAAAATTCAAAATAATAAATATTAATTATTTTTTATGGGATTAAATAAATAACCTAATAAATAATTAATGAACCCAAAAATAATTAAACTTTAATTATTTATTTCTTGAGATTTAATTAAATAAATAACCCAATAAATAATTAAGTAATAATTATTTTCTTCTAATTTAAGTCTCGGTTAATTTTTCTCCATTTATTTTATTCCAGTCCAATAATAAATTAGACTTCCCAAATAAAATACAACTCTCTCAACTAAGATCATTTTCTCAATCCAAAAATTAATTAGGACTTACGGGCTATTCCGAGGACCAAAAAGACACATCGCCTTGGCTACTAAAATGACCAAAATACCCTTACTATATAAATAGATGTATTTTGTATTTTAAATATTTTCTAATATCACCATAAGGAAATATTAACCCCAAGGATAATGCTGCATTAGTAGATTCTTCGACCTACAAGTGAAAATGACTAAAATACCCTTCTACACATCGCCGTACATTTAGAGAGGAAGAAGTGTACTAACACCTCTCTAAAGACATCTACCATTTTTAGGCCTCTAGTCCAATGATCCACGACTTTCTGGAGTGTTTTCGCTTTCCAAGGGAGCGACCCTAAAGCAAACATCCAAGTCACGTTTCCCAGGGCCCTGGATATTTAGATCACCCGGACAACCACAAGGGGCGATATAGTGTAGAAACTGTCTTATGTAAGTCTATCTTAACTAACTAGTCACACATACTCAACATACAAGTATATTGGCCCTCCGATAGAACCTCAACTATAGTATATCAAAGCATATGCTTCTAGCTTCGCCAGACCACCAACTCATACTCAAGTCATAGAGTACTAGTCCACGCTGTAGCGGTAATAGTCTAGATTTCTACCATATAGTACTTTTTAGAAACCACTACTACAGGTCCTGTTTTACGTATTCGAAATACGCTTATGTCATGAAGTGAGTGGCCTACTCACTGGCTAAAGGTAAGCCATTCCCCTTTTCGAATTCATAACATAATAACCTTAACATGATGAGATTCCCATTCTCATCAGTCGGTTAAAAACAATTGTTTATGTGTTTAAATAACCCATGATCTATACCTTACTGTGAAAGACCTCCATTCACATGGATCATTTATTTAAACACAATGGGTTTATTCCAAACGAAATTGTACACAAATGAAGAAAATTATTTCACAAACGATTTTCAAAAATAAATTCTTTTATTAACATATTCGATATTTTCATAAGAAAACTAGTCTAAGAGGGCATATTCCCAACAATCTCCCACTTGCACTCTAAGACTAGGTAAGTCCTTAGGTGCCCACCCCAATGGCGTCTAAGTGTCTCTTAGAGACTCTCAGCCAAATGCTTGGTGAATGGATCTAGTAGATTGTTCTTAGAGGCAATCTGTACCACCACCATATCCCGTCTCTGGATGAAATCCCAGTCCAGGTGGTACTACCTCACTATATGCTTCCCCTCCTTGTGATTCCAAGGTCCCTTTGAGGTACTTGAGAATATGCTTTACAGCATGCCAACTAACCTCCCCAAGGTTTGACTGACATTTGCTAACTAAGCCTACGGCACAGTAGATATCTGGCCTAGTACACAGCATGGCGTACATGAGACTTCCCACAGCCGAAGCGTACGGAATCCTACTCATTCTGTTCTTTTCTTCTTGAGACTAAAGACAGTCCCTTGAAGAAAGAGACAACCCATATCTGCAAGGGTTAGAGCTCCCTTGCATGAGTTCATGCTATACTTGGCTAGCATCTTGTCAATGTATGCGACTTGGGATAATCCTAACATTCTTTGCTTCCTATTTCTAAGAAGTCTAATCCCGATAATATAGCTGGCTTCTCCCAAGTCCTTCATACTGAATTGACTAGATAGCCAAACCTCTGTAGATGACAATGATCCTACATCATTTCCAATTAGTAAACGTCATCTACATACAAGACAAGAAAAACCACATTAAACCCCTCAAGATTCTTGTACACGCATGGTTCATCCTCGTTTTGGATAAAATCATAAGACTTCACAGTCTTCATCAAAACGAATGTTCCATGCACCCAATGCTTGCTTAAATCTATAAATGGACTTCTTATGCCTGCAAACCATATGTTCTTGGCCTTCAGCAATAAAACCTTCCAGTTGGGACATATAGATATCTTCACTAAGATGGCCATTCAAAAAATGCCGTCTTAACATCCAATTGTCATATCTCGTAGTTATAGTAACATGCGATGGCAAGGAGGATACGGATGGATTTACGCATGGCTACCAGGGAAAAGGTTTTCTCATAATCGATCACTTCTTTCTGAGTATACACTTTTACCAAGCCTAGCTATGAAGGTTTCCCCATTCCCATCCAATCCCCTCTTCTTCTTGTACACCCACTTACATCCAATGGGTTTTATCCCTTCAGGTGAAGTTACAAGATCCCAACCCTGATTGAAGTATATAGACTCAATCTCGACTTTCATTGCTTTATGCCATAGATTTACATCGGCATCAACAATTGCTTCCTCGTATCTAGTGGGGTCTTGTTCCTGATGGTCAGAGACCAGCTCAAAAGCTTCTCTATTCCATCTATCTAGAACTCTAGACACTCTTCCACTGCGACAAGGCACCATGTGTACAGGCTCTTGAGGCTATGCCTCTTTTTGTTCCACAATCGAGTCAGAAGAAGTTGCTTACGAAGATAACTTCTCCTCAGGTTCCAACCTAGTTGAACCTTTTGTGGAAGTACTTTGATCATCCTTTAAGTATCTAGTATTGGTACAAACCTGTACCTTCTGCTCATTTGAATGATAAAAGTAACCACCATTTGTTCCTTTTGGACACCCAACAAAATAGCATAATTCTGATCTTGGTACCAACTTGTCTCCCTTGATCAGTACATAAGTTGGACAACCCCATATCCTAAGATTATTCAGACTTTGGCTTACGCCCAATCCATATCTCATAGGGAGTCCTAGGTACTGACATAGAAAGTACCAAGTTCAGAATGTATACCATTGTTTCCAGGGCATATCTCCAAAAAGATATTGGAAGAGTAGCATGAGACATCATGCTTCTGACCATTTCCATCAATATCCTGTTCCTTATCTAAGCTACTCTGTTCTGCTAGGGTGTCCCCGGCACAGAGAGCTGGGATACTATCCCATGATGCACCATGTAGTCCTTGAATTCACTTAGGAGGTACTCTCCACTACGATTCGATCGTAAGGTCTTGATTAATTTACCTGTCCGACGTTCCACTTCAGCCTTAAACTCCTTGAACTTGTCAAAAGAGTCAGACTCGTGTCTCATCAAGTAAGCGTAACCAAATCTTGTACAATCATCCGTGAAAGTAATGAAGGACTAAAAAACCTCCTCTAGCTGGTGTAGACATGGGACCACACACATCAGTGTGAATAAAACTCAGTACCTCATTGGCTCTATCCTCCTTAGGGATAAAAGACCTTTTGGTCATCTTTCCCATTAGGCTAGATTCACACTGAGGCTAATTTTCCAATTTCAATGTGCCTAAAAGCCCATCATGGATTAGCCTTTGAATCCTGGTTGAGTTGATGTGACCCAACCACAGATGCCAAAGATATGAGTCATTGATATTGGTCTTTCTCTTCTTAGTTAAAGGTTCAAATTGAGCGTTATTTGATTGATTGTTAATAGGGTTTAAATAGAACAGATTTTCATACATGTGCCCAGTACATAATATTTCTCCATTTCTACTGATAGAAATACCAGAATGGAAATATTCAGAATATCCTTGATTTATAAGTTTTGCAACTAAAATCAAATTCTGACAAAAACCAGGTACATATAAAACATTTATTAAAACCACTTTATTATTACAATCAAAATAAGATCCAGCTCTTCCACTGTAAGGGCCCAGACTTGTGCTCCATTTCTACATGTAATCCATGTTCACCCTTCTTGAGTCTTCTTATCTTTCTAAACCCCTGAAAGGAGTTACAGATATGATCAGTGGCTCATGAATCAACAATCTAAGTGGAAGTTGATCCAACCATTGATATAGACTCTAGATAGAGAATATTACATGTGGGGTTTTTCTTAGACTGAAGATCTGGACACTCATTTTTCCAGTGTCCCTTCTTCCCATATATGAAGCACTTGCCCTTTGCTTTATCTTTGGGCTGGGCTACTGCGTTTCCCTTCTTCCTTTTGAACTTTCTAAGCTTAGATCCAGTTCTTGAGGAAGAAGCCTTAGCAATCATGGCCATTGAATGTGGCTTCATGACCTTCTCTGCCATACGAAGTTCCTTCATCAACTCAGTCAAACTCATATTGTAATTTAGTTTGAACTGAGTAAAGGAATCCAGTAGAGATTCGAGAACCATGTCCACTTGGCTCTCGGGGTCACTGATAGCCCCTAAGATTTCCGCCTCCTCGAAAACAGCAATCATCTTAAGCATATGCTCCCTGACTGATGCTTCCTCAGCCATCTTAGAGTTTGTTATAGTTCAAAGAATCTCCTGCCTTGCGGGCCGGCTCTTATCCGCGAACATAGTGGCCAATGAATGACTAATTTCATACGCAGAAGCTATATGCTCGTATTTAGACTGGAGCACATTAGACATGGAGATTAGCATATACCAACGTGCCATTTCATTAGCCTTCTTCCATGCCTTCACAGCCTCTCGCTCTATTGTCGGTGGAACCATCCCGATTACAGGGTAGGTCTTTAAAAAGGACATACTTATACTCCACGGCTGTGAGTATTATGTCCAGGTTCCTCTTCCAGTCCACATAGTTTGGTCCTGTTAACTTATTCTCACAGAGAATAATGGCCAAAGGACTAAAAGAACCTCCCACCATTTCTGAAAAATCAAAAAATAAAAGAAAAGATTTAATTTGTGAAAATAAATTTGTGTACAAAAATTAATTTGGCTCATAGGAAAATTGACATAGCTTCTTTGGAAGATTAACAGTTCTCTAAGCTAAGTGTAATAACCACCACAAATTAATTTTCCTTCTAGGTAATGATCTAGAGGATAACTCCATCGTGGGATGGCCGTTTCCTCTCTATTTCCCATGGACATTCCTCGCACTATAACCTCCAACGTGGGCTGGCCGATTATAGTACGTATTCCGGGTCATTAATTATATCCTTCCATTAGATCTAGATCGTTGTGGTATCCCCATCCTATACGGGTTCACTCCCAAGGTGACGCGAAGGGACCTACGATCTCTAATGAGGACCGTGATGAAAGCCATGGGGCCGTTGGAACCCCTCTCCCACTTAATCTTTTAAAATAAAGTTTTCTGGAAAAATATCATTTTGAAACTTACATTAAGTTCTCCTTTAACTTAAAAATAAAATATCCAAGTCCATTAAAATCTCAATGCCAAGGATTATATCTTTTGAGAGAATTTATCCATGGACCAATTTTATTTAAGTTAAAACTTAACGATTTCGAAATTTTCCAATTAAAACTTTTCCGAGACTTTGCTCTCAATTTTACTTAACAAAACAATTTTTTCTTGTACAAAATAAAATAAAATGGCTTTCTATTTTAACTTATAAAAATATCTAAATCCAACATATTTTCTACGCTAAGGATTAAATCCTTTAAGAAAATATCCAATGATTAATTTTTATTCAAGTTAAAATAACCATTTAATTTTTTTTTGAAAAATGTTTTCCTTGTATAAATATTCCCAAAGACTTTGGTCTTTGAGAAACTGCGCACATAGGTACACAAAATAAATAGCACGCTAGAAAACAGTAAACGTTTTCATGCTTTTCTATTTTTAAACCTATGTGCCCAAATAATAGAATTAAACACATACATTAATTAATTAATGATCTTATTTAATCCTAAAATCCTTTACTAATATTTTTCATGCAAATATATTCCAAGAATATAAATTATTGCAAAAATATTAACTTCGCCTGGTATAGGACCCAAATTAAAAATTTGAAAGAAAAAAAAAAAATTTTTTTTTTACTGGCGGTCCACTGCACTGGATGCACCGGATCCACGTCCGCATGCACTGCGGTTCATCGAGACTCCGGTGCACCGCCCGCATGCTGCTTCAACCCGCGGTGCAGCCCAGGCCCGTGACCCGCGCCAATTTCTTCTCAGCCGTTGACTAGCGCTTTAACCCGCGTGTCACCCCGGTCGGATCACCGTTAACCCGAATAGAAATTGCAATTCAAATGCAAATTTCAAATTGAAATTTGGCTCAATTTCTCTGTTGCGGCTCGGCTTAAGCGGCTGGAATGAAGCAGCTCCTCTCACATGCACAGTGCACGGCTCGGCTCGGCTCCACGGCGACTTAGGAACAGTTCTCTTCTTCTCCAGAAACCTTTTTGCGTCCAGTTTCTGCGATTTCTTCTGCAAATCGCTTCTCTTGGCTTCTATGGACCATTTTCATTACAAAAACTCATCCAAACCAAAACAACAACCGCCTATACCCATTTAAATTGGGTTTACACGATCTAAACTCAAAATCAAAATTTCACAGTAAACTCTGTGAAAAATTACAGAGGCCATGTCCCATACCATTTCAAGCGAATGATCACATATTTATGCTCCAAACAATGTTCTTCTCCATTTTTATTAACTAACATGCTCCCTAAGTCAATCAAATTCATGCTCTGATACCACTTGAAGGAATTTGAAAATTTACAGAGGATGTGCAGTGGACGAAAATGGAGAACAAGAACATAATATCAGAGTATGAGAGCATCATGGTGGGCTGAAAATATACCTGTTGGAGCTTTAAAACTTTGAAGAACGTTGAAGAATTGCTTGAAGCTCAAAAAACAGCTTTCTTCATCATCCGTGCGATGAACTTCCAGTGCAACTTCCTTGAATTCTTCCTCCGGTGAAAATGAATGCAAAGCTTTCTGGTTCACAGAATATGACCTAGCCTAATTTTCCGGTCAGTGAGCACACATTTGGGTGAGAAGAAATGAACTATCTCAGTTTTCTTTTCCTTCACCAACCATCCATTTCCCAGGCATGGTTTCTTTAGTTATAGCCAAAAATGGTGAAGAAAACCAAAAGCCAGGAAAACAAACAGGCACAAGAGAGAGAGAAAGCCAAGAGACATTTTTCACGGTTAACTCTTCTGGCTTGGCTTCATATGTAAAAACAAAAGCCAGAGAAGGAAACCAAAAGCCAAAAGACTCGGGAAATATTTTTTAATTATTTTTTCCTTTTCTTTTATTTTATTTTTTCACACAGAAAGCCATGAGTCATGAAACCAAAAATAATTATTTTGATAAAAATAATATTCCCGGGATTTAATACCCGAATATTATTTACACAATAAATTTCGACTTCAACCTAAACTCTTCTAAACTATGTCCGAAAAAATTCCATGGTCCAAGCTATTGGGCCAAAATAATATTTATTATTTTTCTTCGACCTGAAAAATCTAAAATAATAAACATTAATTATTTTCCTTGGGATTAAATAAATAACCCAATAAATAATTAATGAACCCAAAAATAATTAAACTTTAATTATTTATTTCTTGGGATTTAATTAAATAAATAACCCAATAAATAATTAAGTAATAATTATTTTCTTCTAGTTTAAGTCTCGGTTAATTTTTCTCCATTTATTTTATTCCAATCCAATAATAAATTAGACTTCCCGAATAAAATACAACTCTCTCAACTGAGATCATTTTCTCAACCCAAAAATTAATTAGGACTTACGGGCTATTCCGAGGACCAAAAAGACACATCGCCTTGGCTACTAAAATGACCAAAATACCCCTACTATATAAATAGATGTATTTTGTACTTTAAATATTTTCTAATATCACCATAAGGAAATATTGACCCCAAGGATAATACTGCATTAGCAAAGTCTTCGACCTACAAGTGAAAATGACTAAAATACCCATCTACACATCGCCGTACATTTAGAGAGGAAGAAGTGTACTAACACCTCTCTAAAGACATCTACCATCCTTAGGCCTCTAGTCCAATGATTCACGACTTTCTGGAGTGTTTCCGCTTTCCAAGGGAGCGACTCTAAAGCAAACATCCAAGTCACGTTTCCCAGGGCCCTAGATATTTAGATCATCCGGACAACCACAATGGGCGATATAGTGTAGAAACTATCTTATGCAAGTCTGTCTTAACTAACTAGTCACACATACCCAACATACAAGTATATTGGCCCTCCGATAGAACCTCAACTATAGTATATCAAAGCATATGCTTCTAGCTTCGTCAGACCGCCAACTCATACTCAAGTCATAGAGTAATAGTCTACGCTGTATCGGTAATAGTCTAGATTTCTACCATATAGTTTTTTTAGAAACCACTACTACAGGTCCTGTTCTACATATTCGAAATACGCTTATGTCATGAAGTGAGTGGCCTACTCACTGGCTAAAGGTAAGCCATTTCCCTTTTGGAATTCATAACATAATAACCTAAACATGATGAGATTTCCATTCTCATCAATCGGTTAAGAACAACTGTTTATGTGTTTAAATAACCCATGATCTATACCTTACTGTGAAAGACCTCCATTCACATGGATCACTTATTCAAACACAATGGGTCTATTCCAAATGAAATTGTACACAAATGAAGAAAATTATTTCACAAACGATTTCCAAAAATAAATTCTTTTATTAACATATTCGATATTTTCATAAGAAAACTAGTCTAAGAGGGCATATTCCTAACACCGTCTATAAGACAAGAGGTCTTTATAACTAGGTCACATAAAGGAAAATCAATCGGTTAAGAACAACTGTTTATGTGTTTAAATAACCCATGATCCATACCTTACTGTGAAAGACCTCCATTCGCATTGATCACTTATTCAAACACAATGGGTCTATTCCAAATGAAATTGTACACAAATGAAGAAAATTATTTCACAAACGATTTCTGAAAATAAATTCTTTTATTAACATATTCGATATTTTCATCAGAAAACTAGTCTAAGATGGCATATTCCCAACACCGTCCATAAGACAAGAGGTCTTTATAACTAGGTCACATAAAGGAAAATAAAAGTAATACTTTAATATTGAACTTATTACAACCTAAAAATACATGAACAAATCCAAAATAAATTGTTTGCTACCATCTATCAACACAACACGTAAGAAAAATAACATAAAGCCTTCAAAGCATAGGCAACAAATCTAGCTATTCACCTCCACAACAGGATCGACCTGAAAACATGGCATAAAAGGTGATGAGATAAAAATCTCAGTAAGCCCGTGTGTACTTTGAGTGTTTCGGGTAAAACAGTTCGTGTATGTAAGATGTAAAAATTTCAGAAGAGAAAGCGTTGGCAAGCATTAAATAAATGTTAAAAATAAAGAGTAGCATTTTGCTTTTCAAACCATACATGTGCGCAATAAATACAATCATCTAAAGAGTTGGTCATGGGTTACTACACGTTGGGCCCCCATGACCATATAACGGTTAGAATGCCACACTTTGTGCAGACTGACAAAAGGGTAGGTGTACGGCCTACCGGGTGAGATACTCCTCCATCTCTACACTCAAACTTACCGGTTGTCCACTCTGGAAACACACAGTCCACATGAATGAAACTTACTAGCTCAGACCGGCATGACCTACCGGACTGGCATCCTATCCAGGAAGGACTCACCCCTCAGAGGTGGCCACCTACTAAGAGACTTACCCTAACCCTTCAAAGACTAGTCCTAGTAGTCTACTCTTATTGAGTACTCAACATTGATTGTCCCACTTGGGAGAAAATTGATCATACATTAATTTATTTGGAAATAGCAATTAATGGTTTCTAAAATTATTGTCAAGTTGGGTTTTAGAAAGAGTTTAGCATTTTTGTGTAAATCTGCTTGTTTGATTTTTCAAATGATTTGCTTGACTGAAATAAAAAGAAAAACAATCCTTAATTGCCTTTACAAAATGAGTGTCCATACACATCGCATTTGGCTTGCCACAATAATTTTTGGTCTTCAAATAAGTTCATGCAGGAGTTTACCTGATCCTTTGCTTACTCGAATTTAAAAAATCTTCCAAGGTTGACCTAACCCCGCCTGGGGTAAACACAAGATATAAGGTTATACTCGAGCTATACTTGCCTTACACAAATAATTCCTAGTTCAGCCAATTACAATCATGACCTTAATGTCCTAAACTTTAAGGCTAGCTTATAAAAAATTTTATAAAATAAGTCCAGCTTGATAAGTTAAAATAACTAGGGGTTGTAAAGTAATTACTATAAGTTATAGGTTCAAATAATAAATCTTGAGTACTATTATTAATAAATAAACTAGGGTTTAATTATTGAAGAACCCTAAGTCCTAGATGATATTAATAAATGGTAATTTTAAATAGTATTATTAAAATAAATAATAAATTATTACTAATCTCTTAATTAAAAATCAATAGATAGCAAATAGTTAATAATAAATAAAATTAATAATAAATAAATTTTATTAAATTTTGATTAATAGATAGCACATAAATTTTAATATAAATAATATTTACGAATATATGGTCTACAAGGCCATTAATATTTTACTTATTATTATTATTATTATTTATATAAAAAGTTTTATTTATTATTATACATATATATAATTTTTAATAAAAGATACCATTTATTTGGCTAATAAAATATCACTATTTCATTTAATATTCTATTTCTAAAACTTCCTAGGAATTTCGAAATCCTTAGAGAAAAATATAGCATTTAGAGGAAAAATATAGTAATAATTTTAATTAAGGTAATAAATTTTGTTAATTAAAATTACCTAGGATCAACAAGATCATGATCATAATTTTCCTATTGCTAATAAGAATCATGAACACGTTCTCCAACATCAAACGACAAAAACTAATCCATTGATGAACATAGGTTTAAATCCATACATACTATCACATAGCCAAATCTCTACTAAGCATAATTATAATCATGGCTTCAAAGGAGATAAGAACATAAAAATCCTATTCATCAAAGGTGTCATAACATCTAGCATGCTTAAACATTCATAATTTTTTAAAACATGATGAACATACATCGATTCTCAAGGAATTCCATATAGCTTTATCATGATTATCCATTCTCATGTTCTAATCTCAACCCCCTTCATTCATATGCATATACTTAATCCCCCATTCATATTCTATTCTCCCTATTAATATCTAAGAGACATGAATTCAAAATTAAAAGGAAGGTTTAAGGAGAAATACTTGATTGATGTTTGCTTCGATGAAGATTCAAGAAGGTCCACGCAATTGAGGGTCTTGTATTGTACATGAGAAGAGGAAAAACAGCCATGGTTGTTACCACCATTTCGGTAACAAAAATTCAAACTTAACTAAGATAATCATGATAAAAACTTAAATGATGGGATTTGAACTCATGACCTTAGAGATTAATTCACAAAGCTCTAACCACTCAACCATAACAACTCTTGTTCTTATTTTCTCACCCAAATATTCTTCTTATTTAATCCTCAAACTATCTTTCTATTTTGACCTCAGGTAAAATTATCATTTTACCCTTCCTACTCAATAAGCATAACTAAGCCTTTTAACCTATAAATCATAATTCTAAAGTACATAAAATCATTCAAAAATATATATATTCATGCAAAATGATATGATATGCATCCCGACCCCCTTACTATAAGGTTAGCTTTAGGTGGGGTTTCACAGAGTAGGGATGGCAATGGGGCCGAGGTGGGGACTAGAAATCCCAACCCCGCCCCCGCATATGCTCCTATTTCCCCATCCTTGGCCCATCCCCGCTACGGGGAAAGGCGGGAATCCCTACCCCCGGCCCGCTTGGGACAAAACAATCCCCAGTCCCGGCCCGCTTCAGCGGGGAAGCAGGGGCTCGTTTGGGCCTGAAAGTATTTATAATGATTTAAAAAAAAAAATTGCCTACAATATATTTTTATTCAAAACTTTTTAATCATATAGAAAAATTTTGTGGTGGTTTCCAATAATTCACGTATTTATCATATCACTTGATTAGTAAGAGTAAAATTGATAATTGATAATTTTTTTTCTCTTTTATTTTATTTTATATACATATATAATCTACCTTTATATACACATATAATCATATATAATATATATCATCTACTTATAATTTATATAGTGTATATATATATTGGTATGCATATATAATACACACACACACACATACATATAGAGGTAAATTATATATGTGTTGTATATGTATACATACTATATATATATATATTTATATTTATATAATCTACTTATAGAGATGGATTATATACACATATACACATACATGTAGAGGTAAATTATATATGTGTTGTATATATATATATATATATATATATATATATATACACTATATATATAATATAATATATATATAAAGCAGGCTGGGCTAGGGGTAGGGATCATGCAATCCCCGTCCCTAACCCACCCCTGGTTGGCAGGCCGAGGAATGAAGCCTGCCCCCAGCTCGTCCCCACTTAAATCGGGGAATCCCCGACCCAATCAGGCCAGGTCGAGTCCCCGATTTAAGTGGAAAAATTGCCATTCCTAGGGAGGAGGCAGAAGTATAGAGGAGTAAGGAGTTCTATGCAAGGAGAGAGATAAAGAGACATAACAAACAAAGGTAACATAGTACAGATAGGAACAGTATCATGTGCAGGTAAATATGAATTTAATTAAATAATTTATTTTTTAAAAAATTAAAAACGTAAAATAATTATGAAATATTCAATTACTATTATTTAATAATATTAATTAAATCCATATTACATTCATTCTTAATATTAATTTAATTCATATTTACAGAAATATTTTATATTTATTAAATACATATTTTTGATAGTTGATTAAAATTTTAAGGACTTAAATATTTTTAAATAAAAACTAAACAAAAAATTATATATAAATTAAATTATTTTTTAAATAATTATTTTCAAGATATTTGATAACTTAAATCTTTTTTTATAATCCATAATTTATTCTACTTAATAAAAGGTATTTTTAACGAAGTAAACTAATACACACACACACGCAAACATACATACACACATACATACATATATATATATATATATATATATATATTACTTAATCGAGATAAAAGAAATATCATGTAATTATAAATAATTTATACATCAAAATAAATATTATATTTAATAAATATCAAACTCATGACCAGTCCATTTAATAAAACAAATCATTTGGTACATCCCATCTAGTACTTGAATGAGACCGGTAGAAATGGTAAAAAGAGAGGAATGTGGGGTAATGTAAAATGGTGAAAGAAATGAGCATGGGGAACAGAAATAAATGAGGATCAACATGAGAATTAACATCTAATTGGTCTTTCACAGTACAAAAGCTACTAGCCAATAATAAAGAGAGTTTTTCTTGAAAAGGCAGTTCAAAATGGAAAGACGCAGGAGGCATATCTCACACCCACATCCAAGTCCCTGAGTTCTGAAGACCTCGACCACAAAAAGGGCAGCGGGTAGCACATCCTTTCCACACTATTTGCAGGCGTGAGGTCTCATCTAACCTCAAGCTTGCCAATCGCAAGGTACCTCTCGACGTGGGTCCCTCACCATCTCATCCAGTTCACGGTGGGTTGATGGGTTTTTAACCCGATTTGGTCAAAAACCTATAAATAGGCGTTAACACATAATATTAATGTGTTGAAGACTGTTTTTGTTGAAATAATGATAACTTTTGACGTGACATGCTAACAGTAACATAGTAATAATTGTTAGCAAAACAGCTAAAGTAATACAGAATAATTATTTAATTTAGCAAAACAACCATTCAAAAACGAAGTAAAACCAGAATAAGGAGTAGAAAAAGATGACAATCTGAGGCTTGTGTTCAACACAATATCCTTAAAATAAATTCGGCCCCTTTTATAAGTGTGCTCGAGGTTGAAACGATCGTCTGTTTCCCAGGATACAACGGATACAATGAAGCAGCTAGCACATAACTTTTCACCTGATGAACTAGATCAAACTAGAACACTATATAAAATATACAAGTGTAGAGATAAAAAGAGAGAGAGCTTTTCTGGGTTTTTTCTTTTTCCACACAAAAACCAGAATAGGAGACACCTATCTGTAGACTAGGTAAGGGTGGGATCATGAATATGTCATAGATTATAGATATAGAAGGTTACTCATTATAACTTTCACTACCTCCACTATCTCCATAACCTGTTGGTAACCACTTCCCCACTACCTCAATAACTCTAGAGATTATGGGAGATCATGGTTAGTAACTCTAGAGATCATAGGTTGTAGGTTTTGATATACTTTCCATTTTCTCATCATTTATGGGTGCCTTATTATTGAAATAATTTTCCATTCACGCATTATATGCCAATTTCCAACAATCCCCCACATGAATGAAAATTTGTTTTGATTTTGACTCGACATAGTGTTCCACGACTGAAACCTACATAGGATAGGTAGGTGTTACCCCTTGAACCTCCCTTGTCAGATATATGCTCTTTACTAGCTGTCCAGTAGATACGATGTCCTTGAACTGTCCTGCTTTTTTGTGTAAATGAAACACATACTTCACACAGGAATCATTTTTTTAGTTTGATCTGCTCTCATGATTATGTCCATTTTGCCCATGATCATCAACCTGGTTCTGCAAGAGTTTCTAGAGAATTAAGCCCTACACAAATTCTCCTTTTAAGTCTCAAGTAAATTAATTACTTACTTAAGAATCATTAAAGCAACCCAATGCTATCCTTATCCCTTCAATGTCACTGTTTTCTTGTGGGAATAGGTTGAGGTTATCCCTCACAGTGACCACATTAAATCTTATGGCTAGGTTGTCCCATTGAATCTAGATCTTGGGATCTCCAGTCAACTAGGTTAGGTTTCCTTCATAAAACTTATTTTCTAATGGGCTTTAATCCCATTCCATTTGTTTTCTTTTCAACTAACTCTCTATTCAACCCTTTGGTTAATAAATCTGCAATGTTATCTTTTAACTTTACATAGACAATAGAGATAACTCCCGTTGGGAGTAGTTGTCTAATGGTATTGTGTCTTCGACGTATGTGTCTAAACATATCATTATACATGTTACTCTATACTTTCCCAATAGCTGATTGACTATCACAATAAATATAAATTTGTGGCACAAGTTTTTCCCATTTTGAAATGTCCTCTAAAAAATATTGCAACCATTCAACTTCTTCACTACATTTATCCAAAGCTATAAATTCGGATTCCATTGTGGATCTAGCAACAACAGTTTGTTTCGAGGATTTCCCAGACACAGCTGCACCAGCTAGTGTATACACATATCCACTAGTGGAATTTGAAACTTTTGTATTAGATATCCAATTTGCATCAGTAAATCCTTCAAGAACAGTCGGATATCTTGTATAATGAAGTCCAAAATTTTAAGTATATTGTAGGTATCTAAGTACTTGTTACTGCTTTCCAATGGTCTGCACTCGGATTACTTGTGTGTCTACTGAGTTTACTAATCGTATATGCAATATCTGGTCTTGTACAACTCATTAAATACTTCTAATAACTCTAGAATATTCCACTT
Organism: Voacanga thouarsii; assembly: GCA_026120185.1. Lineage (NCBI taxonomy): Eukaryota > Viridiplantae > Streptophyta > Magnoliopsida > Gentianales > Apocynaceae > Voacanga > Voacanga thouarsii. The sequence continues at coordinate 1,455,360 of JANUWF010001750.1, forward strand.
AAGTAATACTCTCTCCTCTATTCTTGGATAAATGAAGACTATTATCCAATGGTGTTCTAGCATAGCTAGTATCATTCTTATTAAACTTTTCAAGAATTTTATCCACATAATAAGACTGACTTAGAATAAAACCCTCTGATGATCTTATGATTTTAATTTCTAAAATCACATTTGCAAGTCCTATGTCAAAATTTGAATTTAACATGTTTTTGGTTGATTGAACTATTTGGTCATCACTACTAATAAAAAACCTGTCATCTACATAAAGACATAAAATGACATAGCCATTTTCGGTCTCTTTTGTATAAACACACTTGTCACATTCATTGATTTTAAATCCATTAGTAGTCATTGCATTATCAAATTTCTCATGTTTCTTCGGTGCTTGTTTCAAGCCGTACAATGATTTTACCAACTTACAGACTTTCTTTTCTTTTCCAAGGACTTTGAAACCCTCAGGTTATTTCATATAAATTTCCTCATCAAGATCCCCATTTAAGAAAGATGTTTTTACATCCATTTGATGTATCTCTAAATTTCTTAAAGCTGCAATAGCAAGAAACATTCTAATAGAAGTTATTCTCGTCATAGGAGAATAAGTATCAAAGTAATCTAAACCTTCTTGTTGTTTGTAACCTTTGATTACAAGTCTAACTTTATATTTGTCAATGGACCCATTGGGCTTCATTTTCCTTTTAAAAATCTATTTAGACCCTAAAGGTTTACATCCAGGCGGAAGATCTACTAATTCCCAAGTGTGATTCTGTAGAATAGAATCCACTTTATTTCTTATGGCTTCTTTCCATAAAGGACCTTCAAAGGAATTCACTGCCTCTGAATACGTTTGTGGCTCTTTTTCTAACAAATAAGTGAGAAAATCATCTCCAAATGATTTTCCTACCTCATTCTTTTGGTATGCCCAAGCTCAATTTCCTTGGATGAATCATTATTTCCATTATCATGCTCCTCTTGATTCATAGTATCAAACGTTCGCTTAGACAAACTTTCTCCACTATTAGATTTACAAGGAAATATAATTTCAAAAAATGATGCATTCCTTGATTCCATTATCGTGTTCTTGTGTATTTCTGAAATTTCAGAAGCATGCACAAGAAACTGATAAGCATTACTATTATGTGTATAGCCAATAAAGATATAGTCCATAGTTTTAGGATTATCTTTGTTCTCTTTGGTGTTGGAACAACTACTTTTGCAAGACACCCCCACACTCGCAAGTGTTTGTAAGATAGCTGTCTTCCTTTCCATAACTCATAAGGAGCTACATCTTTCTTTTTTCGGGGTATCCTATTCAATAAGTAGTTACTATACAAAATTGCTTCACCCTACATATTTTGAGGTAATCCTGAACTTATTAGCATCGCATTTATCATTTCTTTTAAAGTGAAATTTTTACATTCAGTAACACCATTTGATTGAGGAGAATAAGGTAGAGTTACTTCATGTATAATTCTATGTTGTGCATAGAATTCTCCAATTGGTGTTTCATATTCGCCACCCCTATCACTTCTCAACCTTTTAACTCTCTTGTTAAGTTGATTTTCAACTTCATTCTTGTAGAGAATAAACTTCTCTAAGGCTTCATCTTTGCTTTTAAGAAAATACACATAACAGTATTTTGTATTGTCATCAATAAAGGTAATAAAATATTTATTACCACCTTTTGTTTGAACTAATTTTAAGTCCAAACATCACTATGAATCCATTCAAGAGATTTGGTGTTTTTTTCAATTGATTGAAATGAAGACTTAGTTAACTTTGCCTCAACACAAATTTCACATTTTCTTTTTGAATCAATTTGGAATGAAGGAGTATGATCCAAGTTAATTAATCTACGCATTGTATCATAATTAACATGTCCTAGTCTACCATGCCAAACATTAGAAGACTCAAGCAAATAAGCAAAATGCTCTTTATTGATAATATTCATTACATTCAATTTGAACAACACATTAGTTGCATAACCTTTTCCCACATACATTCCAGACTTAGGTAAAATAACTTTGTCAGATTTGAACACTATGCGAAATCCATGTTTGTCCAACAGTGACCAGGACACTAAGTTCTTGCAAACTTCTGGCATGTATAACACATCATTTAGAGTTAAGGTCTTGCTAGAAGTCATATTCAATAACAACTTTACTTATCCTTCTATAGGAGTAGAGGCAAAATTCCCTATAAATACTTTTTCTCCTTTAGAAAGTTCAAACGTAGTGAACAACTCTTTATTAGTGCAAACATGCCTAGTGGCACCACTATCAATCCACCACTTTTTTAGATTTGACCCAATAAAGTTCACTTCAGAAACAACAGCAACAAGATTCATTTTTGAAACATCTTTGGAGATATCATCAATCATATTTGTCTCATGATTTTTCTTCTTCTTTGGGAGTCTACAATCAGCAGACTTGTGACCCATGTTGCCACAATTAAGCATTTTCCTTGAAACTTATATTTCGTGATTCCTTCTTTCACGCCAATTGTAGATTTGACATTCTTTCTTTTTGAGCTTTACCCTTGCTTATGCTCCACAATATTTGCCTTAGTAGCAATAGGAACGGACGGCTTACGCTCTTTATCTTTACTTTCTTCTTCAATACGAAGTCTAATAATGAGCTCCTCTAAGTTCATCTTCTTTCGCTTATGCTTAAGGTAATTCTTGAAATCCTTCCATCTAGGAGGTAGCTTCTCAATAATAGCAGCCACTTTGAAGGTTTCACTAAGAACCATGCCTTCAACATGAATCTCATGTAAAATAACTTGAATTTCTTGCACTTGGCTAATAATAGTCATAGAATCCACCATTATATAATCAAGGAATTTGCCTACAATAAATTTCTTTGCGCCAGCATCTTCCGTCTTATATTTACAGTCCAGGGATTCCTATAGTGCCTTTGAAGTTTTTTGTGCACTATAAACACTGTACAAATAGTCATTCAAGCCATTCATGACATAATTTTGGCATAGATAATTAGAGTGCTTCCAAGCATCAACCGCATTGATGGTTTGAACATCTATATCTTCTTCAGGCAACTTTGGAGCATCCTCCTTAAAAAATCTCGCAAGATTTAAGGTAGTCAAATAGAATAATATTTTTTGTTGCCATCTCTTGAAGTTCGTACCATTGAACTTTTCGGGTTTCTCACTATGGTTAGAGGACACCCTATGATGTTTGACCTTTGAAGGCAATTGCAAAGAAATAGCAGTCATAGAATCCAAACCATCGGAACCAACACCGGTAGGCACATTCAAATCATTAGTTGCCATATTGAACATGTATGATTCTATTTTAAGATTGTTAGCAAACCAGCTATAAGTAATATAGAATAATTATTCAATATAGAAAATAACTATTCAAAAGTGGAGTAAAACCAGAATAAGGAGTAGAAGAAGATGACAACCTGAGGCTTGTGTTCATGATGTGTATAGATTTAGGTATAAAAAATCATATAAAGATAAGCACATTCCCAATCAAGTTTAAATTAAAACGTTAATCCCAAATTACACATATGAGCAAGCGTACTCACCATTAACATAGCATAGGGTTCAAACGGGTGTCGATCCTCTAGGAACAAGTATGCATTAATCACTTTTCTTTCATTGTTTAACCGACTCAATAAAGTGAAAAAGAAATAAAAAATAAAATAAAATAAAAGAATATATACATGTCAAGGATGGAGAATTATGTAATTCAAACCATTATTTTGACAAACATGATCTTAAAGGACATAATCATTATCATAATTAATCATTCTCTTGGCATTATGAAGGATTAAGATAGATTCACTTCTTTGGTCAATCTATGAAATCACTATCTTTTAGATAAATTAGCATCACATGGTCAGTCTCAACTAATTCACCCAAAAGATGCATTAAACACAATCCTTGATTAAATTTCCGTGGTCAGGCAAATTTACAACATGAAACTAATCAATGAATCATTGGTCTGGTAGACATTAATTAATCTTTAATTACCTTGTTCATAGCAATTAACCCCTATGGTCAAGCAAGTTAATAGACAACAAATATAAAATTAATCAATTGCAACCACTACCAATCCTTTTGGTCTAGTAAGTTAATGGAAAGAAACAATCAATTAATCTTATGATTTGCTCAAGTAATTAAATACCAAGAATAACAATCAATTAATCAAAAGATCAAAGTAACTATAAAAATCATGAATACCTAAATAATATCAAATTACAATAAAATAATTAATACATCATTGGTCAAGAAAAGAAAACAAAGTAAAAGAAAGTACTTATAGACAAGCCTCATTTTTCTTCATTTGCAGACCCTCTTACACAACCCTCATTGATTAGGTAGAATTCCTCCTTGATTTGAGCGATTTGATGTTATGATATATGAATTCTCTCTTTTTTTCTTGTGTTTTTCCTTTATTTATAGGCATTAGAAGTGCCTAAAATTGTTCCCCTAGGTGCCTACTAGAAGTAGAAAAATATTAAAACTCTACAAATTGCCAAAAAAATGTGCATGAAAATTGAGGCACCGCCTCATTATCAGGGTGCAGCTGGCGCCGCCTGTCCTGCCTAGGGCCGGCGCCGGTTGTGATCTGTTTCTTTAGTCGTTCGTCGATTTTTCTTGATTTTTGCGCTATCCTTTCCAGAGTGTAGCCGGCACCGCCTCTAGCCTCCTAGCAGATGTCAGTTTGGTTCGGTTCCGCTCTGTTTTACTGATTTTTCATCACCTCAAAGTGTGTGCCAGTAGCATGTGACCGGCGCCGATTCTCTTCCTCTAGCCGACACCGCCTCTGTTCTGTTTTGTAATATTTTTCTCTTATTTTACCCCTGAAATAATGCACAAAATACCTTTCTAAGGATAAAATCTCAAATATGAAGGAATATGGCTAGTTATTGAATAAAATGTATCACAAAATAGCCTCAAATAACTAGAAAATATATGACTAATTTAACCCCTAATAGTTCAACACAATCACCTTAAAACAGATTTGGCCCCTCTTGTAAGTGTGCTCGAGGTTGAAATAGTCATCTGTTTCCTAAGATACAACAGATACGATGAAACAGCTAGCACACAACTCTTCACCTGACGAACTAGATCAAACTAGAACACTGTATAAAATATGCAAGTGTATAGATAAAAAGAGAGAGAGCTTTTCTGGGTTTTTTCTTTTTCCACACAAAAACCAGAATAGGAGACACCTATTTATAGACTAGGCAAGTGGTTAGATCATGAATATGGCATAGGTTATAGATACAAAGGGTTAAAGGTTACAAACTCATTGTAACTCCCACTACTTTCACTATCTCCATAACCTTTTGGTAACCACTTCCCCACTACCTCAATAACTCTAGAGGTTATGGGAGATCATGGTTAGTAACTTTAAAGATGATAGGGTGTAGGTTATGATATACTTCCCACTTTCTCATCATTTATGGGTGCCTCATTATTGAAATAATTTTCATTCACTCATCACATGCCAATTTCCAACAATAAAATGTTATATTTTCTCCAAAAAAATTACTTCCTTTGTGTTAATAAAAATACCTTACTTCTCACAAAAACTTTGATGTTGTCTTTAAAATATTTTAATAAATTATTTATTATAAAATAATTAATATTAATATTCATATCATATATTACTTTTATATATTTATATTTAATATAAAGTGTTAAGAATTTGATATATTTTTATATTTTATTATACCAATTTATTATATTATAATTTTAATTTTACATAAAAATCTCTTATGAAATCAAATACTATCAAATTTCGTTGGGATAAAAGTAATATAATGCAGTAATAATTGTATATTATTGATAAAAATATTTTGTTGTCTATAGATCAAAATATGTTATCTGGACATCAAATATTGTTCTAGTATATTTTTTTTTATTGCATAATGTATAAACTTTTATTTGATCTACTATCCTTTTGTCTAGATTTTTGAAATCCTGTACTATAGATGCTTGAGGAGGAAGTTATGCGCCTCTATTTCGTCTCAAAATTTAGAGGGCATTGTTTGTTGTCTCTAATTAGACTAAATACTCAAACATCTAAGTTGAGGAAGAAATCCTTCCCAATTCAAAATTTTCATTTAATTTAGAAAAATAATTTAAATAATTTCAGTTTATCGATAATTGTCATATATTCATAACATATCATATTCTCTCTAATTAATCCCACCTTGTTAGAATTTAGATTTAAGCCATGAGCACACACATATTATTATTTAACATTTAGACATGTAGATATACATATATTGCTAAATTAGTTATATGATTGTTATTGTTATAAAGTTTAAAACCCAATTATAGTGGTCTATACTTAATTGTATGAGTTCATCATCTTAATAAAGTGTAAGGTTATTTATAATGTATAGAAACCCCAGGGTGTAGTTGCAAAAACTGTGGTGGACTGTTTTAGCAGCTGGACAATAATATAAATACATTAGGGTTGTGATATTTGATTATATGTAATGAAAACTCTAGCTACGTTCTTATCTCTCTTTGAGGAAGAAGGCTGTACGCAACAATCAAAAGAACTAACGAGCTTGGATTTATGAGCTTAGATTTATGACCGTGAATGCTTAGATTTATGACCCTGAATTATTATGGATTAAGGTATGCTTTTTGTAACTCATCTATATCCAAATAATCTTTCAAGTAAGGTTTTGTTCTTAAGGAGTTTGATTAAGTAAATTTTATTAATTTTTATCAATGGTATCAGAGCCATCTTATATCGGAGATTATTTGATTTTAATTATAAATATTGTATGATTGTTTATATGTAAAGATTAAATATTTTATACATATATTAGTTGAGCAGTGCAGAAATAATGCATTTAAATTCATGGTGAATGATTTGATTAATTTAGAATAATTTTTTAATTATAATTTTGCTTCGATGAATATATATATATATATATATATATATATGTATGTATGTATTATCAAGCCTTGTAACAAAATGGGTAGATTATCTCTATACCTCTCTCTTGTGTTATATTTATTTATTTATTTTCATTATAGTTTAAAATATAAATAAAAATGTAAATGGATGGCTTCGCAAATCGCAAGAGAACAATGCAATCGTTTTTGTTAAAGCCTCCACATCCACCACATCAGTAACATCCTCCACATCAGCTGCTTTCACCACATCAACTACCTCCACTATATTAGCAACATCCTCCACATTAGCTACTTTCACCACATCAACAGCAGCACAACCATCACTTTACAATTCAGCTGCAATGCTAGATTTCTACTAGCTGTAATTCATTGTAATTATAATTAGATTAGTGAAATTATGATAGATAGTGAGATTAGTTAGTTACAGATTCCTTAGGTGTATAAATACCCTTTTTATACAGATTGTAATTTAGTTTTTTGTATGAAGATGATGAACTCATTTTCCCTCTCTACACATTCTGCATTTTCTCATGATATTAGAGCACTTTGATTTGTATGAACTGAGCTCCAGTTTGATTTGTGCTTCTTCTCTCTCTTAATTGTTCTTCATTGTCATTCTTCGTTTGTAAGCATGGCAAATCTAGTTCCTGCAATTGCAGAATATGTCGCACCAAATCTATACTATATTTATCCAAGTGATTATTCTTCTCTAGTGTTAGTAACTCCTCTGCTTGATGCAAACAATTATCAAACCTGGAATAGATCGATGTGCATAGCACTCTCGTGTAAACATAAAGAACATTACATAGATCCTTCTGTTGCCATACCAATTCCAGGAGATAGGATGTATGAACCGTGGAAGCAGTGTAACAATCTGGTAATGGCTTGGTTGATGAAGTCGTGCACACCAGAAATTGCCAAATCAATAGTGTATAATCAAACTGCTGCAACAATATGGAAGGAGCTTAATGAGAGATTTAATCAAGGAGATATGCTACGTTTATCAGATCTCATTGAGGAAATACATAATTTAAGGCAAGGTAGTTGTACTGTAACTCAATATTTTACTAAGCTGAAGTCTTTATGTGATGAAGTGTTGGATTTGAGACCTATACCATGTTGTACATGTAATGAGTCTGGCAATGTTAGAAGATACATTGAAGGAGATTGTGTGATCCGGTTTATAAAAGGTCTAAATATAGTTACAGTACATTGAAATCTCAAGTTTTGCTGATGAGTCCTTTACCTGGTATAAATAAAGTGTTTTCTATGGCAATTAAAATTGAAAGAGGTATAAGTAGTTCACATTTTGGAAATTCTTTTCAATCGTTGGATTATCTAGTTATGGTAGCTGAAAATGGTTTCAATTTTGGTTTAGGAGCAGGTAGTGTGAATGTGTACAAACCTATTAATGAAACCTCTATACCTAGAATTTAGACATCAGGAGGATAAATGCAATCTGCTCAATATGCTAATATTGTAGGAGGACAGTTTAGGAGGTTCAATAAGAAACCATTGCATTGTACTTATTATGGTTTGAATGGTCATACCATAGAAAAACATTATAACAAGCATGGATATCCAGTAGGGTATAAAGGAAGGAGAAGTATGAATGTTCAGCAAGGTAGCTCAGTTAACTGTGTAGAAATGGGAAATGCTTAGTTGAAATCACAAGGCAGTGGAGGGTCAGCAGAAGGTTTGTATGGATTAACAACACTCCAATATCAGCAGTTGGTTGATTTGTTGCAGAAGATGAGTGTAGACTCAAATGCTAATCATGTTGATTTAGTGGCTAGTCAACCTACTGCTCTCATTGCTAAGTTCAATGAACAAGGTTTAGGTACTTTATGCAAGTCAACTTCATTACGTTAGATTTTAGATTTAGGGGCTTCTGATTATATTTGCAATTCTCTACATCTCTTTGATACATATTTTTGTGTGACAAATATGCATATTGGTTTACCTAATGGTCAAACAGTACCAGTTACTCATAAAGGGACTGTTAGACTAAATGAGCATTTGTTATTGTCTAATGTTCTTCTTGTTCCTAGTTTCACTTTAATCTTGTTTCAATTTCTAAGTTAGTTGAACAACAAAATTACAAAGTGATCTTTCAAAATGATTGTTGTTTCATCTTGGATACTACCAAGCTGAAGATGATTGGATTAGCTAAACTTCATCATGGTTTATACTATTTGTCAAAACCAGCAGCATCTTCAGTCTCTTCCACTCTTTGTTCTTTAGCCTTTCCTAAATCAATGTTGTGGGACTTGGTCATGTACCTTATAGGATTCTCAAAGAACTTCAACATTCTACTTCTATTGTAATGAATGCAGAAGAAGACATTTGTAATATTTGTCCTATTGCTAAACAACATAGACTTAGTTTTCCTGTTAGTGTTTCAAATTCTATTTCTCCATTTGATTTAATTCACATTGATATTTTGGGTCCCTATAGACATAATACTGTTCATGCTTAGAAGTATTTCTTGACAATTGTTGATGATCATACTTGATTTACTTAGATTTTTCTGATGAAGTCTAAGGCTGAAACTCAAAAGCTCATATGTGATTTCCATGTGTATATTGAAACTCAGTTTAATAAAAGAATCAAGATCATTAGGACAGATAATGGAGTTGAGTTTCTCATGCCTACATTCTATCAATCTAGAGGGATAATCCACCAAATTTCTTGTCCTTATACTCCTCAATAGAATGGTATAATAAAAAGAAAGCATCGACACTTGTTGAATGTGGGAAGGGCTCTGAAATATCAGTCAAATGTTCTTATTGGATATTGGGGATTTTGTATCCAATATGCTGCATATCCTATTAATCTCAACCCTATTTCTCTGCTTAACAACAAAAGTCCCATGAATTGTTGTATTCTAGAGTTCCTAAATATGAACAACTTAAGGTTTTTGGTTGTCTTTGTTTTACTGCTAATCTTAAACTAAGTTATTCCAAATTTGATCTAAAAGGTAAACCATTAGTGTATCTTGGTTTATCACATCTTAGCAAGGGTTATATTTTGCTTGATCTGCAATCTAACAAAATTTCTGTCTCCAGAGATGTGACATTCCATGAATTCATCTTTCCTTTCAAACAAAGATCCTGCACAACTTCTTTTGTTTCTGCATCTCCATCTGATCATATCAGTACTCCTTTTCTGTTTTCTGATCATTCTACTATAGAAATTCCATCTTTCAGTTCCTCTCATATGAATGTAAATGATTCTAGTGATCTACCTTCACAACTTGATCATCCTTCTCACCTTGATCATGTGCCCATTGTAAGGAAGTCCAGTAGGGAAAAACATAAACCTGCCTATCTTGATGACTATGTCTGCAGTGCTCTTCCTTTGTGTTCTACTTCTCATTCTATCCATTTTGTGTATACACTGTTGGGTATTTCACGCGTATCATATATAGTGCAGCAGAAGAATTAAAAAGAGATACCATCCCAAGATCCGCATATGTATGGAAAACAAGACATATACATGGAAAACAAAGAAATAAAGATAACAGTTTTTACCTTTCTTTGTTTGTGTGGAAAACAAAACTTTCATTCTTCAAGTATGATAATTGTGGAGCGATCTAACAATCCTCTTGAAGAATCACCACGAGAGTTGTATGTCCAACCACTATAATAACAGTGTGTGATTATCTCTAATAGAAATCCACACGGAGGAGCACACTCAAGCACCAAGATTTTCTGTGCTAGTAGAAAACAACAATGGTGGCTGGGGTTTTTCTTGTTCTTCTTGTTTCACAAAACCGAAGAAGAAGAAGAAGAAGAAGAAGAAGAAGAAGAAGAAGAAGAGTCTTGGTGTTCTTCTTGAGAACCACACGAAAAAGAGAGAGTGAAGAGAACAAAAGATAATATATTTCTCTCTTGTGTGTCCTTTGGTTTTGTAGAGTTGTTTTCTTGTGACTCTTTGTCTTCCACTAGGGTTATATCCCATATAACTGAAAAGCCTCTACAAAAACACATCTGAGAATTCCAAATAAACAATTGCAATTCTCCAATTGCAATTGGAACCCATCAAGTTCTCAGAATTATAAATTGGCCCATCAATTATAACTAATTATAATTTGACCACATCAACTTCTCTTTCTCGCAATAAACTCCACTATGTTATTAAATAACATCTTGAGTATATATTCCTCTTTTGTGTGTGACCTATTAGGTTTCTCAGTCAATTGGTAGCGAACATGAATTAATCCAAACGTCTTTGAGATTAATAATCCTTAATTAATTAGAATTAATCCTATTAATTTTAATCAGGATTGGTTTATTAATTCATCAAAATAAGAGTCTTGGTGTTTTACTCTTAAAGCCTTTTAGGCTATCCCAACTTTTCCTCTAAATTTCTTTATGCTTGAGTTTGCCCAACCGGGATAAAGAATTTAGTTAAACCCGACCCATTAATCAAGAATTTAATTCCATAGCTTGAATATGCCTGTTGTCAAGTAGGCTTGGGTTTGCCCAACAACCTAGTCTTAACAAAAGACTCTTGTTCTTACTATATTAATGGAAGGAATTAGGTTTAATATTAATTGAGGGATTTTTTTCTTTTAGTGATTTCAACAAATGACATGCATAAAAATCAATAAATCACAAAATTGATAATCATGGTAATAAAGCGATTACGTGGTATGATTATGGACTTTACCCTAAATTAATTTCTTTAAGGCATAAAAGAAATTAATATAGTTAACCCTATGTGTTCATGCATGATTTAAGTAGAAGGTCTTGCCTTCTAGCCTTGTCTTGGTTGCCATCTCCAAAATAAGATAATTCTACTCATATCTAACCTATGTAATCTAATTACATTATTTCTTTAAGAGAGAAAACCTCGAGTTACATTCAAGGGGAATTAGATGAGAAGAGAATTACATATGAATTTGAGAGAAGGGAGGACACGTAGGCCCTATTTCATACAAAACCAAAATTGTAAAATGCATGAACAGATATAATTGGTTCTAGTCCATAACAATCCACCATGCTATTAGTTATGTTTAAACAAAATAAACATATAACTTTTATTATTCCAAAATCACTATTTTGGAAAAATAAAATAGATTCTAAAATTAATATTTTAGAATAATACATTAATTGTTTGTCTTAAAACTAATTTTGAGAAAATGATATGGTTTTAAGCAAAAAGTTTTCCCAGAAACGATTTTTGGTCATTGCGAAACAGAGCTGAATCGCTGGTTTGGAAGCCAGAGCCGGCGCTGGCTGCAGACTGGTTTTAATGAAAACAGTTTTCTCCAGAAATGATTTCTGGACTTCGTGAAACAGCACACAACCGACGCTGATTAGGGTGCAGGAGCCGGCGTTGCTTGTACTCTGCTATATGAAAAATTTCCAGAAAATTTTCAGAAACAATTTCCAGAATCATTATCTCTTGCAATAGATATGCTGTAACTATTACATAATCATATTATGTTACAGACCTAACTTACAATGCTTGAAATGATTTCGAATCGAGTGCACTTTGCTTAAATACATGAGATAACTTTCATACTTTGAACAAATACATAAAACAGCTTTCATGCAAGAGAACAATATGCTGTAAATCACACATAGCATGGCTTTGATACCACTGTTAGGTATCTCACGCGTATCATATACAGCGCAGCGAAAGAATTAAAATGAGATACCAACCCAAGATTCCCATATGTGTGGAAAACAAGACATATACATGGAAAACAAAGAAACAAAGATAACAGTTTTTACCTTTCTTTATTTGTGTGGAAAACAAAACTTTCCTTCTTCAAGTATGATAATTATAGCGTGATCCAGCAATCCTCTTGAAGAATAACCACAAGAGTTGTATGTCCAACCACTATAATCACAGTGTGTGATTATCTCTAACAGAAATCCACACGGAGGAGCACACTCAAGCACCAAGATTTTCTGTACTAGCTGAAAACAACAATGGTGGCTGGAGTTTTTCTTGTTCTTCTTGTTTCGCAAACCAGAGAAAGAAGAAGAAGAAGAAGTGTCTTGGTGTTCTACTTGAGAACCACATGAAAGAGAGAGAGTGAAGAGAACAAAAGATCATATATTTCTCTCTTGTGTGCCCCTTGGTTTTGTAGAGTTGTTTTCATGTGACTCTTTGTCTTCCACTAGGGTTATATCCCATATAACCAAAAAGCCTCTACAAAAACACATCTGAGAATTCCAAATAAACAATTGCAATTGAAACCCATGAAGTTCTCAGAATTATAAATTGACCCATCAATTATAACTAATTATAATTTGGCCACATCAACTTCTCTTTCTCATAATAAACCCCACTATATTTTCAAATAACATCTTGAGTATATATTCCTCTTTTGTGTGTGATGTATTAGGGTTCCCGGTCAATTGGTAGCAAATATGAATTAATCCAAACGTCTTTGAGATTAATAATCCTTAATTAATTAGAATTAATCATATCAATTCTAATAAAGATTGGTTTATTAATTCATCAATTAATAAACCTATATTCCCAGATCATGAGTGATATCTAGCAACACATCATGACCACCCAAGAGTGCAAGAAGTCAAGTGGCTTGACATGAACCCTTCAATAGTAAACTACAGTGCAATTAACTTATTTCATTGTACAATATCTCATTCGGTTTGAAGTACGGAATTAGTGGCAACTCCCTCCAGAATATATATTAATTATGGTCCGAATACAATTATACTTGTACCAGGAACCTACTACTCTAGATGTGCATCAATTGGAACTGTTTTCAATACACATATGCCTTGGCCAAGGACTTCTCGAGTGGTAATTCCTACAAGTGACCGTGAGATATTCGCCCCTACTATTAGGAATGGTGAATCTTTTATTGACCTTCTCAACTACTTTCGTTTACCTCACAATGTACCCAATATCCATCCCATAGGCAGCCCTCGATCGAGCTCTAGAGATTGGAATCAAAGCACTAGGCTCAGCAAACAAAGTACCTTGGAGATCTCAAGTCTAAGGATAATTGCATGTTTGCTATATCCAGATTATATTACTGGCACTAAATAGTTATCCATGTGATTATCTCATAGCTAGGTCATCCACTGAACTTGTTCCACTAACAAGCATCCACGATTAACTTTGAGTATCTCAATACTCACGGATATGAGAACCACCGCATGATCAAATTAGGAAGTCTTAACATATGCTAGTCTTAACGCATTAATGACGTCCTGTCTCATTAATACTATGACTAGAGACTATTTAAGTACTAACACTATACAATGTAGTAGGAATCTCATATCATGATTTCCTTAACATAGTGTTGTACTAGAGACATTATCTAACAATTATATTACTCAAAATTAATCAAAAGAAAACTGTAAGATAAATAATGCATTTTATGAAATAAAATGTGTCATATACAACGTACAAGTGATTGCCTTTAGGGCATAACACTAACATACACTTCACCATCTTGGCCCTGAATATAAATATTATATAATGAACATGACTTTACATAAGGAACCTAATATTTTTCATGAGGCGACGCAGTTAGAGGAGTGGAAGATAGCTATGAAAGAAGAGATTTTAGCACTTGAGAAAAATTAAACTTGGACCTTGGTGCAATTACCATCAAATAAAATAGCCATTGGCTGCAAATGGGTGTTTAAGATCAAGAATAAAGCAAATGGAATTGTTGAGAGGTATAAGGCTCGGTTAGTAGCCAAAGGTTACACTAAGTAAGTAGGCATAGATTTTCTAGAAACATTTTCTCCAGTTGTTAGAATGACTACAGTCAGACTTGTTCTAGCATTAGAAGAACAACAAGGTTGGTTTTTACACCAATTAGATGTTAATGATGCATTTTTACATGGTGATTTGGTTGAAGAAGTATATATGACACTACCACTTGGTTTTGAATCTATTCAACCTAACTTAGTATGCAAACTTCAAAAATCCTTATATGGCCTCAAATAGGTAAGTAGGCAGTGGCATCAGAAATTGAGTACTTCATTATTGCATCAAGGATATACAAATGCTGCTAGTGATCCTAGTTTGTTCATAAAAAGACATCATCACAGTATCACAGTCTTTCTTGCCTATGTAGATGATTTGATCTTGGTAGGAAATGATCTCATTAAGATTGATAGAGTTAAACACCAGTTGGATCAATAATTCACTATTACAGATCTTTGACTTCTGAGATATTTTCTGGGAATAGAGATAGCTAGAATAGAAAAAGGGATTACTTTATGCCAAAGAAAATATGCAATAGAGATGTTGGCTTAATTTGGTTTTCTAGGCAGCAAGCCTATATCTACACCTATGGATTACAATGGCAAGGGACATGTTGGATCTCAGGCATTATCTTTAAATAATCTTTTTAGACAGATTGTTGGAAAGCTTCTGTATTTGATAGCCTCACGACCAAATATATGTTATAGGGTGCATCAACTATCTCAGTTTTTGGATAAACCTACTAAGGGGCATTTATTGATAGCATATAGGATTTTGAGGTATCTTAAAACTGCACCTGGTCAAGGATTGTTCTTTCTAGCCATTTTCAATAATAAATTGATAGCATATAGTGATTCAGATTAGGGAGAGTGCAAAGAGACAAGAAAATTTGTCATTTGATTTTGTGTTTTTCTTTGAGATTCTTTGATTTCATGGAAGTTAAAGAAACAAACCACAGTGTCTCTTAGTTCTACAGAAGCTGAATATAGAGCTATGAGACAAGTTACATGTGAAGTTCAATGGCTAACATATATGCTTACAGAACTACAGTTTCCTCCTACACTGCCAACTCCTTTATTTTGTGATAATAGAGGAGCTATAAAAATTACAAAAAATAGCAACTTTCATGAAAAAAACTAAGCATCTAGAGCTTGATTGCTATTTTGTCCTTGAAAAGTATGCATCTGGTCTCATTAAACCACTTCCAGTTCGTTCATTAGCACAACTTGCTGAAATCCTTACTAAGGCCTTGTCTCCAGCACAGTTTTTGCACAATTTATTTGCCTTGCCTATTATCAATCTTTACAGCTCTACTGATGCCCGTCCTGGATTGAGGGGGGGAGGGGGGATGTTAAAGCCTCCACATCCACCACATCAGCAACATCCTCCACATCAGTTGCCTCCACCACATCAGCAACATCCTTCACATCAGCTGCTTTCACCACATCAGCAGCAGCACAACCATCACTTTACAATTCAACTGCAATGCCAAATTTTTGCAAGCTGAAATTCATTGTAATTATAATTAGATTAGTAAAATTATGATAGATAGTGAGATTAGTTAGTTACAAATTACTTAGGTGTATAAATACCCTCATTGTATAGATTGTAATTCAGTTTTTTGTATGAAGATGATGAACTCATTTTCCCTCTCTGCACATTCTGCATTTTCTCAGTTTCGTTGGTGCAGAAGAATTTAGCTTTGCCAAGTTGCAGAATCGAGAACGGCGAAACAATGCAGTTGTTTCGCTGGTGTGGAAAAATTTAGCTTTACCAAGCTGCAGAATGGAGAACAGAGAATTAAGTCTCAAGAGAACAATAATGGAGAATGGATAATTTAGGTTCATGTTCTAAGAAATCTAGAATGTTCATGTGCTATTGATGATGACCATTCTATTGGTAGACAAGCTAAGGTTATGCTCATGGGTTTTGTCAGGCTGGCTCATGGAGGTCTCTTGAATTATTTTTTTAGAAAATGGTGAATTTGGCAAAGCCAGGAGTTGATGGTAGATCATTAGCTTAGAGGTTCAATAGCTTAACCAGTATGCCAATGGAGTTGCAATGTTGTTGGCTTGCTTCGTTTATCGATATTGTAGCAGACTGAAGACTCGGCTATTTTATTAGCTAATTAGTTTATTCAATTGTAATTTTATAATTTTATTTCTGTGTCTAGATTGAACATAAAATTATTCTTTACTAATAATATTTTTTTATTTTTATATTATTTTGTTGAATTATATATCACTCATGAAAAAATGTCATATATTTGTATTAACACCGCTCTAGGTATTATTTAGTTATGAACAATTTATTATTTAGTTATGCATAATTTTAAATTAAAAATAATTAATTAATTTTTTATTCATAACAACTTAAAAATGCTGTAATGAGCATGTCTATTAGTTTATATCGATTGGTGGAAGTGGTATCCTACCAAAGTAGGCTCTCCTATGAAAGCTTTTCGACAATGTACTAATTAGATGTTGTGTTTTATGTCAATCATACATATAGCAATTGGCCCAAAAGAAAGTTGTTATTGCCTAGTTGAGAAGCTCAAATACGTATAGTAATGAGTATGTAACGATTATTAAGCGTAGTGAGTATTAAGTCAGCCCAAAGGAAGACTTAGTACTTGACTGGATTTTACTATTAGTGCTTGATTACTACACCAAGGAGATCACTTATAAGCTAACTCTTTGTCCAAAGACTAGACTTAGTATTGCACCGGTCTTCTTGTGATGGAGTTGTTGTTATGAATTTAGCTCATAAGGTATAAAAGTATTTTGACTTCTAGTTTATTTTATTGTTTTTTGTTACACTTAATGGTATTTCTTTTGCTCAATTGTCTACCAATTTATATAACATTCAACAACTAAGTGGTGCAAACTTTAAAGTTTAGAATGATAAGGTCCTGATTCATTTGGGAAGTATTGATATGGACTTGACTCTTAGGGAGCCACGTCTTGCTAAGTTGACAGACAATAGTACCTTTGATCAAAAGAGGGAAATGGCTCAATGGGAGTGCTTAAATCAGACAAGTCTGATGATCATGAAGAGTGCACTCCCAGAAATCTTTTTTGGTAGTATGTCCCAAGAGACGAATGTACTTAATTTTCTCGAATATTTGGAACAATGCTTGGTAAAAAGAAAAAAGACAGAGATAATTACACTTTTGCATAAACTTATAACCATGAGGTACAGTGGTCTAGGAAACCTTAGGAAATACATTCTTGAGATGTCTCACACTATCTCAAAACTTACGACACTGAAGTTAGATCTTTCGAATGATCTATTGGTGTACCTTATTTTGATGTCTCTTTCTCCTAAATTCTTTTAGTTTGAGGTTAGCTACAACTGTCAAAAGGATAAATGAACAATTAATGAACTCATCTCATATTTAATATAGGAGGAAGAGAGGATGAGATAACATAAAGATGAGAGTAGTAATCTGCCTTCGTTCTCAAAGGGTAACAAAAAAAGGAAAGGCAAAATGACCGTGCATGCATGGGTAAAGAAAAAGTAGAAGGGACAGTTGAAAGGCGTTAAATGTTTTTTCTATAAGGATCCCTCTTATATTAAGAAAGAATGCCCTAAATATCATACATGGCACGTGAAGAAAAGTATCCCTGTAACTCTTGTTTGTTTAGAGGTTAATTTAGTTTCGGTGCTAAGATATACTTGGCAGTTAGATTTAGGTGCCATTACTTATATAAGTATATTGGTATAGGGTTGCCAGAGTTACTGCCAACTAAGTGATGATAAAAATTCATCTATATGGGGAATGATAGTATGGTAGAGGATTAAGCCATTGGGACATTTAAATTATTATTAAAATCTGGTAATTATTTGGAATTAAAGAGACATTTGTTGTATTATCATTTCGGCAGAATTTAGTTTTTATTTCTGTTTTGGACAAAGAAGATATTTTTGGTCATTTGGTAATAAACAGTATCGTCTTTATTTTGATTCTAAATTGCTTGGAACTAGTTTTTGTCCCCTTATGACAATTTATATGCGTTTGATATAGTTACCTCTTTTAATGAATCCTTACATGCAGATATAAGAGGTAATATATTGAAACTAACTAATAAGGATTCCTAGTCATTATAGCACAAAAGATTAGGTTATATCTCCAAAAGAAGAATTTAAAGCTTGTATCAGACAGAATTCTCAAAACATTTAATACTTTAAACAATCTAATATGTATTAAGTGTATTAAGGATAAGTTAGCAGACAAGAAAAAGATAGGTGTCAAGAAAGCTAAAGACTTCATGGAACTAGTACATACAGACTTATGTGGACCATTTTCTACAACTTCTTGGAATAGTTAATAGTATTTTATAATGTTCATAGACAATTACTCTCATTATAATTACCTATTTTTTATACATGAAAAATCAGAAGCCTTGGGCAAGTTCAAAGAATTTAAAGCCAAAGTTGAAAATCAATTAGGTAAAAGGATTTAATGCTCAAATCTAACTGCGGTGGTGAATACTACAGTAGAAATGACAATTTAGGTGAACAATGTTTAGGGCCATTTGCTAAATTCCTAAAAGAGTGTAAGATCATTCCTTAGTATACTATGTCAGGATCTCCTAGCATGAATAGAGTTGCTAAAAGATGAAATAGAATCCTTAAAGACATGGTGAGAAGTCTGCTTTGTCATACTACTTTACCATAATCACTATGGGGAGATGTACTTAAAATTGCAGTCTGTATCTTAAATAGAGTACCAACTAAAGTAATGACTAAAACTCGATACGAGTTATGGATGGGTAAGAAACCTGTACTAAAACATTTATGAGTATTAGGATATCCAGCTGAAGTAAGGCCTTGATAGTGTTATGCTAATATGGTCGTTGGGGCATATTTATTAAGTGAATTTCGTAGCTAAATCAAAAGGCAAACTCAAGGAACAATTGTAAGAACCACATCAGGGATTTTGGTGGACAAAAGAAGAGTAGAGAAGTTACCCAACCCAAAATTTGCAATCCTAAGACAACTAGGGATTTAGTATCTCAAAACTATTGGAATTAGATTTACTAGATCAATATCCAAGAACCCTAAAATTAAGATTGATTCAAGAACCTTTAGAATAGAGAGATCTAGGCACTCAATTTGAAGCCAAACTACAACCTTGGAACAATAAAGAACTAAGACTTTAGCATGAGCTACACCTTGAATTATTCTTAAGGGTTTAAAGACTTGAACTTAGGTAGGACTAAACCTAAGAATTGGTCTGATATTTGAGGGGAGAACCCAGAGGAATCACATCTCAAAGATGAACTCTGATCTTAAATTATATCTCAATGTTGATATGAAAGTGTTATAACATGATATATATATATATATATATATATATATATATATATATATATATAAGCATCCAATTAACCTATTGTAATTGAGATTAAATCTTAGTTTTTGGATGCGAAAAATAAGCTAAAAAAATAACATAAAAGTCATGGAAATTAAAATGTAAGTCAACTAAGCTATTACATAGAGAAAATCAGATGAATCTAGGAAATCCTGAAGTAAGCCAGCACTAGTTCCATAGCCCCAACCGGTGCTGGTCCAAATCTGCTGAACGAACTACTGAAATCCTGTGTATAGTTGGTGCTGGTTGGCTTCTATCTTACTTCTCCTATTTTGTCCAGAGTGGAGCCGACGCTGTGTCAGAGCTCTCATCAGGCGTGATTCTTTAGTATATTAGTTTTTAATCTCTTCGTTTGTGTATAAAACTTGAACGGACAGTAACACTTGGTCTTGAGTTCCTTCAAATGCTATATCAGATTTGTTCCATTTCAAATGTGCCAAACTTGCCTTCACAAATCCTTGAAGTCCCTCTTGGAATTTCTTGAGCCTGGCCCTTGTCATTGGTCCTTGAATGTTTAGTGGTTTGATGTCTCCCTCTTCTTGAATTTGAGCATTATGATAGGATAGATTCTCATCATTTCCCCCTGCTTGATTAGATTCGCCCTCGAATCATCATGTTTAATGCCTACATCAAATGGTGATGATTCACTAACATTAAAGGTAGCACTAATACTAAAATTACTAGGTAAGTCAAGTTTATAAGCATTATCACCAAATTTTGCGAGCACTTTGAAAGGTCCATCTCTCTTAGGATCAAGTTTTGTCCTCCTTTGTATTGGAAATCTTTCTTTGTGAAAATGAACCTAAACCCA
The DNA here is from genome assembly GCA_026120185.1 of Voacanga thouarsii. Taxonomy (NCBI): domain Eukaryota; kingdom Viridiplantae; phylum Streptophyta; class Magnoliopsida; order Gentianales; family Apocynaceae; genus Voacanga; species Voacanga thouarsii. The sequence continues at coordinate 1,476,167 of JANUWF010001750.1, forward strand.
ATCTTCGGGTTGAAATGTTATTTTCTTGCGTCTTTTATTTCGCTTCAAAGTAAGTTCTTCATTCTTCTTTGTAATATTGGCCTTACTCTTTGATGGAGTTCTTTGATCTTATCAGCCCTCTTTTCTCCTTCATCACTCACTTGATCATCTATTGGCAAAGGCAAAAAATCTAAAGGTGTTAATAGATTAAAACCATAGACCATTTCAAAAGAAGAATGCAAAGTTGTGCACTATATAGAACGGTTGTAAGCAAATTCAATATTAGGTAGACAATCCTCCCAAGTCTTCAATTATTTTTTATGGTTGGTTTTAGAAGTTGCATAAGTGTCCTATTCACCACCTTCGTTTGGCTATCCATTTGTGGGTGAAAAAATATGGAAAACAAGAGATTAGCACTAAGTCTACACCACAAAACACGAAAAAAATACTTAAGAAATTTAGAATCTCTATCAGAGATAATGGTCTTTGGAATTCCGTGCAATCTCCCTACTTCCTTGAATAATAAATATGCAATGTAAAAACCATCATTAGTTTTTGAGCAAGATATGAAATGTGCCATCTTAGAAAAACGATCTACCACAACAAATATTGAATCCTTTCAATTCTTGGTTCTTGGTAAACCTAAAATAAAGTCTATGGAGATATCAACCTAAGGTGCAAGAGGAATGGGTAAAGGGGGTGTATAGTCCATGAGGTAAGGAAGTAGACTTAGTTTTCTTACAAGTAATACATTGTCCATAATGATTTTCAATATCCATTTTCATCTTGGGCCAAAAGAAATGTTCTTAAAGAATTTCAAGGGTTTTGGCTATACCAAAGTATCTCATTAACCCTCCCCATGTGCTTCCTTAATTAGTAACAACCTAATTGAACTCTTAGGCGCACAAAGCTTTCCTTTCTTAAACAAAACTCCCTCATGCCTATAAAATTTCTTAAAGGCACCCTTTTCACAAATAAGAAATATGGGACCAAAATCCTCATCATTTGCATACAAGTCTTTCAACAATGCAAAACTAAGTAGCCTAGCATCCAAAGAGTTAAGCAAAGCATACCTTCGTGAGAGTGCATCTACCATGACATTTTTCTTTTTTTTTTCTTGTACTTAATGACATATAGAAAAGCTGCTATGAATTCCAACCATCTAGCATGCCGTTTGTTCAATTTTTGTTGCCCCTTAATATGTTTAAGAGATTCATGGTCAGCATAGATGACAAACTCTTTGGGAAGAAGGTAATGTTGTCAATAGTTCAAGGTTCTCATTAAGGCATAAAGTTCTTTATCATAGGTTGAATAGTTGAGTGTTGCCCCAGAGAGTTTCTCACTAAAATTGGCAATTGGTCTTTGGTTTTGAGTATGCACGGCTCCTATTCCAACCCCACTCGTATCACATTCCACCTTAAAGGCTCTCTCAAAGTTTGGTAAGGAAAGTAGTGGAGCTTGGCTTAACTTCTCTTTAAGGGTGGTGAAGGCTTTTTCTTGGCTTTCCTCCCACTTAAATCCAATTTCTTGACAATTTCAGTTAAGAGAGCGGCTATGGTGCTAAAGTTTCTAATAGACCTCCTCTAAAAACTTGCAAGACCATGAAAACTCCCCTATTCAGTTATAGTGGTTGGAGTTGGCCATTGTTGAATAGCTTTCACCTTCTCTTGATCCGCTTTAATTTCTTGTGAACTCACTACATAACCAAGAAATGTGATCTTTTCCAAACAAAAAGAATATTATTCAAAATTAGCATAAAGTGTTTCCTTATGAAAAGCCACAAGAACACTTTTAAGATGCCCCAAAGGATCCTTGAATGACTTACTATAGATCAAAATATCATCAAAGTAGACAACCATAAACTTGCCAATGAATTCTTTCAACACATAGTGCATCAAACACATAAAAGTACATGGAGCATTGGAAAGACCAAAGGGCATAACAAGCCACTCATATAATCTTTAATTTGTTTTGAAAGCAGTTTTTGTTGGGTATCTTATGCGTATCATATACGGCGCAACGGAAGAATAAAAACGAGATACCATCTCAGGATCCGCATATGTGTGGAAAACAAGACATATATATTGAAAACAAAGAAACAAAGATAACAGCTTTCACCTTTCTTTATTTGTGTGGAAAACAAAACTTTCCTTCTTCAAGTATGATAATTGTGGCGCGATCCAACAATCCTCTTGAAGAATCACCATGAGAGTTGTATGTCCAACCACTATAATCACAGTGTGTGATTATCTCTAACCGAAATCCACATGGAGGATCACACTCAAGCACTAAGATTTTCTGTGCTAGCAGAAAACAACAATGGTGGCTGGGGTTTTTCTTGTTCTTCTTGTTAAACAAAAACCAGAGAAAGAAGAAGAAGAAGAAGGGTTGTGTTCTCCTTGAAGAAGCTCACGAAAGAGAGAGGGTGAAGATGACAAAAGATCATATCTTTATCCTCTTATGTGGCCTTTGGTTTTATGTTTTGGAGTTGTTTCAAGTGACCTTTGGTTTTCATGTTTTGTTTCATGTGTGCCTCTTGGGTCACCCGAAAATCTCAACAATAAAACCATATGAGAATTCCAAACAAACAATTGCAATTGGAACCCATCAAGTTCTCAGAATTATAAATTGTCCATAAATTATAACTAATTATAATTTGGCCACATCAACTTCTCTTTCTAACAATAAACCCCACTATGTTATCAAATAATATCTTGAGTATATATTCCTCTTTTGTGTGTGACCTATTAGGTTTCTTGGTCAATTAGTAGCGAACATGAATTAATCCAAACGTATTTGAGATTAATAATCCTTAATTAATTAGAATTAATCCTATTAATTCTAATTAAGATTGGTTTATTAATTCATCAATTAATAAACCTATATTCCCCGATCATGAGCGGTATCTAGCAACATATTATGACCACCCAAGAGTCCAGGAAGTCAAGTGGCTTGACATGAACCCTTCAATAACAAACTACAGTGCAATTAACTCCTTTCACCATATAATATCTCATTCGGTCTAGAATACAAAATTAGTGCTAACTCTCTCCAGAATATATATTAATTATGGCCCGAATATAATTATACTTATACCAGGAACCCATTACTCTAGATGTGTATCGATTGGAACTGTTTCCAATGCACATACGCTTTGGCCAAGGACTTCTTAAGTAGTAATTCCTACAAGTGGCCGTGAGATATTCGCACCTACTATTAGGAGTGGTGAATCCTTTATTGACCTTCTCAACTACTTTTGTTTACCTCACAATGTACCCAATATCCATCCCATAGGTGGCCCTCAATCGAGCTCTAGAGATTGTAATCAAAGCACTAGACTCAGCAAACAAAGTACCTTGAAGATCTCAAGTCTAAAGATTCTTGCACGTTTGCTATATTGAGATTATATCACTGGCACTAAATAGTTATCCATGTGATTATCTCATAGCTAGGTCATCCACTGAACTTGTTCTAATAACAAGCATCCACGTGTTAACTTTGAGTATCTCAATACTTACGGATATGAGAACCACCGCCTGATCAAATCAGGAAGTCTTAACACATGCTAGTCTTTGCGTATTAATAATGTCCTGTCTCATTAATACTATGACTAGGGACTATTTAAGTACGAATACTATACAGTGTAGTAGGAATCTCATATCATGATTTTCTTAACACAGTGTTGTACTAGAGACTTTATCTAACAGTTATATTACTCAAAAGTAATCAAAATAAACTATAAGATAAATGAGGCCTTTTGGAATAAAATGTGTCATATATAACGGACAAGTGATTACCTCTAGGGTATAACACTAACAGTTTTCTATTCATCACTCTCTCTTATTCTTATTTGATGATAACCCGATTTAAGATCAATTTTAGAAAATACACAAGCACCATAAAGCTCATCAAGTCTTAGAAATAGGTAGCGATATTTTATCGTGATGTTGTTGGTTGCCCTACAATCAATGCACATTCTCCATATCCCATCCTTTTTGGACTCCAACAACACCGAAACCGCACAAGAACTTAGGCTCTTCCTAACATGTCCCTTTGGTAGCAACTCTTTCACTTGTCATTGAAGTTCTTTTGTCTCCTTTGAATTGCTCCTATAAGCTAGCCGGTTTGGAGTGATAGCTCCAGAAACAAAGTTAATTTGGTGTTCTATTCCCCTTAGTAGTGGCAAGCCTCCGGGTGTTTCTTTTGGAAAGACATCTTCAAACTTTTGAATGACAGCTACAATTTCTTGAGGTTAAAAAGAAAACAACTCGTTAGTAGAAAAAGTGTCATTAGTAGTAGAAAATACCCATTTGAACACAAGAAGTAAAATGAATTCTTGTGCTTTAATGGCCTATTCTATTTCACTCTCTTTAGCAAAGAAATTCACTCATTTTTTCCCTCTCCACTCTCTTTGTTAGACCTAAGGGCATTCTCTTGTGTTTTGACTTATGACAAATATTGACAAGAACTAAGTTGTGTGATCTACATGTTATTGGTCATGTTTGACCTCAATTCTTACAAAGTGTGTAAATAAGATTGCTAAGCAATTCTTGAGTAATAGAATCCGAGAATAGGTGATTAAGTAGAAGATCAAGCTTGAGAGATTGCATATAAAGAATTCATTATGGAAGAACTTTAGACTAGGAATCCTTATTAAGGTATTATCTGTGTAAATTCCTAAGTCATCATTACCTTGTGATTTAGTTTAATTATACCTTGAGAACTAAAACAAAAAGATTTCAAGTTTTAAGTCTTAAAAATTTTGGATTAAGAAGTTTGGATGACTCTGCATCCAAAAGCTTCATCTAAAATCCTATGAATAGTATCAAATCGATTCTGCTTGAAAAAGTGCCAATTTGGACTTACATTTTAGATGCACCATCGTTCAAAACTTGAGTCCAAAACTCTAGCAAACCTGACAATGAAAAATTAGCCATTTTATAGCCATTAGAACTCTACTTTTTACCTCTATAGAAGGTTTCAAAACACGATTTAAAAGTAGATTTTTGTCCTATCATTCTAGGAAACACTCTTGCTCTATAAAATACAAAAATCTCTTTTTTCATAGTGCTTTAAAGTGAAATCAAATCATGTCAAAAAGGTAAAGGTTGTTGAGCTCATTTACTTTGTATATTTGCTCAATAGAGTGAGCCATTTTCATTTCATTACTTCAATCATCTTTGTGTATCAAGGTTGTGGTGTAAAACCCATTTGGGGTGAACCTTGATTTGTTGGTTGATTGAGAGGTTTTGGTAAAACTAAGTGTGGTGATCCTCTCTTATATTTGGTGTAGATTGATACCATTGAGTTGGGTGAATGAAATCTGGTTGAAAATCCTTAAGTGTGAGTTTAAGGTAGGGGATGTAGATCTTAGTAGATTGAGCCACTATAAATCTTGAGTGTAACACCCCTACCAAGATAACAGCGGAAGTATATTAACACCGGGTGTCGCCCTGTCCAGTTACTTAGACAAGGGGTCTTTATAATAAAGAACCAACAGAGTATATAAGGTCTAGATCTATACACACATCCGATATTGATGGTCACATATATGCACAACAGAGAACTTCGTTCACGAAAATTTTCTATTCAACATCAGTAATAAGGTACATTATTAAAAAGGGAATGTCCAGACCTAAACTGCGGTCACTGTGGTATCGTCCTCCTATCCGTAGGTCAGCTCAACTCTAGATCCTACAAAATGGTAAGATAAAAGACACGTGTGAGTAAAAAATCACCCAGTGAGTCCCGTGTGTGCTAGTGCTTTAAAAAAAAGACAGAGAACATAAAACATTTGTGGAATAGTATATCATTTGTTCATTGGAAACAATTCCGAAACTTTCTAAAGAAGAGTTTATTCAGAACTCAATCATTTTTGAAAAATAGTATTTTAGATTTCAAATTATTGCTCCAGTTTCTAAATCACAAGCACTTCTTCAATAGAAGGTTGGCCTGTATGCATGTCTCGCAGGCCTTGTCTTCGGTACAACATATCATTGTATAGAGATCACCGCCTCCAGTACTCAATCCGTGCGTCGCCAGAAAATAAGTACACTGTAGCATACTATTATCAACAAGTGCATGCATCACATAACCTTTTATTTGCTACCATAGCCTAGGGGTCCTAATCCTGACGTCAATCACTTCGAGGCAGTAAGGGGTTTGAATAACGTCAAGTGTCCAGCCCAACCCCTGAACAACCCAAATCACAAAGTACACATAAATTGTTAGGCTTTAGTGTGAAACCCCAGTCGAAACCAACCTTAGAGTAAGGGGGTTGGGATGCATATCATATTTTATTGCATGTTTAAATATATTTTTATATGATTTTATGTGCTTTGAATTTGTGTTTTATAGTCTAGAGGGCTTGGTTATAATTATTGAGAAAGAAGGGCAAAATGGTAATTTTTACCTGAGGAGAAAATAGGGAGATAGCTTGAGGATTAAATAGGAAAAATATTTTAGAGAGAAAATAAGAACAAGAGTTGTTGTGGGATAGTGGTTAGAGCTTTGGAATTAATTCTTGAGGTCATGGGTTCAAATTCCATCATTGGAGCTTTAGCATGATTAAATTTTATTTTTGCTTGGGAAGTGGTACTTTCGGCCTTAAGAGCTTTAGGGTAGAGTTGAGATGTTGCCCTAGAGGAGACATGATAGGAGTACTCTAATCCTATTCTTTTACCCTACACAAAAATTCTTAAGGGAATTCATTTCTTCTTAATCTTTAATTTCTCCTAATTCTCAATTTATTAGGTTGGTCAAATTTATTCTAGCCAATTTCATTCCAAAAAATTCAGTGAAGTGCTGTGGCTTTGAAGGTTCAAAATGTTCTAGTGAAAGACATCTTATGGACCGAAAATGTGGAAGGGATGGGGAAGGTTCCAAGAGAATTAATTCCCCTAGTAAACCTTCTAAAATTTCACTCTAGCTAGGTTCATTTTCCTTCATGTAATAAACTGAAAATTTTCCAGCTTCTTGTGCCTTCAAGATGTCGAAATTCTCAGCCATTATTCCCTCTCAAATGCTGCTAGGAAATGGCTCTTTTGATGGCTCTTTTGATCAGCTTAAAATCTGAAATTTTCTGGTTGATTTCGGGCTGCACAAATGCTGTGCAAAACTAGAAAATTTTTGGGCAAAATCACAGCTTTGGTGGTCCTAAACCAAGCTGTTTTCTTCCAGTTTTCTCCCAGCTCCTTAGCCACATTTTCCCTCCATGAAGCAGCCTGGAAACCTGCCATAAAAGGCCTTTGAAATCTCCTTCAAACTCCCTACAACCTGGCTGGAAAATGGCAGCCGAAACTGCCCAGAAAAATTCCAGTAATAGCGAAAATTCTGTACAGTAATTTTTCAGCTTTGTTTCCTAATTCAGCCCTGGCCAAAACTCCATCTTTCTTCTACACAAACCACTTTTAAACAGCCATGAACTGAACTCCATTGTCTTCCCCAAGCTTCTGCATGAAAATTAGACATGGCTACTCGAAAATATCTCCAGCAAATACTGCAATCCTGCCTTGATTGGATACCAAAATTCCAGCCATATTAATTTAGCAACCTTCCATAAAATGTCCCTCAAACAACCAAACCTTTCCTTCACCATTGTACCCCCTCTTTTCAGCCACCATTACCCTCTTTCAACCAGTTTTCATCCAGTAGAAATCCTAGCCAGCAGTCGGCCATAACAGCTTCCAAAAAGCTCTTCATTGATCAAAGATATTCTTGATATATTTAGTTTCCAAATTTGATTCCTTAAGATATTCTTTTAGGATTTCAACAACTAGCCTTTCCTTTTCCCTTCAAATCAGAAAAATCATCTTCCAAAACATCTCAAAACAATTCGGTCACTCTCTCCCTCAGAATTTCAGCCAGCATTAACCAAAATCCCTCCATTCTCTTCAACCTTCAAGCACACATAGAACACCAAGAACACCTACTCCTTTCTTTCGCCTAATACCTCTCCAAATCACTTCAAATTTCTTCCAAAAATTCCAGATTTCATCTACTCACTGCCGTGAGTCCATCCATACCATTTTTAACATCAAATTCCAAAATCCAACTTGCTTTTTTGGATAAAAAATCAGAAATTTTGTGAAGGCTCAAGAACACCTTCAAGGTAGGTTTGTTCAAAAAATTTCATCTTCTCTAACCTTTGATCTCTAATGAATATATATATGAATAATCATGCTAATGGACTCTCTTCTCCTGTTTTCTTTCTCTCACTCTCTCTCTTGGCCAAACCTCTCTCCTTCTTGGTTAAATGGCTCTTCACTAATGGCCATGCTTTCTTTATCTCTCTTGGACGAATCTAGGCTTCTAGGAGTTGAGATCCATTCGAAACTCCTTCAAGGTACTCACCAATTAAGTAAGTCCCCTCAACCCTCTTTTTAACTCTAGATTCATGTCTCTAGAGTGATATTAGAAGGAGATGGGCTATGATTGTGGTTTAAGCATGTGTTGTGGTGATGAGTTAAATTCAAAGCATGAATGGATGTGTGTATATGATGGAGTTGGGGTTGATGCATGTGATGATTTATCTTGGATGATATTATGGTATTTTTAGGGTTTAATGCATGTCTCCATGTCTTTGTGATCAAGTATGCTAGAGATTATGTCACCTATGGTGAATAGGATTTATATTCGTGTATGATCATTAAAGCCATGATTATGTTTATGTTAGTAGAGGTTGGATCATGCCTTAGTAAATTTAGATCTATGCCTATATGCATGATTTGGATGATTTGATGAATTGAAGGGGTGTATATGTTCATGATTGTAGTTAGCAAGTGAAATTATGATCATGATCTAGTTGTCCCTAAGCTAAATTTAATTTTTTCAATAAAATGTTTAATATTATGAATTTTGCTAGTAATTTTGAAAAACCCTAGGAAGGTAGATTTGGATTATTATATTTTAGTCAAATAAATGATAGCTTTTATTAACGAAATGAAATATATAGATATTATATAAAATGATAATATCAAATAAAGCCTTTTATGAAAATAATCATAATAAGTAAAAATATTAATTTTGTAAGTCTTATATTCATAAATATCATTAAAATTTATTATCTTTCTTTTAATCAAAACCTGTTAAAATTTATTTATTAGTTTTCAATCAAGACCCATTAAAATTTATTTTCAACTAAATTTTGTTAGCAATTATTTTCAAACAATTAATTATTAATAAATCATTATTTTACCTAATACCACATAGGACTCTTCATCAAATAAACTCTAAATCTTTCTTAGCAAGATTTAAATCTTCAACTTATTAGTACCTATTTTCCAAAACTCTAATTATTTTAAATATCAAATTACACTTAGCTTATAAACCCTTTTATTTATTATTTAGCCTTAAAGCTTGGGACACTAGGATCCTGGTAGTAGTGAGTTGAGTTAGTTTTATCTGTGAAAGTGGATTTTGTCTTGAGATTGATTGTGATTTATATTTACCCCAGGTGGGGTTGGGTCAGTGATTGAAGATCTTTATTTTATCTCGAGCTAAGGATCAGGTAAGCTCCTGTATAAAATCTTATTGATGTAAAACTGTTTATTACGGCAAGCCAAATGTAGAGTGCATGGACACTCATTTCTATAAAGGCAATTAAGGAATGACTTCTTCCTTATTTCAGTCAAATGAATTATTTGAAAATCAATAAGCAGATTTACTCAAACTCAAAATTCGTTCTAAAATTGATTTTGGCAAAGACTTTGGAAACCCTTAATTGCCATTTTCATGTGAAACTATGTTTTGTTCATTTTTCCCAAGTGTGATACGTTCATTGAGTACTCAATAAGGGTGGACTACTAGGACTAGTCTTTGAAGGGTTAGGGTGAGTCTCTCAGTAGTTGGCCACCTCTGAGAGGTGAGTCCTTCCCGGATAAGATGTCAGTCCAGTAGGTCATGCCGGTCCAAGCTAGCAGTTTTTATTTTAGTCAAGTGACTGTGTTTTGCCGGAATGGACACCTGGTTGTTATTTGGGTATAGAGAAGAAGGAGTATCTTGCCCGGTAGGCCAATCACCTACCCTTTTTTTGTCAGTTTGCACAAAGTGTCGGCATTCTGACCGGTTATGGGGCCCAACGTGTGGTAACCTATGATCCTTTCTTTTGAGTGGTTGATTTTAATAATTATGTATGGTTGGAATCCAAAACGCCACTCTTGATTTTAACTAATGTTTATTGCTTGCCAGTAATTCTCTTATAAAGATTTTATACTTTGCATTCACGAACTGTTTTCACTCGACACTTAAAGCACACACGGACTTACTGAGATTTTTGTCTCATCACCATTTTACCATGATTTCAGGTCGATCCTGTTGTGGGGATGGGTAGCTAGATATTGTCTGCCTTGGAAGATTTTTGCTGATAATTTATTTTGTGTAATGCTTTGGGGAGATGAGAGTGGATAAATTTTATTATGGATTTGTTTTTGGTATTTATGGATATATTCTTGGATTTATTCTTGGGTTGTAATAAATTTTAAGTTAAAGTATTATTTTTATTCCGCTATTTTATTTGTGTGACATAGTTATAAAGACCCATTATCCTTTGGACGGGGCGACATCCTCAGCCCTGGCGGGCCTAGGTAGTAGGGTGTTACAAGTGGTATTAGAGACTAGGTTATAGGCAAATATTGATAGTATATATGCTATTTATTTATGTCTAAATCTTTATCTAACCTATCTTGTTGATGCTGTAGGATGGTTAGGATGCTTAGGACAGCGAGGAAAGGGCAGCAGTGGCACCCGCCTATTCCTATTTACCCGAAAGACCTTCTAGTTCCCCAGCCTACCCCTCAGCCAAATATCCCTATGGAGGATAGCAGTGATGATGAGATCTAGATTCATGAGCCACCCCAATCCCGGTGAAAGACATAAGCTCTGACAGTGATGATGAGGTGATAGCAGTGGATCATGTACCCCACCCTCCTAGTCCCATAGTGGACTTAGCAGCAGATAGTGATGACCCGGGGGAGATAGACTATAAGTCTCCACCTAGGCCTTCTTTCATTCCTTCCTTCAGCCGAGTTGAGCCCAGGGAGAGTTCTAGGCGCCCGAGGAAGGAGCCAATGGAGGGGTTTGCTAGTGGGGATGGGGTAGATTTTTCCAAGAATTCTGGGGGTTGGTTATATGAGGCTGATGATGAGGGTTCTGATGAGGACTAGAGGACTAGGAATCATCTTGAATTGGATGTTTATTTATTTGTTATTTTTCGAGGACTTTTATGTCAAGAATTTTTAATCCTGGATTTTTGTCAAAATTTTGGATTTATACAAATCAATTTTGAAGGAGAATTTATTGGTAAATTTTTGGACCAAATATGCATTTGATTTCTTTTTACTTATATCTGTATGTGAATGCATGCGTACCTAAAACAATTTGATTCTTGAATGCATACACTTATCATTTGGGGTGTGGTTTAGAATGGCACCCAAGCGTCGTGCAGCTTCAGCGGGCAGAAGGGTTCCAGAAGCCGATCATGAGGTACCGGAAGTCGAGACAGTTCAGATGCAATCACCTAACTGGGGTGGTAGGAGTGGTCCGGATATGGGAATGAGGTCTGAGATTCTGATTGATGTGACAATGGGCCAGTCATTTAGTAAGATGGCAGAGATATTGCAGACTCTGACCGAGCGAAGAAACTTTAGGGGTGAAGATGAGGCCTTAGAGAGGTTTTTGAAGTTTCAATCGCCCGTCTTCCTGGGTGAAGCGGAGCAAGATCAGAAGGCAGAGCAGTGGGTTGAGCAGATGGAGGACATATTCGCAACACTTCAGTACTCTGAGGAGCGGATGGTTAAGTTTGCGGCTTTCTGGTTGAGAGGACCAGTCGGGCATGGTGGCAGAGAGTTCAAGATGACTGGGAAATGAGCGAATAGGAATAGACATGGTCCAACTTTGTTGAAGTCTTTCGAGCTGAGTACATCCCTCAGTGGATCGTGGAAAAACGGGAGGTTGAATTTCAGAATTTGAAGCAGGGGAGTATATCAGTGGCTCAGTATATGGCGCGATTCATCCAGCTGTCAAAATACTGCCAGAGATTAGTGGATGCTGAGCAGAATAGGAAGAGGTAGTTCTCTAAGGGACTGAGGCCGTAATTGAGGAGGGCGTTGGCACCTTCTCCGCCAACGACCTATTCGGGGACAGTGGACGCGGCTACCCAAATGGAAAATGAAGACCACAGCAGGATGGCGGTAAGGCCTTTCCAGTTGCCAAGGCAGCCGCAAGGGCACTTCCAAGGACAGAAATCTAATAAGCGCCCCGCCAATCAGCAGTGGTGGGGGAAGCAAGCCCGGAAAACACTAGTGGGATCTGCCCAAAACCTTCTAATATGTCGGCAGTGTGGAAAGAAAGGACACACTAAGAAGAACTGTTGGTCCAAAGGTGGTGAGAGGAAATGTTATCATTGCGGTGACCTGAACCACCTGAGGAACACTTGTCCCAAGTTGCATCGAGCCGGGCAAGGAAATCCGGCATAGAATCCGGGGCCGAATAGAGCCAACATTATGGGAGCATCCAGGAGTGGAGCGCCGAAACCGCAAGTGAAGGCCAAAGTATTCATTCTCAACAGAGAGGAAGTTGGGACCGATGCAGCAGTTGTGGAAGGTACACTATCCAAGGACGACCCGTTAATACATTAATTGACCCTAGCTCTACTCATTCTTATTTAAACAAGAATTGTGCATGTCATTTGGGTTGGGATAGAGTAGAGCTACCCTTTACTTTAGTGGTAAGCACACATTTGGGGAAAATGGTGCAAGTAGATCGATATGTGAAAAATTGTAAAATTGATGTAGGGAGAGAAAGTTTGGACTATGATTTGATATTGGGGATGGATTGGTTAGCCAAGCATGGGGCTAGGGTAGATTGTAAGAATAAGTCGGTCTAGTTCGTGAGGCCGGGTTGTGATGTGTTGGAGTTTGATGGCAAGAGAGTGAAAAAATTAAAGTATTTAATCGCGGGGGCTAAGGCCCGGAAGTTGCTGAAGCAAGGTTGTCAAGGGTACCGGGTTACGTGATAAACAAGCTGAAGGACCAGTGCACTTTGGAGGACACTGAAGTAGTGAAGGATTTTCCTGATGTGTTCCCAGCGGAGCTTGATTCTTTACCTCCCAACCGAGAGGTGGAATTCACCATCGACTTAGTTCTGGGAGCGGAACCAGTATCGCGGACCCTGTACCGGATGGCACCGGCAGAGCTGATAGAGTTGAAGGAACAGTTGGAGGAGTTAGTGAGTCAAGGTTATATCAGACCAAGTACGTCACCTTGGGGAGCGCCTGTGCTATTTGTAAAGAAGAAGGACGGAACTCTGAGACTATGCATCGACTATTGGGGTTTGAACAACTTGACGATCAAGAATAAGTATCCTCTACCGCTGATCGACGAGCTGTTCGATCAATTTCAAGGGTCCAGTTGCTACTCTAAGTTGGATCTGAGGCAAGGATACTACCAAGTGCAGATAAAAGAGAAGGATATCCCCAAGACTGCTTTCAACACCAGATATGGGCATTACGAGTTCGTGGTGATGCCGTTCAGGGTGACCAATGCTCCAGCAGTATTTATGGACCTGATGCATCGAGTGTTCTGACCCCATCTGGACAAGTTCGTGGTGGTCTTTATCAACGACATTTTAATTTATTCCAAGAGTCCAGAGGAGCATGCGGAGCATTTGAAGCTCGTATTAGAGAAGCTTCGGGAGCATAAGCTGTACGCCAAGTTCAACAAGTGCAAATTCTGGTTGGACAGTGTGGCATTCCTTGGCCATGTGGTGACCAATGAGGGAATCAAGGTAGACCCGGCAAAGGTCAAAGCGGTGTCAGACTGGAAGCAGCCGGAGAATATCACCGAGATCCGAAGTTTCTTGGGACTGGCTGGTTACTACTGAAGATTCATCAAGGGATTCTCGATGCTCGTATCGCCAATGACCTAACTATTGAGAAAGGATGTTCCATTTGTGTGGAACGAGAAATGCGAGAAATTTTTCAAGAGCTGAAGCGAAGACTGATGACAGCACCAGTATTGAGTCTGCCAGAGGAAGGGAAGCCTTACGCGCTGTATACCGACGCTTCGAGGGAAGGACTGGGAACAGTTCTTATGCAAGACAGGAAGGTGATTGCTTACGCTTCTCGGAAGCTAAGACCTCATGAAGTCAACTAGCCGACAGTTAGCCAACGGATCAACTGTCGTTTGACCACCATTTCTACCGTTTTCAACGTTCCATTGGTCGTTTATCGATAAACCTACACCAAATATCATTTTTGGATCAAATCGTGTTTGGTTGAAAACTAGCCGACAGTTAGTCGACGTCCAACTGATGTGCCCGACGGTTAGCCAACGTCCAACCTTCGTTTAGCCGATGGGGCCGACAGTTAGCTGATGGTTAAGGAAAACATTCAGCTTTCGTTCATGTCATTTTTTCATCATTTGATCGATTCTTTCGTTTTTACTTTTTCACATCCTTTGTCCCTTCATATACAAGGGATTCACTTCATATTTTGCATTTATTTAATTGAAAATCACATAATTAATCATCCTTAAGTTCATCCATTTTTGGACTCATTTTTCTGGAATTCCACTGCTTGATACACGATTTCGTTTTGCACATAAATTTCAATCCACAACTCCAATTTGGCTCCATGATATACCAAAATGATCGCAAGACTCTTATATTTAATCTATATAAGCCTTTTTCAGAGTCCTAGTTCCTGTGACATGCTACCGGGCAAAAACAGCCCCAATAGTTTTGTTTCAATTCCACTATTCATACTTTCCTTTGTTCTCTTTTAGCGTTTAACACCTTGGAACCATTAATTCATTCAATTTTTCTCCAAATCACCTTTATTTCTGTGATTTTCAGATTCCAATAGCTCACAATAGTAATGCTTATTCAACACAAACTCACTTCTTCTAATCAAAAGCTAGCATAATTCATTTTTTCAACCAAGTAACTTCCATTTTCATTCTACTTTTGTCATCATCTCATCAACCAAAAGCAATCCTTCAAACTACCATGCATATTTAGTTCTTTCTCACAACAAAACATTATCCATAAACCTCCTAGGCAGCTGGCACCTATAAGCATATGCGAGGTTTATACACAAAGTTCACAAACCTTAGCTTTTGATCTAAAATCAAGACATGAAAATCATATTTTCATGTTAAAACGCATACAAAAATAGACACCGTAATGAGAACTATGACTTTAATTCTTGAAGTGTAGACTTTTACCTTATATGTGGGATCTCTTGGCTTGATTTTGCTCTAAGAACACCAAGAACACACACACACACACACACACACACACACACACACACTTCTTTCTTTCTCTCTCATTTTCCATTTTTCATCAATTTTCTCTGTGTTTTCTTTAATTTCTCTTCCATTTCTTTCTGCCCTCTTTATGGTTGAATTTCCTCACTGAAATTCAACTCCTCCACCTCCATACATAGTCCAAATTGGTGACCATTTGGTCCCAAATTGTGGGCTATCCGCCACGCATCGCAATTTCGTTCGTCCACCTATTATTTATTTATTTTGTAAAACTTATTTGTTAAGCTTTATCTTGTATGAAATCTCATATAACCTCTCAAAATATGACATATGTCCCTATCCACCTATCACAGATCACCACACGTCCAAGTTTTACCCGCATTTCTAATTTTTCTCGGAAATGACCAAAATCGGGTCCGGAATGAAAAAATATTTTACTTCACCATTTAACTTTAAAAATTCTACTGAATCCATTAGCAATACTTAAATTCTTTAATTCCTCCTCTATTTGGTCAAATTTGAGGTCAAAGTCGCGGCTGCGGTCAAAATGACGAAAATGCCCTCGGCGACCCAGATAGCATAATTTACACCAAAACATGCATTTCATCACAGTGGTCCATTTCTCTTCTCAGCGTACCCTCAAATTTTTATTTTATTAATAATAGTAGTCTTTCAAAAATTTAGGGTACGGGTAGAACAAATCCAATAATTACATCCAGGTCCTGACAAGATATTATGATACCAAAATATTCGTCTCGTTACATTGGTAATCTTTTGTTCTGACTATTGACACAGATTCTCATCCTATTACAAATAGTAGTCAATTGAAGATAAAAATGTGGGATATTACATTCTCCCCCTTACAAAAAATTTCGTCCTCGAAATTGGCTTATTCCTGGAATAATTCTGGATACATTTCAACATCTTCGCTTCCATTTCCCAAGTTGCATCTTGCACTAGATGATGATTCCATAATATTTTTACAAGTGAAATTTTCTTTATTCCCCAAAGACCCTTTTCAATATACTCGAAGATCTTAATAGGCTTTTTCTTATACTTTCAACTTGGAGTAATCTTAATAGATTTTTAATTCAAAATGTGAGCGAGATTGGTTGCGTATTTTCTGAAGTTGGGCAACATGGAATACATCGGGATGACTGTGAAACCCTAACTAAAACCAACCTTAGAGTACGGGGGTTGGGATGCATATCATATTTTCTCGCATGCATAAATATATTTTTATATGATTTTATGTGCTTTGGATATGTGATTTGTAGTCTAGATGGCTTATTTGTGTTTATTGAGTAAGAATGGCAAAATGGTAATTTTGCTTGAAGAGGAAATAGGGAAATAGCTTGAGGATTAAATAGGAAAAATATTTGGGAGAGAAAATAAGAACAAGAGTTGATGTGGCTTAGCGGTTAGAGCTTTGGAATAAATCCTTGAGGTATTGAGTTCAAATTCCATCATTTGAGTTTTTGCATGATTAAATTTTATTTTTGTTTAGGTAGGCTATATTTCAGCCTTTGCATGCCTTAGGGAAGAGTAGGAGTGTTGTCCTAGGGGAGACGTGATAGGAATGTTCTAATCCTACTCTTGTGCCCTATAAAAATTTCTAAGGGATTCATACTCTTCTTAATCTCTAGCTTTCCTTAATTCGTAATCAATTAGGTTGTTCAATTTATCTAAGCCAATTTTATTTCCAGAAAATTCTAGCAAGATTCTGTGGCTTTGAAGGTTCGAAAATGTCTAAGTGTGAGGTATCTTTTTGACCAAAAATGGGGTAGAGTTATGGAAGGTTCCCAAGAGAATTAATCTCTATGGTTGAACCTTCAAAACTCCAACCTAGGTGTGTTCATCTTCTTCATGTAGTAAACTGGAAAGTTTCCAATTGTTTGAACAGTCCAATTGTCGAAATTTTCAACCATCTTTCCCTCTCAAATGCTGCCAGAAAATGACCATTTCACTTAGCTTGAGGACTAAAAATTCTAGCCAAAACCGAGCTGCACAAAAGCTGTGTAAACCAGGAAAATTTCCTGGACAATTTCGCAGCTTGGTGAGCCAAAAACCAAGCTATTTCTTCCAGCTTTTCAACCAGCAATTCAACCTTATTCTTCCTCCATAAAGAAGGCTGGAAACCAGCCTTAGAAAACCTCCTAATCTCCCTTCAAACCTGTAGCAAATCGGATGAACCATGGCAGAAAAATCTGCCCAGAAATTTTCAGCAAGCTTGCGAAAAGCTAATCAGAATTTCCAGCTTTGTTCCTTCTTCACCCTTGTCCGAAACTTCCTCCATTTTTCTGTACAAACTCACCTTGAACAGCCATGAACTAAGCTTCTTCATATTCTCTAGTGTTCTGCATGAAAAAGAGCTCCATGGCTACTCCTAAAATCTCTCCATCAATCACTCCAATCAAGCCATTAATTGAAGTCCAAAATTCCAGCAAAAAATTCATCAAACTACCATAGATTACCCCTCAAACAACCAGAAAATTCTTTCACCATTGCACACCATATTTCAGCCACCCTTAAGCTCATTCGAATAGCATTCATCTCAGCAGAAATTCTAGCAATTCAGTCGGCCATTGAAGCTTCCAAAGAACCTCCAACAACAAAGATCTACTTACCATATTTGCTGCCACAAAATATTCCCTAAATTATTCTTTTTGAATTTCAAACAACCAACTTTCCTTTTTCCTCCCAAATCTGAAAATCCAATTACCAAAAATCTCCAAACCAGTCGGCCACTCTTTCCCTACAGAATTTCGGCCAGCTTTATCCATTCTTTCCAAACCTCCAAGAACACCAAGAACACCTACAACTATTCTCACGCCTAAGGCCACTCAAAACCACTTCAATCTTCTCCAAAAACTCCAGATTATACCTACTCATTCTCGTGAATCCATTCCTACAATTTTTAACATCAAACACTGAAATCAAAGTCTCACTTTTGGATAAAAAACCAGAATTTTCTTGAAGGCTCAAGAACACCTTCAAGGTAAGCATGAACAATCATCTCCATCTTCGACCTTAATGAGTATATACTAATGAACTCTCTTTTTCTCTTTCTCTCTCTCTCTCTCTTTCTCTCTCTCTCAGCCGAATGGTTACTTTTACCATGGCCATTTTTCTTCTTCTCCTTAGATGGATCAAGCATTCCTAGCGAGAGGATTCTCTTGAAATGACTTCAAGGTAGTCATCATTCAAGTAAGCTTCTTCCATCTTCTCTTTAAATCCTAGATTCATATCTCTTGGATGAGGATGGGATATATTTGGAGATTGATCATGTGTTTTGTGATGGAGTTGGGATTGAAGCATGAGAATGAATGTGTTTGTATGATGGAGATGAGATTGATGCATGAGATGATTTGTCTTGGATGAATGTATGGCGTTTTTAGGGTTTGTTGCATGTCTTCATGTCGTGAGTAGTATGAATGATCAAGCATGTTAGAGATTATGTCACCTTTGGTGAATAGGATTTATGTTCATGTATTCTTGTTAAGGCCATGAATATGATTATGTTTAGTGGAGTTTGGATCATGTCTTGGTAGATTTGGATTTATTCCTTTATTCATGATTGGGTATTTTGTTGATTGGTGTAGAGTGTATGTTCATGATTATGGTTAGCAATAGGAATTATGATCATGACCTTGTTGTCCCTAAGCTAATTGAGTTAACCAATTCTATTTCATCAATAAAATGATTAATACTATAATTTCTTCTAGAGATTTCGAAAACCCTAAGAAAATGTGGATTTGGACTATTATATAAAATGATGATATTTTAGTCGAATAAATGATAGCTTTTATTAAAGAAATAAAATATATAGATATTATATAAGATAATAATATCAAATAAAGTCTTTTATATAAATAATCATAATAGGTAAAATATTAATTTTGTAAGTCTTATATTCATAAATACTATTAAAATTTATTTATTGTCTTTTAGTGAAGGCATATTACAATTTACTTATTATTAATTTTATTTACCAATTATTTCCTAACCATTAGTTATTATAAATTATTATTTTAAATAATATCATCTAGGGCCTAGGACCCTTCATCAAATAAACCCCAATTTATTTATAGCAACATTTAAACCTACAACTTATTAGTATCTAATTCACAAACCCTAATTATTTTAATATCATGCTAGATTTATCTTATAAGCCCTTTATTTGTTATCTAGCCTTAAAGCCTGGGACATTAGGGTCATGATTATAGTAAGTTGAGTTAGGTTTATTTGTGAAAGTGAATTTTGGCTTGAGTTTAATTTTGGCTTATGTTTACCCCAAGCAGGGTTAAGTAAGCTTTTAGAGATCTTTATTCTATCTCGAGCAAAGGATCAGGTAAGCTCCTACATAAAACCTGTTTGTTGCAAAAGTTGTTATGGCAAGCTAAACACGAAGTTTGTGAACATTGATTTGGTAAAGGCAATTAGGGACTGTTTCCTTTCTTGTTTCAGTCAAACCAATTATTTGAAAAACATCAACTAGTTTTATTCAAACACTAAACTATTTCTAAAACTAATTTTGACAAAGATTTTGGAAACCCTTGATTGCCATTTTCAAGTGAAGCTATATTTTATTAGTTTTCTCTCAAGTGAGATGAACTACGTTGAGTACTCAATAAGGGTAGGCTAGTAGTACTAGTTTTGAAGAGTAAGAGGGAGTCTTCTGATGGGAGGCCACCTCCAGAAGATGAACTCAACTTAGAGAAACGTCAGTACTACTTAGTCATACCGGTCCGAGCTAGCAGGTTTCAGTCATGTGGACTGTGTGTTGCCGGAGTGGACAACCGGTTTTGTTTGGGTATAGAGAGGGAGGAGAATCTTACCCAGTAGGTCGATCACCTACCTTTTGTCAGTTTGCACAAAGTGTGGCATTCTGACCATTATATGGTTATGGGGCTCAACGTGTGGTAACCCATGGCCGCCCTTTTGAGTGGTTGATTTTATTGTTCATGTATGGTTGGAAAAGCCAAAACACCACTCTTGATTTTGAATATTGTTTATTTCTTGCCAGCATTTTTCTTATGAAATTCTTACATTTTGCATCCATGAACTGTTTTCACTGGACACTCAAAGCACACACGGACTTACTGAGATTTTTATCTCATCACCATTTTTATATGATTTCAAGTCGATCATGCTGTGGGGATGAGTAGCTAGTTGTTGCATGCCTTGGATGATATTCTATTATTTAATTTATATAATGCTTTGGGAGTTGAGAGTGAACAATTTTTATTTTGGATTTGTCTTGAATTTTTGAATTGTAATAAGTTTTAATTTTTAAAGTATTGTATTATTTTAATTGTGTGACTTATGGGTGCATTGCTATACTAAACTTTAATGTTATCCCATATCTTTGTTGCAGTTTAATTCAGCTCTGAGGTAAGTCTAGGATCTTGATCTGACACAATACTAGAGATTACTCATGTAATTTGATTACATCCTCCATATAGATTTCCCTTAACTTTTCTAGGAAATTTCGTTAGTAAATAGGGATGAAATGAGCAGACTTAGTTAGTCAATCCACTATCACCTATATAGTATTTTACTGTCCTACTGCCATGGGTAATCCCATAATGAAATCTATAATAATTGCATTCCATTTCTATGAGGGAGTAGATAATGGTTGTTGTAACCTTCCAAGCCGTTACGATCGGTTTTCACTTGCTAACATATTAAACATCTAGTTACAAAGTTTGAAATATCCTTCTTCATACTAATCCACTAATAATGCCATTTCAAGTCATGATACATCTTTACTGCTCCTGAATGGATGGTATACTTACTCTGATGTGTTTCTGTTAAAATATCTTGCCTCATTCTTGACCGTTCTAGGATATAATACCAATCTCATAATAGATAATTCCATCATTGTCCTTTCGAAACTCATCTCCTTTTTTATTTGCCTCCCTTTGCGCTAACCATTGCAACTTTTCATCCTTATCTTGTTCTTCATTCAATTGTTGTAACAAAGCAGGTTGAATGGAAATATTACTCAACCTCATTCTTCCAACCGTGGCAAATGTTGGATATAGAATAAATCAGGGAGAGGAATATGATTGATTGTGAAGGAATTTGTCCCTCTCAGTTATGGGAGAGATATCCATGGGCCCCTTGATAAGTTAGACTGTTAAAAATGCATGGCCGTGCTCAAATATATCAATCTAAGATATTGATATTATTTGTTTGAACAGTCTACTATAAAATCAAGAAATAATTGATTAAGGATGACATGCTCCGTGCCTTATGCTTAATCTGGATATCGTGTGACAAAAGGACTAAATATAAAATTATGTTTTGGTTCAAAGAGATCACCGATCTTCATTTAACCTGGATAGTTATAATGTTTTGCTAGAAACCACTTATAACTTGTGGGCCATTTAAATATGATTTAGGCACACTGCCAGTGTTAAATGAACCTATAGGGTCACACAATAAGCGAACTTGTTAGGTTATTTTTCTGGTGACCAGGTTCGATGAATCTGGATGATATTCAGATTATAAGAATCTGACTCGGTAAAATAATTAGTTAAATTACCGAGATAATGGCAGAATCTTATCATATCAGTTTTAATTTAATTTGAATTTAAATTAGAATATGATAAGATATTATTAGGGTTGGACTCTAAGAGGTTCGAGGGTTTTTTTAAGAAAACCCTAGCCGTCTTTCAATAGTCCAATTTTTCGGTTGAGAACATTCGTGCCATTCTCTACCAGAAGAAAAAAACCTCTCAAACCCTAGGCGCTAGCACTCCCCGGGTATCGAGTGAGTTCGCGGTGTGTATCCGATAGAGGACGTTCGCATACCGCAGTCGTCCGGTGATAGTTCGGGTTGAACGTACAACAATGCAAACCGTAATCGAAGGATTTCGATTAAAGCAACCAGAGGTAATTCTTAAAGCTTTGATCTTCTTAATCGTTTACTTGGGTCCTCGGGAGGGATTCGTAGATGTTTTCCGCGTTTAGGAGTCCACGAATCCCAACCGTGGCAAATACTTCTAGTTTTGGAATTCATAATATTTGGAGAGCTGATAAATTTGCCTCCCTACTAAGGGTATCTATTACTGTGTTTGCTTTTCCAGGATCTTACTTAATTGGACACCGAAATTCTTCCAAAAATTCCATCCACCGACATTGTCTCATGTTCAAATCCTTCTGGGTAAAACATACTTCAACCTTTTATGGTCGGTAAAGACTTTAAACTCAGCCCCATGCAAATAATGTCTCCACGTCTTAAGGGCAGACATAATAGTAGCTAACTCCAGGTCATATGTAGGGTAATTTTTTTCTTGGGGTTTTAGTTTCCTAGAGATCTAAGCTATCACCTTTTTTCTTTTGCACCAATACTCCTCCCAATCCTTCATTTGATGCATCTATGTTCACCTTATAAAGTTTCACCATCATCAACAATACCAAAACAGGAGCAGAACGTGACCTTTTCTTCAGCTCCTGGAAATTTCTCTTACACTTCTTGGCCCAAACATAAAGAACTTTCTTTTGGGTGAGTTGAGTTAAAGGTGAAGCTATCTTAGAAAATCTCTTAATAAATCTCCAATAATATCCTGCTAATCTCAGAAAATTTCGTACTTCAATTGGAGTCTCGGGATGTTTCCAATTCATCACTGCTTCAACTTTTGCAAGATCTATTGTAATCTTGTCTTTGGACATTACATGTCCCATGAATATTACTTGTAGCTAAAACTCACATTTACTGGATTCAACATATAATTTAGCCTCTCTTAACTCCTAAATGCCCATATCGTGTGTTAAATGCAGTTTTTGGTATATTCACCTCTCGATTCCGTATTTGGTAATATCTCTGCCTCAAATTCTAACATTGAGAATCACCCTACCCCTTGTAACTGATCAAACAATTTATCAACCATGGGAGATGGACTCATTTTTCTTTTTATCAAACAATACAGGTACTCCCCAAGATGAAGTACTAGGCTGAATAAATTCTTGCTCTATTAACTCCTGTACTTGTTTTTTAAGCTCTTGTAATTCTATTGGTGCCATTTTATAAGGAGTTCTTGAAATTGGTTCTATCGATGGCACTAAATCAATGGAATACTCTACTTCTCTCTTTGGTGGCAATTCTTTCAATTCTACTGAAAAAATATCTAAATATTCATTCACAATAGGAACATTTTTGGGTTTCTTAACCTCTCATGGCTTATTAATCACATAAGCCAAGTACCCAGTACACCATTTCCTAATCATTTTTCGGGCCTTGAGTCCTGATATAAAAGTATTACTTTTCCTTTCAGCCTCACCTACTAATTCCAATATAGGTTTCCCAGGCCGACGAAATTGTACTACCTTATGTCTACAGTCAATTTAAGCATGATGTTGAGATAGCCAATCCATACCCAAGATAGCATCATAATCCTTTATGGGCAAATATATCAAATCTCCTTCTAATAATTCATCTCTGCCAAAGTCTCACATTCCTTATGTACTTTCTCACTATTCATTTACTTTCCCAATGGGGTATTTACAATAATTTCATAATGAAGTTTCTTCCTCTTTTATCCCCTATAGCATTAAGAAATAAATTGGCAACAAAGGAATGCGTAGAATTAGGATCTACCAATACTTTAGCATTATGATTCAAAATAAGAAGCATACTTTCCATTACTGTGGCATGATTATCCGTCTTTTTCCAATACAATCACTCGAACATTCGTTTGTGGTTTAACAGGTCTAGGTCTAGAGATAGAAGCTTGTCCTAGATTCTTTCTTTCTAGTCATGACCTCTGCCCCTAATTGTTTCTTTCTCGGTCGATTCCATCCACCTATCCTTTGAGGGTGAGAGCAATTGAATCTCTTATGCCCTATCTCTCCATAGTTAAAGCATCTAAAAGAGGATTGTCCTCTAGTTGGGCCTCCCCTCCTTTACATCTTGTCTTTCTTTTGCCATTTGGGTCTCCAAGTCTTTCCTAACTCATACTCTGAAATGCCATTCAATTTCTTCTACTTATATTCTCATTTATTCCAGCATTCTCATTGACTCTAGTGATAGTCTCAATCAACTATTAAATGATATAAGCTATTTTCTAAAAGTTTGGAACATAGTATTGTCCAAAGTTACAAAGTGGGGACCTTCCATATGTGGTTCCTCCACTATTAGCTTAGTGTTATTTCGAGTAGTTCGCGATGATTATCCAAAAGTTCATTTAGGAGACACCTGTATAGTTCATACGGTCTTGCTGGTAAAACGATATAACATAACTCAAGAGTAGGCACAAAAGGGCTATAGTGCATATAGCAGGATCATAACATATACTCTTTCTTATCAAACACAAAGCTAGTACAAAATTTGTGTGCTCAGCACATAGTCATATACACTGGCCGAACTGTACATATTTTGCTACATATATCTACATATCATCCTTCTAGTCATCATCATCGCTATCCAAAATGTAAGGTCCTGAATCAGTATAAATCGTATAGGATTTGGCTGCATTAAATCCCTCATCTCCATCCACATCAGGGTCCAACCAAGCCAGTATCTCTGGGTCTATCTCCAGTTCCTTCTTGAGCTCCTCGAACTCGAGCATTGGCATCACTATCTCGGGTACCTCTTGATCCCCTCCAACCCTGGTATCTCTTCCTCTAATACTCCCAAAATATCCCTGCCAAATACCTCCTCATCATCCTCAGACAACACAACACTATCGGGGATACTATCCTCCTTATCGTCATCCTAATGGCATAGTTTAATACTGCCATCAACCTTATTAGAATCGCCACCTACATTCTCTATTTGACTATGTGGCGATGATGTCCTCTTAGGAGTAAGTTTCCTTTCCAAGCTATGGTCTAGCACAAACGGAGTAACAATGGGTACCACTAGGTCAAACGAGTTCCCGACAAGACGGGATGCATAACAAAGGCCAGGGCCAGGTCTTGTCAAGATAAAACGTCTCGGCTTGCCTGCTTAGTAGACCATCCTAATCTTCTTATCATTGCTGCACTTATCCATTGGGCGCTTGCCTTTATCATGCCTATCTGTCATACCTCCATAATGAAAGGGTTCTATCAATCTCTATGATGATACCATAGTTCTATAAAACTAGGCTCTGATACTAATTGTAACACCCCTACCAAGATAACAGTGGAAGTATATCAACACCGGGTGTTGCTCCATCCAGTTACCCAGACAAGAGGTCTTTATAATGAATAACCAACAGAGTATACAAGGTCCTAATCCAGACATACATCCCACATTGATGGTCACATATATGTACAACAGAGAATCTTGTTTAAGAAAATTTTCTATTCAACATTAGTAATAAGGTACATTATTAAAAGGGGAACATTTGGAACTAAACTGCTGTCACTGTGGTATCATTCTCCAATCCATAGGTCTGCTCAACTCCAGATCCTACAAAAGGGTAAGATAAAAGATACGTGTGAGTGAAAAATTATCCAATAAGTCCCGTGTGTGCTAGTGCTTTAGTAAAAAGACAGAGTACATAAAACTTTTGTGGAATATCATATCATTTGTTCACTGAAAATAATTCCAAAGCTCTCTAAAGAAGAGTTTATTCAGAATTCAATCATTTTGGGAAAAATAGTATTTTAGATTTCAAATCATTGCTCCAGTTCCAAATCACAGGCACTTCTCTAATAGAAGGTCAGCTTGTATGCAAGTCTCGCAGGCCTTGCCTTTGGCGCCATGTATCCTTGTACTGAGATCACTGCCTCTAATACTCAATCTGTGCATCGTCAAAAAATAAGTACATTGTAGCATACTATAATCAACAAGTGCTTGCAGCACATAATCTTTTACTCGTAAGCCAGTGGTCCTAATCTTGACGTTAATCACCATTAAGGTAGCAAGGGATTTGAAGAATGCCAGGTATCCAGGCCATCTCGTGAACAACCCAAATCACAAAGTGCACACAAGGCACGACAATTGCTAGGCTTTAGATGGCTAGTCAGGATGACTCGTCTCAATGTCCTGTTGCTTCGTTCGGAGTAAGACAATCCCTAGAACTAGGCGAGGTTACTAGGGTCGTCTAACTCTAACGTAAGTTAGTACAAAGATCAAAGTCCTCGCTGAATACTCAACGTCACCATTACCAACTCGTTCTGACTGATCAGGTCAGAGGGTTATCAGATCCCGTAGGATTTTCAATCAAAACATTTTTGGGGCAAATAACACTTTCCAGAATTTGATCCCACTGACTCACAAGTCAGATCAACATTCACATAGGCTTTGCAAGGGCCAATCAATTTATTCCATAGGCCTATCAGGGCAATAAAATAATTTTAGGGATCAAAAGACATTTTCCAAAAGTCAATCTCATCAAGAGAGATCATTTTTCAAAACCGTGTCAAAACAGGTTAAAGAGTTCTTTTCATACATCAAAAATAAGTTTTCAGGAGTATTCGGGTCATTTTACTTGTACTCGATTATAAAAGTCATTTCTAAGGGCATTTGGGTTATTTTACTCAAACCCGATTTGCAAAACGTTCACAAGAGTTTCAATAAGGATATTTCGGCCATTTACCGAATACCCGATTCTAAAGGTTGCCATAAAACATTTTAATAAGGACATTTGGATCATTTTTCAAATACCCGATTCCAAAAGGAACTCATTTCAAGAAATTCAAAATTCTAATCCAAAAAAGGATTAAATTCAAAGTTTCCAAACACATTTCCATAAAATGTTCCAACAAGGGCATTCCAGTCAATTTATAAATAGCCGATTCCAGAAATCATCATTTTAAAAAATCCTAAGTATTTAATTTAAAAGGACTAAATTTACAAAATTCATACTTTAATCATCCATTAAGGTTCTCAAGCCAATTATGAAGTTCATTTAAGCCCAAAAATGGCATAAAACAAATCTTTGCTCAAATAAACTTTAAGCATATTCAGGGATTTTTAAAATGGTATAACACATAGCATTTCATGAAAAAGTGAAGCACACTAGCTTTCAAAGGGACTCACGTCATGTCCTAATTCACTTTTTTTGTTCACGACCGTTCAACCATCGTTACTACTATTTTCAACGTTTCGTTAGCAATTTATCGATAAACCTGCACCAAACATCGTTGTCGGGTCAAATCATGTTTGGCCAAAAAATAGCCGACAGTTTGCCGATGTCCAGCCAACGTGCCCGATGGTTAGCCGACGTCTAACCTACGTTTAGCCGACGGGGCCGACGGTTAGCTGATGGTTGAGGAAAACGTTTAGCTTTCGTTCATGTCATTTTTTCATTGTTTGATCGATTCTTTTGTTTTTCTTTTTCACATCCTTTATCCCTTCATATACAAGGGATTCACTTCATATTTTGCATTCGTTTCATTCGAAGTCACACAATTAATCATCTTTAAATTCATCCATTTTCGGACTCATTTTTTTGGAATTCCACTGCTTGATACACGATTTTGATTTGCACATAATTTTCAATCCACAACTCCTCTTTGGCTCTATGATATACCAAAATGACCGTCAGACTCTTAACTTTAATTTTGTATAAGAATTTTTTAGAGTTCTAGTTCCCATGATATGATACAGGGTAAAAATTTCCCCAATAGTTTTGTTTCAATTCCACTATTCATGCTTTCCTTTCTTCTCCTTTAGTCTTTAACACCATGGAACCATTAATTCATTCAGTTTTCCTCCAAATCATCTTTATTTCTATGGTTTCCAGATTCTAATAGCTCACAAGAGTAATGCTTATTCAACACAAACTCACTTCTTCTAATCAAAAGCTAGTATAATTCATTTTCCAACCAAGTAACTTCCATTTTCATTCTACTTTGGTTATCATCTTATCAACCAAAAGCAATCATTCAAACTACCATGCATATGTAGTTTTTCTCACACAAAACATTATCCATAAACCTCCTAGGCAGCCGGCACACATAAGCATACTTAAGGTTTGTACACAAAGTTCACAAACCCTAACTTTTGATCTAAAATCAAGACATGAAAATTATGTTTTCATGTTAAAACTCATACCAAAATAATCACCATAATGAGGTCTATGACTTTAATTCTTGAAGCATAGACTTTTACCTTGTATGTGGGATCTCTTGGCTTGATTTTGCTCCAAGAACACCAAGAACACAAACACTTCTTTCTTTCTCTCTCCTTTTCCAATTTTCCTCAATTTTCTCTATGTTTTCTTTCGTTTCTCTTTCATTTCTCTTCCTTTTCTTTCTGCCCTCTTTATGGATGAATTTCCTCACTGAAATTTAGCTCCTCCACCACCATACATGGTCCAAATTAGTGACCATTTGATCACAAATTGTGGGCTATCCGCCACGTGTTGCAATTTCATTCGTCCATGTATTTTTTATTTTTTTTGTAAAACTTATTTGATAAGCTTTATCTTGTCTAAAATCTCGTACAACTTCTAACAATATGACACATGTCCCTATCCACCAATCACATAGCACTAGACGTCCAAGTTTTACCCGCATTTCTAATTTTTCTCAGAAATGACCAAAATTGAGTCCGGAATGGAAAAATATTTTGTTTCACCATTCAATTTTAAAAATTCTACTAAATCCATTGGCAAAACTTAAATTCTTCAATTATCCTCTATTTGGTCAAATTTGAGGTAAAAGTCGCGAGCACGGTCAAAATAATGAAAATGCCCTTAGCGACCCAGATAGCACAATTTACACCAAAACATTCATTTCATCACACAGGTCCATTTCTCTTCTCAGCATACCCTCAAATTCTTATTTTATTAATAATAGTAGCCTTCCAAAGATTTAGAGTACGGGTAGAACAAATCCAATAATTACATCTTGGTCCCAACAAAATATTATGATACTAAAATATTTGTCTCATTATAATGGTCATGTTTTGTTCTAGCCATTGATATAGAATCCCATCCTATTATAAATAGTAGCCAATCGAAGATAAAAATGCGGGGTATTACATTGAGTAATCTCTCTCTGCATTCAATTTCAATCACCTGTAATCTTCATTGCACAAAATTCTTTTAAATACCTCAAAAGAAATCTTTATGGTTCTCACCAACTCATTTTCACTCTAGCATTAATTACATCGTGCGTCTTGTTTCATGTTGAGTGTAGTTAATTCTTAAGTCATTTCGAAAACCTCTCATTGTAGCAAGTCTCTTTGATCAGAAATTCAAAGTAATTTTTTTTTTTCTCAAAACAGATTTTTCAAAGAGCATTTTAAATTTGCCAAAAATCTTATTCACCCCCTCTAAAGCTTTTCATTTGGTATCAAACCTTTGGTCTACTCTATTTTCGGTCTAACAACCGCGTAGAAAAGATCTCGATGGTAAACTCATCTACTCTTCCGTATGATGAAGAATCCTCAACAAATCGACCTCCTCTATTCAATGGAAACAATTATACATTCTGAAAAAATAGAATAAAGATTTATATTTGTTCAATTAATTTTGAATTGTGGAATCTAATTAAGAATGGGCCATTTGTCCCATCAAAATTTGTTGATGGTAGAAAAGTACCTAAACAGAGTGATGAATTTGATGTTGAAGACAATACCAAAATGATATTGAACTTTCAAGACGTGAATATTTTGTGATGTGCCCTTGATGCTACTGAATATAACTAAGTGAGTGGCTGTGATTCAGCCTATGATATGTGGAGACTATTTGAAGTCACCCATGAGGGAACAAATCAAGTAAAGGAATCTAAGTTGGGTCTGTTAATTCATGATTATGAATTGTTCACGATGAAGCAAAATGAAAGTATAAATGATATGTTTACTAGATTTACAAATATTGCTAATGGACTTAAAGATTATGGGAAAGTCTTTTCCCTTAGTGAACAAAATCAAAAAATTCTAGATGCATTGCTCAAGAGTTGGCAACCGAAAGCTCTAGCTGTGGAAAAATCTAAGGATCTAAAATCCTTACCAACTGAAGAGCTAATTGGCTCTCTCCTAACGCATGAAATGAAAATCAAGAGGTTTCAAGAATCTGATGATCATGATAAAGGAAAAAAGGAGAATAGCACTAAAAGATGCAAATGAGGAAGCTAAAAATAGTCAATCGGATAGTGGTGATGAAACTGAAGTAGACATTGAAGAAATGGCCATGGTTGCAAAGAAATTTAGAAGAATATTCAACAAAAGAAACTTTAAAAGAGGAAAGAAGATCGTGAAAAAAAGGGACAGACCTTATCATTTAAGCTTTAATGTTATGAATGCAAAAGCGCGGAATATTTCATTGCTGACTGCCTAATTGCTAAAGAAAAAGAAGGTAGAATGCTTAAAAAGAAGAAGAAGAACTTGAAAGTAAAGAAGGGCAGAGGACTAACAGGAACTTGGAACTAAAATGAGTCTAAATCTGAGGAAGACAGAGACTCTGAAAATGAAACCGCCAGCATATGCTTCATGGCAATGGAAAATGAGGTGAATCCCATTACCACTAGTTCCATATTTGATTTACAAAATTCTGATAATGAAGAGCATGATGATCTTACTGAGTTGCAAGTTGATATATTTTATGAACTGAAAAAGCTGTCTAGAAAAAAAATAAAGAAATGAAGATAAAATCGACTGCTTGTTAAATGAGAATGCAAGCTATTAAATGAGAACAAAGTCTCTCTTGAGTCACATATGTGTGCAAATATTGAAAAGGATGTTATCATTACTTCCTTGCGTCATGTATCTCTAGAAAATATATGCTTATGTGATAAAATTCTTTTTGTTGAGATTATGGTTAGCAACTTTGATGATATGAAAAATAGAGTTGATGATCTCACTACATTAATTGAAAAATTTACCAATGGTAAAAATAATTTGGAAAAATTGCTTGGTGCACAACACATAGTTGGAAACCGAAATGGACTAGGTTATAAGCATGAGATCAAAGCCAAGAATCACAAATTTCACTTTGTAAAAGTTGCTTTATCACATATAACACACAAATGTTACACATATTATGAAAAATCTGGACACAAAGCATCTAGATTTTATATTAAGAAGAAAGTTGAATCTGGTACAAAACTAGTTTGAAAAATTAGAGGAACCATCACTAACCCCCGTGGATCCAATAAAATGAGGGTACCAAAAATCACTCCCACTTCTCATGTATAGGTACATTCATTGGAGAAAATGAGCTTCACAACGTGGTTCTTGGATAGCGGATATTCAAGACACATGAATAGAAATGTAGCTCTATTAGAGGATGTGCAAGCAACAAATGATGGATTTGGTACCTTTGGAGACAAAAAGAAAGGAAAAATTCTTGGCATAGGTAACATTGGTAAAGGATCTTCAACCGTTATAAAACAAATGTTATTAATTGATGAGCTAAAATACAACTTGCTTAGCATTAGCTAATTATGTGACAATGGTTGCAAAGTCATTTTTGAGAAAGATTCTTGCTCTATTATGGATATCTCAAATAATGAAACAATCTTTGTAGCTAACCATGTTGGAAATGTTTATGTATTCTATCTAAATAATCTTATAGCTCATGGTATTAGATGTCTTTTCGTACATGACAATGATGGTTATCTTTTGGCATAGAAGATTAAGCCATGTACCATTTGATTTGCTAACCAAATTGTTCTCAAAAGAGCTTGTTAAGGGATTGCCTAAAATGAAGTTTGATAAAAGTATAATTTGTGATGCATGCCAATTTGGAAAACAAATCAAAACTTCTTTCAAACCTAAGAAAATGATTTCCACACAAAAACTCTTGAATTAATTCATATGGATTTGTTTGGACCAATGAGGACCACTAGCCTTGGTGGTAAGAGGTATGCTTATATGTTAGTAGATGACTTTTCAAGATTTACTTGGACTTTGTTTCTTGGACAAAAGGATGGAGCATTTTTTGAATTTTCAAAATTATTCAAGCGCGTCCAAAACTCTATTGGATACAAACTGATTTCTATTAGAAGTGATAATGGGAGAGAATTTTGCAACAGTGAATTTACATACTTTTTTAATGAAAATGGAGTTTTTCAGAACTTTTCAACTGCTAAAACCCCTCAACAAAATGGTGTTTTTGAGAGGAAAAATCGAACTTTGCAAGAAATGGCTAGATCCATGATTTGTGAAAACTCTCTTCCAAAATACTTTTGGGTTGAAGTTGTAAATATAACATGCTATATTGTAAACTGAGTAATGTTGAGACATTTTCTAAGAAAAACACCATTTGAGCTTATGTTTGACAAAACTCCATGAATTTCTTATTTCAAAGTATTTGGCTGCAAATGTTTTGTTCTTAATACCTTAGACAATCTAGGAAAATTTGATAGCAAATCCAACGAGGCTATATTCCTTGGATACTCTTCCAATAAAAAGGCATATAGAGTGTACAATATAAGAACTATGTGTGGAACAATTTGTACATGTTGTCATTGATGAATCTAACATTTATACATCAAGAAAAGATAATGATGATGCAGGAAGTTCAAAAGAAATAGGGAAAAAAACAGCACAAAGCACCACTGTTAGACATTCATGGTAAAGAAGAGGAATTTGAAGAGCAGTAAGTGGAATAAAGCAAGCAAGAAACTGACGAACTCATGGATCAAGGACCACTAAGAGATTAGAAGTATAAAATCGGTTATCCAAAAGAACAAATCATTGGTGATCCTAGCTCTGGAGTTAAAACTAGACGGTAGTTTATAGACAATTTTGCTCTACTCTCTAGTATAGAACCTAATTGTATTGATATGGTCTTGTATGATGAGTTTTGGATAATAGCTATGCAAGAAGAGCTGAACCAATTTGAGAGAAATAAGGTTTGGAAACTCGTCCCTAGACTACTTGATCATCTGGTTATTGGTGCTAAGTGGGTTTTTAAAAACAAACTTGATGAAAATGGAGTGGTCATTAGAAATAAAGCTAAACTTGTTACCCAATGATCAATCAAGAAGAGGGCTTTGATTATCATGAAACATTTCCTCCCGTTACTAGATTAGAGTCCATAAGAATGCTTCTTGCCTTTGTATTTTTCAAAAATTTCATACTTTATCAAATAGATGTTAAAAGTGCGTTTTTAAATGGTTTTATTGAGGAAGTATATGTAGAACAACTGATGTGTACGAATTTGGGTATAAAAAATCATATAAAAACAAGCATATTTCCAATCAAGTTTAAATTAAAACATTAATCCCAAATTACATATATGAGCAAGCGTACTCATCATTAAGCATAGCATAGGGTTTAAACGAGTATCAATCCTCAAGGAACAAGTATGCAGTAATCACTTTTCTTTCATTGTTAACTGACTTAATAAAGTGAAAAAGAATAAAAAGGAAAATAAAATAAAATAAAATAATATATACAAGTCAAGGATAGAGAATTATGTAACTCAAACCATTATTTTGACAAACATAATCTTAAAGTACCCAATCATTATCATAACTAATCATTCTCTTGGCATCATGAAGGATTAAGATAGATTCACTTCTTTTCCAATCCATGAAATCACTATCTTCTAGACAAATTAGCGTCACATATCCTGTCTCAACTAATTCACCCACAAGATTCATTAAATAGAATCCTTGATTAAATCCCTATATCCTGGCAAATTTAAAACATGAAATTAACCAATGAATCCATATCCTGGCAAACATCAATTAACCTTTAATTACCCAATTATTAGCAATTAATCCTTTTTTCAAGCAAGTTAATAGATAACAAATATGAAATTAATGAATTGAGACCACCATCAACCCCTTTTCCAAGCAAGTTAATAGAAAGAAACAACAAATTAATCTTGCAATCAACATAAGTAATCCTCCTTCTTGTTCAAGAAAAGAAAATAAAGTTAAAAGAAAGCACTCATAGACAAGCCTCATTCTTCTTCCTTTGTAGACTCTCTTGTACAATCCTCCTTGATTTGATAAATTTCTTCTTAAAATTGAGTGATGTTGTGTTTTGCTCCTTGAATTCATCCATTTGACTTGTCTTTTCCCTCTATTTATAGGCTTTAGAAGTGCCTAAATTCGTCCATTTACGGTTTTTGGTCGAATAGAAGTAGAAAAATACCAAAACTTTGAAAATTACCAAAAATGTACACAAAAATTGAGGCATCGCCTCTGTACCAGTGCACAGCCGACACCGCCTGTCCTGCCTAGGGTCGGCACTGGTTGCATTCTGTCTCTCAATCTGTTTGCTGATTTTTCTCAATTTTCATGCCAAGTTCTTCCAAGTTGCAGCCGGTGCCGTTTCTGGGCTCCCAATTGGTGCTGGCTGTGTTTTGTTCAACCCATATTTCGTCAATTTTTTATTGCCTCAAAATGCGTGCCAATAGACGTGGCCAGTGCCGCCTCTTCTATCATGGCCGGTGCTACCTCTAGTCTATTTAGTGATGATTTTGCCTTATTTTACCTCTAAAATCTGAAATAATGCACAAAATACTTTTCTAAGAGTAAAATCTCATATATGAGGGAATATGACCAGTTATTGCACTAAATGTATTAGAAAATGGCCTCAAATAACTAGAAAATATATGACTAATTTAGGCCCTATCATATTCCCCCACACTTAACTCTTTGCATGTCCTTAAGCAAAGTATCAAAGACAAGTAGAAAAACACAAGTTTTCACAAAATCACTCAATCAATTTCATAATAATATTTCCAATGCTTTTTTCATTCAAGACAACAAAATATATGCTACTATACCTTTTATAGCATATGCAAGACCTGTGTAAGTGAAGAATGACTAGTAGAATCATCCTAACACTTAACATCATTCTCAAACCACTAGAAAGAATTTTGTTAAAAATAAATATGCATTCCATAAGCTTACTTTTCATCCACTCTCTCCACTAATCCGAGATATATCATGATTCTACTTAGGTCAAATAGGACTTTTAAGCTTGTAATGGTAGGTTAAAGGGTTTGTAATGTAGCTGTCAAACAAAGGATATAGAAAAATCAAATATCAAAGAAGATGAGAGTTTGCAAGAAAAGGATAAACAAAATGTACCAATAGATTCCAAACTTTTCTTGCTCTCCTATTACAAAACCCATAAAAAAACCCATAACCTTGTATAGCAATCATATTATAATTCAAGAAAATCTTGCATTCTTTTCATCAATAGTTCTCAACGCATCAATCTTATTGCACAAGATCATCAAAATTTCAACAATTCTTATGCCAACTCAACCAACATTCTTCCTGTGCTCTTCTTTTTTTTTTTTCTTTCAGCTTTTCTTTTCTTTTCAAATGCTGCTTTTGTTTGTTTCTCAGTTTTTTCTTTTAACATTTTCTAGCAGCTTTTTGTTTCTCTCAATCTTTCTTTTTCTTCCTCCTTTCTCCTTTCACAATTCCAACTCAACACATGATGCATGATTGAAAGTAACAAGTCATGACAGTTACACAATCATTCTCTTTCATAATTCTTCTACTTGTACATTTATCCAATAAGAGCAATCAAAGATTTGGAAGGTAAATCAAACTCTCAGAAAGAAGTAATGGACAAAGTATGATAACGGGTTTAAGAAAGAAAATAGCAATTTAGGCTCAAAATAGGCACTAGGGATAATATAAAATAGGTAGGCTTGAAAAGTTCAAACTATCCAAAGAAGGCCTATTACCGTCATCCCTAAGTTAAATCATGAATGTTTTTCTTATTTTGCCTTGAGAGGTATTTAAGTAAGATCTAGAATGCTCAATAAAGTTTAGCAAAAAAATAGGTTTAAGAACAATGTAAAGCATTTGATCAAGAACTACTTAGTTCAAGTGCGTGTAAAAAGTTATGCATAAGCCTCAAATGATATAGAACATATGCTCTATGATCTAGCACAAAGACATGCATTAAAAATACATCTTGAAAGCTCAAAAAATCAGAAAAAATTCGAAAAATTTTCTCAAAAGGTTTAAAGAATTTCAGAAGAATAAAGCATAGAAGAATTCCAAGGTTAAAAGAATTTCAAGAAGAACGAAGCATAGAAGAATTCCATTCTAACCACTCCCCCACACTTAAACTGGACATTGTCCTCAATGGCCAAACAAATAGAGCAAGGAAATAGTGCCACCGGACTAAAAATAAATGGGAAAAGAGAAGAAAGAAAATACTTCTATTGCATTGTGCATTCTCCTACAAAAGAGTTGAATTCCAGTAGAAAGGAGCATTGTTGAAGTACCTAGAAAGAAAAAAACACAAAAGAAACACACCCAAGCATAAAAACTGGAAAAGAAAAATAAGCAAAAAGTTAATAAAAATTTGTTCCAAATCACAAAAACTTAAAGCAAGAAAGACTTCAATGCTTTCCACGGCCTTGATCACGTGGATTGTCTTCGGTGTTCCCTGGTAATGTCCCTGCTTGACGATTCCCAAGTAATTTAGCCACTTGGCCAATTTGGCTCTCCTAGTTGCACATGGAGGCCTCTAAGTTCCTTGTTGTAGTATCAACCCCTTGGAACTTAGTGTCTGTTGTACTTACCAATTGGCCAATTAATTCCTCTAATGGTAGCTTGGAAGGTGCTGAATTGTTGTTTAAAGGAGGCCAGTTCCTTTGACTTCCCACAAAGTTGAAAAATTCCTGCCTAGGTTGGTTGCATTGCAACAAGAGAAGTTATGGTGATTTCTCCAACCAGGATTGTAAGTAGAGCTATAGGGATTATTACCTGGACGACTATTACCTACAAAGGCTGCTTGTTCCGTGGTTTCTTGAAGTAAACCCATATTTTGACACTCATGATTTGGGTGCCCTTTTCCACAGAAATCACAATTTATATTTAGCACTTGGCCTTAAGGCATCACTATTTGTTCCATCTTTTGAGTTAAAGCTTCCATCTTAGCTTCCAAAGCTGACACAACATCCACTTTGTGCACTTCTTGCACATGAGTTCTAGACCTTGTACTTCCCCAAGAATTGTTATTAGAAGCCAAATTTTCATTGAGATTGAATACCTATTCTGGGGTCTTATGATTGATGGAACCCCCCGCCCCCCGTGTGCGCGCGCGCAAAAGAGTCCACCATGTGTCATGTTGCAAACGTAAGGCCATTAAGAAAGATGAGCATTTGCATTTCTTGCTCAAATCTGTGGTATGGGCACTTTCTCAATATCTCCTTGAACCTCTCCCAACATTCATACAAAGGTTCAGAATCTAATTGTTGGAAGGTAAAAATTTCGTTTATGAGTTTGGATGTCCTAGCTGGAGGAAAATATTTGGCAAAGAATTTTTCAGCTAAGGCATTCCAAGTGGTGATGGAACCAGTGGGTAAAGACTTTAACTAGGATTTGGCTCTATCTCTCAAAGAAAAAGGAAAAAGTCTTAGTTTTATGGCATCTTCAAAAACACCATTCATCTTAAAGCTATCACAAATTTCAAGAAAACTAACTAGGTGGGCATTGGGATCTTCTTCAGGTAGCCCATCAAATTGGACCATATTTTGGACCATCTGGATGATATTGGGCTTTATTTCAAAATTATTCGCATCCACCCTAGGTCTAGTGATACTCAAGCTCATGCCCGCGATTGCAGGTTTCATAAAGTCATCCATGACCCGCCTGTTGTTTCCAGCATTGTTGTTTTGAGCACTGTCTATGTCTGCGAGTAAGTTCATTTTGACTGTCTAGCGGATTTTTGATAATGTCCTTTCGATTTCAGGATCAAAATCTACTATATCACCTTCAGATCGTCGGGTCATGTACCAAGGCTAACACCTAGAAAAGACAAGAAGAAAGTTAGAAAATGGAATTCACAATTCAAACAAAATTAAAAGAACAAATAAGTCAATTAAACATCAGTCAAAGTTAGTAAATTAGATTACAGAGATACACAAGATACAAAAGATGGTACCTTTTTGCAAAAAGAACAATTGTACAAATTTATATATTTACATATTTACATATACATGGTTAAATCAACAAAATCCAAGCTTTCATGATATTGTTCCCTGGTAACAGTGCCAAAAACTTGATGTGTATGAATTTTGGTATAAAAAATCATATAAAAATAAGCACATTCCCAATCAAGTTTAAATTAAAAACGTTAACCCCAAATTACATATA
This sequence comes from Voacanga thouarsii, assembly GCA_026120185.1. Lineage (NCBI taxonomy): Eukaryota > Viridiplantae > Streptophyta > Magnoliopsida > Gentianales > Apocynaceae > Voacanga > Voacanga thouarsii. Next base: position 1,514,383 of record JANUWF010001750.1, read on the forward strand.
TGAGCAAGCGTACTCATCATTAAGCATAGCATAGGGTTTAAAACAAGTATCGATCCTTAAGGAACAAGTATGCAGTAATCACATTTCTTTCATTGTTTAACCGACTCAATAAAGTAAAAAAGAATAAAAAAGAAAATAAAATAAAATAAAAGAATATATACATGTCAAGGATGGAGAATTATGTGACTCAAACCATTATTTTGACAAACATGACCTTAAAGTACCCAATTATTATCATAACTAATCATTCTCTTGGCATCATGAAGGATTAAGATAGATTCATTTCTTTTCCAATCTATGAAATCACTATCTTCTAGATAAATTAGCATAACATATTCTGTCTCAACTAATTCACCCACAAGATGTATTAAACAAAATTCTTGATTAAATCCCTATATCCTGAAAATTTTAAAACATGAAATTAACCAATGGATCTATATCCTAGCAAACATCAATTAACCTTTAATTACCTACTTCTTAGCAATTAACCCATTTTTCAAGCAAGTTAATAGACAACAAATATGAAATTAATGAATTGAGACCATCATGAACACCTTTTCCAAACAAGTTAATAGAAAGAAACAACAAATTAATCTCGTAATCAGCATAAGTAATTAAATACCAAGAATAACAATCAATTAATCAAAAGATAAAAGTAACTCTAAAAATCATAAATATCGAAAATAATGTCAAATTACAATAAAATAATTAATACATCATTGTTTAAGAAAAGAAAACAAAGTTAAAAGAAAGCATTCATAGACAAGCCTTCTTCTTCTTCCTTCGTAGACTCTCTTGTACAATCCTCCTTAATTTGATGAATTCCTCCTTAAACTTGAGTAATTTTGTGTTTTGCTCCTTAAATTCATCCATTTGACTGGTCTTTTTCCTCTATTTATAGGCTTTAGAAGTGCCTAAATTCATCCCTCCAGGGTTTCTGACCGACTAGAAGTAGGAAAATACCAAAACTTTGAAAATTGCAAAAAATGCGCACAAAAATCGAGGCACCGCCTCTGTACCAGTGTATAGCCGGTGCTGCCTGTCCTACCTAGGGCCGGCACCGGTTGAATTCTGTCTCTCTGTCCATTTGTCGATTTTTTTCAATTTTCGTGCTAAGTTCTTCTAGGTCGTAGCTGACGCCGTCTCTAGGCTCCTAACCGGTGTCGGCTGTGTTCTGTTAAGCTCTTATTTTACTGATTTGTCATCATCTTGAACTGCGTGCTACCAGCACGTGGCTGGCACCGCCTTTCATGTTATGGCCGGCACCGCCTGTAGCCTGTTTAGCGACGATTTTACTTTATTTTACCCTTGAAATCTGAAATAATGTACAAAATACCTTTCTAAGGGTAAAATATCTAATATGAAGGAATATAACCAGTTATTACACCAAATGTTTCACAAAATGGACTCAAATAATTTGAAAATATATGACTAATTTTGGCCCTATCAACAATATCCAGGCTTTATTTTTGAGCATTTTCCAAATTACGTTTTCAAACTCTCAAAGGCTTTTTATGGTTTAAAACATGCCCCACGAGCTTGGTATGAAAGGCTTAGTGAATTGTTGCTCTCAAAAGGTTTTTCAAGAGACTTAATTGATACAACACTATTTATTAAGGCAAAAAATTCCAATGATCTTCTTATTGTTCAAATTTATGTTGATGATATCATCTTTGGTGCTACTAATAATGCTTGTGCAAGATGTTTGCTAAAACAATGCAGTAAGAATTCAAAATGTGCTTGATGGGAAAACTCAACTTTTTTCTCGAGCTACAAATCAAACAAATTAAGGGTGAAATCTTCCTAAATCAAGCTAAGTACACTAAGAAACTAGTTAAAAGGTTTGGTTGAATGAAGCTAAAGAAATCAGCAAACTTATGAGAACTTCTCTAAAACTTGACAAGGATGAAAAGGGTAAGAAGGTAGACGAATCTAAATATAGAGGTATGATTGGAAGTTTACTTTATCTTACTGCTAGGTAGCCAGATATCATGTTTTTAGTTTGTCTTTGTGCCCGATTTCAATCATGCCCAAAGGAATCATACTTATGTGCCGTGAAACGCATCCTTAGATATTTGGTTGGAACATATGATTATGATTTATGGTATCCTTGTACTAACACATTTGATCTTATAAGATATACTGATGCAGACTATGAAGGCTGTAAAGTTAAACAAAAAAGCACTAGTGGCCACTGCCAATTGTTTGGACACTCTCTAGTATCATGGCATAGCAAAAAGCAGTCCTGTGTATCCTTATCCACAACCGAGACTAAATACATTGTAGTTGGGAGTTGCTGCGCACAAATTCTGTGGATGAAAAATATACTACTTGATTTTAGTCTTAATTTTCATTGCGTACCTATATTATGTGACAATACAAGTGCTATCAATCTAACTAAAAATCCTGTTCAACATTCTAGGACCAAGCATATAGACGTTAAACATAATTTTATTAGGGATCATGTACTCAAAGGAGATGTATGTGTTGAATATATTTTAGTTGATGAACAACTTGTTGATATTCTTACAAAACCTCTGGCCGAAGAAAGATTCAATAATCTGACAAAAGGTTTATGAATTACAAAGATCATGTGATAGACATATTTGCCAAAGAACTGTTATTCTTATTTTGTAGAACTTTTGAAGACACAGCTTTTGGATGTAGAATTTAGATGCACTATTTGAAAAACTCGACTCTAAAATCACCTCAGTTGAACTATTTTCATTCTACCTTTGGGATGAATGATTTTGGACTCAGTATAAGTCCAAAATATCGGTAGATCTTAATTTATGAAAAGCCAAATAATTTATATTATCAGCAAAAGAAAACGTAAGCCTAGAAATGACTTTTCAAAATTTTCAAAAAGTCCATGCTTTCTTCAACACCTCTGAAAAGCCTTTGATGTAAAGCTTCTGACTGTACCTATCTTATCTAGAACTAGGAAATTTCAAAAAGGCTTTAACTTTCTCCCTCTTGAAAATCAGAAACCGACTTGCTCTCTGTCATTCTTGACTTCATCTTCTCTGAAACAAAAAAAAAAAAAAAAAAAAATCCTTCATCTCCTTCTCACTTCTGGTATGACGAGGATTGTAAAATCTAACAAAGGAACAACAAAAAGAACCAAGATGGGGAAAGCAGTGGCTAAAACAAAAGCTGCTACATCGGGGGTCACTAAGCAAAAAGAAAAGAAAATCACTGAGGAATCCTTATGATCAAACTATCTACAGAGTATACCGCTCCAAAAGCTCTGAAAAATAAGTACCCCGCTTCCTTGATAAAAAGTGTGAAACTGATTTTAATGATTGGATATCTAGAAATAGAACTATGATTTCAGGATATTGGGTTGAGGCTGGAGATTTTTTAAATTTCTTTAATATTCTAAACATGTTTGAGAGTCTGGGTTGGGGAGCATTACTGATAGTTGATGAGAAGTTGTACATCTTGTTAGTTTGGAAGTTCTATGCAATAAATTCCCTGGCTATTAAATTGGATAGCCTTAGTTCATAGTTTCAAACTCTTGGGAATAGACTAACTGTAGTGGAAGAAAAGGCTGAAAACGATGAACCAGTGTTTGCTCCATCAACATGATCCCTAGAAAAGGCAGCTACAGAACAACCTGTCCCTGAAGCTGAAGAGGCAGCTGCAAAAGTGCAGTTGGTTGAGGAAATCACAGTCCTTGAGTAAGGAAAGGAGACATCCCCACATCAGGAAGAGTTAGCACTTTTTGCCCTTACTAAACTCCCTGTCTCATTTGGAAAGAGATAGAAATATGTGGTAGTTAAGTGAAAATCCAGTAGGCTTTCTGGACAACATTCCAGAAAGGGTGCCAGATCTAAGATTGAGACCGTTCACATTTTTTAAGTGATCAAATCAGTGGATTGATTTCCAGCCTCCCTCTACTAGAAACTCCTTACTGCTTTTTATTGAACAATTTTTATTTCTGCCCCAGTATTTGAACAATTTACCTTCTGCCTTTTACCTACTATCTCTGCTTAGCTTATAACTGCTTCACATATACAATCTTCTCTACTTTATATATTTACTAATTACTCTCCTTCTTCTACATTTTGATTGATGACAAAAGGGGGGGAAAATGATAGCTGGGATTGTGATCTGTGGCTGGGAGAAAATGGTGATTGTGTACTGAATTGTACTGTGCTATTGAGATCTCTGTGGTTGTGATATGTAGTGGTGATCTCTGTAGTTGTGATATATAATGCTATACTGCTGATAACATTGTGTGATTGTTATTGATTGTGCTATTGATTGTGCTCTGACTGAACTATTGTTGGATGAACTGCAAAATTAGATGTTTGTGCGGTGTTATGCTATAGATTGGAAATAGTTATTTTGTTTTGCACTACAACAGATTTATATTCAGACTCTGAATATTTTGTAAGATCCTGTGAAACTCTTTATAGAATTCATGTTGGGATTTGGGTTTGATCAAACCAGCATGCTGTGCAAATTTTTTATATTGGTTATATATATTGGTTTATGATAAACATGATTTGTGATCTCTAATTGATTATGATCATAGTTCGTTGCTGTCCAAAAAAAAAAAAAAAAAAGATTTAAGTGACTCATTAAAAACCAGATTGATATCTGGTTTTTAGTCAAAGGCGTTTTTATGTATAAAGGTATCATTGAGATTGGAGTGGTTGATCAATCCATTTTGAAAGCTATTATGATGTGCTCTATGTTAAAAATCTCAGATGATAAGGATAGTTATTCATATATCTTTCATTGCTCAAAACTTTCCATGAAGTCTAAAATTTCTTGAGAAAACTAGGCTGAATAAAAAATTCTAACAACTCGTTGTTTCCTGCACATATACAGGGGGAGTTTTGGATACATATTTTCTTTTGACCCAAAATTAAGTTTTAACAAGGAGACAGTTTCTGTCTAACTTTACCCTATTTTGGACACATGTTTTGGACATCCAAAACCTAACGTCCAAAAGTTCCATAGTTTTGCTCCACCTAGTTTTAGATGCACTTTTTGGACATCCAAAGTTTGAATCCAGTTTTTTCTCAAATCGCACTTCTTGTTCCCATATTTTACATATGTTCATATATGCACATATTAAGGGGGAGCATATCATCTTATGATTTATTAGCTATACCTCCTTATGTACATAATCATACAATTTTTATTGCAGCTATTCTTTTAAGGGATATTCATGTGATGGAAAGAAGAAGGATATGGAGGTAGGTTGGGTCATAGGCTCATTGAGCCATGTTTGTGAGTATATGCCTTAATTTCTTATCTCAATGTCATAAGCATTCTTTGAGTCCTATAATAAGAGATTTCACTTCAATGAAAAATATCCTTATTTCTCTTGGTCGAACATGTCCGTACTGTATATATCATTATTTTTGTATCACAATCCCATCAAGTTTGTCGTCACTCAAAAAAAGGGAGAAATTGTTAGCCCTAAGGGCGTTCTCCTGTGTTTTAACTTATGACAAATATTGATGAGGACTAACTTATGTGGTCTACATGTTATAGGACATGTTTGATCTCACTTCTTCCAAGGCACGCAAATAAGATTGTTAAGAAACTCTTAAGCAATAGAATCCGAGAATGGGAGATCAAGTAAAAGATCAAGCTTGAGAGATTGTATACCAAGAATTCATTATGGAAGAACCTTAGACTAGGAATCCTTGTTAAGGTATTATCTGTATAAATTCTTAAGTCTTCTTTACTTTGTGATTTAGTTTAATTCTACCTTGATGTACTAAAACAAAAATATTTCAAAGTTTTAAGTTTTTAGAATTTTGGATTAAGAAGTTTGGATGACTCTGCATCCAAAAGCTTCATCCAAAATCCTGTGAACAGTATCAAATCGATGTTGCCTGAAAAAAGTACCAATTTGGACTTACATTTTAGATGCACAATCGTCTAAAACTTGAGTACAAAACTCTGGCAAATCTGACAGCGAAAGACTAGCCATTTTTTAGGTGTTGGAACTCTACTTTTTGCCTCTATAAAAGGTTTCAAAACTCGATTTGAATGTAGATTTTTGACCTATCTTTCTAAGAAACAATCTTGCTCTACAGAATACAAAAATCTCATTTTTCATAGTACTTCAAAATGAAATCAAATTGTGTAAAAAAGGTAAAGGTTGTTGAGCTCATTTACTTTGAATATCCGCTCAAAAGAGTGAGCTATTTTTATTTCATTACTTCAATCTTCTTTGTGTATCAAGGTTATGGTGTAAAACCCATATGGGGGTGAACCTTGATTTGTTGGTTGATTAAGAGGTTTTGGTAAAATCAAGTGTGGTGATCCTTTCTTGTATTTGGTATGGAATGATACCATTGAGTTGGGTGAATGAAATATGGTTGAAAATCTTTAAGTGTGAGCTTAATATAGTGGATATAGATCTTGGTAGATTGAACAACTATAAATCTTGAGTAATCTCTTTCTGCATTCAATTTTGCTCAGCTGTAATCTTCATTGCACAAAATTCTTTTAAATCCCTCAAAAGAGATCTTTATGGTTCTCACAAACTCATTTTCACTCTAGTATTAATTACATCATGCGTCTTATTTTATTTAGAGTGTAGTTAATTCTTAATTTATTTCGAAAACCTCTCATTGTAGCAAGTCTTTTCGATCAGAATTTCGAAGGAGTTTTTTTTTTCCCTCAAAATAGATTTTTCAAAGAGCATTTTAAATTTGTCAAAAACCCTATTCACCACCCTCTAAGGTTTTGCACTCTTTTTGTTCGCTATTGTCTTTGATGAGCAAAGGTTTTTGTCTCTCTAATTTTGTTCTCATCTATTTTTTCTTCCTCTTAAGTTCGTTTCTCCCCCTCTCTTGCTTTTGTTTTTCACTTTCTACACTCTTTTTCTTTTCCTTTTCCCTCATAATCTTTTGATCATTGTTAACCTCACTTGGAGTCAATGGAAGCAAAGTATACTTCACTCCTACCTTGTAAACCACATAGGTATTTTGATAGGGGCTAAATTAGTCATACTTTTTCTAGTTATTTGAGATTCTTTTGTGATACATTTTGTTCAATAACTAGTCATATTTCTTCATATTTGAGATTTTACCATTGGAAAGGTATTTTGTTCATTATTATAGATTTTTAGGGCAAAACGAAGCAAAAACGTCGCAAAACAGAGGAGAGGTGACACTGGACCGGGCATTGGAACCGGCGCCGGCCATTTATTGTTGACACGAACTTTGAGGCGGTGAAAAATTATCAAAATAGAGTGGAATCGGAGCTGGCTCTAGTAGCCAAGGTAGTGCTGGCTGCATTCTAGAATATATTGTGTGGAATTCGGAAAAAAATCGGCGAACGAGTGGAGAACCAGAACACAACCGGCGCCGGCTGCGCTCTGAGGGAAAGGCAGAGCTTTGATTTTTCTACACAGTTTTTGGTAATCTATGGAGTTTTAGTATCTTCCAACTTCTACTCAATCAAGAACATTACACCAACGAGTTTAGGCACTTCCCAAACTTATAAATAGATGAAAAACACAAAGAAAAATGGGAGAATTCATTGATCATCACAGAAAATCACTCAAATCAAAGGAGGAATTCTTCAATTCAAGGAGGGTTGTGTAAGAAGGTCTTCAATGGAAGAAGAAGGAGGCTTGTCTATTAGTGCTTTCTTTTACTTTGTTTTCTTTTTCTTGAACAATGATATGTTAATTATTTTATTGTAATTTGACATTGTCGTAGATATTCATGATATTTACAGTTAGTTGATCTTTTGATTAATTGATTGTTCTTCTTGGTATTTAATTACTTGGGCGTATTACGAAATTAATTGATTGTTTCTTTTCATTAACTTGCTAGACTAAAGAGGTTGATGGTGGTTGCAATTGATTAATATCATATTTATTGGCTGTTAACTTGCTAGACCAAAGAGGTTGATTGCTGAGGATTAAGTAATTAAAGGTTAATTGATGTCTGCCAGACCAATGATTCATTGATTAATTTCATGTTTTAAATTTGCCAGACCAAGGAAATTTAATTAAGGATTGTGTTTAATGCGTCTTTTGGGTGAATTAGTTGAGATAGACCAAGTGATGCAAATTATCTAGAGGATAGTGATTTCATGAATTGACCATCGGAGTGAATCTACCTTCATCCTTCATGATACTAAGAGAATAATTGGTTATGATAATAGTTGGGTTTTTTGAGATCATATTTGTCTAAACAATGGCTTGAGTTACGTAATTCTCTATCCTTGACATGTATATATTTTATTTTATTTTCCTTTTTAATTTTTTTCACTTTACTGAGTCGGTTAAATAATGAAAGAAAAGGGATTAATGCATACTTGTTCCTTGAGGATCGACACTCGTTTGAACCCTATGCTATATTAATGATGAGTACGCTTGCTAATATGTGTAATTTGGGGTTAACATTTTAATTTAAACTTGATTAGGAATGTGCTTAGTTTTTATGTGATTTTTATACCCAAATCCATACGCATCATATTCCTCTTCCTATCACGTTTTACATGCCTATCATATTGCCAAGGTCTCCCTAAAATTAGGTGTCTCACTTACATGGGTACCCATCATACAACACCTTATATTTGTATTGCCTTATATCAAATAAGACAATCACTTGCTTGTTCACTCTCAACTCCCCATTATTATTCAACGGATGGAGTCTATAGGGCTTTGGGTGCATCTTTGTTTCCATTCCCAATTCTTCTACTAAGCTAGCACTAATAACATTGGTACAACTCCCATTATCAACTATGACACTACAAGGTTGTTGTTAACCAAACATCTTGTATAGAAAATATTTTCCCTTTATTGGTGTTTAACTTCTTTAATGGCTTGGGAACTAAAAGACCTTCTAGCAACACCTAGCAGTGAACAATTTTATCCTACTATTACTCCATCATCACTTGTTCCATCATTTTCTTCCTCTTTTTGATCTTCACACTTTCTATTCCCCACATCCTCTTCTTCAGTTGAGACTTCCCCAAAGTCATTAGTGTAATACTCTTTTTGGTTGGACACTCATAGGCAGTATATCCACAGCCAAGACCCTTAAAACACTTGGTATTTCGATTTCTTTAAGGTCTCTCTTGAACCTTCCCTTTCTCTTTGTTCTAATCCTTTCTTGGTTTGTTCACTTCCCTTCATGATGGTTTATGAATATCTTCCTTCCTTGGAGTTGGTTTACTTATGGCACTGGTATTATAGTTGGTAGATTTCACAAATGATCTCATCTTTACTTATTTTTTAACCTTGATTGCCACATGAACCATCTTTTCTAGAGTGTTATATAAATGCAACTTTACTACATTTGCAGTTTCTCTATTCAAACAACTCAAGAATTGTGCAATAGTAGCTCTAGGATCTTTATATATGTTGGCTCCAATCATAATGATCTCCATCTCCTTATGATAGTCTTCAACACTCTTGTTCCCTTGCCTTAACACTTGCAACCTTTGATACAACTTATTGTAATAGTGAAGAGGAAGAAACTTATTTCTCATTAGGTTCTTCATCAACTCCCAAGTAATAATCGGTTGATCTCCCATTCACCCTCTTTGAGTAGATACCTGATCCCATCATACTAAGGCATACTTGAAGAAACTAGAGATAGTCAACTTCATTCTTGTCGTTTCACTATATCTATGGCATTCAAACAAGATTTCCATCTTCCGTTCCTACTCAAAGTATAATTTCAGATAATTTTTTCTTAGGAATAATGGCACCTTCATCTGTATACTCTTCATCTCCCTTTTTTTTCTTCATCATTTTCCTCTCTTCTACCACCTCTATTTCCAAATACTTTGTTTTGATACCCATGGTCTTCTTCATATTCTTCCTCATCCTAATCTTGCACTCTCTTAAGATCCCTTTCCAAACCTCTCAAATTATTCCCATCATGTCTCCTATTCATTCTTCCTCTTCCTCTTCTCAACCTTGCCTTCCCCCCCCCCCCCCCTCATATGGGTGCATGTTAATACCCTCCCAAGGAATGTTCATCCCATGTCTCACCTTGTTGTTCATATAGCGGAGGAGTGGTTTGGTATACATCTCTCACCCGAGGGCTAACATTTGGTCTTTGCCCTCTCCTTTGAGCAACCGTCGATGCTTATCCTTGATTAGATTGTAGGTTTGTTAGCCTCCATCACTACAAAATAAATAGCCTTCCGTGACAAAATAATTTCTTAGCTAAAGCCCTTCCAAAGCCTTCTGCGACAAAAACAACTTCCTCTCCAGGTTCTCACTGAAACGCCGTTGCCAAAGCTTCTTAGCGAGGAAATTCTAAATTTTGTAGCTAATGGGTGCCCCTTAGGCAGGAAAAAATTTCCTAGCTAAAGCCTAGACTTTTTGCTAGGAAAAATTCCCTCGCTAAAGGTATAAAAATATTGTCGCCAAAGGTTGTAGTTTTGTCATTGATGATGATTTTTAGCCATAAAAATATTTCGTTGCTAAAAATATAATTTTATATAAAAAATTAAATATTATGGTGAGAAAATATATTATTTTTGTAGCAAAAAAAGTTCGTAGCCGAAAGGGGTTAATAGCGACAAAAATATTCCTTGCGAATATAAAAAATTTCATTGCCAAAAGGGGTTAATGGCGACAAAACAAATTCCCCGCTAAAGCATTATCAAAAAATTTTATTTAAAATAATTTTTTTGTTCTTTTACCTGTGGACTGCAGACCTTCTTGTAGACTGAGCACACTGGATCACCTTCACTGGTGCACAGTCCTCTTTGTGAAACATGGACCTGGCCACCAGATGATACCCTCAATTTGGGTGGAAATCTTCTAGCCTTACATGATTCGAACGCGCAACCTCCACATTTGGAGGTTACACACTTAACCACTGGGCTAAGTGACTTGTTTGACTCAATCCTATTTTTTTATTTTTTTTATTTAAGCAATTCTAAACATTCATTTTGTATTTTTTTTTAAATGTAATTATTATAACAAATAATAATAATCATAATAAATTTAATATTAAACGATATTACTCAATATAATAAATTATTTTGTACATTTATATAACTTTAAAAATTTATATATTCTTAATTATATCATCTATTTAATAAAAAATTTGTACACACACACTCACACACACACACACACACATATGTATATGTACATATATTTATATTTATGTATACATTTATATGTAATACCTCGTATTAAGCCACCTTTGGTATGTGGGAAAAGTCATGCATGTCATAGAATTTCTTTTATATTACATTTGGTAAATTGAATTATTTTCATGAAAATACGAGTTTCATGAGTTGTTGGTTCATGAATTAATTTTCTCTTGAAGTGGTTGTGTTATTTGAGTTAGTTGAGTTTTTTATTTTGTTGAGGAGAATTTATTAGAAAGAGGATGAAGCAGGTGAGTAGGAATTAAGGGAATTTGTTAAGAGAATATTTACACAAGAATTGTTGTGGAATAGTGGATAAAGCTTGGTGTTTAATTCTTGATGGGCTTGAGTTCGAATCCTAGCTAATTAAAATCCTTTCATTTCTTTTATTTTCTTCTTCCCTAAATTTTTCTAATCCTTAGCCGAAATACTCCTAGGGTAGCTGCCACATTGGAGCCAATTTCCTAAAATTTAGGAGTGTGATTTATCTTGGGAATTATTTTATAAATATTTTAAAATAATTTAAATTTTTATTTCTAATTGAAGGTTTAAAATGACAAAAATCATCAAACTGAAAGCAAGCTTACAAAATGAAAAATTTACCTCTGTGATTGAATGGTCCTTTTCGCATTGAAGTAGATGTCTATACAAGGATGCTTGAAGCTATTGGATCATGTCCTTGTAAACGTCGACTACGTCTCATTCACGCGAAGCTTTTGATCATCCGAAAGAGTGCCCGTAGCACTGCTGGTGAAAGCTTCAAGAAGTGGGTTTGATAAGTTTTCTGGCTTCTGTGAATGCTTCACAAACTTAGTCTTTGTGAAATGGGTTTTGTCTACGAATGATGAACTGCAAAGCCCTTTCACTTCAATTCATTTTCATTCATTTCATCAAATTCCCCGAGAGAGAATCCATCTGCATGAAAATAGAAAGTATCAATGCTTTCTGTTATCCTTCACACAAAACAATAGAGGATCCATCCCATGTTATTTTTTTAATTAATTAATTAAATTAATTTTTAAATTTTATTTTACCTTGGTCTTATTCATTGGGCCAGATAAATTTATTTATTCTTGGGTTTGAACACTCATAAATAATAAAATCTTAATTATTTATTTTCTGAACTTTATTAAACAGCCCAATAAATAATTAACAAGCCTAAATAGACCAATATAAAATATCAGGCCTTTTATCTAGTTTTATATCTAGATTAATTTTTTAATTATTCAATCGGGGCCTTGGGCCCTGAATAATTAATTAACCAATTAAACTAGATAAATTATATGTTATCTCTCGATCCTTTTATTTTATTCTAATTCAATAATAAATTAGAGCACTTAAATAAACTAAAATAAAACCCATAATTATCAAGAGAAATTCCTTAACTCAAATCTTTCATGACTTAAGGGCCATTCTGGGGACCAAAAAACACATCGCCTTGGCTACTAAAATGACCAAAATACCCCTACAATATAAATAGCTATATTTTTCATTTTAAATATTTTCTAATATCACTATAAGAAAATATTGACCCCAAGGATAATGCTACGTTAGCAAAATATTCAATTTACAGGTGTAATGGCTGAAATACCCCTCTTCGCATCGCCGTGCATTTAGAGAGGAAGAGTGTACTAACAGCTCTTTAATAGACATCTACCATCCTTAGACCTCTAGTCTAATGATCCATGACTCCTGAAATGTTTCCACTTTCCAAGGGAGCTACCCTAAAGTAAACATCCAAGTCATGTTCCCTAGAGCCTTGGATAATTAGATAATTTGAACAGCCACAAAAGGCGATATAGCGCAGAAGCTATCTTGTACAAGTCTGCCTTAACTAACTAGTCACATATACCCAACAAACAAGTATATTGGCTCTGCGAAAGAAGCTCAACTACAGTATATCAAAATATATGCTTCTAGCTTCGTTAGACCGTCAACTTATATTCAATCGGTAGAGTATTAGTCCACCCTGTAGCAGTAATAGTTTGGGTTTCTTCTAAATAGTACTTTTAGAAACCACTATTACAGGTCCTGTTCTACATATTCGAAATATGCTCATGCTATGAAGTGAGTGGACTACTCACTGGCTAAAGGTAAGCCATTCCTCATTTGAAATTCATAACATAATAATCTAAACATGGTGAGATTCCCATTCTCATCAGTCGATTAAGAACAAACATTTATGTGCTAAGTAACTTGTGATCTATATCTTACTGTGAAAGGCCACCATTCAAAAGGATCACTTACTTAAACATAATAGGTCATTTGCAAATGAAAATAGTGCACAAATAAAATATAAATTCACAAATAAATTTTGAAAATAAATTCTTTTATTAATAAATTCGATAATTATATCAGATAAATTAGTCTAGAGGGTATATATTCCAACACTAATATCTTATCATAATCTTTTAGAGAATTTTAAATATTACTAATCTGAATTTTTAAAAAGCTATATCTATGTAATTTATTAGGAGATAAAATATATGAATATATATATATATATATATATATATATATATATATATCTTGTTTTAATGTGGTAACCGCTACTTCTTAAGGAGATAAGTTTTCATATTTTAATTTTCTTCAAATAATTTTTAAAAAGGAAATAAAAGGATAAAAGCTGGATTTTAAATAAAGTCTTTATCTCTTGGATAAGGATTTTCAAAATTTGGGAAAAAGGAAGAAGGATTTCGGGTAGCTTCAAAGGAAAAAGGAAACCAAAATTTTATCTTGTAAAATAATTATTTAATAGCTATTTAAACTACTCAAATTAATATAGGGAATAAATTAAATTATTTCTTAAATAAATAACCTAATTCCTTCCTATATTTTTCTGGAAATTCTCTTAAAGCTGCCACCACACATTAGAGCAATTGTAACTCAACTAAAACTCTCTAAAACCTAGGTAGGGTTATCCAAGAAAACCTTAACCATTTAGGACTTTGTTTTAGTCAAAAAAAAAAAAAAAACCAGAATTTCCTCCCCCATTCCTTCAGAATTTCGGCCACAATTAGTACTATACTGCACAAAAATTCTAGCCAAAAACCTGCACAAAAACCTCTCTAGTTATCGCACAAAAATACAGCTACACAAAGGCACACTTTTCTCTTCTTATTCTCGCCACCATAGAGACCGAAACCAACCAGATTTCTTCCCTCTTTCTATCCAGATTTTTGGCCATCATAAGCATAAAAAACACAGCAGCAATAACCCCTAAACTACTATCCAATTTTTGCACTCAAAGAAGGACCAAAGCTGTCCAACTTTTCTCTTGTGATCAAGAATCCATAGCAAGGTAGAACTCCTCCAAACACCTAAACACCAAACCCTAGACTTTTCTGTCTAGAAAACCATGAAATTCCCACTCTCTTAGCCTCTCAAACTTACAAAACAAATAGCCTTTAGCCTACTCAAAAATTCGGCCAGCACACTTTAAACACAAAGCCAAAATCGAAACACCTTACAAGGTAAATAATCTTCAAACTTTCTATACATCTCTTACTCCATTATTTTCCTCTTTTCTCCCTTAAATCACGTCCATAATGGACTGATTTTATCCCTTTCTTGGTGAGTCTCGATCAAGGACATCTAAGCAGACCAATCTTTTCAACTATCGATTAAACTCGAGCTAGTCATGAAGGAGTTGCCGTGTTTTAAGTCTAGATCACTAAGAGGTAATCAAGATCCTATCTTTATTGATTTAAACAGCTTTAACCTTTAAAGTATTGACTTATGAATGCTTATGGTGTCTAGCATGAATGAACTAGAATGATGAATATGTTGATGTTAGCCATAGACAAAGCATGTATAAGATAGGACATTGACGCATCTTGTCATGATGAATCTAGATCTATGTTAAGTAGGCAAAGATAAGATCTTATAACATTTATGGGGCTGATTATGATGATTTCATGCTAGATGAAAATAAGTGTTGTCATATAGTGATTTGATTTGGATGAATGTGTGGTTATGATCAATAGCATGGCAAAGGAAGTTGTGTATGTAATCTAATGAATTAAATTACCTAGATACCATGGATGAATTAGGTGATTAATGAGAACATGAGAATTCATGTTACATGAAATAGTGGATGTAATATTTGGATTCTAATTATAGAATCATTTATTCTAGATAAGGAAGGAGTAGAAGTAAGGACAATCGATTGAGTTGGGTCCAGCTATTGATTTATCCCAGTAAGTCCCTACATAACCATTTTGATAAATGTTACATGTTTGCAAGTACTTTTTACAATATTTTTTGGAATTGATGTCAATATGATGTTTTGACCAGAGGATTGAAACGTTAGCTAAACATGATGAGTTACACTGTATTATTTTGATACATGGGATGGAAACGTGGATATTTTACTTTTTGAATGAGTTTATTAAATCTCAACTATTCAAACTCAAAAACGATTCCTTACTCTATCACTAAACGATTTGGAAATGCTATTATGGAAAATCACGTTTTGCAATCAAGTTAATCAAAGAAGTTTAGAAAAGGAAAAATGATTATGCCCTAAATGGGGAGCGTTGAGTACTCAGTGGGAGTAGGCTAGTGGTACTAGTCTTGAAGAGCAAATGTGAGTTTTTTGGTAGAGGTTATCTCCAGAAGATGAACTCAACTTGGAGAGCTGATATTACTACTTAGCCAGGCCATTCGAGCTAGCATATTGGTCCATGTGGACATTGTTGATTCGGGTTGGACAATCGGAGTGTTGGGTGTAGAGATGGAGGAGTATCTCACCCTAGTGGGAGGATCCCCCACCACCCACTGTTGAAAGAATACATTGGGAGCTATCATGGTGGTAACCATGATATGGAGTATAATACTATTGTTTGAATCATTGATAATCCATACTTAATGAATTATGAATATGAGGAAATGATGATTTATTGTGAACAATTTTAGATTCATTGAGCAAGGCTCCTTTGTATAATTGTTATTGATAAAATTGATTTGCAAACACGATTTTGTGATTTTGATAAACTTGCATGCACGAAATGGTTATATTTAACACTTGCACACACGGGACTTACTGAGATACCAATCTCACACATTTTATACCATGATTTCAGGGGAGTTCTTGTATTGAGCAGGTTGAAAGAATAAGCGATGATCATCTATATATTTTTTTTATTTTGGATTTATATTTCTTTCAATAGATGTTTGTTAGTTTTGATCTCTCGGATTTGTATAAGTACTTCTCTCGAATGTAATAAAGTATTTTATTTTTTTATTCAGTTGGTTTTTTTTTATTATTTATTATTTATACCTCATTATATATGAATATGTATATATATACATATTCATATATTTATATATATAAATATTCATATATATTCATATGTATATGTATATATGATATATAGATATATATATATATATCATATATATATATATATATATATGATATATCCTATATACATATGATATATATGATATATATCATATATATCATATATCATATATATATATATATATGATATATATATAGATATGATATATATATATAATGTATATGTATATATATACATTATATATATGTATATATATAATGTATATATATATATGTATATGTATATATATATGTTACATTATATATACGTATATGTATATATGATATATATATGTTATATATATGATATATGATATATATGATATATATATGATATATATATATATATATATATATATAGGATATATCATATATATATGATATATCATATACATATATGAGATATCATATATATAATGCTAACGGTCAACCCACTCAAGTATCTGAGACAGCTCCTGATTGTCTAAAAACCTTCATGTTTACCCTAACTCAGCATTTTGTAGGAAATCCTCAACAACTAGCATATAGAAGTTCAGAAATCCTAACCAACTTAACCTACCCTAAATTACATGATTTCAGATGGTATAAAGATATGTTTTTACAAAAAGTCATGCTTAGAACAGATTGTCATCATGCGTTCTGGAAAGAACGATTTATCTCAGGATTACCTCCCTTATTTGTAGAAAAGGTTAGACAAAAGTTAAAATTAGATTTTGGAAATGAAATCCCCTATGACTATCTAGCATACGGTCAATTAATCAGTTATGTGAATCAAGCAGGTGCAGATCTCTGCACGGATCAAAAACTCAAAAATCAGATGAAATCCTATCATAAGAAATCTAAAAAGGAATTAGGAAACTTTTGTGAAATATTCGGATTTTCACCAATAACTCCAGCATCTAAAAAGCTAAAGAAAGAAAAGAAAAGAAGATTTAAAAAGGAAAAGAAAGAAAGAATTTCTAAACCATTTAAAAGAAAATATAAATCTTTTAATAACACCATTAAGTGTTACTTTTGTGGAAAAAGAGGACACAAAGCAGACGAATGTAAAATAAAAGCTAAAAAGAATAAAAGAGTAAATCAGCTTTCTTTATCAAAAGATACTTTAGAATAGATGAATCAAATTCTTGATCAAAATGATTCTTCAACGAGATAATAGTGATAGCGAAATCAGACGAAATATTTGAAATCCAAGAAAATTCCTCTGAATCAGATTCAAGTGAACAGTCTTCTTGCGATTGCACCGGTTTATGTACTTGTGCAATAGGAGAACTCTGTATGATCAATAATTCATCTAATCAAGTTAATGTAATCACTAGAGCGAATAAAGAACTCTTCTTCGAACTATTAGATCACATTCAGGATGAAACAGTTAAAAGAGAATATCTTTTAAAGGTTAAAGATTTAGTTCTTAATCCAAAAGTTCAAGTAGAACCTTATAATTTAAAAGAAGTATTTGAAAAATTTAAAGGTAAACAAAAAGAACCTACTAACTCTTTACAAGATCTACAGTTAGAAATCAAAGAACTTAAACAAGAAGTTAAATGGTTAAAAGAATAGAATGATCAAAGAATAACAGACATTAATCAGATAAATACATAATTAGTTCAACAAAAATTAGATAAACCTTTAATAGATCCCACTCCATTATCAGACGAAGAAATAGAACAAAATGAAAACAATTCAGATTATATTTCAGCTATTTCCCAAATAACGTTTCAAAAGTGGTATATTCCAATTCTTCTCAAAATAGGAGATTTCTCAATTCAGTTAGTTGCCCTTCTGGACTCTGGAGCAGATCAGAATTGTATCTGTGAAGGATTAATCCCTACCAAATATTTGGAAAAAATAGGTTCTAAATTATATTCTGCAGCTGGTGAACAGCTAAAAATCAGATATAAATTGTCCAATGCTCATATCTGTAATAAACAGTTTTGTTTCACAAATTTCTTCTTAATCATTAAAGATTTAAGCCAAGAATTGATTTTAGGAACCCCATTTCTTACTCAGATCTATCCCTTCAACGTAGATCAGAATGGTGTTCACACCAAAATAGGATCCATACCAGTCACTTTCTCCTTTTTGCAAAGTCCTTTAACAAAATATATCAACCTTCTGAAAAGAAAGATTCGTTGTCGTGAACAACAAATAGCCTTTATCAAAGAAGATATCAAATACACTAGAATCCAAAGCCAGATACAGCTAAAAGACATTCAGGATAAGATAGAATCTATCCAAAAAGATTTCGAATATCAAATTTGCTCAGAGGTCCCCACAGCCTTTTGGGAAAGAAAAAAGTATATAGTCAGTCTCTCGTACATTGATAATTTCGATGAATCAATGATACCCACCAAAGCCAGACCAATTCAGATGAATCAGGAATTAGTTGAATATTGTAAACAAGAAATCTTTAGCTTATTAAAACAGGCCTTAATCAGAGAATCGAGATCACCCTGGTCATGTGCTGCATTTTATGTCAATAATAATGCAGAAAAAGAAAGAGGTATTCCTCGATTAGTTATTAATTATAAGCCTTTAAATAAAGCTCTAAAATGGATTAGATATCCAATTCCCAACAAACGAGATTTGTTGAAAAGAACTTATAAAGCAGTCCTTTATAGTAAATTTGATATGAAATCAGGATTCTGGCAAATCCAGATTAAAGAAGAAGATAGATATAAAATAGCATTCAATGTCCCTTTCATACAATATGAATGGAATGTAATGGCCTTTAGATTAAAAAATGAACCTAGTGAATTTTAAAATGTTATGAATGACATCTTTAACCCATATACCGCATTTATAATAGTTTACATTGCTGATATTTTAATCTTTAGTGAATCCTTTGAACATCATCTTAAACATTTACGTCTTTTTCGCGAAATAATCACGAAAAATGGGCTGGTAGTGAGTTCATCTAAACTCCGCCTTTGCCAAACCAAAATTCATTTCTTAGGCCATGACCTAACCCAAGGAACTTATAAACCCATTTCCAGAGCCATAGAGTTTGCAGACAAATTTCCAGATGAAATAAAAGAAAAAACTTAACTTCAAAGGTTTTTAGGATGTCTAAATTACATATTAGATTTTATCCCTAACATCAGAATCATCTGTGAACCTTTATACAAGCGTCTTAGAAAAGACCCAATCCCTTGGAGTGATGAGCAAACTCAAATAGTTAAGAAAATCAAACAGATTGTCAAAAGACTTCCTTGCCTAGGTATTCCAGATCCAACAACTTTCATGATAGTTGAAACAGACGCCTCAGACTTAGGTTATGGAGGTATATTAAAATAGAAAAAATCCAATTCTTCTTTCGAACAGTTAGTTAGATATCATTCAGGAATTTGGCTTTCAAGTCAAAAGAATTACAGCACCATTAAAAAGGAAATACTTGCAATAGTTTTATGTATTTCTAAATTTTAGGATGATTTAATCAATCAAAAGTTTTTACTTCGAATAGACTGTAAAGCAGCAAAAGATGTTTTGCAAAAAGATGTTAAAAACTTAGTTGCTAAGCAAATTTTTGCCAGATGGCAAGCACTACTTTCAAGTTTTGATTTTGACATTGAATTCATCAAAGGAGAGAACAATTCTCTACTAGATTTCTTAACTAGGGAGTTCTTGCAAGGATGAATATAGCTTTTTAACACAATATTCAACACTGTGATGAGTACCGACTCACGTTTGGAGCTCATTCATTCATCTATAAATAGCTATCTACACTAGCTCAAAGCAAGCATGGATCAAACTCCGAAGTTCAGACCACCACAAGGTAATAGATTCACAGTTCTAAGTTCTTTCCCCTCTTTACCATCCAGTTCAGTGAGCAAGTCTCCGCTCACAATGAATCTCCTCGAACCAGTTTCTTCAAAAAACACAGAAACACAGAAAACAGACTTATCTTTCTACACTATTCCTTCTCCAACCTCTTTCAAAGAAGCAGTCGTTCCAAAGACTCCAACTAAACCAGAAAAACCAACCATTTCTTCTTTAAAAGAGAAATTTGAATTCCTTCCCAAGACAGTTATCCCAATATTAACTCTTCCAAGAGAGTTAACAACCCTTCCTGAAAGAGAGTTAGTCAGTAAACTTCACCTAGAAGCCTACAGACAATCCAGCCATATTTTCAAATCAGAACCCCAAAAATCCCGTCTCTATTATGAGCACATCCTCTTTGCCACTGGTTCAATAGAATTTGAACACGAAAGAAATCTCAACAGAGCTGATAAAGGCATAGCATATTCCAAATGCAGGATTATTAAAATCCTCGACCTAAACACTTGGCCGGTCACCGGTATTTACACTCCTATTCAGTTCAAAACACCCTTTAAACCTCCAACATACAATTTCATGAATTATATCGATGCTTGGTATAATTTCATGTATCTTAGAGACCTCACCCACACTTGGTTTGTCAAGTACGATAAGGATCCTATCAACCCTATACCAAGATGGTTCTACGCTTGGTGGAAAACATTTGGTGGAAGCAAATCCACTCTATCTAGTCAGAACTTGCAAAAGTTCAATCAATTTGTAATAGAAAGTCAGATTCAGGGACTAACCCCTAATAACCAGCCTTGTAAGTATTATATTGAAAGGAAAATATGCTTTGTATTAGGATGAGGCTATAAGCTCGAAACAGTTGATAATGTAAAATATCTATGCAAAGAAATCAGAGTCAAATGATGGACTCCTGTCCCCAAAATAGAACAGAAAGAGTCTGATGCACAATCTTCCTCCAGTAAAGGTAAAAAGATCAGCAAATCTGAGTTGCAACTTCAATTGCAATTATTACAACAACAGCTTCAACAAGTAGAAGATGAATATAGTGAATCAGAGTCTCAGCCAGTACGACAATGGAGATATGGACTGCCCTTCTGGTATTGCTCAAGCATACCTCTGTCAGAGTCCATAAATGACAAGACTCCATTCAAAAAGAAAAAGAGAAAAGCGAATAATGTAGCTTTATCAGCAATCAAAAAGACTACACGACATCACACTAGTCTTCTATAAAATAATTCAGCTGACAACAGAACGTGATGGACCCTGCCACTCACAGAAGCTTTTGGAGCCATTCTTCATCATGGTTGACAACTTGATTCCCTCTTCCACACAAGTGGACCTATCAACAATAATGCAAGATTCAATTAGAGAAAGTTATGCCCTCGCTGCCTATATAAGACAGCACCTCATTGAAGAAACCAAGTCTCATCTTCTTCTCGAAAGATAAGACACTGAAACCTCTCTCTACTCAGACATATGTGATACTTGTTCCAGATTTCAAATCTTTGTAATAGATCGAGATCAATAGGATCTCCTTATAATAGTTTTCCAAGTCAATAAATCAATCAGATTTATCCAGCATTTATCTTGGGTTATAATTGGTATCAGAGCCAAGTGCTCAAATTGCTTCATCATGAATACATCCATGATTAATCAAATCATGACCGAGCAAGTCTCTTTACTTTCTTTCTCTAAGTCTTGTATAATGTAGTTTAATCCACTTTCTCTTGTTCTTAAGCATTGTATCTTCCTGTATGCTTCTTTAAAAATATCCTTAAACTATGATGGTTGGTTAGTCACCTATGAGAGCAGCTAGTACGTTGGTCAGCCCAGAACCGTTGGATTAGGCTAGAATACGCAGGAGAGTGCAATATGCCCGGACCCGAGGGTGGTTCCGTAGCTGCCAACCATAAGCATAGTAATGAATCAAGTGTGTCCAGAGTTTAGGTGTGTCCTAGGGAAAATTAAAGAAACATAGATCAAGGTATAATTCTAAAGAACAATAGAATTCGTATTAGCTACTACTGCATAGACAGAGAGAGAGAAAGTAATCTTCCTACTCACCCATGTCATCCAATCTCTCAGATATCGACATAGAATTAGTTAACGATTTAGAAATCAGCACTCAACTAGATAAAGTTGAATCTAGGTTAATGAACTGGAATTTACCAATAGAAAATTTTGATAAAATTTATGAAAAAGGAATGTTTGATTTAGTTCAAAGTTATACAATCAAAACAATTGAAAAATAGTTTTTATAAATCAGCCTTATGGTACTATGCAACTTCTAAATCCAGTTACCTTAGAATAGCATAAAAGGAATAAATACCGATATCTTCATATTGGATTAGTTCAAGTGGCTGCCAAACCTCTCTATCGATTAGGAATCGATACCCCAATCTGCCTTCTACTACGTGATAGTAGACATCTAGATTTTCAAAACAGTTTGCTAGCAGTCCTTGAATCTAACACAGCTAATGGTCCCGTTTATTTCAACCATTACCCAAATTTCACCGTAGATCTAACAGATCCACACATTCTCAAAACCTTAACTTTAAACATTCAGACAAAGAACTTAGAGTTCGAACTAGGATCAAAACCTCTTGGTTTAATATATCGTGTATACTATAAAGTAATGAAAACCACGATTAATCCTAAAGCCAAACAGCATATTGGAAACCCTAAAGAAACTTGTTTATTAGAAACAAATTTTGAAAGATCTAACATATTT
Organism: Voacanga thouarsii; assembly: GCA_026120185.1. Taxonomy (NCBI): domain Eukaryota; kingdom Viridiplantae; phylum Streptophyta; class Magnoliopsida; order Gentianales; family Apocynaceae; genus Voacanga; species Voacanga thouarsii. The sequence goes on from JANUWF010001750.1 coordinate 1,537,353, forward strand.
GTCCCTCGAATAATTAAGTGGGATAATGTTCTTCAAAACCCTATCTGGAATTTTGATCACATCGTTAATCCTAAAAAGCATTATAAATCTAAAACATTAGGAAAAATAACAAAAACTTCAACAGGTCATATAGAGTTAGAATTCAAAAGAAAATCTTTTTCAGTTCCTTCTTCATCCTTCTCTTTACCCAGATCACTTAGCAGTAGACGATTTGGTAATATAGAATTTTCTGGAGAAAATCCCAAAGTAAACAATGTTGACTTTAGTGGAGAAATCCCTAAAGTAAACTATGAAGAGAACATTAGTGTTAAATCAGGAAGCCCTACTCAATCAGAAATGAATATGCCTTCAACTCTAATGGTTTTAACTTCTGAAAATGACTTTATTTTAAACAAAGGCTATCTTCGTAAGTTATGGAAAAGACCATGTAACGAGTTAAAAAGTAAATGGTATTTTGCTACATTCTCTGAATCAAAAAGAGCTAGACTCTTACAAAAGTATTATTCAGATCAAATAAGAATGAAACAACATTTAGACATTTTTGATTTGTATGAATTAGTTAAATATCAGAAAAAGAATGTATTAAATGTTATTACCAAAAAATGGTATACATCAAAAAATGAAGTTAAAGAGTCAGTCTTTCCTCCATAAGAAGAAATCAAAATCCCAACAGAAAATTAGGTTATAACAGCTTCTCCATTTAAATTAGAAAACTTAGATAAACATGGTGATGTAACTAATAAAGATTTAAATAAAGTAATTCAACAGAATAATTATACTAATCAGATGCTAGTCACTATGGCTAGTAAAGTAGAACAACTAGACAGTAAATCTTCTGTAAGAGAAACCCCACAGTTCAAACAGTTTAATCCGAAACAGCCTGTTGACCCTAACCCAGTATTTAAACCTATAATATACGAATCTAAAAATATCAAGCTTAATAAAAGAACCATCAATATAGAAGAAGTAGATTTTATTAAAGAGATAAATGAAAAGTTAAAAAATCTAAAGACAAGAGATGAACCAGAATCAAGTTCTAAAACACATCTCCAAACTATACATTAACCAGTTTCTTTAATAGACATTGACCCTTCTCCTGAACAGCTTAATAAATTAGGAGGAAGTAAAAGAATTTCGAAAACCAAATACCATCGGTTTGCCAATCCTTATACTAGGAATTATTATCCTAGACCATCCTTTCCAGATGTTCAATTCGAAGAACATCATTTAGATACTCGAGCAGCTTTTACTGGTGAAGACATTATCGAATGGAATATTAATGGTATGTCTGAACACAGTATTCTCAATGTTATTCAAGAAATGTCCATGGCAATTACAGCCATTAAATGTAAGTCCCAACAATACCGATCAATCAATCCTTTATATTCTTACAACTGGTTTTACTGGCATTCTTCAGGGGTGGTGGAACAACTACCTCACCGAACCACAACGTCAAGAAATCTTAAATGCCACCAAAGTCCTAACAAAAATAGTTCCAAATGCTAACGGTCAACCCACTCAAGTATCTGAGACAACTCCTGATTGTCTAAAAACCTTCATGTTTGCCCTAACTCAACATTTTGTAGGAAATCCTCAACAACTAGCAGATAGAAGTTCAGAAATCCTAACCAACTTAACCTGCCCTAAATTACATGATTTCAGATGGTATAAAGATATGTTTTTACAAAAAGTCATGCTTAGAACAGATTGTCGTCATGCATTCTGGAAAGAACGATTTATCTCAGGATTACCTCCCTTATTTGTAGAAAATGTTAGATAAAAGTTAAAATTAGATTTTGGAAATGAAATCCCTTATGACTATCTAGCATATGGTCAATTAATCAGTTATGTGAATCAAGCAGGTACAGATCTCTGCAAGGATCAAAAACTCAAAAATCAGATGAAATCCTATCATAAGAAATCTAAAAAGGAATTAGGAAACTTTTGTGAAATATTCGGATTTTCACCAATAACTCCAGCATCTAAAAAGCTAAAGAAAGAAAAGAAAAGAAGATTTAAAAAGGAAAAGAAAGAAAGAATTTCTAAACCATTTAAAAGAAAATATAAATCTTTTAATAACACCATTAAGTGTTACTTTTGTGGAAAAAGAGGACACAAAGCAGACGAATGTAAAATAAAAGCTAAAAAGAATAAAAGAGTAAATCATCTTTCTTTATCAAAAGATACTTTAGAACAGATTAATCAAATTCTTGATCAAAATGATTCTTCAACAGATAATGGTGATAGCGAAACAGAAGAAATATTTGAAATCCAAGAAAATTCCTCTGAATCAGATTCTAGTGAACAGTCTTCTTGCGATTGCACCGGTTTATGTACTTGTGCAATAGGAGAACTCTGTATGATCAATAATTCATCTAATCAAGTTAATGTAATCACTAGAGCAAATAAAGAACTCTTCTTCGAACTATTAGATCACATTCAGGATGAAATAGTTAAAAGAGAATATCTTTTAAAGGTTAAAGATTTAGTTCTTAATCCAAAAGTTCAAGTAGAACCTTATAATTTAAAAGAAGTATTTGAAAAATTTAAAGGTAAACAAAAAGAACCTACTAACTCTTTACAAGATCTACAGTTAGAAATAAAGAACTTAAACAAGAAGCTAAATGGTTAAAAGAATAGAATGATCAAAGAATAACAGACATTAATCAGATAAATACATAATTAGTTCAACAAAAATTAGATAAACCTTTAATAGATCCCACTTCTTTATCAGACGAAGAAATAGAACAAAATGAAAACAATTCAGATTATATTTCAGCTATTTCCCAGATAACTTTTCAAAAGTGGTATATTCCAATTCTTCTCAAAATAGGAGATTTCTCAATTCAGTTAGTTGCCCTTCTGGACTCCGGAGCAGATCAGAATTGTATATGTGAAGGATTAATCCCTACCAAATATTTGGAAAAAATAGGTTCGAAATTATATTCTGCAGCTAGTGAACAGCTAAAAATCAGATATAAATTGTCCAATGCTCATATCTGCAATAAAGAGTTTTGTTTCATAAATTCCTTCTTAACCATTAAAGATTTAAGCCAAGAATTGATTTTAAGAACCCCATTTCTTACTCAAATCTATCCCTTCAACATAGATTAGCATGCTGTTTACACCGAAATAGGATCCATACCAGTCACTTTCTCCTTTTTGCAAAGTCCTTTAACAAAATATATCAACCTTTTGAAAAGAAAGATTCGTTGTCGTGAACAACAAATAGCCTTTATCAAAGAAGATATCAAATACACTAGAATTCAAAGCCAGCTACAGCTAAAAGACATTCAGGATAAGATAGAATCTATCCGAAAAGATTTCGAACAGCAAATTTTCTTAGAGGTCCCCACAGCCTTTTGGGAAAGAAAAAAGCATATAGTCAGTCTCTCGTACATTGATAATTTCGATGAATCAATGATACCTACCAAAGCCAGACCAATTCAGATGAATTAAGAATTAGTTGAATATTATAAACAGGAATTCTTTAGCTTATTAAAACAGGCCTTAATCAGAGAATCGAGATCACCCTGCTCATGTGCTGCATTTTATGTCAATAATAATGCAGAAAAAGAAAGAGGTGTTCCTCGATTAGTTATTAATTATATGCCATTGAGGATTTCCTACAAAATGCTGAGTTAGGGTAAACATGAAGGTGTTTAGACAATCAGGAGTTGTCTGAGATACTTGAGTGGGTTGACCGTTAGCATTTGGAACTATTTTTGTTAGGACTTTGGTGGCATTTAAGATTTCTTGACGTTGTGGTTCGGTGAGGTAGTTGTTCCACCACCCCTGAAGAACGCCAGTAAAACCAGTTTTAAGAATATGAAGGATTGATTGATCGATATTGTTGGGATTCTTACATTTAATGGTTGTAATTGCCATGGACATTTCTTGAATAACATTGAGAATACTGTGTTCAGACATACCGTCAATATTCCATTCGGTAATGTCTTCACCAGTAAAAGCTGCTCGAGTATCTAAATGACGTTCTTCGAATTGAACATCTGGAAAGGATGGTCTAGGATAATAATTCCTAGTATAAGGATTGGCAAACCAAGGGTATTTGGTTTTTGAAATTCTTTTACTTCCTCCTAATTTATTAAGCTGTTCAGGAGAAGGGTCAATGTCTATTAGAGAAACTGGTTGATGTATGTCATATATATGATATATGATATATATGATATATATCATATATGTTTATAATATATATATATATATTTATATATAATGTAACATATATATATATATGTGTGTATATATATCATATATATACATATACATATACATATACATACATATACATATATGTATATATGTATGTATATGTATATGTATGTATATGTATATATGATATATATATATATATATATGATATATATATTACATATATATATAAATATATTTATGTGTATATATGTATATATGAATATGTATGTTTATATGAATATAAATATATATATATATGTGTGTGTGTGTGTGTGTGTGTGTGTGTACATATAAATAGTATATATACATATATTCATATATATATATATATTTAGATTCATATATACAAATATAAATACATATATATATATCTAATATATACACATATGTATACATATTCTTATATATATTCATACTCAAATATACTTATATAGATATGTATCTATATAAATGAATATATTATATATATGTTTATATGTATACAAATATATATATATGTATGTATGTATGTATGTATGTATACACGTGTATACATAATACCATTTTTGTAGGTTAGGTATTGCCGATTCAAAATCGAGATATTACGTAGCATATTATCTTGAACAATTATGAGAATACTAATATCGAAAGATATGGAATAGCAGTAAATAAAAATCATGTGTAATAATTTGTTTGCAAGTAACAAACATCGAGAACAATTATCAAAACAAGGTTTTTCATAATTAAAAAGCATAAGGGTCCAACAAGCTTTTGTACCTTTCAATCCGTTTTGACCACAATGTTTCTGGGTATTTTCTAAGACTTTTAGCGAGTGTTTCAACCACAACCTATTTCAAGGTAACTTCTCTTAGAACTTCTTCAGAAACATGTAGCACAACTTTGTTTCATTTCCTACCTCAAAGCATAAGGTTCAAGGATAAAGAACTAGTGGTTGCTTATTTTTTCTAAAATGAAAAAAACACTGTAATGAGAATAGCTTATATGTTTTTAGTAAGCAAACTTAGAAGTTTATTTAATGGTTGAGAGGAGAATACATAGAGAGAAGAGGAGGAGCTTTTTCCGCGTGTCCCCCTTTGAAAGATGCTAGGCTATTTATAATAATTGAGAACAGATTTCAAATCCGGACTTCAAACTTTCTATAGACTATTTAAACAATATTATTGACATACATAATTAAGTTACTTTATTAAAGGTTCACGGGAACCTTATCTTGTAACTTTAAGTCAACATCTACTTTATCACCTTTGGCTTTATCTAATTAGTTGCTCTTTAGATGCTATCGGTGTCTGAAGCATCTTTTTGTGCTGATGCTTTTCCTTTGAGTGGAGAACACACTGGACATGTTCCTTTATCATGTTGTTGAAAATGACAAAAACGTTCTTGGGCATATGGGCTTGAACGAAGACTTCTATTATCGATCATTTTTATCTTCTAATTGAGATATTTCTCTGTAGTTGGTGGAGTATTCGGGTGCAATTAGAATGGATGAATACATTGTTTTTCCTCCATAAGTGTGAAATCCTCTTTTGAAGTATGCTTGCATGCTATGACTACTTTCATGCCAAAAGCATGTCTGCAGTGTATACCTGACTCTTTAAACTTTAAAAATTCTTTTTGAATGTCCTGTGAAGAGAAGAGAGAAAAAGCTTCTGCTTTTCCTATTTGCATCATATGATAAGTGGGATATCTTTCTTGTTGGTAGAAGTTTGGTCTAGCAGACAAAAACTGTAAAACTAATGTATCTTTAGGAGTAAATATTGGGTTATGAATATAGCAATCCTTATCCCCATCCTATATCCATTGCAGTAGTAGTCTAATTTCTGAAAAGTGAGGTAATCTTAGATATATGGAGTGTATTGCTCCAAAATCATACCAGTAGCAAATCTCCTTTGGAGAAGAATCTTGTAAGTAATTAATTCTGGGATAAATGCCAAAAAAATTGACATATCTTGTATCTGTAATTCGAAGTGAGTATAATTCTCTCATAATCGAATATTGATATGCCCCTGGTGGAACCATATCTATAGGTCTCTTTTCATTAGAGAGTTTAATCCCTATTTGGGGCCTTAGTGAAAGAGGGATATCAACAGGTTTAGGACTGGTTTGCTTGGAACAATGCTCCATATCATCAGAAGATGATGTATCAACTTTTGAAATGTAATTCATTGTAATAATTTCTTTATCCTTTTTTTCTGCATCAAAACAGTTTCCTAATTTTGCTTGAATCAATGTGCATTTTGAAATAAGCAATTCTGCTATTTCTTTTAAAGTGCTTCAAAGTTAGCAATATCAATAATTTCTGAAGTATTCTTTTCTATTGAATGTACCTGTTTTGCCATTGCTTCAATAGCCTCAATAAACTGTTTTGCAAATTCTATCATCTTGAGTCAAGAAATCTACTAAGATATTTTTATTAGTTTTGATAATTTCAATATCAAATGAGTATTCAGCTAATAATGTCTGCCATTGAATATATCTTTTATAATCTTGTTTTGAAGGTAAGTTATTTTGAATAAATACTTTAACCTGAGTATTATCAATGCATAAAAGAAATCTCTTTGGTAATAAAAAGTAAGATAAATTTTGACAACTTTTTATTACTGCCAAAAGTTCTTTTTCATTGATATGATAATAATGTTGGGTATCGTTAAAGGTACCAAAACAATATCTACATAAAGATTCACCTATCTTTTCATGTTGAGAATTATAATCTATCTTTTTGAGTACTCCAATCCATATTCCGATGCATCTGTTTCTAAATCAAATCGTCTATATCTTTTGGTAATTTTAATTTAGGCAGATCCTAACTTTCTTCTTGATATACTTGCCTTGATCTTCTAAATATCGAGAAAATGCAAAGATTCTATCTTTCTTTAATAAGTCTTGAAATAGTTTTCTTAATGTTGCTAGATTATCAATAAAATATGAGGCATAGTTAAGAATTCCAAGAAAACTTTGTACTTATTTTTTATCGACTAACTTATCAGGAAATCCTAAAATCTTTTCTAAAATATGGCATTATAACTGGATTCTAGTACCATCTATTTGCATACCTAGGAATTCTATTTCCTTTTGTGCAACTTTTGCCTTTTTCTTAGAAAGACCGAATCCATTTTCTACACATAAATCTACAAAAATATCTAAATGTTTTAGATGCTCATAAACTGTATCAGATAAAATAAGAATATCATCTATATATAAAAAAATAAAACTATAAGCTCTAAAAATATTATCCATTTTTTGTTGAAATATCTGTGGGGCATTCTTTAAAACAAAAAGCATAACCAACCACTCATATTGATTTTTTGGAGTTGAGAATGTAGTATAATGAATACTATCTATATGCTTTCCTTATAAGGTAAAAAGTATCCATTGAAGACTATATTATCATTCAACTTCTTATAGTTGATCACCATTCTTACCTTATGATAAGGGCTAAAATCATAACGATTTTCCTAGTTATTTGAGTATATTTTGTGATACTTTTTCTACAATAACTAGTCATATTCCTTCCTATTTGATATTTCACTTATAAAAATACTTTTCTGTGATTTTATTCAAAAATAGGTGAAATTTGGAGCTAATTGACTAATTTTCCAGTGTAGACTCAGCACCAGGCCAAGAAGATGGACCTAGCACCGATCCTAGACTGGAGAAATAGAGGAAAGCAAAAAACAAAAGACGAAACAGAAGAGCAATTGGAAATTGGTTAAAAGAAAAGAAAAGAGAAAGCCTTATGGCTTGGTTGTCTTCACCAAGCAACAAAAGCAAAGAAATTAATGCATTCGGTGGATCTGGATGTTGAACAAATAAACAAAGTAAACAAAGAAAAGGGAAAAATACAAAAACATATCATGACAAGGCTGTGTAGCATCATGGGGAGGATGCAACAAGAATGAGAATGGCTCAGTGGGCTCGACTAAGCCGGGCGTAAGGAGAAGAAAGGAGATGGCTTTGGCAGCTCAGCGAGTCGATTGCAACAAGAAGAAAGCAATCACAGCTTGATGGCTTCGATGTTCACGACTCGGCAGTTTTAGTAAGTTGGTGGCTTCTGTAGCTCGATAGAAAAAGGGAAATGCAACTTGATGGCTCAGTTGTCATCGGCTCGGGTGAAGCCGATTTCAAGAAAAGGAAAATTCGATTATTGCTAGACTTTGTGGCTCGATTTTAGTTTAACAAATAATAGAGGCTTTAGTACAAGAAGACATTGAATCAGAGTGCCTAATTCCTTCTCAAATTAAGGCAGTGGAGTTGCAAATTAATTCTAGAATTCTAATAGTAAATTACTTCTTCTTTGGTTTAAATTTTTAGTGAGTCTATAAGCCTATAAATAAAGGCCAATTATGTTAGACAAAGGTGTGTGCACAATGTGGAGACTTAGACAAATATTTTTTAAAGTGTACCACCAATATTTTCTCTAGAGAAATAATTCAAGGAGCATTATTGTGAGAAGAATTTTCATTAAAAATTGAAAGGCTTGTCTATGAGTATTTATCTCTTTCCTTTGTGTTCTTTTTCTAAACAATGATGAGTTTAATTCTTTAATTGTATTTTGATAGTATTTTTGGATTTATGATTTTGAGTTAATTTAGTTCTTTGATTAATTAATGATTTTCCTTGGTATTTGATTACTTATTTTATTATGAAGTTGATTGGTTGATTTTTGTTATTAACTTGCTTGAAAAGGGGGTTGATAATAACTTCAATTAAATAATTTCATATTTGTTATTTCTTAACTTACTTAAAAAATGGGTTAATTGTTAAGAACTTAGGTAATCAAAGGTTAGTTGATGATTGCTAGAATATGGATTCATTAATTAATTTCATGTTTTAAATTACCTAGAATATAGGAGTTTATATAAGGATTGATTTGAATGCATCTTTTGGATAAATTAGTTGAGACAGAATATATTCACTAATTTAACTAGAAGAAAGTGATTCCAAGGATTGCAAATAGAGTGAGCCTATATTAAATCCTTCATGCGACTAAGATAATAATTGATTGTGATATGTACTAAATGATGAAAGATATAAAAGGAAAAACATCAAAGAAGAAGCAGTGGAAATTTTCAGTTTTCCAAGCCACATCTAGGAGAGAGTACTTAATTTTCTTTATTGGTCATGGATTAAGCAATAAGGTGCCAGGTTGCACTAGATCTTACGTTGGAGAGGGAGAAGGAGGTGCCTATGATTCAACCGGTATTCCAGCAATCTTCTACTCCTTCACATCAAAAGTATCGAAGCTTCTTCTCTTCATCTTTTGGAGTATAACTCTTTTGTTCTTAGGTTAGCTTGGTGAAAGCTTCTTCTTTGGATAACCAAGATCCACTCCAAGAGAGAGAGGAGAGAAAGAAGAGAAAACAAGAGGAAGGGTGGCTGCACACAAGAGAGAGAGTTTCACAAAAACCCTACACTCTTCCCCTTAAATTTCTGCCATCCCTAGGGCTTAATGAAGCCCTCGTGGGTTGAAATACACTAAGCCCTAATGGGCATGGTGTTAAGATAAAAAACTAGTCCAAGACTGGTTCAATCATTTTTATTAATTAATTATCTTTTTTGGGCTTCATTAAATACCCAAGATGAATTAATTAATTCCAATTAGATTATTAATATATGTCAACATATATTGGTCCAATTAATTAATTTATTCTAGCCTAATTCTCTTAATTATTTAATTATCTTTTTTGGGCCTAATGAAAAACCCAAAACTAATTAATTAATTCCAATTGAACTCTTAGAATAAATTTTATTTCTCTTCCAGATAATTATCTATTAAGCATAGATTGTATCTAAACAACACCAAGGTAACTTGAGCTACTCCGGGGACCAAAAGACATATTATTCATGACTACTAAAATGACTAAAATGCTCTTACTATTAAATAGCAATATTTTAGCATATTAAATATTCTCATTTATCACTATATGAAAATATTAACCCCAAGAATAATATTGCAAAAGTAATGCCTTCGACTTACAGGTGAATCGATGAAAATACCCCTCTAGGTAACACCCATCAGTGAGATAGAATAAATGTACTAATACCCATCTCAAAGATATCTACCATTTTTAGATTTCTAGTCCGATAATCAATGACTCACTCGAATATACTTGCTTATAATTGGAAGCTACCTAAAAGTACACATTCTAAAGTCATATTCCCAAGGCCTTGGATTATTAGATTATCCTAGACAATCACAAGGGGGTGATTTAACTTTACAAAATGAAGCATAGAAAATCTGTTGCATGAGTCCGCCTTAACTAACTAGAGTAATATACCCAACATACAAGGTTATTGATCTCACGAAGGAAATCTCACCCAGCATACATCAAAGTACAACACCTTAGCATCGCCAGACCACCAACTCATACTCAAGTATGAAAGTATCTGTACAGACAGTGGCAGTAATAGTTTGGTCTCTATAATTATAGTACTTTAAAAGAGACCACTACTACAGGTCCAGTTCTACATATTTGTAATACGCTTATGCCAATGATGTGAGTGAACTACTCACTAATTCAAGGTAAACCATTCCTCATTAAAACTCATAACATAATAGTCTTATCTTGATGAAATGCCCAATTGCATCATACGACTAAGAACTTAATTTTACCTGTATGACAAGTACCCATGGTCTATACCTTACTGTGAAAAATACCCAACACATATACCATTACTTATTACACTTGGACCTTATGTGTGCAATTATATAGGAACCAAACCAAATTGAATGAATAAACATTTAGTAGACTTCGCACCAGATTGGAAAGAAACAGAATATCCTTGATTCATCAATTTAGAAATTGAAATCAAATTCTGTTTAAATCAAGAAACACATAAAGTATCTTTTAAAATTAACTTCCTATTATAATAAAAAATAAGCTTAAGATCTCCCACTGTTTCAGCCCATATTCTTGCTCATATGCCTACTTGAAGTCTATGCTCACCCTTGCTGAGTTTTCTAGTCCTTCTGAACATATGCAAAGAGTTACAGATATGGTCAGTGGCTTCAGAATTAACTATCCAAGAAGATGATTATCTAACCATCAAAATAGACTCTAAGTATTGAGCAATACCTAAAGTAAACTTGTCTAAGAAGTCCAGACAATCTTTCTTCCAATGTCCCTTTTTGCCACACTTGAAGCATTTGCCTTTGGGCTGCCTATTGGGCTTAGCCTGACTAGATGCTTTAAGCTAGGCCTCTGGGTTGTTCTGGACCTTCCTCTTCTTGAATTTCTTAGGCTTTGCCTTAATTCTAAAAGAAGCCAAACGAGAGACCAAAACCATTGATACAGCTTTATGATCTTTTCTGCCGCGTGGAGCTCTTTCATAAGCTTCGTTAGATTCTTATCCAACTTGTTCATTATGTAGTTCAACTTGAACTGAGAATATGAATCAGGTAGAGTTTCAAGAACCATGTCAATTTGGCTCTCCGAATCTATTATTATGGTTAGGACCTCGACCTCCTTGAAGTAGGCAATCATCTTGCGCAGGTGCTCTCGAATCGATGCCCCCTCAAACATCCTAGTGTTCATGATTGCCCTAATAGCTTCTTGCCTTGTGGGCCGGCTCTTATTAGCAAATATGGTACGTAATGACAAATTCATATTGTACGTAGCGGCCATGTGCTCATGATTAGATTAGAGAACACTAGACATAGAGGCTAATATATAGCACTTAGCCATCTCGTCAATTTTCTCCCATGCTTTCTCGGCCTCTCGCTCCTAATCAGTAGATTTTTCTTCAATCATAGGACAGGGATCTATAAGAACATACTTATACTCCTTAGTAGTGAGTACTATGTTTAGGTTCCTCTTCCAATCTATATAATTTGGGTCTGTCAACTTATTCTCCTTGAGAATGATTGACAATGGACTGAAACCAGACATTTTTGAAATATTACAAAAAACATTCATTTAGTTTGTAAAAATGCACATTTATTTTTATTATTTCTTTGATAATAAATAACTCTTAAAACCATTCTCAATAATATAAATAGTTTGGCTCTAAGAAAAACTAACAGAGGTTCGTAGGAAGATTAATTGCATTCTAAGTTAAGTGTATAACCATCACAAATTAAAACTTCCTTAATAAGTAATGGTCTAGAAAAAGTTCAACCGATAGGATGGCCACTGATTCACACCAGCTACGGGTAATCTAGTGTTAAAAACCTCTAACTTAGGTTGGTCGATCCTAGCAACTACTCTAGGCTTTTAATTTTACTATTTCATTAGTTCAAGATACTTGTAAAAATCCATCCTAGAGGGGGTCATACTCAGAATGACACAAGGAAATCCACTATCTCTAATGAGAGTTGTGATGGAAGCCATGGGGTCGTTGGAACCCCTCCCCCATTTAATCTTTTATTGAAAATAGAGTTTTAGTACCAAAAACGTTTTCTACAATCTTATGGTTTCATTAACTATAGTAAAAAAACTAAAATTCAATATTATTCTCTACGTTAAGGAGTAAATCCTTTGAGAGAATAAGTTATGAATTTTTTTTATTATTCTAAGTTAATGACCAAGTAAAACTTTATTAAAAAACCTTAAGTTCAACAGCATTCTCCATTTCAAGGATTGAACCTTTTAAGAGAATAACCCATGAACTCTTTTATTTTAACGTTTCTTAGAATGAAACGTTTTATCAACAACTATTCTATTTAGTGATGTGAAACACCACCTAAGGCCAACCCTAGAGTAAGGGGGTCGGGATGCATATCATATTATTTTGCATGATATATATATATATATATATATATATATTTGAATGATTTTATGTGCTTTAGAATTATGATTTATAGGTTAAAAGGCTTAGTTATGCTTATTGAGTAGGAAAGGTAAAATGGTAATTTTGCTTGAGGACAAAATAGGAAGATAGCTTGAGGATTAAATGAGAAGAATATTTGGGTGAGAAAATAAGAACAAGAGTTGTTGTAGTTTAGTGGTTAGAGCTTTAGAATTAATCTCTAAGGTCGTGAGTTCAATTCTCACCACTTAAGTTTTATTCATGATTATCTTAGTTAAGTTTGAATTTTTGTTTTCTTACATTCCTTAAAGATAGGAATGTTGTCCTAGGAGAGACATGAAGGGAATATCTTAATCTTATCATCATGTCCTAAAAAGAATTCTAGAGGAATTCTTGTCCTTTTATTACCTCTAGCTTGCTCTAACATCTTCGCAATTAAATTTGTTCAAAATTCATCAAAATTCATCTTTGTAATTCCAGAAAATTCAGTAAGGATTTCTTGGCTTTGAATTTTGAAAATGGATCTTGGAAGTTGGAAGATTGATTGAAAATAGGAGAGGAGTTAGGGAGGGTTCCCAAGAAAAATTAATCACCATAGTTGAACCTTCAAGCTCATCTTCATAGTGATCATGTTCTTCATGAAAGAAACCTGGAAATTTTCCAGATTCTTGAGCAGCCTAACCTTCAAAAAACAAGCCAGCTTTCTTACTCATTTGCTGCTAGAAAAATGACCAATTTATTCAGCTTAAAGACTGAAATTCTTGTGCAAAATCCGATTGCACAAAACTGCACAAACCAGAAAAAAAAATTCTGGGCAGTTTTGCTAATCTTCAACCAAAAAATGAAGTTGTTTTCTTCTGCTTTCAAGCCACCAAAACTCCTCTGATTTTCCTCCATAAAGAAGGCTGGAAACCAGCCTTAAAAGACCCTCAAACACCTTTCAAAAACCTCTACACATCGGGTTGGAATATTGCAGAAAAACTGTACAGAAAATTGCAGTAACCATTCAAACCTTGAACGAAACCAGAAAATTTCCAGCTTTGTTCCCTTAAGCCTTGGCTGAAAAACCACCCTCAAACCCCTGTAAAATGACCCTTGTTCAGCCATGAACTAAACACCATTAACCTCTCCACTAACTTTGCACACTTGGACTCCATAACCCCACCTCAAATATCTCCTAAGATCACTCCATTCAAACTACAATTTGAAGTTTAAAAATTCCCAGCATTTTGCTCCATGGAAACACTCTTGTACTAATCTTCATAACCAGAAATTCCTCTGCCATTGAGCTCTAAATTTTGGCCAACCTTAAAGCTCCATCAATCTTCATTCATTTCAGAAAAACATAACAGTCCAGCCGGCTCCAAGAAACCTCCATCAATCAAACACCATTAACATATCCTATACCTCAAACCACTCCTCAAATCTCTCCATTTGAATTTCAAACAATCAAATTTTTCTCTTCCTCTCTAATCTAAAAATTGAAACTCCTAAATTCCCTAAACCATTTGGCCAGCATTCCCAGATTTCGTGCAGCATTTTTCCCTCAAACTCTCTCAATTTTTACCAAGAACACCAAGAACACACACTACCTTTCTTCAAGCCAAAACCCACTCTAAACACCTCCAATCCCCCTCAAATACTCCAAATTACTCCTACATACTCCCTAGAGTTCATTTTTGGAATTTATAACACTAAATCTCGAAAACAAGAAAGTGCATTCGGATAAAAAATTAGTTTTTTCTTGAAGGTCTCAAGAACATCATCACGGTAACCAAGAACAACTCCTTTGTTCATCTTCTTCCATTCAACCTTCAATGTATCTTACTAATGCTCTCTCTCTCTCCCTCTCTCTCTCTCGGCCGAAATGGTTGATCAACAACCATGGCTGTTTTTCTTCTTCTTGGACAATTCAAGACTCTTATTTGCGTGGACCTTCTTAAATCTTCATCGAAGTAATCGTCAAACAAGTATTTCTCCTTAATCCTTCCTTTTAATTTTGAATTCATGTCTCTTGGATATTGATAGGAAGAATAGAATATGAATGGGGAATTGTGCATATGCATATGAATGAAGGGGTTGAGATTAGGACATGAGAATGATTGTTCATGTTTAAGCTATATGGATTTTCTTGAGAACCAATGTATGTTCATCCTGTCTTAAGAGAATTATGGATGTTTAAAACATGCTAGATGTTATGACACCTTTGGTGAATAGGATTTTTATGTTCTTATCTCCATTGAAGCCATGATTTTGATTATGTCTAGTAGAGATTTGGCCATGTGATAGTATGTGCTGATTTAAGCCTATGTTCATGAATAGATTGGTTTATTGTTTGATATTGGAGAATGTGTTTATGATTCTTGTTTAGCAATAGAAAAACCATGAGTATGTTCTTGTTGATCCAATGTTATTTTAATTAACAAATTTTATGACCTTAATTAAAATTATTACTATATTTTCTCTATAGGTTTTAAAATGCCTAGGCAGGTTTTGGAAATGAAAAATTAAATGAAATATTGATAGTTTATTAGTCAAATAAATGATATCTTTTATTAAAAATCACACACACACACACACACACACACACACACACACGCACGCACGCACGCACGCACGCACACACACACACACACAATAGTAAATAAAATATTTTATACAAATAATATTAATCAATAAAATATTGATGACCTTGTAGACCATGGTTAAGACTTTTACCTATAAATATTATTTATGTTAAAACTTAGTTGTTATCTATTAATAAAAATTTTAATATAATTCATTTATTATTAATTTTATTTTTTACTAAATACTTATTTTCTATTAATTATTAATTAAAAATTAATTGTAATTTATTATTTATTTTAATAATACTATTTAAAAATTACCATTTATTGATATTATTTAGGACTTAGTATTATTCAATATTCAAACACCAGTTTATTAATTAATAATAACACTCAAGATTTATTATTTGAACCTATAACTTATTAGTAATTATTTTCAACCTCTAGTTATTTTAACTTATCAAGCTAGACTTATTTTATAAAATTCTTTATCATCTAGTCTTAAAACTTAGGACATTAAGGTCATGGTTGTAATTAGTTAGACTAGGAATTATTTATGTAAGCAAGTATAACTTGAGTATAATCTTATGCCTTATGTTTACCCCAGGTGGGGTTAGGTCAGCCTTGGAGGATTTTTGAATTCAAGCAAGCAAAGGATCAGGTAAGCTATTACATGGAATTATTTGAAAACCAAAACTTATTGTGACAAGCCAAATGTGATATGTATGGACATTCATTTCGTAAAGGCAATTAAGGATTGTTTTCCATTTTATTTTAGTCAAGCAAATCATTTGAAAATTGAACAAGAAGTTTTACACAAAATGCTAAACTCTTTCTAAAACCCAACTTGACAAGAATTTTAGAAGCCTGTAATTGCTATTTCCAAGTAAATCAATGTATGATCAATTTTCTCCCAAGTGGGACAAGCAACGTTGAGTATTCAATAAGGGTAGACTACTAGGATTGGTCTTTGAAGGGTTAGGATAAGTCTCTCAGTAGGTGGCCACCTCTGATGGGTAAGTCCTTCCCGGATAGGGTGCCAGTCCGGTAGGTCATGCCGGTCTGAGCTAGCAAGTTTCAGTCATGTGGACTGTGTGTTTTCGGAGTGAACAACCGGTAAGTTTGGGTGTAGAGATGGAGGAGTATCTCACCCGGTAGGTCGTACACCTACTTTTTGTCAGCATGCTCAACGTGTGGCATTCTGACCGTTATATGGCCATGGGGCCTAATGTGTAGTAACCCATGACTACCTCTTTTAGTGGTTGTATTTATTGCGCACATGTATGGTTTAAAAAGCAAAATGCCACTCTTTATTTTAACATTTATTTAATGCTTGCCAGTACTTTGTTTTATGAAATTTTTACAACTTGCATACATGAACTGCTTTACTTGACACACTCAAAGCACACACGGGCTTACTAAGATTTTTATCTCACCACCTTTTATACCATGCTTTCAAGTCGATCCTGCTGTGGAGGTCAATAGTTAGATTTGTTGCATATGATTTGAAGACTTTTTATTATTTTCTTTATATGATGCTTTGAGATATTGTAGCAAATAATTTATTTTAGATTTGTTCATGTATTTTTGGGTTGTAATAAGTTTAATTTTAAAGTATTATTTTATTTTATGTAACCTAGTTATAAAGACCATTTGTCCTATGGACAGGGCGACATCCCCGGCCCTATTGGGCCTAGGTAGTGGGGTGTTACAAGTGAGACTTTGATCTCTCAAGAATTTGCACATTTGATCAAAAAAATAAAATAAGCATGATAACAAAAATAAACTTTTTTATTCTCAAACTATTCATTTATTCTTAAGTGACCAACTAATGGATTAAACATCATGAATTTAAAAATTAATGATCGTATTTAATCTTAAGGTGGTTCCATCATTTACTGCTCATTTTTATACAAATTATTCATCTATAGATAAATAAAACTATTGCAAAAACTTGTCCTCATACAATGGTTTTAAAACATGATTACATCAAGGAAAAATTGAGGTACAAAACTTCACTAGTGCTATGCTTTTTCTTGGACAAAATTGTGCGCATCCGCCTCTGAGCAGAATGTACCTGGTGCTTGGTCCGTTTGGCCACCTGGTGCCAGGTCTGTTCTATTTGCTGGACAAAGTGGATTTGGCACTGGGTCTATTGGACCTACCTGGCACCGGGTTTGTTCTGTTTCTCCAAGAACTCCTGGCTAGATAGAGTGGACCTGGCACCATATCCATTAGACACACTTGGCACCGGGTTTGTTCTAGAGTTCGCCGATTTTTGGAATATTCCTGCTTTTCAGCCATTTTTTCACCCCTCAATGAATTCACCAATCATATTCTTTAGTCCCCAAAATTTACACGTTAAAAGAAACACAAAACCATGCATAAAACCATGCCTATACAAGTACCTATGCCCCTAAACATGAGGCGTACATCACATCTACCCAAAACCAAAAAAACAATAGGAAAACCATTAGAGTACAAGATCCTATGCCTTTAATCGCTAGGCGTATATGAATTCTAGAAATCAAGGTATAAGGGATCACATAAAATCACAAAAGATTCATTTTTAATAGTAAAGGGATCACCTTTTCCAATTTTTAACCCTAGTACATGCTCTTAGGAGAGAGTACTTACTTTTCTTTATTGATCTTAGATTAACCAATAAGGTGTTGGGTTGCACTGGATCTTGCATTGGAAGGGGAGAAGGAGGTGCCTGCGATTCGACCGGTATTCCTGCCAATCTTCTACTTCTTCGCATCAAGACTACCAAGGTTCTTCTCTTTGCATTTTGGAGTATGACTCTACCTTATTCTTAGGTTAGCTTGGTGAAACCTTCTTCTTTGGATAACTAAGTTCCACTCCAAGAGAGAGAGGAGAGAAGGAAGAAAAAACAAGAGGAATGGTGACTGCACACAAGAGAGAGAGCTTTAAAAAAACTTTACATCTCTTTCCCTTAAATTTTTGCCATCCTTAGGGCTTAATGAAGCCCTAGTGGGCCAAAATAAACTAAACCATAATAGACTTGGTGTTAAGATAAAAAATTAGTCCAAGACTGGCCCAATCCTCTTCATTAATTAATTATTTTTTTTGGGCTTCATTAAATACCTAATACAAATTAATTAATTTTAATTGGACTCTTAATATATGTCAACATATATCAGCCCAATTAATTAATTTATTCCAGTCCAATTCTCTTAATTAATTAATTATCTTTTCTGGGCCTTATGAAAAACCCAAGACTAATTAAATATTTCCAATTGGTCTCTTAGAATAAATTTTATTTCTCTTCCAGATAATTATCCATTAAGCTCGGATTGTGTCTAAACAACACCAAGGTAACTTAAGCTACTATGGGGGACTAAGAGACGTATTATTACTAGCTACTAAAATGACTAAAATGATCTTACTATTAAATACCTTCACTTTACCATTTTAAATATACCCATTTATCACCATATAAAAATATTGACACCAAGAATAATATTGCTAAAGTAATGTCTCCGATCTACTGGTGAAATAACAGAAATATCCCTCTATGTAACACCCATCAATGAGACAGGATAAGTGTACTAACACCTATGTCAAAGATATCTACCACACTTAGATCTCTAGTCCGATAATCAATAACTCACTCAAATGTACTTTCTTATAATTGGAAGCTACCTAAAATCACACATTCTAGAGTCATGTTCCCAGGGCCCTAGATTATTAGATTATCCTGGACAATCATAAAGGGGTGATTTAACTTCACAAAATGAAGTATAGAAAGTTCGTTGCATGAGTATGTCTTAACTAACTAAAGTAATATACCCAACGTACAAGGTTATTGATCTCACAAAAGAAATCTCACCCAGCATATATTAAAGTACAAGACCCTAGTTTTGCCGGACCACCAACTCATACTCAAGTATGAAGGTATTCGTCCGCACTGTAGCAGTAATAGTCTGGTCTCTATAATTATAGTACTTTAAGAAAGACCACTACTACAGGTCCAGTTCTACGTATTCGTAATATGCTGATGATGTGAGTAACTATTTACTAATTCAAGGTAAACCATTCCTCATTAGAACTCATGGCATAATAGTCTTGTCTTATGAAATGCCCAATTCTATCAAACGACTAAGAACTTAATTTTACTTGTATGACAAGTACCTATGGTCTATACCTTACTGTGAAGAACAACCCAACACATAGACCATTGTTTGTCACATTTGGACCTTAAATATGCAATTATATAAGAAATAAACCAAATTGAATGAATAAGCATTTAGTGGACCTGGCGCCAGAATGGAAAGAAACAGAATATTCTTGATTCATCAATTTAGAAACTTAAATCAAATTCTATTTAAAACAAGAAACATATGAATTATCTTTTAAAATTAACTTCCTATTACAATAAAAAATAATCTCAAGATCTCCCACTGCTTCAGCCTATGTTCTTGCTCTTTTGCCTACTTGAAGTCCATGCTCACCCTTGCTGAGTCTTCTTATCTTTTTGAACCCCTGCAAGGAGTTGCAGACATGGTCAGTAGCTCCAGAATAAACTATCCAAGAAGATATTGATCTAACCATCAAAATAGACTCTAGGTATAAAGTAATATCTAAAGTGCAGTTGGCTAAGAAATCCAGACAATCTTTCTTCCAATGTCCCTTCTTGCCACCCTTGAAGCATTTGCCTATGGGCTGTCCGTTGGGCTTGGCCTGACCAGATGCTTTAGGCTTAGCCCCTGCATTGTTCTAGACCTTCCTCTTCTTGAATTTTTTAGGCTTTGGCTTAATTCTAAAAGAAGTAGAATGAGAGGCTAAAGCCTTTGATACGGGCTTCATGATCTTTTCGACCACCTGGAGCTCTTACCTAAGCTCCGTGAGATTCATATCCAACTTCTTTATTGTGTAGTTCAACTTGAGATGAGAATATGAATTAGGTTGATTTGATTAAGTGGTGGTTCTTACATATGTGAGTATTGTGATACTCAAAGTTAACACGTAGATACTTGTTACTTAAATAAATTCATTGGATGACCACATGAATAACTATTTAGTGCTAGGGATAGAATCTCATTATAGCAAAAGTGTAAGTATCCTTACACTTGAGATCTCCAAGGTATTTTATTTACTAAGCATTGTCTTTTGATTCCAATCTCTGGAATTCTTAAAAGGTCGCCTATGGGATGGACATTAGGTACAACATAAAGTGAATAAATGATTCACCACTCATAATAGTAGGAACGAATATCTCAAGGCCACTTGTAGAAATCATTAATCATGTAGTCCTTAGCCAAGGTGACTATGTGTTGGAGGTAGTTCCAACTGAAAAACGAGTTGAGTAATGGATTAGGGAACAAGTACTAAAATATTCGTGCCAGAATTAATTAATTTTCTAGAGGGAGTTGGTATTAATTCCATGCTCTAAACTGAATGAGATATTGTATTGTGAAAGAAGTTTATTGTACTGACGTTTTTCTATTGAAGATTTATGTCAAGCCACTTGACCTTCTAGACTCTTGGGTGGTCACAATATATTGCTAGATATCGCTCATTATTTGCTAAATATAGATTTATTAATTAGAGAATTAATATATTTAATCCTAATTAGAATTAATAAATTAATTCTAATTATTAAAAGGATAATTAATTCTATTATGATATAATTAATTCATATTAGTTACCAATTTACTAAAAAACCTAATGGGTCATACATAATAGAGGAATTGGTGCTTAAGATATTATATGATAATATTATAGAGCTATTTTTTGAGAAGATATAACAATCATGCACAAATTATAATATGTTATAATTAGTTTGATTAGATTGCAATTAGTGGTCGAAATTATAAAGTGGTTATAATTTCATAGGCTAGATTGTAATTTATGAAACTAAAGCCTATGATTACAAGAAAAGGAAATTGGATTAGGTATTTGTTTCCTAATAAGATTAGGAAACAAACACAAAGAACACACATATATAGATATGTGTATTCAGATATCTGTATATAGGAATTTTTCCAAATTCACAGAAGCTTTCTTGTTAATATCTTCTCCATGAAATATTCCCGTTTTTGTCCAAAGTTGCTAGCACAATCTGATTTGTCTTTTGAGCAACAAACCACATGCAGATTTCTATTAGAGAAATCTCTATACTTGAGATTTGGTGGTTTGGTGGAACGAAGAGTCTCTGATCCATGTCCTGAATTAGAAGTCAACGGAGGAAATTTTTGAATTCTCAGCAGACATCTTCTTGAGGTAAATGTCTTAATCCTTCTCTGATTATCAACTTTAAACAATAGTCAAGTGATCCATAGTGTAGAATTCCTATTTAATTTTCACTGTGTAGAACTATCTTGCATGAGGGAATTCAAACAGTGGTATCGGAGCCAAATCGTTTGTGTCAAAGTGTCTGCATCGAGAAACTATTTCATGAATTTGCATGGATTTGTGAAACCATTCTTTGGTTTTGGGTTCTGTAGAAGAATTACTATCAGCAGTTTTTTGCATGTAAAATTATTGTTACTTGTTTATAATGATCTTCTATGAAACCTTTTTACATTAATATTGCAAGATCTTCTAAGATTTTGTTTTATAAAAAACTCCTAAACAGATAAGAAAATTTTAAAGGTTTTAGTGTTCTATTTTGCATGATTTCTTGAATTGGATTTAATGACGTTTTGAAATCTCTAATTGAAAGGAATTGTTTGGTTTGTTTGAGAAATTGTTCTCTAAAACATACAAACGTATACTCTGTAATCAGTAGTTGTAGGTTTCTGAAATTTGTTGAAGAAGATGAATTGGAAAATCTCATTTTTATTTAAAGAAAAAAAGTGGCTTTTCTGGCAAAAAAATGTGGGTCTTATAGAAGAAACTAGTTTGAAATCATTCAAGCTAGTAGAAGTAATGAAGAAGCTGCACACGGCTATGCACAAGTCGTGTGCGGCTACAGCATAGCTGTGGCTGGTTTCTTTTGTTATATATATATATATATATATATATATATATAATCAACTTTGTTTTATGGTCTTTAACCACCAGGTTTTTCCTATTATTTCAAAAAGGACCCATTGAAATAATTTCTTCTAAAGGGCCCCAAGTTTCTTCCCAAAATTTGATTTTGGAACAAAATAATTTAATTTCCAAAATAATGATTTTTGGAATTTAATATTTGATGGATATTTATTTTTTCTTAATGTGTTGTAAGCATGATATTGGCATATCAGCTTGGTTATGGACTTAGACCAAATTAATTTGATTAATTTAAATTGTGTCATACATTTTATCACTTTGTTTTGAAAAAAAAAAGGGGCTTTCATGTCCTGCCTTTCTCTACAATTCCCTTGTAATTTCTCTTCCCATCTAAATCCCCTCAAATGTTCCTCAACGTTTCTTCGTTAAGGAATTTATATAATTAGAGTACAAAGGTTAGATAGGGTTAGAAATTGTTTTACATAATTATGGAGATAGCGACCAAGCACAAAGTAAGAAGTGGAAGACTTTCTTCTCAAGCATGCATGAACACATAAGTTTGGCCAAAATTAATTTCCTTTCTGGCTCAAGTAAATTAATTTGGAAAAGCCCATAACTAAGCTATGTAATTAAATCTATTACAATTCTGTCAAAGTGTTGATATTTTGTATGATAAATGATAAGACTACTAATGTAACACCCCACTACCTATGCCCCCATTAGGGTTGGGGATGTCACCCCGTCCATAGGACAAGGGGTCTTTATAACTAGGAACACAAAATAAATAAAAGAAATAAATCAAAATTAAACTTATTACAACCCAAGCAATACATGAACAAGATCAAAAATAAATGTTTGCTACTGTCTCTCAAAAGAAATACATAAGAAAAATAACAACAAGTCTTCAAAATATAGGCAATTCTCTAGCTAATAACCTTCACAGCAGGATCGACCTGAAAATATAGTATAAAAGGTGGTGAGATAAAAATCTCAGTAAGCCCGTGTGTGCTTTGAGTGACTTAGGTAAAACAGTTCATGTATGCAAGTTATAAAAGTTCCATAAAAGAAAATGATGGCAAGCCTTCAATAAATTTCATAAATGAAGAGTGGTGTTTTGCTTTCCAAAACATACATGCGCACAATAAATACAACCACTCCAAAAGAGGTAGCCGTGGCACCACACTTTGTGCACTATGACAATATAACGATCAGAATGCCACACGCTGAGCATACTAACACAATGTAGGTGTACGGCCTACTGAGTGAGATACTCCTTTATCTCTACACCCAAACTTACCGGTTGTCCACTCCGGAAACACATAGTCCACTTGATTGAACTTGCTAGTTCAGACCGGTAGACCTACAGGACTGGCATCCTATCCGGGAAGAACTCACCCCTTAGAGGTGGCCACCTACTGAGAGACTTACCCTAACCCTTCAAAGACTAGCCTTAGTAGTCTACTCTTATTAAGTACTCAACGTTGTTTGTCCCACTTGGGAGGAAAAAGCCCATACAATGATTCACTTGAAAATAGCAATTATGGTTTCTAAAATTCTTGCCAAAGTTAGGTTTTTAGGAAAAGTTTAGCGTTTGGTGTGAAATTGCTTGTTTAGTTTTAAATGGTTTGCTTGACTGAACAAGAAAGGAAAAATTACCCAAAATTACCTTTACAGTACAAATACTCGTATATATTGAGTTTGACTTGCCATAATAACTTTGGTCTTCAAATGATTCCATGTAGGAACTTACCTGATCTTTTGCTCTTCTTGGATTCAAAAGTCTTCCAAGGTCAACCTAACCCCGCTTGGGATAAACACAAGGTATAAGATAATAATCTAGACCATATTTACCTTAAATAAATAATTCGTAGTTTAACTAGTCACAATCACAACTAACCATGACCATAATGTTGGTAAAATATTTTATAAAATAAACTAGCTTGACGAGTTAAAATAAATGGGTGTTATAAAATAAACAGTAAGAAGTTATAGTTTTAACTAATAAATAATGAGTAATATTGCTAATAAATAAATTTAAAGAATAAATAATAATAAATCCTAAATAATATTGGTAATTAGTAATATTTAAATAGTGTTATTATTATAAATAATAAATTACGATTAATTTTTAATTAATAATTAATAGATAATAAATAACCAATAAATTTAATAATAAATAAACTATACTTAATTTTTAATTAATAAATAATAAATTAATTTTAATATAAATAATACTTATGGTTATAAATAAAGTTTTTAGTAAGGCTAACTAATATTATTACTATGGTCCACAAGGTTATTTGATATTAATTAATTCAAATATTTTATTATTTATTTTTAATAAAAGGATTTTATTTATTTAACTAATAAAATAATAATTTTTTAAATAATACTCTATTCCACACCTACCAAATGTTTTCTGAATTTCATGAATTAAATTGAATAATAATTCTAATTAAATAAATAACAATAATGTTAGTAAAATAATTCTAGAATTAATAGAAAATAGTTTTTCCAATAATTTTCTATTGTTAGAGAAGATCTATGAACATATACTGACATAACATAGCAATTTACCTATGAACAAACACTTGAATCAACATATACTAACATATGGCTAATCTCTCACTAGGCATAATCATTATCTATGGCTTTATTGAAAAGTAAGAACATAAAGGCCTAATCACTAATGGTGTCATAATATCTAACATGCATCAAAACATCCATAAATCCCTTTAATCATGATGAGCATATATTGATTCAAAAGAAAAATCCATAAGACCTAATAATACATTCCAACTCTCATGTCCTAACTCCATCCCCTTCACCCACATACATATACTTAACCCCTACTTTATTTAATCATCCTATCAACATCCAAGAGTCTTGATTCTAAAAATTAAAATGAAAGATTTAAGGAAAAATACTTGATGGATGATTGCTTGATGAAGGATTTCCCTTGGTTAGTGAAGATCCTCACGAGCTTGATGGCCTTTAGTGGTCCGAAAATAGCCATGGTTGATCATCACCATTTCAGCCAAGAGAGAGGGAGAGAGTGAGAAGGAGACGAATAAGAGTAGAGAGGAATATTAGAAGTTGAATAGAAGAGGAAGAACAAGGAGGTTGTTTTTATTTTACCTTTTGGTGTTCTTGGAACCTTCAACAAAAAAGGTTGGTTTTGATCTGTTTGGAAATTCCACTTAGTGTGATTCGGTGCTATAAAGGCCAGAAATGAAGATTATAGGTTGAATATGGATGATCTAGAGTGTTTGGGAGTGATTGGAGGTGTTTAGAATTGGTTTAGGCCTGAAGATGAGAAGTGTGTGGTCTTGGTGTTCTTGGTGCTCTCTGTGTTTGTGATGGCCAAATACCCTAGTATAGAAGGGAGTTTTGGCTATCAAGAATGAGAGAGAAGGTTCTTAGATTTTTTTTGAAATTCAAATGGAGAAAAAGGTAGAGTTGTTTGAGGTGTAAGATTAGGTAATAGCGATTGTTCATGGAAGGTCTCTTGTTCTTCAATGGTGTAAGGCTGAATTAGCTATGATTTAATCAAATAACGGAGGGTTGTTCAGTACCTAAGGCTGACTGAAAATGGTCTTATAATGGCAGAGGATTTTTTGGTTTAATCACTTAGCAATAGGTATGTTTTAATGGAACAAAATCTGAAATTTAGTTTGAAGTTTGAATAAGTTTTGGATAGAGTAATCTTAGGAGCTTTTTGAGGTATGATCATGGAGTCCTAGCATTCACGTTTGGTGTGGAGGCCAAGATGTTCAGTCTATGGTTGAACAAGGTCCGAATTGCAGTGGTTTTGAGTGAAGAATTTTGGCCTTAGCCTTGAGGAGACAAGCTGGAAAATTTCTAGAATTTAAGCTTCAAGAATACTTGGAATTGAGATGTTCTCTTTGGCACGATTTTGAAGCTGATTCTTAAGGGTGTTTGAAGGTCTTCTAATGGTGGTTTTCCAGCCTTCATCTTGAAGAAAAATAGAGGAAGTTCCAGCTGTTCTTATGTTCTAATGGTGGCTTCAAATTCCATGTTTAATATGGCTAGAATGCTGGAAAAAAAAAATCTGGTTTTGGGATGTTTGTGCAATCCAAAAATTCACTGAATTTCCAGACTTCAACCTTACATAAAATGTCTATTTTTCTTGCAAAAATTGGTAGGAAAGTTCGCTGAAAATTTTGAAAATATCCTTGAAAGAAATCTGGAAAATTTTCTTTACCAAAACATGAACAAGATGAAGATGGAGTCTGAAGGAATAGCTATGGTGTTTTCTTTTCCTTGGAATCCCTACCTAATTCTCCTCCCTATTTTTGGCCATCCCTATCCCACAAGAGCTGATTTTTGAATTCTAATGCTAGGGATTTATCCCAGAATTTTTATGATTAAAAATGGATTAATGAATTAAGGATAATTTATATTTCAAAGATGTTAGGACAAGGCTAGCAAAATTAAAGGGGACAAGAATTCTTCTAGAATTATTTTTAGGACAAGACCACATGGTCAAGATATTACCATCATATCTCCATTAAGACAACATTTCTATCTTTAAGGAATGTGAGAAAATCGAAAATTCAAACATGGTTAAGATAATTATGAATAAAACTTAAGTGATGGGATTTGAACTCAAGAGTTTAGAGATTAAATCACAAAGCACTAACCACTTAACCACACTAATTCTTGTTCTTATTTTCTCACTGATTTTTTTTTTTTCCTAAACCTCAATCCATCTTCCTATTTTGACCTCAAGCAAAATTACCTTTTTACTCTTTTTACCCCAAAAGCATAAATAAGCCATTTAACCTATAAACTACAATTTTAAGGCACATAAAATCATTCAAAAAGGTGTATTTTATGTATGATGACATGATATGCATCATATCCCCCTTACTCTAATTTGGCTTCAGGTGGGGTTTCATAGCTAATTAAATAATTAAAATCCCTCAAACAATATTAAATCTTAAGTCTTCCATTAATATAGCAAGAATGAGAGTTCCTTTTCGAGATTAAGTTGTTAGGCATACCCACGCTTACTCAACATCAAGCATGTTCAAGCTATGAAATGTAATTCTAGATTAATGGATTGGATTTAACTAATATCGTTATCCCGATTAGGCATACCCAAGTCTAAAGAATATTAGAGATTAAGTTGGGGTAGCACTAAATGCTTTAAAAGTAAAGGATGTTGATCACCTAATGATCCGATGGTCATAGTTGATGTAACTGGTATTAGATAACTACCATTGAACTTCAGAGTGGTTTGTTGGGCATACCCAATGTTATTCTTAAATAATTTGGATACCTGACCACTAGGAAAGCTTCTAAAAGGCATTCCCATGTCAATAGTGAGGGCTATTGATTTGAAGAAAATAGTGGATTAAATGTGCGTTTAATTAAATACCTAATTAAATGTATTTCATGTGCATATAAATAATCTAATATCTCTTATCTTCCATCAATGTTATTTGCATCATGACAATGAATTTGAACATACGTAGCATTTTGGAAATAAACAAGATCACTGAATAAAACTTCTTGGACTGGTATAGAAATTTGAGAATCGTTCTCAAATCGGAAAGGTTGCTTTACGTGTTAGATACTCCAATTCTACCACCACCAATTGATGATGCTCTTGCTAAAGAGCATGAAGTCCATCAGAAGCATAAAGAGGACATTTAAATTGCATATTGTATTACGTTGGCATCAATGACCACTGAGCTTCAAAAGCAGCATTACCATATGAATGTTCATACTATTATCTTCCATTTAAGACCTTTTTGATAAGGAAGGACAGAGAGATATGAGATATCTAAGCAGTTATTCCATTCTAAAATGGTAGAAGGCACTTTAGTGACCATTCATGGACTTAAGATGCTGGGGTTAATTGAAATCACTTGGGTTCACTATAGATCTCGAATTAAGTATAGACTTAATTCTTCAATCTTTGCCAACTAGTTTTTCACAATTTGTGATGAACTACCTAGTGAATAAGATTGAGACCACTATACCTGAGTTGATCAATGTTCTTGAGATTGTGGAGTCTTCTATAAAGAAGGAAAATAATGCTGTCTTATTAGTTAATTCTTCTTCTAAAAAGAAAATGTTTCTAAAAGGAAAAAGAAGAATCCAACTAAGCCTAAAGGTAATGTGAAAAAGAAGGAGACAACTACCAAAGGCTCATGTCACCATTGTGGCGAAATAGGCTATTGGAGGTGCAACTGAAAAGTTACCTAGAGATTGTTAAAGAAAAGAAGGCGAAGGAGAAGCTTACAAGCACTTCAACTTTCTACTCCTAGTATATTTATGATTGAGATCAATACTGCCTTTAATAATGAGATATGGGTATTAGATACTGGATGTGAATCTCGTTTGTGTAATAATGTGTAGGGACTAAAAAGCAATAGAAAGCTAGATAAATATGATGTGGACCGTCGTACAGTAAAAGGAGTAAAGGTTGCTACACTTGCCGTAGAGACTTATCATCTACACGTGACTTCTAGATTAATTCTAAAACTAGAAAATGGTTATTATGTACCAATTTTACTTAAAAACATTATCTCAGTTGCTTATTTAGGTTTGCTTGGATTTCATTAAAATTTTAAGAGTAAAAGTTGCTTTGTTCATTAAATAATGTCCATTATGGTACTACAACTTTGACGAATGGTTTATATGTTCTAGAAATGGAAATTCAAGTTCTCAATATAAATAATAAAAGGCCAAGAATAGATAACACAAACCCATCTTACTTATGATAATGTCGTTTAGGCCATGTAAATAAAAATCGCATTTCTATGTTTCTTAAGTATGGTAACTTAGGTTCATTTGATTTTGAATTATATGAGACTTGTGAATTTTTCTTACTAGGATAAATGATTAAAACATCTTTTTCTAAGAAAGGGGAAAGAGTTGAGTAATTATTGGAACTAATACATAATGATATATGTGGACCAATGACATTTCAAGCAAGAGGGGGTTATCCATACTTCATAACCTTCATCGATGATTATTTTCAATTTAGGTATTTGTATTTAATAAAATACAAATCTAAAGCCTTTGACAAGTTCAAAGAATTCAGAAATGAAGTAGAGAAACAAGTTAGTAAGAGTATTAAAATTTTAAGATCCTATCGAGGAAGTGAATATTTACGCCAAGAGTTTCTAAGTTATCTTAGAGATAATAGGATATTGTCTCAATGGACTCCACCACTTACACCTCAGCACAATAGTGTATTTGAAAGAAGAAATTGAACTTTATTAAATATGATTCGATCCATGATGGCTTTTGCTAATCTACTAAAATCGTTTTGGGGATATACAGTAGAAACTGCCAGAGTTCTACAAAAAATGGTAGACACTATTCCATTTAAGATATTTTATGGTAAGAGACCAAAGCTAACTCATATGAAAATTTGGGGATGTCCTGCTTATGTAAAGAGGACAAAGTCAGACAAATTAGAGATTAAGTCTGACAAGTGTTTGTTTATTGGATATCCAAAAGAATCTCATAGATATTATTTCTATCTCCCTATTGAAAACAAAGTGTTTCTTTCAAGGCATTATTTTTTCCTAGAAAATGAATTCGTGGTTAAGGGAGATAATAAGAGAAAAATTAAACGTAGTGAAGTTAAAGAAGTACAAACTAACAATGATAAACCAGTTGATCGTGAATCTATTGATAAAATAGATAAACCATCAAATACACAAGAACCTCATAGGTTAAGTAGGATACATGTGTCACCTGATATGGATTTCTCATCACTGACCACAATGATGTATCGCTCACAGAAGAATATGAGCCTACCACTTACAAAGAAGTTCTAAATAGTTTAGAATATGACAAATGGCTTAAAGCCATGAAGTCAGAAATGGATTCCATGTATGACCACAAAGTTTGGACTTTAGTTGATCCACCTGAAGGGATAAAACCTATAGGGAGCAAATGGGTTTTGAAGAAGAAAACCGACATGAATGGTAAAATAATTACTAATAAGGTGCGATTGGTTGCAAAAGGTTACTGTCAGAAATAAGGTATTAGCTATGATGAAACTTTATCACTAGTAGCAATACTGAAATCCATTAGGATACTCCTAACACTTGCCACTCATTATGATTTTGAGATTTGGTAAATGGATGTGAAAATAGCTTTTCTTAATGAAAATCTGACTAAAAAAGTGTGCATGACACAACCTGATGGTTTCACATCCAAGGATCACACTAAAGTGTGGAAGCTGCAAAGGCCTATTTGATACGTAAATTTTGGGTATATAAAATCATTAATTTTAAATCCATCTCTTAATCAAGTTTTAATTAAAACATTAATCCCAAAATACACATGTAAGCAAGTATACTCATCGCAAGTATAGTATAGAAAATTAACGAGTATCGATTCTCAAAGGAACAAGTACACACTAATCACTTTTCTATCATTGTTTAAGCTATCCAAATAAAGTGAGAAAAGAATAAAAAGAAAAACAAGAAAAATATATACAACTCAAGGATGTAGGTTTATGCAATTTAGACAAGTACCCTAGAAAACATGATATTGAACCAATTAGCAATTCTCTCAACTAATTCTCATCTTAGCATCATGAAGGAATATAAAGTAAAATTCAATTGTCTTACAAGACATGATTTTACTTAAGTAAATTCCACTTTGTTTGTTAATCCATAGAATCCTAAATTTGGATTCATATTAACAGATTTGTCAATCAAGCTAACATAACCAAAATATGCATTAGGTTCAATTCCTTAAAAACATGAAATTAGCTAATAACCCTATGTCAAGGCGAAATTAACATTACATTTGATCACTTAGTTCTCAAATTGTAACTTCATCATTCAAATCCATCAAGATTTAACAATTATGAAATCAATGTAACGAAACTCCTAACATCGTTGTGTCGAAGTCAATTAGAAGAACTCGCTTCAATAACCAATGAAATCAAATAATCAAACACCAAAGATGACAAAGAATTGATCAAATCACTAAATTAACACAAAATCATGAATCCCAAAATAATGTTAAATTACAAAGAAAACATTGAATACATCATTGCTAAAGAAAAAGAAAACAAAAAGAAAAGAAAGTACTCATAGACAAGCCTCTTTCTTTTTCCTTGAAGACTTCCTTTGACAATGCTCCTTGACTTGGGTGAATTCCCCCTTCAATGAGAGAATCAGATTTTTTACTCTTTAATTCACTTCTCTAAGTTGTATGTCTTAAACCCTTATATTTTCTTGTGCTTTTATAGGCCTTATGAATGCCAATTTTGTGGTTGAGGAAGTCTTGACCGAGTAAGAATAGAAAAATACCAAAATCCTTGTATAAGCCCTAATTCCGAGTATAGAATTTTCACCTCCAGAGTCTACATGGCAGTGGATACCTTCGACCTATTTGGCACTAGGTGCACTTTATTCTTCCTCTATTTTTGCTCTGTTTTTGGTCATCTCTCCTTGGCAGGCAGAATGCACCCGACACCAGGTACACTTACCAGACTTGACGCCAGGTCTATTCTGGAAAAATCCCTGGTGCTTGCTCAAACTCTGCTATTGGAGCAAAATGGACCCAGCGCCTAGTCTACTGGCTAGTCCTGGCACCAAGTACATTATGGTTCTGTGCACTTTTTGCTCGATTTTAACTTAAATCTACACAAATTTGCCAAAAACACATTTTACAAGCAAAATGTCAAATAGAAAGGAATATGTCTAGTTATTACAACAAATATATCTTAAAACACCATCAAATAACTAGAAAAACAATAGTGATTTTACCCCTTATCACATACCCCCATACTTGAACAATTGCTTGTTCTAAAGCAAAACACTTTAGTCCAAGAAAAAAAATCAAGACAATACAAGTTTTTTCTCATTCAAAAGTTTCTTCATCATAGCAAAGATCATGTCTTCCTTTCAAACTTTAGATACAACCCTTGTTATTCATACTCTTTTGAACATAATTTCAAAACTTGAAATATTGTCCAAGACATCACAAAACTCTTGAAGTCAAATTAATCAAGTGCATACCTTAGTCTAAGAAAATTATTTCACTCTTCAAGTAAAAATATAGATATCATGAATCACATAGGTCAAGCCATCTACCAATTCAAGCATTATAAATTCAAAAATTGCACACTCAAGTTATGATGTGAGGAAAGCACTCCAATTTTTTTTCTCTCAAAGTGTTTTTTAATGACTCAAGGAATTGATAGCCTCAAGTGCATAGATTTCTCTTCACACACCGTATTGGCCCCCTTTACAATCATCACTTATCATTTTTTCCACAATTCTTTTTCTATGCTCTTGCTTGCCTTTTTGCCTTTCGGATAGCCTCAAGAGAGTGCACCGAATACACTTGCTACTTCTCCCTATACTGACCCCTTTTTTAGCTAAAGGCCTTCAAAGATCATCAATAAGAGATTTTTTTTTTTTTTTTCTAATTCACACCAACAATAGTGTTATTTGCACTCATTGTTTTTCTCTTCATCTCAAATCAAATTCTTTTCAACATTCTCCTCAATCTTTCCTTTCAAAGATCTTTTTACAACTCATGCATTTTTTTCCATCATAACTCAAAGCTAGCAAAATTTGAACTCATAATACAAATGTTAGCTAATAATTCTTCCTATATTCATCATATCTTATATATTGCCACTAGATAAGTCAAATAGCATTCAAACACCAATGGAAGTCTTGACAAATATCTTTTCCACTAAAACCAATTTCATCAAACTCCACCTAATGAATGATAAAAATCATATCCAAGTAAGAAAAAGATCTACGACCTTGCTTACCAATAAAACCACTAAAATTTTCAAAAAAAAAAAATCACAAATCACAAAATATATTCACTAAAATAATATGGAAAAGCATCACCAAAATAATATGAAAAAGCATTTCTTCAACCTTTATTCCCCCCCCCCACTTAAAGTAGATATTATCTTCAATGGCTAAAGATAAAATAATAAAAGTACAGCCAAGAAGACCTAGATGAAGAAAGAAGAAGAATAAAATGAAAAAAAAATACTTCCACTACATTGTCGTGCCACAAGGATTTAATCCACCTCAAGAAAGGATCATTATAGGAGTGCCTACTAAAATAAAAGAAAGAAAAGAAAGAAAACATAAATCTAGGAAAAGAAAATAAAAAGTAAGATAAGAACATACGGAAAAAATCAAGAAAATTAAGTATAAAGGAGTAAGCAATCGTCAAGGCTCATAAAGGAGAATGTCGAGATACGCTAAGGTGTCAAGTTTGTTTCCCAAATATGGTTTTAATCTACTTCCATTCACCATAATAATCCCTTAAGTTAGGTGAGAAACTAGAATAACTCTAAATAGACAAATTTGATGTATCTCAAATGGCCCTGATCATCGAGATCTTAATTTACCTAGGAAAAGTCAAAGCCTAGAATTAAAGACTAACACTTTATCTCCTTTATGAAACTCATGGGCAGAACGAATATGCCTATCATGCCACTGTTTCACCTTATTTTTGTAAATCCTCAAATTATGGCATGCATCATTACCCCATTTATCCAACTCATTCACTTGAAAAATTCTTTCTTTTCTTGCAAGATGAAGGTCAAAAGTGGCAAGTTTTATTGCCCAATGACTCTATGTTCAACTTCCACCAATAGATGACATGATTTTTCATACACTAAATAATAGGGGGTTGTACCATTGGAAGTTTTAAAAGCAGTCCTATAAGCCCAAAGAGTATATCATCTAGCTTCAAACTCCAAACCTTTTGTGTATGATTGGCCACTTTTTTCAAGATTCTTTTTAATTCTCTATTGAGCACCTCAACTTAGTCACTAGTTTGTAAATGATAGGAAGTAGCAACCTGATGAGTAACCCCTAAATGTTTCAAATCTTTAGCTAGTTGGGTATTACAAAAGTGGGTTCCCTTGTCACTAATGAGCACCTTGGGTACTGCAAATAGGGTGAAAAGTTTTTTTAGAAATTTTACAACAACCCGTGCATCATTAGTAGGCAAGGCTTGTGTCTCAGCCCACTTTGATACATACTCAACCGCCACCAAGATGTATTTATTGCCCAAAGAACTAGGAAACGGACCCATGAAATTAATCCCCCACTAATAAAAAATTTCACAAGTTTGAAAAATTTGTAATGAGATCTCATTAGATTTAGAGATATTACCTGTACGTTGACACCTATCACAACTTTGAAAAAACCTGTAAACATCCTTGAAGAGTATAGGCCAATAAAACTGGACTAAAGTACCTTTCTTGCAGTGTTGTTAGCTTGGTAGTGGCCTCTCGTGGGTCCTTCATGACAATGTTTCAAGATATTGATGCTTTTCACATAATCCATACACCTTCGAATGATTCGATCTGCACAACACCAGAACAAGTACAGATCTTTCCAAAAGTAAGATTTACCTCGGAGAGGAATTTCTTCTTCTGTTGGGCATCGAAGTCATTTGGAAGAATTCCTGCAACCAAGTAATTAGCAAAATCCGCATACCATGGTAGTTGAGAAATCTCACTACTAATAAGTAAAAGTTGTTCATTTGGCAAGGTGTTATTGATGTCTTCTTCGGCTAATGACTCAAGGTTGGGATTCTCCAACCTATACAAGTGGTCTGCAACAAAATTTTTCGCTCCATTTTTGTCCCTAATCTCCAAGTCAAATTTCTGCAACAATAAAACCATCTTATCAATCTTGGTTTGGAATCATACTTGTTTAGTAGATACTTAAGGGAAAAATAATATGTATACACTATTAGTGTTATGCCCTAGAGATAATCACCTGTACATTGTATATGACACATTTATTTTAATAAAAGGCATTATTTATCTTACAGTTTCTTTTGTTTACTTTTAAGTAATATAATTGTTCAATAAAGTCCCTAGTACAACACTGTGTTAAGGAAATCATGATCTGAGATTCCTACTACCCTGTATTGTGTTAGTACTTGAATAGTCCCAAGATGTAGTATTAATGAGACAGGACATCATTAATGCGTTAAGACTAGCATGTGTTAGACTTCCTGATTTGATCAGGTGATGGTTCTCATATCCGTGAGTATTGAGATACTCAAAGTTAACACATGGATGCTTGTTAATGGAACAAGTTCATTGGATGACCTAGCTTTGAGATAATCACATGGATAACTATTTAGTGCCAGTGATATAATCTCAATATAGCAAACGTACAAGTATCTTTAGGCTTGAGATTTCCAAGGTACTTTGTTTGCTGAGCATTGTACTTTGATTCTAACCTTAAAAGCTCGATCAAGGGCCGCCTATGGGATGCATATTGGGTACATTGTGAGGTAAAGAAAGTAGTTGAGAAGGTCAATAATGGATTCACCACTCCTAATAGTAGGGGCGAATATCTCACGGCCACTTGTAGGAATTATCACTCAAGAAGTCCTTGGCCAAGGCATATGTGTATTGAAAATAGTTTCAATTGATACACATCTAGAATAGTGGGTTCCTGATACAAGTACTATTGTATACGGGCCAGAATTAATTTTGGAGGGAGTTGGTACTAATTTCGTACTCCAAACCGAATGAGATATTGTATGGTGAAAGAAGTTAATTGCATTGAAGTTTATTATTGAAGGGTTCAGTCAAGCCACTTGACTACCTGGACTCTTGGGTGGTCATGATGTTTTGCTAGATATCGCTCATGATCTGGGAATATAGGTTTATTAATTGATGAATCATCAATTAATAAACCAATCCTGATTAGAATAAATAGGATTAATTCTAATTAATTATAGATTATTAATCTCAAATACATTTGGTTTAATTCATGGTCTCTACTAATTGACTAAGAAACCTAATAGGTCATACACAATAGAGGATTATATACTCAAATTGTTATTTGAGAATATAGTGGGGTTAATGGAGAGGAAGAGAATGAGTTGTGTCCAAGTTATAATTAGTTATAATTTATGGTCTAAATTATAATTATGAGAACTTGATATTTCCAATTACAATTAGGGAACTCTAATTATTTTAGAATTCCAGATTTTTTGTGGATTTTTGTGACAAATAATACATATTTGCACGAAACCCTAATGTAGGGCAATTCACACGAAAAGAACAGCTACGAAAGCTCTCTCTTATTTTTCTCTCTCTTGTTGATATTGATGAAGCCCTAGCCGCCACTTAGTTTATTTTGCTAGCACAGAAAACTTTATGCTTGAGTGTTTCTCTGTGTGGATTACTGTTAGAGATAATTACACACTGTGATTTTAGTGGTTGGACGTTCAACTCTCGTGGAGTTTGCACAAGAGGATTGCTGGATCATGTCTCGACTTGAAGAAGAAATTTTTGTTCTTCGGATGATCAAAGAAAGGTAAAAAGCTGTTACCTTTTATCTCTTTATGTCTTGTTTTCCATACATATGTGGGTCCTGAGATGGTATCTCGTTTTATTCTTCCGTTGCGCCGTATAGGATATGAGCCTAAGATACCCAACATACACAATGACTTTGGTCAAAATAAGATAAGAACAAAATTTCTCATAAGCAAATACTTGCAAGAAACTCTTTCTCCGTTTTGGTGTAGTTCTCGTGTGTCACCATAAGAGTTTTGTTTGCATAGTAAATTAGCTAAAAGTGCTTATTCCTCCTTTATCCAAGCACTACGTCCACTACATAGTCACTTACATCACACATTAGTTCAAAAGGAAGAGACTAATCCGGTGCAATTAAAATAGGAGAATTAATCAGTTTTGTTTTAAGTACCTTGAAAGTATTGAGACATTTTTCATCAAAATAAAAAATAGCATATTTTTCAAGCAAAGAAGTAAGGGGTTTAGAAATCTAAGATAAACCTCCTATAAAACCCTGTATGCCCAAGAAAGTTTCGAATTACCTTCACGGAAGTCGGAGGAGGAACATTCTCAATTGCCTCAAATTTGGCCCTATCAACCATAATATCTTTTCTTGAAATCTTATATTCCAATATTATGCCTTCTTGCACCATAAAGTGGTATTTTTCCTAATTAAGCATGAGGTTGGTCTTTTCACACTGTTGGAGGACTTATTAAAATTTTGTCAAACAAAAATTAAAAGAATCACAAAAAATAGAGAGATCATCCATAAATACCTCCATGATATCTCCTACAAGCCCTTCAAGAATAGCCATCATACATCGTTGGAATGTTTCAAGGCCATTGCAAAGATTGAAAGGCATACATTGATATGCAAAAGTACTAAAAGGGCATGTAAAGGTAATCTTCTCTTGATCCTCTAGTGCTATGGGAATTTGAAAGTATCCGGAAAAAACCATCTAAGAAGTAATAAAACTCATGTCCAACTAACCTTTCTAACATTTGATCAATGAAAGGGAGAGGAAAATGGTCTTTCCAAGTTGCCTCATTCAATTTTCTATATTCAATGCACACCCTACAACCGGTTACCAATCTCATTGGGATCAACTCATTTTTTTCATTAGGGCTCATAGTTATTCCTCCCTTCTTTGATACCACTTGTGTTTGACTAACTCAAATACTATCAGAAATAGGGTAAATGATACCGAAATCTAAGAGTTTAATCACTTCATCTTTTACCACATCACTCATGTTTGGGTTCAACCTACGTTGGGGTTGCACTACAGGTTTGGCTTCTTCTTCCAATAAGATTTTATAAGTACAAGATTTTATGAGTACGGGTTGGGCTAATTCCCTTAATATCTGTAATTTTCCATGCAAGCACTCCCTCGTATTTTCCCAATAGACTTATCAATTTGGTCTTTTGATCATTAGTAAGGTCTTTGGAAATGATTACGGGTAATTTTTCACCTTTTACCAAAAATGCATAATTTAAGTGCTCGGGGAGGTCTTTCAAATCCAATTCTGGTGGTTCCTCAATGGATGACTTCATCGTTCCCAAACTACATTTTTCTATTTCCTCAAATTTCTCCAACCTATGGCCCTCAATTGAGTCCTCCAAATATGCAATACATTGTTCCATATAACCTTAGACAAATGATTCCTGGACAAAGTCAAAGATAGGTTCATCAAGAATATCAACCCTTAAACAAGAATAATCACAAGAACTAGGGTGTTGCATGCTTTTGTGGATTTTTATAATAACTTCCTCGTCCCCAACCCTAAGTGTTAGTTTTCTTTCATGAACATCAATTAAAGCTTTAGCAGTTGCTAAAAAAGGTTGACCTAGGATTAAGGGCACTTTAGAATCTTTATCCATGTCAAGAATTACAAAATCCACAAGGAATATGAATTTATCCACTTTAACCAAGACATCTTCAATTATTCCTCTAAGATATTTAATCGATCGATCCGCAAGTTGAATACTCATCCTAGTGGGGGTGGATTCACCTAGGCCTAGCCTTTTGAAAGTTTTATAAGGTAACAAATTAATGTAGCACCTAGGTCAGCTAAAGCATTGCAAAATGTAAGAGTACCAACAAAACAAGGAATAGAAAAACTCCCTAGATTATTTTCTTTTCATGGCATCGTTCGTTGGTCCTGTAAGATAGCTGAACACTCTTTATTTAACACTATAGTGGATAATTCCTCCAACATTTTTTTGTTCACAAGTATGCTTTTGAGAAGTTTTGCATATTTGGGCATGTGTACTAAGGCTTCACTAAGTGGAATATTTATATACAGTTGTTTGAAGATTTTCAAAAACTTGTCAAATTGTGCATCTTTTCTTGCTTTGTGTGTGCAAGTGGGATAGGGTACCGGTGGCTGAAAATCTAGTTTTTAGGTTGTTTTTCAAAAGGTTCAAAATAGGGAATGGTTCTGGCCCATCTTCTTTAGAGGGTGCCGGTTCCATGCTGGGATTGGGCAACTCCTTACCACTCCTTAGAATAATAGCAGCTAAATCATGCTGTGCTTCTACTCCTACTAGTGACTTTATCACTAAATTCGTTAAAAACCAAATTTGCCTTTCTATATTTCTAACCATGCCCTCAAAATTTTCCAGTATATTTTCTATCTCAGAGAAATGCTTAGTTACATGAGTGGCAATTTTTTCCAACACCCCTTCTAAGGCCTGAAGTCAGATGGTTGAGATGTCATTCCATGAGATATTTTAGGATACCTTCCCAAGCTCCAATTGGCCATCTTACCTAAATAAAATAGCATATTAGTATCATATATACACATTATAATATGAAAGCAGGTTAGTTGGTTAAGGAACATGTTCATAATTTAAATTACAGGGAGTTATAATATACAGAGCCATTAAAGTATACAACACCTAGTCATACAAGGAACATATATACATATTTACATATAAACATATTAACATGGTTAAATCAACAAAATCCAAGCTTTTATGATATTATTTCCCACAATGGCGTCAAAAACTTGATGTGTAAATTTTGATTATATAAAGTCATCAATTTTAAATCCATTCCTTAATCAAGCTTTAATTAAAACATTAATCACAAGATACACATGTGAACAAGTATACTCATCCAAGAATAGTATAGGGAATTAACGAGTATCGATTCTCAAAGGAACAAGTACACACTAATCACTTTTCTTTCATTGTTCAACCTACCCAAATAAAGTAAGAAAAGAATAAAAAGAAAAATAAAAGAAACATATACAACTTAAGGATATAAGTTTATGCAATTTAGACAAGTACCCTAGAAAACATGACAATGAACCAATTAGCAATTCTCTCAACTAATTCTCATCTTGGCATAATGAAGGAATATAAAGTAAAATTCAATCATCTCACAAGTCATGATTTAACTTAGGTAAATTCCATTTCATTTGTAAATCCATGGAATCCTATATTTTGATTCATATTAATAGATTTTTCAATCAAACTAACATAATCAAAACATTCATTAGGCTCAATTCCTTAAAAACATGAAATTAGCTAATAACCCTATGTTAGGGCGAAATTAACATAAAATTTGATCACTTAGTTCTCAAATCCTAACTTCATCGTACAAATCCATCAAGATTTAACAAGTATGAAATCAATACAATGAAACTCCTAACATCGTTGTGTCGAAGTCAATTAGAAGAACTCGCATCAATAACTAATGAAATCAAGTAATCAAACACCAAAGATAAAAAAGAATTGATCAAATCACTAAATTAACACAAAATCATGAATTCCAAAATAATATTAAATCACAAAGAAAATATTGAATACATCATTGCTAAAGAAAAAGAAAATAAAGAGAAAATAAAGCAGTTATAGACAAGCCTCTTACTTTTTTCTTGAAGACTCCTTTTGACAATCCTTCTTGACTTGGGTGAATTCCTCCTTTAATGAGAGAATCGGAATTTTTTTCTTTGTAATTCACCTCTCTAAGTTGTATATCTTAAACCCTTATGTTTTCTTGTGTTTTTATAGGTCTCATGGATACCAATTTCGTGGTTGAGGAAGTCTTGGCCGAGTAGGAATAGAAAAATATCAAAATCCTTGGATAAGCCATAATTCCACGTACAAAATTTCCACCTCCAGAGCTTACCTGGCATCGGGTACCTTCGGCTTACTTGGCACCAGGTGCACTCTGTTCTTCCTCTATTTTTACTCTATTTTTTGCCGTCTCTCATTAGCAGGTAGAATGGACCTGGTGCCAAATATACTTGCCAAAACTGGCGCCAGGTCTGTTCTGAAAAAATCCCTGAAGTTTGCTTTAACTCTGCTGTTGGAGCATAATAGACCCAACGCTCGGTCCACTGGCTAGGCCTGGCGCTAGGTACATTTTGGTTTTGTGCACTTTCTGTTTGATTTTAACTTAAATCTACACTTATTTGCCAAAAACACCTTTTACAAGAAAAATGTCGAATACGAAGGAATGTACTAAGTTATTACAACAAATATATCTTAAAACACCCTCAAATAAATAGGAAAAGAATGGTGTTTTGAACCCCTATCACTATTTAAGGGCTAAAGCAAGTTTATAGGAGTTGGAGCATCCGTTTTGATGAAATAATTAAAGAATTCGATTTCAAACAAAACATAAATGAATTTTGTGTATACAAAAAAGTTAATGGGAGTACAATTGTTTTCCTATTACAATATGTAGAGGGTATATTGCTAATAGGAAATGATGTCTCTATTCTACAATCAGTTATTATTTGGTTATCTAAGATGTTCTCCATGAAAGACCTTGGAGAAGCAACCTATATTATGGCAATTGGGATATATAAAGATAGATAAAAAAGATTGCTTAGTCTTTTATACTCTACATACATAGAAAAAGTGCTAAAGAGGTTTAGCATAGATCAATCCAAGAAAGGATTCTTACCCATATCCTATGGGGTAAGCCTTTTAAAATCTATGCATCCTAAGACATAAGATAAAAGGGATCACATAAATAAGATACTATATGATTTGGCAATTGGTTCTATCATATCTGCTTTAATACATATTAGGCCCGATATATCTTGTATTCTTAGTTTGACGAGCATATACCAATCTAACCCTGAAGAAGGTTATTGGGTGGTTGTCAAGAATATCCTTAAGTACTTAAGAAGAACTAAGATGTATTATTGGTGTATAGGGATGGTGGCTTGCAAGTTAGAGGGCATACTGATGCCAGTTTCTAATCTAATAAGGAAGATTACAAATCCCAATTAGGATACATGTTCACTTTTGTCGGTGGGGCTGTTAATTGGAAAAGTTCCAAATGTACAACTGCCGACTCAACCACTGAAGCTAAGTACATACTATCTTCCGAAGTAGCTAAGGAGGCAAGCTGGATCAAGAAGTTCATTACAGAACTAGGTATGGTACCTAGCATTGTCGATCTAATACTCTTATATTGTAATAACAATAGAGCCATTGCACAAGTAAAGGAACAACGGTATCATCAGCGATCCACATATGTACTCAGGCACTATCACTTGATTAGAGAAATTATTGATAGAAAAGATGTAAAGATAGAGAGAGATCCGACTGATTAGAACATAGCTGATCCACTCACAAAGTATTATCCCAAAAGAAATAAGATGGTCAAATTCAGTCATTTGGTATTAGATACATGAATGATTGGGTCTAATACAAGTGGAAGATTATTAGAATTGTGCCCTAGAAGCAATCATTTATATAATATATTTTGCACATTAAATCAATAAAAGGCATTCTTTATCTTTTAATTTCTTTGTTTCATATATTTGTGTATATAAAAACTATTAGATAAAGTCCAAAGTATAATAGGTTAAGGAAATCATGATAGAGATTGTGATGTGAAGTTCCCACTACACTAGAATGTGTTTGTGCTTAAATTATCCCTAGTGATAGCATTAATGAGATAGGACATCAATAATGTAATAAGATTAGCATGTGTTGAACTTCTTGATTTGATCAAGTGGTGGCTCTCATATCCGTGAGTATTGTAATACTCAAAGTTAACACGTGGATACTTGTTACTTGAACAAGTTCATTGAATAATTTAACTATGAGATAATCACACAGATAACTATTTTGTGCTAATGATAGAATCTCATTGTAATAAATGTGTAAGTATCCTTAGACTTGAGATCTCCAAGGTACTTTATTTTAAGCGTTGTACTTTGATTCCAATCTCTAAAGTACCTAGAAGACCACCTATAGGATGGACATTGGATACAACGTGAAGTAAACAAAAGTAGTTGAGAGGGTCAATAAATGATTCACCACTTTTAATAGTAGGAACGACTTGTAGGAATCCTTACTCAAATTTCAAGGCCACTTCAAAATAATGATCCGACCGTTATATTTGTTGAAATTGTTAAGAAATATATTATGACCAAATTTGAAGGTAATCAAATATACTTTGCATGCAATCCAACAAAATATCTACAAAAATACCAAAATCCTAAGGTATTTTCAAACATAGACACATCAAATTAATGATCCGGCCGTTAGATTTGTTGAAATTTCTAAGAAAAGTATTATGTCCAATTTTTAAGGAAATCAAATATATTTTGGCACGTAATCTTGCATAATATCGATAAAAATGCCTATAACTTAACACATTTACAAAGATAGACGTATCAAATTAACGATTTAACCGTTAGATTTGTTAAAATTGGTAACAAAAAAAAAGTATTATGACAAAATTTAAAAGTAATCAGATATAGTTTGCTACATAATCTAGCATATTCTCATATTCAATCATATTTTATATATTTAAAAATTTAGAGATAAATTTGTAAAATTTTTAGGGTCATATTATAAATATTTCAAAATTTAATGATCAATTTATAAATTTATAAGGTTATTTTATATGTATAAATTATTTAAAGCCTAATTTAGAAACTTTTTAGGGTCATGTTGTAAATATTAAAAAATTTAGCGACGTGTATTAGCTAGGAATGGAAATTTTATCGCTAAAATTATAGTTAATGGTGATATAAGTTAATATTTTTAGTTAGGAAATGTATTTTCATCGCTAATGATGCATCATTAGTGAGAAAATGTGTTTTCGTCACTAATTATGCATCATTAGCGAGGAAACTTAAAATTTCCTCGCTAATACATTTATTTCCTAGCTAAAGCCATCACTTTTAGCTAGGAAATAAAAATTTTGTCGCCGAAGGTCTTAATCAGTAGCGACAACAAGTTTTTGTCGCAAAAGAAAATTTTTCCTCGCTAAACAGTACTTTTAGTGACAAAAAATTTTTCCTAGCCAAAGTTTTGTCATAAATGTATCATTTTCTTACAGTGGTAGAATTTTCTTTCATGAAGGAATTCTAACAATTTTCTGAAGAATTTTATACATATAGTTTGTCAAATTTTCATATGAGGTATAAAGTAATATCCATGGGATTATTTTTATATATTACAAAGCACAATTTTCATTTATCAGCTTTCAAGGAGCGCATTGACTAACTTTAATGGGCATTACTTGTGGTTACTTTTGGAAGTTCTATCAATAGGAGTTGTTGACATTATTAGTTAGTATTGAGTTGAATTCATGGTTGTGAATCTTTAGAGTTTGAAGTTAATTAAATCTATGCAGTTTTGATACGCAATTATTGGTCAATAGTGACACGTACTTTATGTTTACCTCAGATGAGGCTAGGTTACCTTGAGTAAGACTGTGGAAGATTTCTATCTATGATATCAAGGAATCAAGTAAGTCCTTGCATAAAGTCTGAACCAAAGTTCTTCTGCAAGTTAATTGTGATAAATATAGCAAAGTTACTTTTTGTGGTTGTAATTATGGATATTTTGTAACTTCTATTAAAGTAAAATAGTTTTAAGCAAGCAAAGGTTTTCCAAAGCAAAATGTTAAATTATTCTTAATCCAAATTTTAGTCTAGACTATTTGAAACCAGAATTGTAACTTCAGGGTAAACACTTTGTTGAATTTATTTTTTCCAAGTGACGTTGAGTACTCAATAATGGTACACTATTAGGACTAGTCTTTGATGGGCTAGGGTAACACTCTCAATTGGTGGCTACCTCTAAGGGTCGAGCACTACTCGGACGAGGCATCAATTCTAGTTGGTTAGGCCGGTCCGAGCTAGCAACTCAGTTCATGTGGACGGTTTTTCTCCGGAGTGGACAACCAGTAAG
Source organism: Voacanga thouarsii (assembly GCA_026120185.1). Lineage (NCBI taxonomy): Eukaryota > Viridiplantae > Streptophyta > Magnoliopsida > Gentianales > Apocynaceae > Voacanga > Voacanga thouarsii. Next base: position 1,582,327 of record JANUWF010001750.1, read on the forward strand.
TTAGGGTATAGAGATGGAAGAGTATCTCACCCTACGGGCCAATCACTCACTGGTATTGTGATGCAGGGTTTCACAGTACACAGTCTTAATGTAGGGTTTCATGAAGGTTTCATGGTCAATTTTGTTTGAATGGTTTATTTCTTTTAAGGTTGTATACTATTATTTTGCAAAGTTGATAAACTACCACTCAATATTTAATGATGATTTTCTTGACTTGCGAACTTCTCTATATGGCTTGTTTAAAATTTACATACATGAAATGCTTCTTAAATTAGCACACACAAAACTTACTAAGAAATTTTCTCACCACCTTTTATGCCATGCTTTCAGGACAATCCTACATTGAAGGTTATGTTGCCTTGAGAATTAAAGATCCCAATTTGATTTGCTTATGCTTATTTCTTGAGAGATGTTTATTATTTAATCATTTCGAGACTTGTGTAGGTATTGCTTTTGGGTTGTAATAATTTTGTTCTTAGTATCTATCTATTTTTTCTCCTTTGATCTAGTTTTAAAGACCATTTGTCTTAAGGACGGAGTGACATCTAAGCCATTTTAGAGTACATAGGTAGTACAGTATTACAATTAGTATACCATTTGACTTGTAAGCCTCCATCTCTACATACCAAGAATATATCATTCATTCTTCTTAAGTACTTAAGGATATTCCTAGCATCTAACCAATAACCTTCTCCAGGGTCAAATTGGTATCTGCTCGTCAAACTAAGAGCACAAAATATATCGGGCCTAGTACATATCATAGCATACATGATAGATCCAATTATTGATGTGTATGGTAACTTACTTATGTGATCCTTTTCATCTTGTATCTTAGGGCACATAGATTTCAAAAGGCTTACTCCATGGGTCATGGGTAAGAATCTCCTCATAGATTGATCTATGCTAAACCTGTTTAGTGCTTTATCTATGTATGTAGACTGTGAAAGACTAAGCAATATTTTTTATCTATCTCTATATATCCTTATTGTAACACCCACAACATAAATGCCTAAAAAGGTGGGGATGTCGTCCCATCCAAAGGACTGGGGATCTTTATAATTAAGAAAAGAAACATCTCAAGCCAAAATAAGTCAAATCTTATTACAATTGAAAACAAGGCCTAAAAATCTCTCAGATTACATAAAATGAACAATCCTTAATCAAGAACAAAAAATAAATAATTAAAGATAGAAAATCTTCTAATAATATGCAACCTTGCTAAAGCTAGCTGTTCCTAAAACATGACATCAAAAGAGTGTGAGAAATACATCTCAGTAAACCCTGTGTGTACTCATAATTGTGTCAAAATGAATTTCATGAATGCACTTTGAAACCAAATATCAAAAGTTGATTGCAAGTCAAACATTTTCCATAAACAAAGTGAGTGGTAACAATCATATAAAAGCACAATAGTTTGTAACATACAAAACCACTAAAAAAAAAAAAAAAACCGACTATGAAACCTTGCATCATATCTTGCCATAGAACCCTGTATCATAACAAACACTGTGAAACCTTACATCACAGCACAATAGGTGTACGACCTACTAGGTAAGATATTCCTTCATCTCTTATCCCAACTTACCGGATGTCCACCTAAGAATATCAATCTACTTAGACTGAGGTGCTAGATAGGACCGACCTATTCTTCTAGGACTGTCACATTTTCCAAATAAAATTCGCCTCTCAGAGGTGGCTGCCTACGGAGTGACTTGCCCTACTCTTCGAAGGTTAGTCCAAGAGGCATACTGATAGGGCTTAAATTTATATATATATATATCTAGTTATTTAAGTATATTTTGTAATACTTTTGAGATAATAACTAGTCATATTTCTTCATATTTAATAGTTCACTTACAATTTTTTTTTATGATTTTATGCAAAAATAGGTAAATTTAGAGGAAAATTGGATAATTTTACAATGTAGGCCTGACACCACACCAAGAATGTGGACCTGGGCCAAGTCTAGAACAAAATAGAAAAAAAAAAAAAAAACAAAGGATCGAAATAGAGGTAGCAAAATTGGAATTGGAAAAGAAGGAAGAGAAAAAAATAAGCAAGTGCTTGCATGGAATCCGCGGCTTGGTCGGCTAAACAAAAGACAAGATGAAGTAAATGTAATACGGTCGGTTGCTGTGCATTGAACAAAACAAAAACAAAACAAACAAAAGATATAAAAGACAAAAGCACATTATAGCTAGGACGTAATATATACTGGGAAGGATGCATAAGCTAAGCCATGGCTCAGTGAGAAGACAACAAAAGAAAGCTGGCTTCGGTGGCTCGGTGCAAAAAGAAGACTGGCTCGGAGGCTCAGTTCTCATCGGCTTAGCAGAAAGCAAATCGGCTCAATTCATAGGAAATTGCAATGGTTCGATTAAGTGGCTTGGGATATTGGAATTCAGTTCGCAATACAAAACGGAACACCTTGTTCTTCAATAGCTTGACAAAGCAAATTTAGCTTCCAATGGAGTGTTTCTTCAATGCAAAATGACAACAAAACAGAGTGCTCAATCTTTTGCAATAAAAGCGGTGGATTTTGTGAATACTTTCAGAAGCTTAAATGGAAACTACTTCTTCTTTTGTGTTTTAAGTTTTTAGAAAACTTATAAGCCTATAAATAAAGGTTATTTACGTTAGAAAAAGTGGTGTGCTCAATGTTGAGATTTAAAAATATTTTTTAGAGTGTATCATCAATATTTTCTCTAGACAAATAGTTCAAGGAGCATTGACTTTTAAAAAAGATTTCATTGGAAACTGAAGGACTTGTCTATGAGTATTTATCTCTTTCCTTTGTTTTCTTTTTCTTGAACAATGGTGAGTTTAATTCTTTAATTGTATTTAGATATTACTTTTGAATTTATAATTTTGAGTTAATTTAGTTCTTTGATTAATTAATTATTTTTCTTAGTATTTGATTACTCGTTTTATTATGAAGTTGATTGGTTGATTTTTGTTGTTAACTTTCTTGAAAAAGGGGTTGATAATAACTTTAATTAATTAATTTCATAATTGTTATCTCTTAACTTTCCTGAAAAATGGGTTAATTGTCTAGAACTTGGGTAATCAAATGTTAGTTGATGATTGTTAGAATATGAATCCATTAACTAATTTCATCTTTTAAATCACCTAGAATATAGGGGTTTATATGAGGATGGATTTTAATGCATCTTTTGGATAAATTGTTTGAGACAGAATACGTTCACTAATATAACTAGAATGTAGTGATTCCATGGATTGGAAACAAAATGGGTCTATTTTAAATCTTTCATGAAGCCAAGATAATAAATGATCGTTATATTGGCTAAGTGCTTCAATATCATGTTTTCAAAAGTTTTTGTCTAAATTTCATATTTTTACATCATTTAGTTGTATATATTTCTTTATTTTTCTTTCTATTATTTTATCACTTTATTTGGGTCGGTTAGATAATGAATGAAAAGTGATTAGTGTGTATTTGTTTCTTTGTGGATCAATACTTGTTAATTCTCTATACTATACTTGTGATGAGTATACTTACTCGTATGTGTATTTTCGGATTAATATTTTAATTAAAACTTGACTAAGGAATGTATTTAAATTTGATGATTTTTATACACCCAAAATTTACACTTCAAGTTTTTGGCGCCGTTGTTGGAGAACAATATCATGAAAGCTTGGATTTCATTTATTTAGCCATATAAATATGTAAATAGTAGATACATGTTAATAATTACTAACATCTTTTTGTATGTTTGTATATATTGTATATTTAGTTATTTAATTTTACTAACTTACTGTTAATGTGAAATATTTGTACTAATTGTATTTTTTTTTATTCGATGATTTTTACATCTATAATTTTGAAACAATACCAACTCTTTTTATTTTTAGGTTTGGACATTTGCTGACACGATATTTTAAACGGACTGAATTTATTTTATTTATTTATAATTTGTAATTTTAGTTTAATGTTTAATTTATGCATTCTTATTTTACATGTATTGTGCCCATACATTAACTTAAGATTAATTTTTATTTATGTTTTTATATTAAAAGAAAAAATATTTTTTATTTGAATTTTGTTTTGTACTGTATTCATGCATTCATTTAGGATAACTTTCATTTATTTTTATAAAAAAAAAAAAAGAAGAAGATGGAAAGAAAACAAGAGCAGTTTTTAATCGAGAAGAAAATAAGAAAAAAAAAATTTACTTTGCCGAAGCAATTTTTCTCTCTACCCCATTTTTTTTCACCTTTTCTTTTTCTTTTTACTTTTTACTTTTTCTACTTTTCCTTATTCTTCCTAGATTCTTGTAAATATGCAAATATTATTTTTAGGCCCCATATGAATAATTAAATTTCTTGTTGTATTATATATTTATTTATTTTGAAAAACAAATTTTTGTGAAGAAACCATATATTAGTGTCCTATAATAATAATAATTGTTGTTTTTTTCTTATTAATTGAAAAATATTTCATATTAGTAATACTATCAATAATAGTATTTGTACTTGTACTCTATAATTAGAATATATTGTTGTATTTATTTTCTTAGTATTATTGTAATAGTTTAATTATTCTATATAATAATAGTAATAAGAGTTGTAATATTAATTAGTTGTAATTTATGTGCTATATCATTGTACAATAATTCTTTTGTATGCTTGTAACTGTTTTGTTGTTGTTATTGCTGAAAAAAAAATTCGATATACTATTTAAAAAAAAAAACTCGAAAAAAATGTTGTATTGTCATTTTAATTTTTGTTTCTAATTTTTGTGTTTTTTATTGTTGTGTTAATATTAATCAATAGCAATACTAAGTGAAATTGTAATTAATTGTAAAATACATTGTTGCATTTAGGTTATTATTTTCTTGTATGTTTATTTATTTATGGTTGCAAAGCATGCTCAAGTTGCTTTATAAAAAAAAGCAAAAAATAAAACGAAAAAAAATAGAAGAAAAAATATAAATTTAGTTGGGCACGACTTTTGTAAAGCCATGCCCGGAATTTGATTTTGGTATAATAGCTTGGGATGGATTGATGAAAGCCTTCTCAGGCTTTGTTTTGACGTTCCTTGGGATTATTTTTTATTTTTTTTTTTTTGGGAGCTTTGGCTTGTTTTGTTTTTTGGTTATATCCTTGAGAGGATGTAGTACATTCTCCATAGGGTGTTGCCACCCTTTTTCTTTTGTTTATTTCACATTTTTCTCTTTTCTTTTACTTTTTCTTTCTTTGTTTTTTTTTTCTTTCTTTGTTGTTCCAGATTTTTTTTTCTTTTCCCTCCCTATTTCTTGTTCTTTATTCCTCTTCACTAGTTGTTGTTGTTTTTTTTTTTTTTTTTTAGTTTTCTAAGCTTGTTTGCATTTCTAGAATTTTTTTTAGGTGTGTTTTAATTTTTGTAGGACCATTTCTTCTTCTTTTAATTTCTTTTTATACTTTTATTTTGTGTTTCTTTTTCTTTCTTTTTGTAGGTTTATTCACCATTCTCTCCTAGCAATAATTCTTTCAACTTTTTGAAGGCAAACTTCCCTTTTTTTAGAGCTAATATGCCTTCGGGAGTATTAATTTTTGTCCCTCTTTATATTTTTTTTGTTGGAAAGTATGCCCTCAAAGATTGTATTTTGTGTAAACATATTCCAATAAAATGTTTATTCATTCAATTTTGTTTATTTCTTATATTATTGCACATTTAAGGTCCAAGTATGACGAGTAATGGTCTATCTATTAGGTCGTTCTTCACAGTAAGGTATAGACCATGGGTACTTGTCATATAAGTAAAATTGAGTTCTTAGTCGTTTGATGGAATTGGGCATTCCATCAAGGTAAGACTATTATGCCATGATTTCCAATGAGGAATGGTTTACCTTGATTCAGTGAGTAGTTCATTCACATCATTGGCATAAGCGTATTTCGAATACGTAAAACTGGATATGTAGTAGTGGTCTCTTTTAAAGTATTATAATTATAGAGACCAAACTATTTCTGTTACAACGGGGATGGATACCTTTATACTTGAGTATGAGTTGGCGGTCTGGCAAAATTATGGTTTTATACTTTGATATATGTTAGGTGAGATTTTTTTTATGAGATCAATATCCTTGTATATTGGATATATTACTCTAGTTAGTCAAGATGGACTCTTGCAACAGGGTTTCTATGCTTCGCTTAGTGAAGTTGAATCCCCCATTTGTAATTGTCCAAGACAATCTAATAATCCAGGGCCCTAGGAATGTGACTCTAGAAAGTGTGCTTTTGGGTAGCTTCAAATGATGAGCAATTACATTCGAGTGAGTCATGGATTATCAAACTAGAGAACTTAGGATGGTAGATGTCTTTGAGATAGGTGTTAGTACATTTATCGTGTCTCATTAATAGGTGTTACATAGAGGGATATTTCTGTCATTTCAGCTGTAAGTTAGAGACATTGCTTTAGCAATAATATTCTTGGGATCAATATTTTCATATGGTAATAAATGGAAATATTTAAAGTGGGAAAATGTAGCTATTTAATAGTAAGGGTATTTTGGTCATTTTAGTAAGCATGAATAATATATCTCTTGGTCCCCGGTGTAGCTCAAGTTACCTTAGTATTGTTTAGACATAATCTGAGTTTAATGGATAATTATATGGAAGAGAATAAAATTTATTCTGAAAGTCTAATTAGAATAATTAATTAATCTTGGATTTTTTATAAGTCCCAGAAAATATAATTAATTAATTAAAAGAATTAGGCTAGAATAAATTAATTAATTGGGCTGATATATGTTGACATATGATAAGAGTCCAATTAGAATTAATTAATTAGTTTTGGATATTTAATGAAGCTCAGCAAAGATAATTAAGTAATTAAGATGATTGGAGCAATCTTTAATTGGTTTTGGAGCATAACACCAAGCCCATTAGGGCTTAGTGTTTTTGGCCAATAGGGCTTCTTCAAGCCCTAAGGCTGGCTGAAATTAAGGTGTAAGCGAGGAAGAAAAATAATGTGATTTTTTCCTGAGCACTCTCTCTGAGTGTGCCATCTCTTCTTCTTGTTCTCGTCCTTCTCTTTTTTCTCTCTTGGAGATATTTTGATTATCTAAAGAAGGAGCTTTCACCAAGCTAACCTAAGAATAAGGTAGAGTCATACTCTGGAAGACGAAAAGAGGAAGTTTGGAGACGCTTAATGTGTAGGAGTAGCAGATTGGCGGGAATACTTGTCGAACCACAGGCGCCTTCTTCTCCCCTTCCAACGCAAGTTCTAGTGCAACCGAGGCCTTCTATGGTTAATCCATGACCAATAAAGAAAAGTAAGTACTCTTTCCTAGTTTTGGCTAAAAAAACTAAAAAATTTTCCATTTTTCTTTCTTTGATGTTTTCCGTTTTGAACCTTCAAGTGGTATCGAGCAATGGTTTTCATATAGGAGCATGTATTAAGGTTAAAAACTAGAAAAGGTGGTTCATTTACTGTTAAAAATGAATCTTTTGTGATTTCATGTGATCTCTCATACATTGGTTTCTAGAGTTCATGTACACCTTGTGGTTAGAGGCATATGATCATGTATTCTAATGGCTTTCCCATTATTTTTTCTGGTTTTGAGTAGATGAGATGTATGCCTTGTGGTTAGAGGTATAGGTACTTTCAAGGCATGTTTTTATGTCTAGTTTTATATTTCTTTTAACCTGTAAATTTTGGGGATTGAAGAACGTAATTGCTGGAATTATTGAGGGGCAAAAATTGGCGAACTCCATAACGTACCTAGCTCTAGGTGGCCCGATCAGACCAGGTGCCAGGTCTACACTGCCTTGCCGGAGGTTATGGAGAAACAGTGCAGACTCGGTGCCAGGTGGGCCTAATAGACCAGGTGCCATGTGGGCCTAATGGACAAGGCACCAGGACCATTTTGCCCAGAGGCGGATGCGCACAATTTTGTCCAAGAAAAATGAGAGCACTGCTGAAGTTTTGTACCTCAATTTTTTCTTGATGTAATCATGTCTTGAAACCATTATATGAGGTTAATTTTCTACAATAGTTTTATTTATCTACGGATAAATAATTTATATGAAAATGAGTAGTAAAGGATGGAACCACCTTAGGATTAAAAAAGATCATTAATTTTTAATTTATGATGTTTAATCCATTATTTGGTCACTTAGGAATAAATGAATAGTTTGAGCATGTAAAAGTTTACATTTGTAATCCTGCTTATTTCATTTTTGTGATCAAATGCGCAAGTTCTTGTGAGACCAAAGTCTCACTAGATAGAATGGTTTTTTTTTTTTTTTGTTGATAAAACATTTTAATCTACGAACTTTAAAATAAAAGAGTTCATGATTTATTCTCTTAAAGGGTTTAATCCTTAACATAGAGAATAATATTGAACTTAAGGTTATTTAATAAAGTTTTACTTAGTTATTAACTTAGAATAGTAAAATAAATTTATAGTTTATTCTCTCAAATGATTTAATTCTTGAATAGAGAGTAATATTGAATTTTAGTTTTTTACTAAAGTTAATGTAACCATAAGATTATAGAAAACGTTTTTGGGCCTAAAACTCTATTTTCAATAAAAGATTAAGTAGGAGAGGGGTTCCAACGATGCCATAGCTTCCATAACAACTCTCATTAGAGATAGTGGATTCCCTCGTATCACTCTAAGCATGACCCCCTATAAGATGGACTTCCATAAGTATCTAGAACTAATGAAAAAATAAAATTAAAAGCTTATGGTATTTACTAGGATCGATCAACCTATGTTGAAGGTTTTTAGCACTAGATTGCCCGTAGGTGATATGAATGAGTGGCCATCCTATTGGTGGAATTTTTTCTAGACCATTACTTATTAAGGAAGTTTTGATTCGTGATGGTTATACAGTTAACTTAGAATGCTATTAATCTTCTTATGATGCTCTGTTAGTTTTTCTAAGAGCTAAACTATTTATATTATTGATAATAGTTTTAAGAGTTATCTATTATCAAAGAAATAATATAAACAATGTGCATTTTTATTTCTTGCAAACTAAATGAATGTTTTTCGCAATATTTCAGAAATGTCTGGTTTTAACCCATTGTCAACATTCTCAAGAAGAATAAGTTGATAGGCCCAAATTATGTTGACTGGAATATGAACCTAAACATAGTACTCACTGTCGAGAAGTACAAGTACGTTCTTTTGGATCCTTATCTTGAGATTGGGTAAGAATCCACTGATTAGGGGCGAGAGGCCGAGAAGGCATGAAAGAAAGCTGATGAGATGACTAAGTGTGATTTGTTGGCTTCCATGTCTAGTGTGCACCAATCTAAACATGAACACATGACCACTGCGTATGACATGAATGTGTAATTGCGTACCATGTTTGTTGACAAGAGCCGGTCTGTAAGGCAGGGAGCTCTTAGGGTAATCAAGAACACTAGAATGGCTGAGGGGACATTGGCTCCAGAGCAGCTATTCAAGATGATTGCCTACTTTAAGGAGGCCGAGGTCCTAGGCACAACAATTGATCCTGAAAGCCAAATTGACATAGTTCTTGAAACTCTGCTCAATTCATATTCTCAGTTCAAGTTGAACTACAACATGAACAAGTTTAATATGAATCTTACGGAGCTTATGAAAGAGCTCTAGGTGGCAGAGAAGATCATGAAGCTCATGTCAAAGGTTTTGGTCTCTCGTTTTGCTTCTTCTTCTGGAATTAAGGCAAAGCTCAAGAAATTCAAGAAATGGAAGGTCCAGAACAATGTAGGAGCCCAGCCCAAAGCAGCTAGTCAGGCTAAGCCTAATAGGAAGCCCAAACGTAAATGCTTTAAGTGTGGCAAGAAGGAGCAATGGAAGAAAGATTGTCCAGACTTCTTAACCAAGTCTATTTCAGGTATTACTCTATAACTAGAGTCTATTTTGATGGTTGGATCAATATATTCTTGGATAGTTGATTTTGGAGCTATAAACTATGTCTGTAACTCTTTGCAGGGGTCCAGATGGACAAGGAGACTCAGCAAGAGTGAGCATGGACTTCAAGTAGGAAATGGAGCAATAATATGGGTTGAAGTAGTGGGGGATCTTGAGCATATTTTTAATTGTAATAGGAAATTAATTTTAAAGGATATTTTATATATTTCTTATTTTAAACAGAATTTGATTTCAGTTTGTAAATTGATGAATCAAGAATATTCTATTTTTTCCATTCTAGCATTTTTATCAGTAGAGATAGTAATTTAATTTTTATAGGAAACATGTATGGAAATCTCTTTTATATACATCCTATTAGAAATCAAGAAAATAATATTCAAACTAAACCTAATAATAAAAAGAAAAAGGCTATATCAAATGACTTGTATTTGTGGCATCGAATATTAGGACATATAAATCCTAATCGGATTCAAAAGCTAATCCACGATAGGCCTTTAGGTTTATTGAGATTGGAGGAATGACCTTAGTATGAATCTTGTCTTAAAGGTAAAATGACCAAAAGGTCATTTACCAAAAAGGCGAATAGAGTCATGGCAATACTAGCACTAGTTGATACGGATGTTTGTGATCCTTTGACTACACCCGCTAGAGGAGGCTACGAATACTTCATCACTTTCATAGATGATCATACTCGTTTTTGTGATATTTATTTGATGAGGTGCAAGACTGACACTTTTGATAAATTGAAGAAGTTTAAGGCTGAAGTGGAGCATCAAATAGGTAAATTAATTAAAACTCTGAGATCAGATTGTGGTAGAGAGTACCTCCTCGGTGAGTTGAAGGATTACTTGGTACATCGTGGCATAATATCTCAGTTAACTACACTGGGACTCCCCATCAAAATGGAGTAGCTGAGAAAAAAAATAAAACTTTGATGGAAATAGTCTGAAGTATGATGAGTCATTCATCTCTTTCTATTTCTTTTTCGGGGTATGCCTTAGAAATAGTGGCATATGTTTTGAACTTAGTCCCTTCCAAATTAGTACTTAGGACACCCTATGAGATGTGGACTAGACAAAAGCCCAGTTTGAACTATCTCAAGATATGGGGTTGTCCAACTTATGTGTTGACAAAAGGAAGTAAGTTGGAACTAATATAAGAATTATGCTACTTCGCTGGGTACCTAAAAGGAATAAGAGGTAGATATTTCTATCATCCTCAAGACCATAAAGTACTTGTTAGGATTAATGCTAGATACTTAGAGGATGAATAAGTTACTTCCACCACGGGTGCAAGTAGAATAGAGTTAGAAGAGATGTTAGTTACTGTATCAACTTTAGGTACTTCTAACACCCCAATTGAGGAACTAAGAGAAACATTGCTGGATGTCCCTATATAAATTGAGCCTCGTCGTAGTAGGAGGATCACAAGAGTTCCAGAAAGGTAGACCGAAGAGATCTATGATCTAGTATCTAATCATCAGAAACATGATCCCAGTAGATACGGGGAGGCCATTGTTGATACGAATGCAGACAAATAGCAGCTAGCCATGAATGCCAAGATTGAATCCATGTACCTCAATTAGGTCTGAAATTTTGTCACTGTATTTGATGGGATAAAACTCATTAGGTGTAAATGGGTACACAGGAGGAAGAGAGGTGCGGATGGAAATGTTGAAACCTATAAAGCAAGGTTGGTTGCTAAATGTTATACTTAGAAAGAAGAGATTGATTATAAGGAAATATTTTCACCAGTATCCATCTATTCGAATTATCTTAGCCATCACATGTTATTATGACTACGAGATATGACAAATGGATATCAAGATGGCCTTTTTAAATGGCTATCTTAGTGAAGAAATATATATGTCCCAGCCAAAAGGTTTTGTTGCCAGAGGTCAAGAACAAATGGTCTTTAAGCTTAAGAAGAAGTCCATCAATGGACTTAAGCAAGCGTCACAAGCATAGAACATACGTTTTGATGAAATTGTGAAAGCTTATAGTTTCATTCAAAACATAGATGAACTATATGTGCAAAGGAAATCAGACAATGACAAAGTGATTTTCTTGGTACTTTACATAGATGACATTTTACTCATTGAAAATAATGTAGAGGTATTGTTATCCATTATGGTTTGACTATCTAGTCAATTTAGCATGAAAGACATGGGAGAAGCTAGCTACATTCTAGGTATTAAGCTTCTTAGATATAGGAAGCAAATAATGTTTGGTTTATCTCAGGCTGCTTCTATTGACAAGTTATTAGTTAAGTACAACATGGATCAATATAAATGGGCTATTATATCATTTAAACATATATTATCCTTATCTTCCAAGCAGTGTCCTTAAATAAAAGAAGACAAGCAGAAAATAAGCAGAATCTCTTATGCTTCAGCAGTAGGAAGTATTATGTATGCTATGTTTTGTAGTAGGCTAGATTTCTGCTTTGCAGTGGGCATGGTTAGCATATATTAGTCAAACCCAGAGGAAGCTCAATGGTAAGTTGTTAAGCATATACTCAAATATCTCAAGGAAACGAGAGATTATATGCTTGTATATCGTGCTGATGATTTGGTTCCTATCAATTACATAGACTCAGACTTTTAGGTGGATAAAGATGAAAGAAAATCCACTAGTGGATATGTATTCACTTTGTCTAGAGGAGCTATTTCATAGAGAAGTATCACGCAATCTTATATTGCTGATTCTACTACGGAAGCTGAGTATGTTGTTGCTTCAGAAGCTCCTAAAGAAGCAGTGTAGCTCCAAAAGTTCCTCACAGAATTTAGAGTAGTACCGCACATGCACAGGCCTGTTATGATTTATTTTGATAACACAAGAGTGGTGTTATAATGAAAGAAATCTCGAAACCATAAGATGGACAAGCATATAGAGATGAATTATCACCTCACCTAGGAGTTCATCCAAAAATGATAGATTGAGGTAGATCAGATTTTTTCTGTCAATAATCTGGCGGATCCCTTTGCCAAGCCTTTGACAGAAAAGGTGTTTCGCAGACACTAAGATGTCATAGGGGTAGTCACTTGTTGACTTTCTTAGTCTTTGTAGTGCAAGTGAGAGATTGTTGGAAAGTATATGCTCAAAGACTATATATTATGTGTAAATATATTGCAATAAAATATTTATTCATTCAATTTAGTTTATTTCTTATATTATTGCACATTTAAGGTCCAACTATGACAAGTAATGGTCTATATGTTGGGTTGTTCTCCACAGTAAGGTATAGACCATGGGTACTTGTCATAAAAATGAAATTGAGTTCCTAGTCATTTGATGGAACTAGGTATTTTATCAAGGTAAGACTATTATACCATAGTTTCAAATGAGGAATGGTTTACCTTGATTCAGCGAGTAGTTCACTCACGCTATTGGCATAAGCGTATTTCGAATATGTAGAATTGGACTTGTAATAGTTGTCTCTTTTAAAGTACTATAATTATAGAGACTAGACTATTACTACTACAGCGTGGATGGATACCTTCATACTTCAGTATGAATTAGTGGTGTGACGAAGATAGAGTTTTATACTTTGATATATGTTGGGTGAAATTTCTTTTGTAAGATCAATATCCTTGTATGTTGGGTGTATTACTCTAGTTAGTTAAGACCAACTCTTGCAACAGAATTTCTATGCTTCACTTAATGAAGTAAAATCACCCTATTGTGATTGTCCTAGTTAATCTAATAATCTATGACTCACTCAAATGTACTTGCTCATCGTTGGAAGCTACCCAAAAGCACACTTTCTAGAGATCTAAAGATGGTAGATATTTTTGAGATAGGTGTTAGTACATTTATCTTGTCTCATTGATGCGTGTTACATAGAGGGGCATTTTTGTCATTTTACCTGTAAGTCGGAGACATTGCTTTAGCAATATTATTCTTGGGTTTAATATTTCTATACAGTGATAAATGAAAATATTTAAAATGGTAAAATGCAGCTATTTAATACTAAGGGCATTTTGGTCATTTTAGTAAGCATGAATAATATGTCTCTTGATCCCCGAAGTAGCTTAAGTTACCTTGGTGTTGTTTAGACACAATTTGGGCTCAATGGATAATTATACAAAAGCGAATAAAATTTATTCCAAGAGTCCCATTAGAATTAATTAATTAGTCTTGGATTTTTTATAAGGCCCCAAAAAGATAATTAATTATGAGAATTAGACTGGAAAAAATTAATTAATTAGGCAGATATATGTTGACATATAATAAGAGTCCAATTAGAATTAATTAATTAGTCTTGGATATTTAATGATGCCCAGAAAAGATATTTAATTAATTAAGAGGATTGAGCCAATCTTGAATTGGTTTTGGAGCACAACACCAAGCCTATTAGAGTGTAGTGTTTTTAGCCATTAGGGCTTTCAAGCCCTAAGGCTGGCCAAAATTATGGTGCAGGAGAGGAAGAAAAATAACGTAGTTGTTTCTTAAGCACTTTCTCTGAGTGTGTCGTCTCTTCCTCTTGTTCTCGTCCTTCTTTTTTTTCTCTCCTGGAGATATTTTGATTATCTAAAGAAGGAGTTTTGACCAAACTAACCCAAGAATAAGGTAAGTCATACTTTGGAAGATGAAGAGAGGAAGCATGGGGATCTTGGGTATCTCTCACGCATATCGTATATAGTGTAGCGGAAGAATAAAATGAGATACCATCCCAGAATCTGCATATGTGTGGAAAACAAGATATAAAGAAATTGAAGGTAACAGCTCTTTACCTTTCTATGATCGTCCAAAGAACAAAAGTTTCTTCTTCAAGTCGAGACGCGATCCAGCAATCCTCTTGATTAAACTCAACGAGAGTTAAATGTCCAACTACTATAATCACAGTGGGTGACTATCTCTAATAGTAATCCACATAGAGGAATACTCAAGCACCAAGATTTTCTGTGCTAGCAGAAACAAGATGGCGGCTAGGGTTCTTCATGTTTTCAGAAAAACGAGAGAGAGAGAGAGAGAGAGAGAGAGAGAGAGAGAGAGAGAGAAAAGATCGTGTGTATTACTCACAGCTAGGGTTGGCGGCCATATCATCATATAACACCAAAAACCCTACCAAAAATTGAGAATTCTAATCCTATTCAAATTTCCTAATTGTAATTGAAAACATCATGTTCTCACAATTACAATTTGGACCATAAATTATAACTAATTATAATTTGTCCACAATGACTTCTCTTTCTCGCAATTAACCCTACTATATTATCAAATAACATCTTGGGTATATAATCATCTATTGTGTGTAACCTATTAGGTTTCCCGGTCAATTGATAATGAACATGAATTAATCCAAACATCTTTGAGATTAATACCATAATTAATTAGAATTAATTCTTTTAATTCTAATCAAGATTAGTTTATTAATTTATCAATTAATAAACCCATATTCCCAGATCATGAGTGGTATCTAGCAACACATCATGACCACCTAAGAGTCTTGGAAGTCAAGTAGCTTGACATGAACCCTTCAATAATAAACTTTTGTGCAATTAACTCATTTCACCATACAATATCTCATTCAGTTTGGAGTACAAAATTAGTGCCAACTCTCTCCAGAATTAATTCTGGCCCGAATACAATAGTACTTGTACCAGGAATTCACGACTCTAGATCTGTATCAATTGGAACTGTTTTTAATACATAATCGCCTTTGCCAAAGACTTTCCAAGTAGTAATTCCTACAAGTGGCCGTGAGATATTCGCCCCTACTATTAGGAGTGGTGAATCCTTTATTGACCTTCTCAACTACTTTCTTTACCTCACAATGTACCCAATATGCATCCCATAGGCGGCCCTTGATCGAGCTTCTAAGGTTAGAATCAAAGTACAATGCTCAGTAAATAAAGTACCTTGGAAATCTCAAGCCTAAGGATACTTGTACGTTTGCTATATTGAGATTATATCACTGGCACTAAATAGTTATCCATGTTATTATCTCAAAGTTAGGTCATCTAATGAACTTGTTCCATTAACAAGCATCCATGTGTTAATTTTGAGTATCTCAATACTCACGGATATGAGAACCATCGCCTGATCAAATCAGGAAGTCTAACACATGCTAGTCTTAACGCATTAATGATGTCCTGTCTCATTAATACTACATCTTGGGACTATTCAAGTACTAACACAATACAGGGTAGTAGGAATCTCAGATCATGATCTCTATCATGATTTCCTTAACGCAGTGTTGTACTAGGGACTTTATCGAACAATTATATTACTTAAAAGTAAACAAAAGAAACTGTAAGATAAATAATGCCTTTTATTAAAATAAAATGTGTCATATACAATTTACAAGTGATTGTCTCTATGGCACAATACTAACAGAGTTGAAATTGCTAACAGGGCATTGAGTTGAAATTCCTGCAGGGTTGTTTTCGTTTTTAGCAAAACGAGAGAGAGAGAGAGAGAGAGAGAGAGAGAGAGAGAGAGAGAGAGAGAGAGAGAGAGAGAGAGAGAGAGACGTTTGTTAGTAATTTCAACTCTGTTAGTGTTGTGCCCTAGAGGCAATCACTTGTGCATTGTATATGACATATTTTATTTTAATAAAAGAATTATTTATCTTACAGTTTCTTTTGTTTACTTTAAGTAATATAACTGTTCGATAAAGTCCATAGTATAACACTGTGTTAAGGAAATCATGATAGAGATCATGATATGAGATTCCTACTACACTGGATGGTGTTAGTACTTAAATAGTCCCTAGTCATAGTATTAATAAGACGGGATATTATTAATGCATTAAGACTAGTATATGTTAGACTTCCTGATTTAATCAAGTGGTGGTTCTCATTACCGTGAGTATTGAGATACTCAAAGGTAACACATGGATGCTTGTTAATGGAACAAGTTCATTGGATGACCTAGCTTTGAGATAATCATAGGGTAACTATTTTGTGCTAGTGATATAATCTCAATATTTCAAACGTGCAAGTATCCTTAGACTTGAGATCTCCAAGGTACTTTGTTGCTGAGCATTGTACTTTGATTCCAATCTCTGAAGCTCGATTGAGAGTCGCCTATAAGATGGATATTGGGTGCATTGTGAGGTAAAAGAAAGTAGTTGAGAGGGTCAATAAAGGATTCACCACTCCTACTAGTAGGGGCGAATATCTCACGGCCACTTGTAGGAATTACTACTCGAAGTCCTTGGCCAAGGCGATTGTGTTTTGGAAACAGTTCCAATTGATACACATCTAGAGTAGTGGGTTCCTGGTAGAAGTACTATTGTATTCAGGCCAGAATTAATTCTGGAGGAAGTTAGCACTAATTCCGTACTCCAAACCAAAAGAGATATTATATGGTTAAAAGAGTTAATTACACTGAAATTTATTATTGAAGGGTTCATGTTAAGCCACTTGACTTCCTGGACTCTTGGGTGGTCATGATGTGTTGCTAGATACCACTCATGATATGGGAATATGGGTTTATTAATTGATGAATTATTAAACCAATCCTAATTAGAATTAATAGGATTAATTCTAATTAATTATGGATTATTAATCTCAAAAACGTTTGGATTAATTAATGTTCAGTACCAATTGACTGGGAAGCCTAATAGGTCACACACAATAGGGGATTATATACTCAAGATGTTATTTGTTAACATAGTGGGGTTAATTGAGAGAAAAAGAAGTTATTGTGGACAAATTCTAATTAATTATAATTTGTGGTCCAAGTTGTAATTGTGAGAACATGTTGTTTCCAATTACAATTATGGAGTTCTAATAGGATTAGAATTCTCAGTTTTGGGAAGGGAAATTTTGTGTGACATATCAACAAGACATACGAAACCCTAGCTGAAAAGTGACATACGAAAAACCAGCAACACTCGACTTTCTCTTCTCTCTATCTCTCTTGATTGTCTTGAGAAACAACCCTAGCTGCCATCTTGTTTCTACTAGCACAAGAAAGTTTGGTGCTTGAGTATTCCTCTGTGTGGATTGCTATTAGAGATAATCACACACTGTGATTATAGTGGTTAGATGTTCAACTCACGTGGAGGTTGATGACAAGGATTGTTGGATTGCGCCTCGACTTGAAGAAGAAATTTTGTTCTTTGGACGATCAAACAAAGGTAAAATGCTGCTACCTTTATTATCTTTATGTCTTGTTTTTCACATATAGGCGGGTCTTGGGATGGTATCTCGTTTATTTTTTGCTGCGCCGTATAGGATATGAGCCTAAGATACCCAACATTACCATATGAAAATCTATTAACTAAGGTCTTCAGGCACTTCAATGTAAACTTGAATACTTGTGCTCTTGGACACAATAAGTCGAATGTGTACAACGTGGAATCCTTTGAAAGGAAGGGATTTGTACAAGTAAACAAGGAATGTGTCCTGCTTAGAGATATGTCAGATGAATAAAAAAAAACACTGTTCATGATTAAGGCTAAAGGAAAAAGAATTGCACCTATTGGGTAATCACGAATGAAACAGAAATCAAAGACAGGAGAAGAATCCTCCAACAAAGGGAAATAAAAGATGAAGGAGAGCAATCTAACTCAAGACATCCTAATTACTTTGAACAACTTTGCTGAAAATTTTGATAGCTTTCGGGCTGAAGTCTCTACAAAATTGCAAAACTTAGGAACCAAATTGAGCATAATTGAGGAAAAGAACATGAGACATACCACTGAGGAAATTCAGGTTGAACTAGCACCCTTTCCAAACCACATGACTAATAAAGGAACTGCCTCTCTACATGATGAAGATGGAGATAGTAAAGGCTTGTCCAAGAAGCGCAACTGGGTCAAGGGTAGGAAGCAGGGAAAACTGAAGAAAGTAAAAAGGCCAAAGAAAAGGAGGACGATGTCCCCATCTCTACTGCCCCCCACTGAAGTACCTACTCCCAAGTCCAGCATAGCTGGAAGTTCATCTGACAAATGGTAGAAGCATGTGGTGGTAAAAAGAAAGTCTAGCCGAATTGGTGGATAACATTCAAAAAGGGGTGCCAGGTTAAAATCAGCCACAATTCACATACCGTAACTGACCACTTCTGTGGGTTGCTTCCAGACTTCTTATACTTGAACAACTTTTATTGCTTTCTTATTGAGAACCACCTTTATAAATTTTGCACTAGTACTTGAACAATTTATTTATGCATTTATCCCCTACTGATATATCTGCTAATATATATCTACTCTTGTCCATAAGTTTTTGTTCGATTGATAAAGGGGGAGAAGTATGGATTGTGAATATATGAATTGAGAATTATGAATATATTCTAGCTGTATAGTGGTGGATTATGAAAATTATGATTTGAAATTAATAGATTACGATTGTGACTGCTTATCAGGATGATAAATTCATATGGCTTAAAGTAAATTAAGATTATTTATGGCTATGGTTCGAAAATGCTGACTATGAAAAATTGGGTGACTTGATGGAGACTTGGTGGAGACTATGTTGAGTTGTTGATTGTCATGGACTAAGGAGATTAAAGTGTGTATATTGGTTTTATTTTGCATATTGACTGATTGAGATTTGTTTGATGATTTGGTTCTTGACTATGGTTGTGATTTGCATTCAGATGTTGAGGATATTTATGCTTATGAAAACCTTCTCCTATTGCACAGAAAATTCCTTGAGAAAATTGGGTTCAGCTAAAAACTTATGATCTATCTTTGTGAAAATTCATTTTTACCCTGCACATACACATGGAGAGTTTTGGACTCATATTTCTTCAATCCAAAAGACCAGTCCAAAAATATTTTTTCTTAAGGGGCTAGCTTTTGTCTAATTTAACCTTATTTTGGATACATGTTTTGCAAGTCCAAAATAGTATGTCGAAAAATGACCATTTTAAAAGATTAGCTTCTGCGACATTTTACCCCATTTTGGATACATGTTTAGAAGTCCAAAATTTTGGAATCCAGTCTTACTCTCAAAACTCATTTCATGGCTTTATATCTTATGCTCATATATGCACATACTTAGGGGGAGCATTACATCTTATGATTTATATTCTATACCTCCTCATGTACATATCTATACATTATTCTTGTGACTATTATTTGCGGCTATTTACTTGTGAAATAGTACTTTGATGGAAGGAAGGAGGATGAGGAGGTAGGTTAAGCCATAGGCTCATTGAGCCATGTTTATGAGTACATGCTTAAATTTTCTATCTTAATCTTATAAGCACTGTTTGAGTCCTATAATGAGAGAATGCATTTTAGTTAAAAATATTCTTATTTCTCTCAGTCTAACATGTTTATACAGTATATGTCATTGTTTTTATATCACAATCCCATTAAGTTTGTCATTACTCAAAAAGGAAGAGATTGTTAACCCTAAGGGCATTCTCCTGTGTTTTAACTTATGACAAACATTGATGAGTACTAACTTGTTTGATCTATATATGGTAGGACATGTTCGGCCTTAATTCTCCTAAGACATATAAACGAGATTGCTAAGCAACTCTTGAGGAACAGAATCCAAGAAGCTCTTGAGAAGAATTAGATAAGCTTAAGAGATAGCATACCAAGAAGCTCTTGAGAAGAATCATAGACTAGGAATCGTTTGTTAAGATATATTTATGTCACTTCCTATGTCTCTCTTACCTTATGATTCAATTTAATTTTACTTTGAAACACGAAAATAAAATAATTTCTAAAGAGTAAGCTTTTAAATGTTTGGACTGAGTAGTTTGGATGGATCTGCATCCAAAAACTTCGTCTAAAACTCTATGAACACTATTAAAATATGTCTCCCTAGAAAAGTGGCATTTTGGACTCATCTTTTAGATGCACCCTTATCCGATCCTTGAGTCCAAAACTCTGGAAAAACCTGATAGCGAGAAATTAGTTGTTTCTAGCCATTAGTATCTTACTTTTTGTTTCTATAAAAGCTTTCAAAACTCGATTTTCAAGTAAATATTTGTGCTATCTCTCTCAGAAATAATCTTATACTTTAGAAAACAAAATTCTCATTTTTCATTGTGCTTCAAAAGTGAAATCAAATTGTTCAAAAGGTAAAAAGGTGTTGGTGCTCATCTGTTTACATATCTGCTCAAAATTGTGAGCCATATCTATCTCATTTCTCTAATCCTTTGTATATCAAGGTTGTGGTGTACAACCCATTTGGAGTGAGCCTTGATTTGTAGTTGGTTGAGTGGTTTGAGTAAAACCAAGTATGGTGACCCTCTTGTGTAATTGGTGTAGGCAAACACCATTGAGCTGATTGAGTTTTATAGATATTTGGTTTAAAATCCTTAAGCGTAAGCTTAAGGTAGTGGATGTATATCTTTAAGGATTGGACCACTATAAATCTCTTGTTCATCTTCCTTACATTTATTTTTGAAGACTTGCGAACCTTTTTGCACAAAGTTTTCAATCATTTGAAGAAATCTTTATAATCCTCACCTACCCATCTTTATTATTGTATTGATTGCTCATCACTTGTCTCATATTCTTAAGATCCTATATGAAACTTTAAAGCTGCACAAAATTTTTCTTTGCATAACCTATAAACACCATGATCTGTAAAACAAAAGGAGGATTTCGAAATTTAGATCTTTTTTTGAAAAGTGTTTTAAATTTGCCAAAAATCTTATTCACCCCCTCTAAGGATTTTCAGGTATAATAACTAGTCATATTCCTTCATATTTGATATTTCACTTATAAAAAAAATATATTTTTTTGTGATTTTAAGCAAAAATTGGTGAATTTAGAGGAAAATTGGATAATTTTACATTGTAGACAGGCACCAGGCCAATAAGGTGGACCTAGCACAGGGCCAAGTCTAGAACAAAACAGAAAAAATACCGAGGAGCAAAATAGAGGTACCAAAATTGGCATTGGAAAAGAAGGAAGAAAAAAAAAAAACAAGTGCTTGCATGGAATCGGCAGCTCAGTTTGCTAAACAAAGGACAAGAGAAAGTAACTGCAATACAGTCGGTTACTATGCATTGAACAAAAGAAAAATAAAACAAACAAAAGCTATAAAAGACAAAAGCACATCATGGCCAGGATGTAATACATATTGGGAAGGAAGCATAACCTAAGTTGCGGCGCAGTGAGAAGAAAACAAAAGAAAGGTGGCTTTAGCCGCTGGGTGCAAAAGGAAGATTGGCTCGGAGTCTTAATTCTCATCGGCTCAGCAGCAAGCAAATTAGCTCAGGAGAGCTGAATTCATAGGAAATTGCAATGTCTTGGGAAGTTGGAATTCGGCTTGGGTGAGCCAAATTCAATACAAAAGGGAACGACTTGTTCTTTAATGGCTTGACAAAGCAAATTTAGTTTCCACAAGAGTGTTTCTTCAGTGCAAAACAACAATGAAATAGAGTGCTCAATCTTTTGCAATAATGACAGTGGATTTTGTGAATACTTTTAGAAGCTTAATTGGAAACTACTTCTTCTTTTGTATTTTGAGTTGTTAGGAAACTTGTAAGCTTATAAGTAAACTCTATTTACGTTAGAAAAAGATGTGTGCTCAATGTGGAGATTTAGAAATATTTTTTAGATTGCACTACCAATATTTTTTCTAGAGAAATAATTCAAGGAGCATTGATTTTTGAAGAAGTTTTCATTGGAAATTGAAGGACTTGTCTACGAGTATTTATCTCTCTCATTTGTTTTCTTTTTCTTGAACAATGATGAGTTTGGTTCTTTAATTTTATTTAGATAGTATTTTTGAATTTATGATTTTGAGTGAATTTTGTTCTTTGATTAATTAATTATTTTATTTGGTATTTGATTACTTGTTTTATTACGAAGTTGATTGGTTGATTTTTGTTATTAACTTGCTTGAAAAAGGGGTTGATAATAACTTCAATTAATTAATTTCATATTTGTTATCTCTTAACATGCTTGAAAAAAGGGGTTAATTATCTAGAACTTGAGTAATCAAATGTTAGTTGATGATTGCTAGAATATGGATGCATGAACTAATTTCATGTTTTAAATCACGTAGAATATAGGTGTTTATATGAAGACTGATTTTAATGCATCATTTGGATAAATTGGTAGGGACAGAATATGTTCACAAATTTAACTAGAAAGTAGTGATTCCATGGATTGCAAACGAAGTGGGTCTATTTTAAATCTTTCAAGAAACCAAGATAATAATTGATTGTGATATTGGTTAAGTACTTCATTATCATGTTTTCAAAAGCTTTTGTCTAAATTGCATATTTTTACATCCTTGAGTTGTATATATTTCTTTAATTTTCTTTTTGTTATTTTATCATTTTATTTGGATCGGTTAGATAATGAATGAAAAGTTATTAGTGTGTACTTGTTCCTTTGAGGATCGATACTCGTTAATTTCTTATGCTATACTTGTGATGAGTATACTTGCTTGGACGTGTATTTTGGGATTAGTGTTTTTATATTAAAACATGACTAAAAGATGAATTTAAATTTGATGATTTTTATACATCCAAAATTTAAGCGTCATATACCCTTATTGAGTGCTTAATGTTTCAATACATCGATCAAAATCCAATCTCAATGGAAATAATTCCAACAAACTTGGACATACATGCATGACTTCCAAAAGTTTAGATGTAAACTTGTTGTGCATTAAAATTGATTTTCTAATAAAATATTTGTTTGACGAAAAACTTTTAATAAGAATCAGTCAAATTTGCATTCTAGATATCCAAGTAATTGAGATAATAAACATTTCCAAAATGACTTGCAATTCAGGGCTTCTATGACAAACATTTAATGCAAGGACTTACTTGGTTCCCAATCTCGCAAATAAGAGGTTCTTTCGATGGTCCATTCAACTGGACTTAGTCCTGTCTAGAGAAAATACAAAGATCATGTCATAACCATCTCTATGACCCTTACACTGACATAATCTATCATAGTCTAACTACTATCATCGAGATATCAAATAGTTCAGACTAGCCAACTTCTTCACCTCAAATATAGCATGCCAAACATGGAATACGCCATGTTACCGAAATAGAAAAAAAGTTAAGACAATTACCAAAGGATAGGTTCCAAAATTAAAACCTGGATAAGCAATGACGCTATTGGGGAGGTGTTTAAAAAAATTAGCCGGAAAGAAAAATAAAGCATTGTCCACGCAAACAAGTAAACGGATAATTAATTTGTTGAATAAATAAATAAGTAAATGAACAAATGAATAAATAAATGTATAATTACATAAATAAATGGATAAATTAAAAAATAGATAAATATTTAAATAAATAATAAAAAAATTATGAAGATAAATAAATAAATAAATAAATAGAAAAAAGATAAATAATTAAGTACATAAATTGATAAATAATTAAATAAATGATTAAATAATTAAACAAATAAACAGTTATGCAAATAAATAATTAAATGATTACATAGATAAGTAAATAAACCAACAATTAATTAATTAAATAGATAAATAAATAAACAAGTAAACAAATATTTAAATAAATAAAATAAGTAAATAAAAAACCATGTACATAAGTCATTAAATTAAAATAAGTTAATAAATAATTAACTTAATTAGCAGCAACTAAATACTAAGAGGATTAGTTTTAACATACTTTTTTATATTTCAAAAAGGATTACTGAGTAGAGATTCTATGAAATAATTATTTACAAAGCTTGTACTCAGATATCAGCAAAACAATTTATAAGCCTTGAGTTTTAAAGTACTGATGACCACATTAACAAATAAATAATAGTTTCAGAACTAATTTAATTGATAAACGGTTTCAAACGTAAGCTTCATTAAACTATAGATCCTTAGAATCCTACAAAAAAATGATGATGGTAACAAAGCTAACTGAATCCACAACCATCAGTTATAGAAATCAATAGATCTGCTTACAAACCAAGCAACCCAGGAAGACTTCACAGAATACAGTTAACAATATAATCTATAAGAAGCCATTTCGACCTTTCATTTCCCTTCCCTCCTCCCTCCCCCCCCGATACTGCTCGCATGCTTTAACTCAAAGAAAGCTCGGTGCCTTAAACAACAACCCATAAACGATAATCCTACTCCAATAGCAAAACAACAATAATCACAAATCAAGTTGGGTGGGTCGTTATCAAACCTCATGCTAAACTACTCAGCCACAAAAATAAATTAACAACCTATAATCTATAGAGAAAGAAAGAAATAGAAAGGATTCACAATATTACTTGCTGATTGGAGTCTTTTGGTCATGAAAGTTCACCGGTCCTAAGCCAAGAACGGGAAGTAAACCATAGCCTCAAAAGTTTTTTGATTAGAGGAAAAGAAAATTTTGCAAAAGAGCTTTGGCTGTGTGCGGTTTTCGTTTGATGGAGAAAAAAGAGTAAATCAGAAGAGTGACGAGAGAGACTTTTTGATGTGCTCGTTAGATTTTTGGGGCTCTTTATGCTTGTCTATGGCTAGAAGAGTTAGGATAGCTCCTGAACTCCGTAGTCCACGGTTTTCGAAAATTGAACTTTTGATAATAGTCCACGGATAGCTCCTGAGTTCTATAGGCTTATGACGTTGTGTTCCCTATGTGAAGAATCGAGGAGAAAGGAAAACACGGAGAACAAAAAATAAAGCATGCAAAGCCAGCCTTGGCTTTACATTAACAATGCTTGGCTTTACCTTAGCTCAGCACCTACCAAGCAAGCTTGGAACGAGCCCAAGTTGGCTCAGCCCAAGACAAGCCAAGATAAGTTTTTTTTTTAATTTTTTTTATAAAGAAATTGGGAAACTAGTTTATAATCAAAATAAATCCCTAAAAAAAATAATAAACTCATAATGATTCAAAATTAGAAAAAAATGTTATTTAAATATTATATATATATATGTATATTTTTCCTTCTTTAAGAGAGTAAGCAAAACAATACAACATTATTTGAGAACTAATGATTAAATTTCATACAACAAGTGTATTATTTAAATAAATCTTTTGGGCAGAAACTAAAGAAAATATTTTTTATAAAATCTTTAATAAATACTATAAAGTAAAAATTACCTCACCAAGCTGTCTTTAGGCCAGAGGGAACAAAAAGAAAAAGAATAGGAAGGAATTTTAGTAGAGTTGGGATTCAAACTCTGGTATCTCTGAAATAAAAACCATGTTTTATCCACTAGATCACAACAATTCTCATGTTCCTTTTCCCTCACTAAATTACTTCACTCTCACCTAGGCATTTCTCTTGTTGATAGAGGTTCTAACGCCTATAATAAATCAATAAACTAAAATTGAGAATCACTATGACCTTACTAAGCAACCTATATACTCATAAATAAACACAAGTTCAACTATACACAATCGAATACATATACCCTTCATTGGCATAGACAAATGTTTAAAAAAAAGAAAGAAAGCCATACAGAAGCAAGTCCATACAATGCCCTTAATACCCACGTACTTAGGGTAAGGTTTAGACGAAGTACTATATCATCTCCTCCTTTAAGGAATTTCGTCCTAAAATTCAGAGTATCCAACTCGAGGTTACTTACTATCAAGGGTATAAGTTAATTCTCTCCCGTGCCAAGGCCTATGCCTCACTTTCAAACAAATGAGTTGATCCATGGTCTTTAGTCACTTTTACAGAGCGACATCAAATAGAATGCATACCTTCCTCTATGGCTGCATCAGTTCCAACTTCCTCCTGATTCAAAGCAAAAACCGTAGCCTTTGCTTGAGGTTTCGCTCATTCACTTCCTGTGGCTCTAGTAGTAGTCCCTTGATTAACTTCAATAGGTGGCACCAGGGCTCCTTGTCCAATCCACAGTGGCTTAGGACAATTGTTCTAAAGATGGTCTGAGTCCCTACAATTGTAGCATTTCCTGGGTACTCTTTTTGACCAGTAGTCTCTTTCCACGTGACCATATTTCCCACAGTATTAACATGATAGTAATTTTGGGACAGGGCCTGCTGGGGTGGTTTGTTCTTGCTTCACCTTATTTTCCTAAAAATTGTTGACTAGCAAGCCGCTTGTTGGAGGGCTGCCATACTGATTGTCCCAATGGTAGGTGCAAATCAAGTGCCATCCTATGCCCATCTTCATCTTCAGTTCTGCTCGCGGTGTCCACTGTTGTAGCCTACGTTACTGGTGGGGCATGTGCTAATGATCTTCTCAGTTCTTGCCTAAGTCCCCTCACGAATTGTCGAGTTTGTTTCTACTCCGTATATGCCAATCACTTATAATACTTAGACAACTGGGTAAATCGTTCAACGTACTAGGCCACCATCATACTCCCCTACTTCAAACTTTGGAATTCATCTTCTATCTTTTCCATTATCTATCGTGGAATATACTCTACCAAAAAAGGTCTCACAAAGTTATCCCAAGTCCATTCTCAGTAAATCATTTTTCACTCCTCCTGGATACGTTGCCAATAAGGCCTAGCTGGCCCTTTCAACCTAAAGGTTGTAAGCTTTACCATCATTTCCTTACTGTATTGGAGAATGGAGAAGATATCATCTGTCTACCCAATCCATTGTTCTGCCTTCTCATCTTACTCTATTTCTCTGTAAAAAGTGGATGGCTGGAACTTTAGAAACCATTCCAGAGTTGAGTCATCTTCCTTAGCTGTCTTATTTTCTACCTTCTCTGATAGAGAATGGAGGATCTCCATCATCATGTGGAAAGCTTGTCTAATGGTCACCTCCGGGGGTCCTTTTGGTGCTTCCTCATATTCTTTCCATCATCCCCTCTTATTTCAGGGGGAGAATGCTACATTGGAGCATATTGCGAAGTCAATGATGCACCCTCCTGAGTGGTTTTGCTATGGACAGTCACTCTTCTCCTTGGTGTCGTCTTTAACCACACAAAGTCATTTAGGAAAGAAGTACGCATGAATGTGATGATTAATTCACTTACGAATAAATTATCTATACTTCACAATAAGGCAAACCAAACTTAACTTGTGCAAAGTAATAAATCAAGTAATTTTGAGAGTACGTAATCATTCATAAAAATATAAATGCGTGGTTTATTCAAATGCATGGTTTTAACAAAAGAAAGCGAAGGCCTGCATAGCATCCTTGTTGTTCATAATCAAGAGTTCCCATAAGCACAAAGCAAGTGAACATGCTATATTGTCTAAAAAGAAAAAGTAAAGCTTCCAATCTTCGCTACCACGTCAACTCAACCATCTTACTCACCCTCTTCCCTCTCTGACTCCTCAGAGTCAGACTCATAAAGCCAACCTCTAATATTCCTAGCAAAGTCTGTACCAATTCCCTCCACAAAAAATAGGGTCATAGGTTCCTTCTCAGGTCTCTTATAACTCTCCTTAACCTCAAAATCCCTTGGTTGGGGCACTTCTACCTGCCTAGGTAGGGACTCATAATCTATCTTCCCCGGGTTATTACTGTCTGTAGTAAAGTCAATGACTAGTATGGGTGGGATTGGGGCGTACTCCATAATATCACCCTCATCCTTACTATTAGACATCAAATCATCTACAAGTGCAGCAGGTGGTTCTATGATTTGTACTTCGTCTTCACTATTCTCCTCCAAAGGTGGTTCGTGTTCGGGTTCAGGCTCTGATGTTGGGTAGTTAGCTAGTTGAATGAGAATTGGTAGGTGCCAAAGTTGCCTACTCATAGTCTTACTTGCTGTTCTATACATTCTAACCATCTTACAAGCATGAACAACTTAGGTTAGTAAAGGATTACAGTTCTTAAAGAAATAACTGCAAATATATATATGCTGCCTAAACTTAGGCTCTGATACCACTTGTAACACCCCACAACATAAGTGCCCAAAGGGGTGTAGATGTCCCCCTGTTCAAAGAATTAGCGGTCTTTATAACTAGGAAAAGAAATATCTCAAGCCACAATAAATCAAATCTTATTACAACTGAAAATAAAGTTTACAAATCTCTCAGATTACATAAAATGAACAATCCTCAATCAGGAACCAAAAATAAATAATTTAAGACAGAAAGTCTTCTAATAACTTGTAACCTTCCTAAAGCAGGCAGTTTCTGAAACATGACTTCAAAAGAGTGTGAGAAATACATCTCAGTAAGCCCTGTGTGTCCTCATGATTGAGTCAAAATAAATTTCATGAATGCACTTTGAAACCAAATATCAAAAGTTGATTGCAAGTCAAACATTTTCCATAAACAATGTGAGTGGTAACAATCATATCAAAATCACAATAGTTTGTATCATACAAAATCACTCAAAATAAATGATTACGAAACTTTGCATCATAGTCTTTCCATGAAACCCTACATCATACCAAACACTGTGAAACCCTACATCACAGTGCAGTGGGTGTACGATCCACTGGCTAAGATACTCTTCCATCTCTTACCTCAACTTGCCGGATGTCTACCCCAGAATATCAATCCATTTGGATTGAGGTGCTGGCTCGGACTGGCCTAACCTGCTAGGACTGTCACATTTTCCGAATAGAATTCACCTCTTATAGGTGGTTGCCTATTGAGTGACATGCCTTACTCTTCGAAGGTTAGTCAAAGAGGCATACCCTTATTGAGTACGTAATATTTCAATACATCGATCAGAATCCAATCTTATTGGAAATAATTCCAACAAACTTGGACATGCAAACATGAATTCCAAAAGTTTAGTTGTAAACTCGTTTTGCAATCAAAAGTGATTTTCCCATAAAATCTTTATTTGACGGAAAACTTTGAATAAGAAATAGTCAAGTTTGCATTCCAGATATCCATATCATTGAGATAATAAACATTTCCAAAATGACTTGCAATTCAAAGCTTTTATGTCAAACATTTAATGTAAGGACTTACTTGATTTCTCAATCTCATAGATAAGAGGTTGTTCCGATGGTCCGTTCAATTGGACTTACTCCCATATAGAGAAAAATACAAAGATCATGTCATAACCTTCTTTATGACCCTTACACTGACATAATCTAACATAGTCTAACTACTATCATCGAGATATTAAATAGTTCAGACTAGCTAACTTCTTCACCTCAAATATAGCATGACAAACATGGAATACGCCATGCTACCCAAACAAGAAAAAGTTAAGACAATTACCAAAGGATAGGCTCCAAAATTAAAACCCGGATAAGCAATAGCACTACTGGGGAGGTGTTTAAAAACATTAGCCAGAAAGAAAATTGAAGCATTGTCCACGCAAACAAGTAATCAAATAATTAATTGATTGAATAAATAAATAAATAAATAATGAACAAATGAATAAGTAAATGTATATTTAAATAAATAAATAGATAAATAGTTAAATAAATAATTAAATAATTAAGTAGATAAATAAATACATAAACAATGAAGTACATAAATAGATAAATAATTAAATTTGTGATTAAATAAATAAAGAAATGTTTTAATAACTAAATTATTAACTAAATAAATAGTTAAATGAATAAATAATTAAATGATTATATACATCAATAATTAATTAATTAATTAGATAAATAAATAAATAAGTAAACAAATATTTAAATAACTAAATAAATAAATAGAATAAGTAAATGAAAAACCAAGCACATAAATCATTAAATTAAAATAAGTTAATAAATAATTAAATTAAGTAGTAGCAACTAAATACTTGAAGGATTAAGTTACTGAACAGTGATTCCATGAAACAATTATTAACAAAGGTTGTACACAGATATTAGCAAAACAATTTGTAAGCTGTGAGTTTTAAGGTACCAATGACCACATTAACAAATAAATAATAGTTTTAGAAGTAATTTTAATTGATAAACGGTTTTAAACGTAAGCTTCATTAAACTACAGATCCCCAGAATCATACAATATCAGAAAAAATGACTTTGGTGACAAAGCTAACTAAATCCACAGCCATCAGTTACAGAAACCAATAGTTTTGCTTACAAACCCAACAATCTACGAAGACTTCACAAAATACAGTTAACAATATAATCCATAAGAAGCCATTCCGTCTTCTTATTCCCCCTACTGCCCGCATGCTTTAACTCCAAAACAAGCCTAGAGCCTTAAATGACAACCTATAAACCATAATCATGCTCTAGTAGCAAAACAACAATAGTCGCAAATCATGTTGGGTGGGTCATTATCAAACCTCATGCTAAACTACACGGTCACAAAAATAAATTAACAACCTATAATCTAAAGAGAAAGAAAGAAATGGAAAGGATTCACAATATTACTTGTAGATAGGAGTCTTCTGGTCATGAAAGTTCACTAGTCCTAAGCCAAAAATGGGAGGCAAACCACGACCACAAAAGCTTGTTGATTAGAGGAAAAGAAAAATGTGCAGAAGAGCTTTGTCTGTGTGCAGTTTTCATTTAATAGAGAAAGAGAGTAAATCAAAAGAGTGACGAGGGAGAGTTTGTGATGTGTTCAATAGATTTCTGGGGCTTTCCGTGCTTGTCTGTGACAAAAAGAGTTAGGATAGCTCCTGAACTCCGTAGTCCTAAGTTTTTGAAAATCAAACTTTTGATTGGGATAGAGTTCTATAGGCTTCTGGCTTTGTTTCCCTACGTGAAGAACCGAGGAGAAAGGAAAACATGGAGAATGGAAAATTAAACATGCAAAGCTAGCCCTGGCTGTGCATTAATTGTGCCTAGCTATATCCAAGGCATAGCCAGCTGCGGCTGTGGCAAAGCTGGGCACGGCTACCCCGATGGCTTAGCACACACCACGCCGGCTTGGCTAAGCCAGCCCAAGTTTTTATTATTATTATTTAATTAATTAGGAAACCATTTTATAATCAAAATAAATCCTTAAAAAATAATAAACTCTAAATTATTCAAAATTAGAAAAAAAAATGTTACTTAAATATATATATATATATATATATATTCTTCTTTAAAAGAATAAACAAAAAAATACGTTTTTTTTAGAACTAATGATTAAATTTCAAACAACAAATGTATTGTTTAAATACATCTTTTAGACAAAAAATAAAGGAAATAATTTTTATAAAATATTTAATAAATACTATACAGTGAAAATTAGCTCACCAAGCTGTCTTTAAGCTAGAGGGAACAAAAAGGAAAAGAATAAGAAGAAATTTTAAAGGAGTTGGGATTTGAACTCTAGTCTCTCAAAAATAAACACCAAGCTTTATCTACTAGGTGACAACAACTCTTGTATTCATTTTCCCTAACTAAATTACCTTCACCCCCAGGCATTTTTCTTATTGATGATGGTTCTAACTCCAATAATAAATCAGTAAACTAAAATCAAGAATTACTATGACCTTGCTAAGTAACCCACATACTCCTAAATAAACACAAGTTCAGCTATGCACAATTAAATACACACACCCTTCATTCACATAGACAAATGTTTAGAAGAAAGAAAAAAAAAGAACCATGCAAAGGCAAGACCATACAACGCCCTTAATACCCACGTACTTAGGGTAGGATTTAGATGGGGTATTACACTTATTCTTAGAATATAAGTTGCTTCTATGAGATCTTTTATGGAGAACTTCTTAGATAACTAAATTTTGATTATTTGTAGTATAGAAATGTCATTCCTTATTAGTAATATGTCATCTACATATAACAATAATAAACAATTGCACTCCCATTAACCTTCTTGTATACACAAGATTTTTCATATTTTGTATGAAATCAAACTCTTTGATTGTTTTATAAAAACAGATGTTCTAACTTCTAGAATCTTGTTTAAGTCCATAAATGGACCTTTGCAGCTTACATACTTTAGTGTTATCTTTGAATGTGAAACCCTTAGGTTGTTTAATGTACACTTCCTCAGTTAAATTTTTATTTAGGAAAGCTGTTTCACATCCATTTACTAAATCTTATAATCATAATGAGTGGCAAGTACTAGGAGTATTCTTATGGATTTTACTACAGCTATTATTGAAAAGTTTTGTCATATTTAATACCATATTGTTGACGATAATCTTGTGCAACCAGTTGTGCCTTATTGGTAATTACTCTACTATCTATGTCTGTTTTCTTTTTGATAACCCATTTACAACCTTTGGGTTTTATCGCTTCGGGTGGATCAACTAAAATCCATTCTTGGTTATTATACATAGGATCTATTTATAACTTTATGGCTTCTAGCCATTTGTCCGATTCTGAATTCTTTAGAATCTCCTTGTAAGTGCTAGGCTCATTTTCTTCTACAAGGAATACATCATTGTGGTCACTAATGAGAAATTCATATCTCTCAGGTGCAAATCCTACTTAATCTATGAGATTCTTGTGTATAAGAGGGTTTGTCTATCTCATCCATAGACTCAGGATCAACTGGTTGATTATTGTTCATTTGTTATTCTTGAACTTCACTAAGTTCAATTTTACTCATGCTATCTCCCTTAAGCATGAATTTCTTCTCAATGAACACTGCATGCTTTGAAACAAACACTTTGTTTTCTAATTAGAGATAGAAGCAATATCTGTGAGATTTTTTTGGATATCTTACAAACTAACATCTGTCAGATTTATTCTCTAATTTGTTTAACTTTTTTCTTTTCACAAAAGTAGGACATCCCTAAATTTTCAAGTGAGTTAGCTTTGGTCTATTACCGTAAAATAGCTCAAATGAAATAGTATCAATCGTTTTTTATGGAACTTTATTTAGAATATAAATAGCAGTAACTGCTGTTTATTTTCTAAATAAAGTTCCATAAAAGCTATCTTAGATGGAACTGTATCTAACAAAGTTCGATTCCTTCTTTTGGATTCACCATTATGTTAATGTGTATGCGGTCGTGTCTATTGAGATTATCCCATTATCTCTAAGATAACCTTGAGACTCTTACTTTAAGTATTCATCTCCTTAATCAAATCTTAGACTTTTAATACTTTTATCAAGTTGTTTTTCTACTTCGTTCTTAAATTCTTTAAACTTATCAAAATCTTTAGATTTGTATTTTATTAAATACAAATACATAAATCATGAATAATCATGAATGAAGGTAATGAAGTATTGATAACCCCTTCTTACTTACAATGTCATTGGTCCGCATAAATCAGTATGTATTAGTTCTAATAATTGCTTAACCCTTTCCTCTTTCTAAGAAAAAGAGGTTTTAGTTATTTGTTCTAGTAAGAAAGATTCACAAGTTTTGTATGATTCAAGATCAAATGAACCTAATTCACCACATTTGTATAATCTAGAAATGCGAGTTTCATTTACAAGGCCTAAACGATAATGTCATAAGTAAGATGGGTTTGTGTTATCTTTCCTTAGTTTCTTATTATTTATTTGAGAACTTGCTTTTCCATATCTAGAACAATAAACCATTAATCAAAGTTGTAGCACCATAATGGATATCATTTAATAAAAAAGAACAACTTTTGCCCTTAAAAATTAAATAAAATCTAAGCAAATCCAAACAAGTAACTGAGATAATATTTTTAACATAAAAACAGTTTTTTAGTTCTAAAATCAACCTAAAGGGCAAGTGTATATGATAAGGCCCCACAGTAAGTGTATCAACCTTTGCTCTGTTTGTAGCATGTAAGTCCATATCCCATTTCTCAAGCCTCCTACTGCTCTTTAGTCCCTACAAGTTATTACACAAATGAGATTCATATCTGTTATCTAATTGTTGGATTTCAATCATGCAAATAAGTTCAAACTTAGTGGAAAAATAAAATGAAATCAACTCAAAAGATTACTCGTATGTAATTAAACGGATTAGGAGAATGAAGGAAAAACTAGTTACCTTGAAAACACAACTTTTAAAATATTCCTTCGCATGTGGAACCCTTCCAAAAGATTGTCTAAGCACAAACTACTGAATTCCAATTATAGGAATTCTATAATATTGATCCACATGATGATGTATTCAAGAACCACCAAAATTTTCTACTAGAAAAATAATACGGCAGCTAGGGTTTTTAATTTGGAGAAGAAATATTTCCTAAAAAAGGCTACAGTTTATCAGAGAAAAACTGAAAATAAGAGCAAAAAATATTTGTTGTGTCTGCTATTTTTTAAAGAAGCACACACTGCCACCGCTACAATTATATACATATGTATATACAATTTCATAACCATGTTCACCTCCTGCAGAAGAAACACATGTGAACACATTGGATTTTCCTAAACCGTTTTAGGAAAACCACAAAAATGAAGCCTTTCTTAATTTTATGGGCTAGATTTTTGAAATTATAAATTTGGCCCTCAAACTTGTTAATTGCAATTTTAGCCTATAAAATTATTTTTTCTCACAAATTAACCCCATAATATTATCATATAATATCTTGAGTACCAATTCCTTTGTAGTGTGTGACTTATTAGGCTTTTCTAGTCTAGCGGGTAGCAAAATATGAATTAATTCTAATCGCTATAGAATTAATAATCTTTAATAATTATGCTAAACCTCTTTAGCACTTTGTAGGGTATGAAAGACAAGCAATCTAATGATGATGACTATGAGTCACAATCAGGAGAGTTTGTTATTATTAGTGTCATATTAATTAGTATACCCTTATAACTTATGCTAAACCTCTTTAGCACTTTGTAGAGTATGAAAGACTGAGCAATCTCTTTTAATCTATCTCTATAGATTCTTATTCCCAGAATATTGGTACTTCTCTAAGATCTTTCGTGGAGAACTTCTTTGATAACCAAATTTTGACTGATTGTAGAATAGTGACATCATTCCCTATGAACAATATATCATCTACATATAGCAATAAGAAAAACAAGTGTACTCCCACTAACCTGCTTGTATATACAATGTTTATTCATGTTTTGAATAGAACTAAATTCATTAATTATTTCATCAAAATGGATGTTCCAACTCCTAGTTGCTTGCTTAAGCCCATAAATGGACCTTTACAACTTGCAAAATTTTGTACTCTCTTGGGATGTTAAACTCTCAAGTTGTGTCATGTACACTTTTTCAGTTTGGTTTCCATTTAGGAAAGTTCTTTTCATTTCTATTTTCCAGTCCTCGTAATCATAATGGGCCACAAGTTCTAGGACTATTCTTATGGATTTTAGCATGGTAACTGGTGAGAAAGTTTCATCATAGTCAATACTATGTTGTTGACGATAACTTTTATTAATCAGTCATTCTTTATAGGTAACTACGTTACCACCTATGTCGGTTTTCTTTTTAAAAACCCATTTGCACCCAATATGTTTGATTTCTTCAGGTGAATCAACTAATGTCTATACTTGGTTATTATATATGGAATCCATTTCTGGCTTCATTGCCTCAAGCCATTTGTTAAATTCTGAACTATTCAGAACATCGTTGTAATAGTAAACTCATCTTCATCTATAAGCAATAAGTCATTATGGTCATTTATTCGAAATCCATATAGCTTAGGTGCCACATGTATCCTACTCTACCTATGAGTTTCTTATGTAGATGAAGGTTTATCTATTCTCTAAATAGATGTGAGTTTAGACAGTTGATCCATATTTGTTTGTTCTTCTTGAATTCACTAAATTCAATTTTATTCACACTGTCCCCTTTAAGTATGTGCTTATTCTCTAAGAAAATATCATGCTTTGAAACAAACATTTTATTTTCGGAAGAGAGATAGAAGTAATATTCGAATAATTCTTTTGGATATTTAACAAACAAACATTTATCAAACTTACTTTCAAGTTTATCTAACTTTGGCCTTTTAACAAAGTTCACTTCTCTTCCTTGGTATCCATGGCTGATATTCAAGCTATTTATGTGTTTCTTCTCGATTTCTTTCCTTAGTTTCTTGCCTTAGTTTCTTTCTATTTATGTGTTTTTGATTGTTATTAGTGTGACTGTTGTATGTTTTCATTGTCATTCCCGGATATGATTGCTGGACTATATGATGGATAAGTGATATTTGTGTTCTTGGTTATGGGGGTTTATGTGTAATCTCCGTCTAGTTTATTCGTTGTTGAGTTGGTTAGCGGGTTTCCTTCATCTTCCAACTGT
Source organism: Voacanga thouarsii (assembly GCA_026120185.1). NCBI lineage: Eukaryota > Viridiplantae > Streptophyta > Magnoliopsida > Gentianales > Apocynaceae > Voacanga > Voacanga thouarsii. The sequence goes on from JANUWF010001750.1 coordinate 1,618,985, forward strand.
TTTTTATTCTTGGTATTGATCTTCTAGTTAAGTGCTGACTGTGTGTACTGGGTTGTGGTGCTCCTTCTTCCCGTCTAGGTTAATCCTTTGTCACCGGTCTAGCTTGTTCCACTTGCTCCTGAAATGCCTCTTTATATCAGCTTTTGATCGCCATATACTGTCTTTACATAGCTAAAACCTGTTTGTCAACCCATTCCTTCTGGTTTTCTGAGGTGATATCCCTCCTCTGGTTCCTAGCTGGTTTCGAAACTACCTAACTCGCCATTCCACAGACCAATTACTCTTACTGCCTGCCCTCCTTTCTATGTTTGTCAGGGTGCTGGTATACCAAACCCGAGGAATTATTATTCTATTTCTTGGAATCAGATTTCTTTCACCATCCTATTTGGCTCTATCTGGTCCTTTCTCGTTCTGAGGGCTGGACTTCATGGTCCAGACTAGAAGTCAGAAATTAGGCATTCTAGAGGGGGCCACTTCTGCTGCAAAATCCCTAGCTGTCTCCCTTGGTAAAAACATGGATATGCCCAATGATATTATCCCAACTCTACCCTCTCCTCGGCCATCTATTCAATCTATCTCCATTGACTTTCGAATTGCCTCTCAATCACTTGCACAGGCTTGTTCGGAGTCCCCCCTAGTGGGGAACCAGTCTCAAACTGACCCAACTATACCTTCTGCACCTACCGACCCCTTAGTGGGGAACAATCTTATGCCACTCCCCATATCATTGCACACCACTCAACCTCCTCGTTCCTGGGCAAATATTATGAGAGGTAACCGTGAACAACAGAATGGAATGCATCTCAAGCATATCCCTTACTTAGGAAATGTTATTGATTTAGATGAAAGGGACTTCGTGGAAGCTACGGGCAAGCTGGGATTTTGCCTTGTTGGGATGTTTGCTGGTAGGTTCCTGGGCATGAAAGCAGTAATGGACCTTACAAAACAATGGGGAGTTCAAACCAAAGCACATTCTCACACTACTGGATGGCTTATATGTCAATTCCATTCTGATAATAATAGACAGCAGGTCTTCCAGGAGGGGGGGGAGGGGGGGCCTTATGCAATTTTTGGGTGATCTTTGATGCTTAAAATAATGCCATGTGACTTTGATTTTTCTCTAGCTGATGTGAGCATCATACCTATATGGATCATGTTTCCTGCATTGCCTCTCGGTTGCTGGAACATGACTGCCTTATGCAAAATTGCATCGATTGTGGGTATACCGATCATGACGGATATGCTTACTGCAACTTTTGATCGACTATCCTATGCTAGAGTTCTTTTTGAAGTTGATGTGGCCAAACCTCTGGTAAAGACGGTACCAATCAGAATGCCTTCAGGTAAGATAAAAAACCAGGCAGTGAAATTTGAGTTTGAGCATCTGTACTGTTCATGCTGCTGCAAATTTGGCCATGTTACTGATGCATGTATGGGGGAAAACATGAAAAAAAAAGGAACAACAGGTGGCTAACAGAAATGAGGGGAATAGAAAGGGGCGGATGGGTAGGACAAGGTCTCCAACTAGGCTAATATCAGCCCTGGTTAGACAGAACAATAATATGAGATCAACATCCCAGGTTCGGTCTGATAAGATAGGTGTTGTAAGCAAAGACAAGGGGAAACAATCGGTTCTTAATTTGGACCAGAATATTGTAAGCAAGGTGCATACCAATGATATCCAAGATCATAGTGGAAATACTGCAGTTGACGTCCTATCCTCATCGAATGGACCTAGAGACCAACTTACTCACACAAGAGGCCGATCAAAGGTTAGGCGTAGGGGACGGCTGCATTAGTAGAAAAAATTAAATGCACAAGCTGGACCTAGACAATCATTCTCCCCTTCCCATTTAGGAGGCTATGATGAGGAGGTTCCAGTGACCGTGGGGAATATTGGTAAAGTGAGTACTTAGGGAACAAAATTTATTTCTTCGGTATGGAAAAAATATGCCCAGCGGAGTGTTGACTTAATTAGTGCCCAAAGGGCACTAGTTAGCCCACAATAAGAGTAGTGTGTTGGAATATTCGAGGGTTTAACATGACCCTTAAACATCACGGGGTTCAGAATTTTATTTCTAGTCATCGTGTGGATGTTATTGGTTTATTGGAAATAATGTTGAATGTTGTTAGGGTGGATAATATTCTACACCAAAAATTCTCTAATTGGTTGGCTTTTCATAACTTGAATGAATCAGAAGGAGGTAGAGTGGTTATCCTATGGAATGATGCTAGAGTGGATGTTCATTTACTTCACTACACGCCTCAAGCGATCATTATGAGTATCAGATGTAAGATCACCCATACTACCTATTCTTTCACCTTTATCTATGCTTGCAATTTGGTTATGGCTAGAAGAAGTTTATGGGAGGATATTCAGTCCTTATCTTCATCAATTTCGGATCCATGGATTCTTATGGGTGATTTCAATTCCTATTTACCTATTGAGGACAAACTTGGTGGTTCTATGCCTTCCTCGTATGAAATTAGGGACTTGTCGTCTCTATGTGCGGACATTGGGCTGGAGGACCTTCCTTATGTCGTATCAAGGTATACTTGGACAAATTCTAGGGTGTGGTCTAAACTTGATAGGGTTATGGGTAATGCAGTATGGTTTCAATGCCCTACACAGGCTTCTGTTGAGTTTTTCCCTATTGGGAGCATTTCTGATCATAGTCCTGTTATTTGGTCTGTGGTTGACAATAATGTAAGATATGTACGTCCATTCAGGTTCCTTGATATTTGGGTTGAACATGATTCGTTCCATAATATTGTTCAAGAGGTTTGGGATCAGGAATTCTTGGTTTACCACCAGTTCACTTTTTGTCGTCGCTTGAAGATGCTTAAGGGTTACTTGCGGAAACTAAATGAACAGGAATTCTCTCATATTTCTGAATGGGTCAAATAGGTGAACCAGGCTCTACTAAATGCACAACAGTTATTACTTGGCAACTCGGTAGATTAATTTCTTATTGCACAATTCAAGGACTTCAAAAGGTCAGCTTGGCGATTGGCGGAGGCAGAAATGAAGTTCTACCAGCAACTTGCTAAAGAAAGGTATGTAGCTCTCTCCGACAAGAATACTCGTTACTTTTACAACATTGTCAAACGTAATAAAAAAAGGAACTTCATCTCTTCTATCACTATGGAGGATGGTAGACTGACCAATACCCCAATGGCTCTTGTGGACGAATTTGTTAAATATTATAAGAAGCTTCTGGGGACTAAGGTTGAATACAGGGGAATCAATGTGGACTTTATCAGAGCTGGTCCTTTAGTGCTTCATGATATGATGGTGGATTTGGTTAGGGATGTAACTACTCAGGATATTAGATTAGCTCTATGGGATATTGGGGATTCCAAAGCTCCTGGGCTCGATGGTTACTCGGCATTATTTTTCAAGAAGGCTTGGAGTATGGTTGGGCAGAGTCTGTGTGATGCAGTTATGGAATTCTTTAGTTCGGGAAAATTCTTAAACAGATTAATCACTCTATTATTACCCTGGTGCCAAAGAATGCTCATGCTGATAGGGTGGGTGACTATCGACCAATATCTTGCTGTAATATGGTTTATAAGATCATCTCTAAAATTTTGTCAGACAGACTAAAATTGGTGGTCTCTCATCTGGTGGACAGGGCATAATCCGTATTCATCCAGGACAGACTCATGACTGATAATATCTCACTAGTTCAGGAACTACTGCGTATGTATAGCCGCAAAAGAGTTTCTCCACGATGTACATTGAAAGTGGACCTTAGGAAAGCCTATGACTCTGTCAGTTGGGATTTCATATTGGACTTACTTACTGAGCTTGGATTCCCTCATATTTTTGTGAATTGGATTAAGCAATGTGTGACCACTTCCTCCTTCTTTGTTGCTATCAATGGAAATGTGCATGGCTACTTTACTGGAGCTAAGGGCTTGCGGTAAGGAGATCCTCTCTCTCCACTGCTGTTTGTCATATGTTTAGAATATATCTCAAGGGTTGTCAAAGTTCATGCACTTGGGACATCATTCTTGTACCATCCCAAGTGTAAGTACTTAAAGGTTACCCACCTTGCCTTTGCTGATGACCTCATGTTATCTGCTAGGGGTGACTGTTCTTCTATCCACATTCTCCTTGACTGCCTTGAAGAATTCAAAAGTTGTTCAGGTCTTGAAATTAATAAGGATAAACCTAGTATTTATCTTATGGGGATTGATCCGAATAATCAAGAAACAATTATGGCAGATACGGGCATTCCTATTGGGGAGCTTTCATTTCGCTGCCTTGGCCTACCGATCATGAATGGTAAAATTAGACTTTCTTCAAACCATTGTTTAATTGTATTGGTTCTTCCATTAGGAGATGGTCTGCTCACTCACTCTCCTATGCTGGGCGTCTACAACTGATTCATTCTGTGCTCCAAGGGGTCGAATGTTTTGGCTGTCTATTCTTCCTACTCCATCTGCTATTATCTGTCAGCTCGAAAGGATGGATCGGGACTTCCTGTGGGACTCATCCAGTTGCCTGGAACAATGTTTTCTTTCCAAAGATTGAGGGTGGTCTTGGGTTGAGGAACTTAAAATTTTGGAATGGTGCTTTTATGTCTAGAATCATTTGGGAAATACAGGCGGAGAGGCAATCTTTATGGGTCAAATGGGTACACCACTACTACTTGAAAGGCAACTCTATTTAGGATATTGAGGATCATAAGGAACATTCCCCATTGTTTCGTAAACTGCTGGCAATAAGAGACATAATTGTTGAGCGTGAAGGTCAGTCTCACTATGTAGCTGACCTTCTCCATTCTTGGGGCAACTGTAATACTTCTTTCACATCTCTTTCTTATGACTATCTGAGATCTACTACATGTTCTATGTATTGGGTCAATACTATATGGAAGCAGGGTTTAATGCCTAAACACTCTTTCATTCTTTAGTTATGTGCGAATGGTAAGCTTAAGACCAAAGATGCTCTTGTGTTCAGAGTTAATGACTTGACATGCCCTTTATGTAAGTCTCAATCAGAAATGATGAATCATTTATTCTTCAAATGGTCGATTTCTGCTACTATTTGGACAGATGTGAAAACTTAGTTATGTCTTCCACATTTTTTGAATTCAGCAAAAGCTTGTCTCAGGTGGTATAAGCATGGCAACCAAGGTACCTCTTAGTTTTCTAAGGCCAGGTCTACTGCTCTGGCTGCCACATTTTACTACATCTGGACTGCCCGTAACAAGGCAATTTTTGAGGGTGTAGCCTGCCCTTTGGGGGATATAGTGAAGAAGATTAAAACACATGTGTATACTGTAATTTTTGCGTTGTACCCTGATGTTAAGACTAGTTTTGAGGAATGTAATGAGAACCTCTAGTTTGCAGTCTCCTCGACTGTAAACTAGTCATCCATGTAAATTCTTAGTGATTAATATTATACTATTTACATTTATAAAAAAAAAAAAACAAAAACAAAGGTAGGGCAACCTCATTTTCTCATGTGAGATAACTTTGATTTCTTACCAAAGAATAACCCAAATGGGGTAGTATCAACTATTTTTAATAGAACATTGTTTAATATATAAACAATAGTCTCTAGTGTATATCCCCAAAATGATTTTGGTAAATTTGCAAAAGCCATCATGGTCCGTACCATAACAACAGGGGTTCGATTCCTTCTTTTAGATAGACTATTATAATAAGGTGTACATAGTAGAGTCCATTGAGATAATTAGATAATTATCTCATAGATAACTTAAAAATTCATGGCTTAAGTATTCATTCCTCGATTAGATATTAGAGTATAAATACTTTTCCTAAGTTATTTCTCTACTTCATTCCTGGAGTCTTTGAATTAGTCAAAGGCTTTTGATTTTTATTTCATTAAATATAAATACCAATATCGTGCACAATCATCAACAAAGGTAATGAAATATTGATAACCTCCTCTTGCTTGTGTTTATATTGGCCTCATATATCAGTATGTATGAGTTCTAATAACTCTTTGGTCCTTTTCCCTTTCTAGAAAGAGGTTTTTTAGCCATTGTTCCAAGTAAATAAGACTCGCATATGCCATATGTATTCCCTTTTCTTTATTTCTTGTTATTTATGTTGAAAATATGAGCATTCATATCTACAACATACAAACTATTTATCAAAGTTGCAGTACTATATTAGAAATCATTTAATAAGAAAGAATAACCTTTATTTTTGAAAATTAAACCATTCATGTCCAACAACTGAGATAATAGGTACATAACCTTATGTAAAATAGGTACATAACAATAGTTTATCAGTTCTAAAATTAATCCAGAAGTTAAGTATAGATGATAAGTCCTTACAACAAGTGCAACAACCTTTGCTCCATTTGTAGCACGTAGGTCCACATCTCCCTTTTCAAGCCTTCTATTATCATTTAGCCCTTGTAAATTATTGCACAAATGAGATCTGCATTCGGTATCCAATGCCCACATCTTATTTTTAAATGTACTATTAATCTCAATCATTAACATACTAGGAGTGCAAGTAGAACCACCCGTGAGCTTCTCCTTCTCCTTCCTCTTTTTGACAGTCTCCAGGTAGGCCTTGCAGTTGTGCCTTTAATGGCTTATCTTATCACAATGATAATATGGGCCTTTGGTGGTCACCTCCTTTATCTTCATACCACATTTGGGCTTAGTGGGAACTTTTTTCTTTTTCTTAGGAACTTTCTTCTTTGAAGAGGAAGAATCTACCAGCACAACTACATTGGCTTCCTTTTTCAAGGAAGTTTTTGCAGTCTTGAGAAGGTTGATCAACTCGGGTAGTATGGTTTTAATCTTGTTTATGTGGTAGTTAATCACAAATTCTAAAAAGCTATTTGGCAAATATTGTACACTTAATTTATGATCCATCACAAAACCAAGAGATCCAAGCTTCTTAATTAAACCTAACATTTTTAGCCCATGAGTGGCCACAGAAGCACACTCAGCCATCTTAGATCAGAACAGTTATTTAGAGTTCAAAATTCATTGTCCTCTTAGTGCTTCTTATGGATAGAATGCTCATTAGCAGGAGCATCTTGGACTAGTGGTGGTCGAATAGGAGCATCTAGCATGTAGAGCAACCTTTCTGCCTTGAAAACGATTCTTAAGTTTCTATACAAGTCCAAAAAATTTAACTCGGCAAGCTTATTGGTTTCCAAGATATTACGTAAATTTAACTTGATCAACATGATGCAAATGACCTATATGTAAAGATAGAGTAATTAGCCAAATGTGCATGCACATGATATAAAAATAATTAGGTCTTTAATTACGTGCATAATTATTTCACTATTTTACTCAAATCAATAGCCCCTACTATTGATTTAGGAAAGCCCATTGAAAGCTTTCTTATTAGTCCAGTATCCAAATTTCTTAAGAATAATATTGGGTCTGCCTAACAGACCATTCTTAAGTTTAATAGTAGGTCTCTAATGCTAATTACATTGAATGTAATTACCAGATCATTAAGTGATTAATATAATTTAATCTTAAAGCCATTAGGCTAGACCAACCTTGCCTCTAATTTTTTTTATACTTGAGTTAGCCCAACCGGGATAAAGAAATTATTAAACCTAACCCATTAATCAGGAATTTTAGTTTCATAGTTTGAACATAGTCAATGTTAAGTAGACTTGAGTCTGCCCAACAACCTAGTCCCAAAAAGGAGCTCTTGTTCTTACTATATTAATGGAAGGCATTAGGTTTAATATTAATTGACGGATTTGTTATATTAGTGGTCCATACATTTGGCGTGCAAAAATATCAACACATTGACAATATTGTAATAGACTCAATTACATGCCTTGGTTATAGACTTCTCTAGATTAATTTCCTTAAGCCAAGTAAGAAATTAATTTTGGTCAAACATATGTGTTCCTAAGTGTTTTTTGAGAAGAAAGTCTTACCATCTTCTTGCTTTGTATTGATCACCATCTCCATAAGTTTGAAAATAATTTCTAATCCTATGTAATCTAATTACATAAGTTTTTAATAAAGAAACCTCAAGTTACATTAGAGAAGTGTTAGATGAGAAGAGAAAATACACTAGAATAATAGAGAAGGCAGGACATGCAAGCCTTATTTATTCAAAATATAGTAAAAAAATGCATAACACAATATTAATTAATCAAAATTAATTGGTCTAAGTCCATAACCAAGCCAACATATCAAAATCATGCTTAAATAAATAAAGCAAATAAATATACATCAAATAAAATTTTTCCAAAAATCCATTATTTTGGAAAAATAAAATAAAAATTTCCAAAATCATTATTTTGAAAAAATAAAATAAATTCATAATAAATATAAATTCCAAAATCTTTATTTCAAATTTCAAAAACTTTGTTAATCCAAAAATCAGAATGGAAAAACATTTTGCTCCATTTTGAATTAAGAAAAACTAGTGGGTAAAAGAAAAAAGAAGATTTTTTTTTTTAAAAAAAATAAAATTGGGTGGCGGTATAGGGAAAATGCCAAGGCTGCCTAGGGAAGTCCCCTTAGGATGCCTAGGGAACTTCCTAGGCAGCCCAAGATGGCTTCTAATTTTTTGCTACTTTTTTTTTTTCCTTTCGGTGTTCCTTTTTTTTTTTTTCACTGATCCTTTTTTGTTTCTTTTTGTAAGCCTTCCAATAGCAACAATTGCAATTGCTAAAAGATGTCAAGTACATAGCTTATAGAAAATCCCAAAAAGAAATAAAAAAACATAAGGAAACAATTTTTTTTCCCTTTATAGCCTTACGAGGAAAAAAACAAATGGAATCAAAATCCTATTATTATTGTGATTAATTTTTAGAAACAATTTCCGAAGATTTCATAAATCCTTTTACTGAAACAATTTCAGTAATTAATATACGAATACTACTACTACTACTACTACTACTACTACTACTACTACTACTACTACTACTACTACTAATAATAATAATAATAATAATAATAATAATAATAATAATAATAATAATAATAATAATAATAATAATAATAATAATAATAATAATAATAATAATAATAATAATAATAATAATAATAATAATAATAATAATAATAATAATAATAATAATAATAATAATAATAATAATAATAATAATAATAATAATCCACTAAAACAAAATTTTCCAAAAATCAAAATATTCTTGTAACAATTTTCACATACCTAATCATAATTTTGAAACAATTTTAAAATTTAGAATATTTATAAAACAATTTCATAACACCAAATTTATTTTGAAACAATCTCAAAATAATAATAAACCCATAAAGTACATACGAAATGGCTCTGATACTGTTGTTAGATTTCGATCATGCAAACCAATTTACAAACAACAAAAAATAAAATAAAATCCCCTCAAAGGATCACTCGTATGTAATTAAAGGGATTAGGAGAAGGAAGGAAACATTAGTTACCTCGAAAACGCAACTTTTAAAATTTTCCTTCATGTGTGGAACCCTTCCGAAAGATTGACCAAGCAAGAACCACTAAATTCTAAGGATAGGAATTTCTCTAACATTAATACACACGAGGATTTATTAAAGAACCACCAAAATTTTCTACTAGAAAAATAATATGGCGGCTAGGGTTTTTAATTTGGAGAAGAAATAATTCCCAAAAGAAGGCTACAATTTTTTAGAGAAAAAGAGAAAATAGGAGCAAAAGCTACTGTGTTATGTTTGCTAGTTGTGTTTTCCTAAACCGTTTTAAGAAAACCACAACAACAAAGCCTTTCTTAATTTTTGGGCTACATTTTTGAAAATTTCAAATTTGGCCTCAAAGTTGTTAATTGCAATTTTAACCCATCAAAGTATTTCTTTTAAATTAACCTCATGATATTATCATATAATATCTTGAGTACCGATTCCTCTATTGTTTGTGACCTATTAAGTTTCCTCAGTCTATTGGTAGCAAAATATGAATTAATTCTAATTACTATAGAATTAAAAATGCTTAATAATTAGAATTGATTTATTAAATTTAATGAGGATTGATTTATTAATTCTCCAGTTAATAAATTGATATTTAGCAAATCATGAATGCTATCTTGCAATACATCATGACCACCCAAAAGTCCAGAAAGTTAAGTGGCTTAACATGAACCTTTAATAGCAATACATTAGTGTAATAAACTCATTTCATCGTACTATATTTGATTCGGTTTTAGAGTATGTAATTAGTGCCAACTCCTACTAGAATATAATTAATTCAAACTTGAATTTATTAGTACTTGTTCCAAAATCTATTACTCAATATGTTTATCAATTGAAACTACTTTTAACACATAGTTACCTTGGCCAAGGACTTTTAGAGTAATGATTTCATACAAGTTGCCATAAAATATATGCCCCTACTATTAGGAGTGATAAATTCTTCATTAACTATATCAACTTCTTTTGTTTATTTTACATTGTACCCAATATCTATCCCATAGATAGTCTTGTAGGAACTCCTAAGATAAGAATCAAAGTACAATGCTCACTAAGCAAACCTTGGAGATCTCGGGTCTAAGGATACTTGAATATTTGCTATAATGAGATTCTATCTTTGGCACTAACTAGTTATCCATATGATTATCTCATAGTTCGGTCATCTAATGAACTTGTTTAAGTAACGAGTATCCATGTGTTAACTTTGAGTATCACAACACTTACGGGTGTGAGAACCACCGTTTGATTAAATAAAGAAGTATAATACGTGCTAGTCTTGGTGCATTAATGATGTCCTATCTCACTAATACTATAACTGTGGATTGTTTGAGAGCAAGTACTACATAGTGTAGTAGGAATATCAAATTATGATCTCTATTAAAATTTTCTTAATATTATACTACGTGCTTAGGACTTTATTTAATAGTTTTATACACATATACACAAAATTATTAATTAAACTGAAAGATAAAGAATGACATTTATTATATAAATGTGCCATATACAATATGTAAGTGATTGCCTCTGGGGCATAACACTAATACCAATTCCCATATCTCATTATTAAAGGTAATTTGATCTCAATCATTAACATATTAGGAATCGAAGTAGAAGTGCTAGCAAGCTTCTCTTTCTCCTTCTTTTCTTTTAACGACTCCAGTAGCCCTTGAAGTTGCACCTCCAATAGCCTATCTTTCCATAATAGTGACATAGGCCTTTGGTTGTTATTTCTTTCTTCTTCATACCACCCTTGTGCTTAGTTTGATTCTTCTTCTCCTTCTTAAGAAAATTCTTTTTAGGAATAGAAAAATTCACCAATATTATTGTATTGTTTTCCTTCTTCATGGAGGATTTAGTAGTCTTGGGAAGATTAATCAATTCAGGTAGTATGGTCTCAATCTTGTTCACCTAATAATTAATCATAAATTATGAAAAACTACTTGACAAATATTGTAGAATTAAGTCAACACTTAATTTATGATCTATCAAAAAACTAAGAGATCTATGTTTCTTGATCAAGGGCAACATTTTCAGCCTACATGTAGCAACTGAAGCACCCTTTAACATCTTAGAATGGAATAACTGTTTAAAGATCTCATATCTCTCTGTTCTTGCTTGATAGTCAAACAACTCCCTTAGATGGAAGTGAAGGCATAAACGGCAAAAATAGGGCATACAGAAGCATGCAAAATGAACAAATACACAAAAAAAAAAAAAACAAAAACAAAATATAGCGGAAGAATATTATACCTCTGTAATTAATTTTGATCAGATGCTTTGGTAATGATGACGGAATTGGCATTGGTAGAACGACCTCTGGTTCATTTTTTGATGTTTCTGGATCAACACGTGCAAATTGTCTGGACATGAATGCTGACTCTTTGATTTTCCAGTATATTACTCTGCCTAAGTCCAATCGATGAATGCTTATAGGGTTAAGGGATTGGTCTTGGCTTCTTCTCAATAATATGCTATAGAGAAGTATCAAGAAGATGTCTTGGTATCAAAAGAAAAAAGACACACAGAGAACAATTACCGAGAGAATAGATAGACGTGAAAGGAAAAGAAATCGTTTCAATATTTTCCTCTATCCTGTAGTGAATCAGAGTTCGTTCAAAAACTAAGAATCCGATAGCCTTTCGAGAGAACTTTTACATTTCAAACTCTATCTTCAAAGCTATCATTCGAGAGTTCTCAATTTTTGAACTACATGTGATTCTTGAACATCTACTAAACTGATTAGCCTTAAGCTAAACAAGCTTGGGCCTAACCTACTGGACCCTTGGTCTAGGCTATTAGGCCACATTAATTATTTAAGCTAGAGCCAGGAAGATAGCCTAATAAATAATTAATATTCCAACCGAAATATACCAGTCCATTAATGTAAACTATTTTAATTTATGCCCAGGTTGATTTTAATTATTCAAACTGGCTTCAAGCCCTGAAAAATTAATTAACCCATTAAACTAATTAATTAATTCACTATTTGGACCTTTTATTTTACTTTAGCCCAATAAAAAAGCTAGGCTATTTGAATAACATAAAATCCATTTTATTTAAGACCATTTCCTTAGCCCAAAGTTAATTAGGACTTACAGACTATACTAGGGACCAAAAGACACATCTCCTTGGCTACCAAAACGGCCAAAATATCCGTGTTATAGAAATAGCAGTATTTTACATTTTAAATATTTTTTAATATCACCATAAGGAAATATTGACCCCCAAGGACAATGTTGCATCAGTAATGTCTTTGACCTACAGGTGTTATGACTAGAATACCCCTCTACATCACCGTACATTTAATGATGAAGAATGTAATAACATATCTCTAAAGAAATCTACCATCCTTAGACCTTTACTCCCATGATCCATGACTACCTAGAATATTTTCGTTTCTGAAGGGAGCTACCCTAAAGCAAACATTCAAGTCATGTGTCCCCAGGGCCCTGGATATTTAGATTATTCGAACAACAACAAAGGGTTATATAGCATAGAAGCATAATTGTACAAGTCTATTTTAACTGACTAGTTACATATACCCAAGATACAAGTATATTAGTCATATAATAAAACCTTAACTATAGTACATCAAAGCATACGCTTCCAACTTTTTTAGATTACCAACTCATACTCAAACCGTAGAGTATAAGTCTACCCTGTAGCAGTAGTATTGTAGGTTTCTACTATATAGTACTTTTAGAAACCACCACTACAAGTCCAATTTTACGTATTCGAAATATGCTTATGTTATAAAGTGAAAGGACTACTCACTAGCTAAAGGTCAGCCATTCCTCATTTGGAATTCATAATACAATAACCTTACCATGCTGAAATTCCTATTCTTATCATTCGATTAAGAACAATAGTTTATGTGTTAAGTAACCGTGATCCATATCTTAATGTGAAAGACATCTATTCACATAAATTATTTACTTAAACACAATGGGTCTTTTTAAGCGAAATTGTGCAGAAATAAAAATACAAATTTACAAATAAATTTTGAGAATAAATATTATATTAATATTAATTGTAATTACATTAGAAACCTTATCTAAGAGAGAATACATTCCAACAATCTTCCACTTGCACTCTAAGACCAAGTAAGTCTATAGGTACCTATTCCTATGTCGTCTAAGTGTCTTTTAAAGACTCTCTCAGCTAAAAGCTTTGTGAAGGGTTCTGCTAGATTGTTCTCCGAGGCTATTTGTTTTACCACAATTTTCTGTCTCTGAATGAAATTCAGAGATCAGGTGGTACTTCTTCTCTATGTGTTTTCCCTTATTGCTGTTCCTAGGTTCTTTAGATTGCGAAACTAAGCTAGTGTTATCACAATGCATCACAATCAGCCTGTCCATCTATAGCACGACTCTAAGTTCATAAAGGAACTTCCAGAGCCAGACTAATTTCTTGGATGCTTTCGAAGCTGCCACATACTCAGCTTTTATGGTTGAGTCAGCAATGCAAGATTGCTTAATACTCCTCGATGAAATAGAGCCTCTAGACAAGGTGAAGATATACCTAGTAGTGGATTTTCTTTCATCTTTATCAGCCTGGAAGTTTAAGTCTGTATATCCTGTAGGAACCAAGCCATCTGCCTTGTAAACCAGAATATAATCTCTTGTTTGTTTAAGGTACCTGATAATATGCTTACAACTTGCCAATGAACCTCTCTAGGGTTTGACTGATATCTACTAACTAAGCCTACGACAAAATAGATATCTGGCCTAGTGCACATCATGGCGTACATGAGACTTCCAACAACCCAAATATAGGGAATCCTACTAATCCTATCTTTTTTTGCTTGTGAATTATAACATCCTTTGAAGAAAGAGATAACTCACGTCTACAAAAGATTAATGCTCCATTGCATGAGTCCATGCTGAACTTAGCCAACATTTTTGTCAATGTATATAGCTTGGAATAACTATAACATTCTCTGCATTATATTTCCAAGAAGCTTAATTCCGAGAATGTAGTTGGCTTCTCTTAAGTCCTTCATACTGAATTGATTAGATAACTAAACCTTAGTAGATGACAATGTTCCGACATCATTCTCGATGAGTAGAATGTCATCCATATATAGTACAAGAAAATTCATATTTATGCCTTCTAATTTCTTGTGTGGTTCATCCTCGTTTTAAATGAAACCGTAAGACTTTACAGTCTTATCAAAATGAATGTTCTATACTCTTGATACCTGCTTAAGTCTATAAATGATTTTTTTAAGATTACAAACTATATATTCCAGGCCCTCAACAATAAAGCTTTCCGGTTGGGACATAAAGATATTTTCGCTAAGTAGCCATTGAGAAATGCCATCTTGACATCTAGATGCCATATCTCATAGTCATAATGATATGAGATGATAAGAAGGATACAAATGGACTTAAGTATGGCTACTGACGAAAAGGATTCCTTATAGTTGTTTCTTTCTTTCTGAGTATACCTTTTTGCCACAAGCCTAACTTTGAAAGTTTTTACCTTCCCATCTGCTCCTCTCTTTCTTTTGTATACCCACTTACACCTAATAGATTTTATCCCTTTAGGTGAAGCTATAAGATCCCAAATATGATTGAAGTATATAAACTCAATCTCGGCTTTTATTACTTCATGCCATAAGTTTGCATCGGTATTAGCAATAGTCTCCTTTTATCTAATAGGATTTTGTTCCTGATGGTCGTAGACTAGATCAAAAATCTCTCCAGTCCACATTTCTGGAACTCTAGATACCCTCCTTCTATGACAAGGCTCCATTTGTATAGGTTCTTGAGATTATGCCTTTTCTTGTTCCATAACCAGGTTAGAAGAAGTCGATTCAGAAGATAACTTTTTTTCGAGCTCCAACCTAGTTAAACCTTTTATGGAAGTACATTAACCATCTGCTAAGTATCTAACATTAGTACTTGCCAGTATTTTTTTCCTCTAAGGATGATAAAAGTAACCACCCTTTATTCCTTTTGGATACCTAACAAAATAGCATAATTCTAATTTTGATTTTAACTCATATAAGTTAGACAACCCTATATCTTGAGATGGTTTAGACAGCTTGTGCCTGGTCTATCTTATAGGTCATCCTAGGTACTGACTTAGAAGGAACTAAGTTTATAATAAATATCGTTGTTTCCAGGGCATATCCCCAAAAAGACATCGGAAGAGTAGCCTGAGACATCATGTTTCAGACCATTTCCATTAATATTCTGTTCTTTCTCTCAGTTACTCCGTTCTGTTGGGGTGTCCTAGGCATAGAGAGTTGGGATATTATCCCATGATGTACTATGTAGTCCTTGAATTTACCAAGAAAGTATTCTCTACCACGATCTGATCATAAGTTCTTGACTAGTTTACCTGTTCAATGCTCCACTTTAGCCTTAAACTCTTTGAATTTATCAAATAAGTTAGACTTGTGCATCATCAAGTAAACATAACCATACCTAGTACAATCGTTCTTGAAGGTGATAAAGTACTGAAGCCCTATTCTAGCTGGTATAGATAAATGACTACATATATGCTTAATATTTTCTTGTCTCTATCCGCCTTTTGGATAAACGACATTTTGGTAATCTTTTCCATAAGGCAAGATTCATACTGAGTTCAACATTCCAATTTCAATGAGCCTAAAACCCCATCATGGATTAACTTCTAAATCTTGATTGAGTTTATATAACCCAACCTTAGATACCGAAGATATGAGTCATTGACATTGGTCTTTCTCTTCGCACTTAAAGGTTCACTTTGAGCATTATTCAATAGATTGTCAATAGAGTTTATGAAAAATAAATTTCCATGCATGGGCCCCCTACATAAAACTTCTCCATTTCTATTGATAGTGGTACCAGAATGGAAAGAAAATAAATTAACCATAATTTATAAGTTTTGCAACTGATCAAATTCTATCCACAAACAGGTATATACAAAATATCCTTTAAAACAACTATTCTATTACGATAAAAAATAAGTTTTAGCTCTCCCATTACTAGGGCCCATACTTGTGCTTCATTTTCTTTGCGTAATCTATCTTCGCCTTTCTGAAGTCTTTTTATCTTTTTAAACCCCTACAAAGAGTTACAAATATAATCAATGGCTCCTGAATCAACAAACCAAGTGAAAGTCGATCCAACCATTGATACATACTCTAGATAGAAAACATTACCTGTGGAATTTTTCTTAGATTAAAGATTTGGACACTCCTTCTAGTGTCCCTTCATCCCTTATTTGAAGTACTTGCTCTTGGGTTTGTCTTTGAGCTGGGACTTAGGCTGGGCTGCCGCATTACTCTTCTTCTTCTTGAACTTTCTTGGTTTGGACCCAGTTCTTAAAGAAGAAGCTTTAGCAATCATTGTCTTATACTGTGGCTTCATGACCTTCTTTGCTACATGGAGCTCTTTTATTAACTTGGTTAAACCTATGTTTAACATGTTCATGTTGTAGTTCAACTTAAACTGAGTAAACGAGTGATAGTGGCTGAAATCACCATTCTTTTCCTAGTTATTTGAGGTTGTTTTAAGATACATTTATTGTAATAACTAGGCATATTCTTTCATATTTGACATTTTGCTTGTAAAATGTGTTTTTGGCAAATATGTGCAGATTTAAGTTATTATGTCTATATTCCTTTTCCAGTCTATATAATTTGGCCTTGCTAACTTATTCTCTTAGAGAATAATGGCCAAAGGATTGAAAGAATCTCCACCAACCATTTTCAAAAATTAAAAATATAAAAAAAAATCACAGTTTGTGAAAAAAATAAATAATTCGTGCACTTTATGCTTATATTAAAACTGATAATAACGTGTCCTAAGTTATTAATTTCATCATTCTATTAGTTTTAGATCCTTGTGGTTTCTTCATCTTATACAGATTCACTCTTAGGGTGACGTGATGAGATCGATGATCTATAATGAGGACTGTGACAGAAGCTGTGGGGCCGTTAGTACCCCTCTCCTATTAGTCAAACAAGGGTTTCTCTTGGAAAAATATCATTTTGAAAATTTCTGTTAATGATGGGAATGAAGCTAGTTGGTTCAATCTCAAGAAGAGGGAATGACCTTGCAAGGACCAATGACAAAATCGACGACCAAGAGGTTCTAAGGTGATATCCAATTGTTCCTACAACAATGTTTAAGGATAGAAGAGATGTGGACAGATGATGAAGGTAGCCAAGAGCTCAATTTGATGGTTATCTAAAAGGAACCCTAACAGTAGCTTAAACCTACACTAAAGGAAGGAAAAAATGTTGAAACCTAGCGAACCAGAGTCAAGCCAGCTCTATACTGCCAGCCAACTGCTAGCTTTCACTCCCTTGCGTGTTTACTCTCAAAGATATTCACTCCACGCTTGAGTTTACCCTCTTTGGCTCTTTTAGTAATAGTCTCACCCTCTTGCCTTTTTCTCAACACTCAAACCTTCTTGTTCAATCCCAATTTTCCCAAATAGATAAAATTTGATCAAACTAATTGAGTCAACAAAATTTAATAGATTTTCCAATTATGGGGTCATAGGAGAATTTCAACAAATACTTGTTGGGCACCTTAAACAAACAAGTTTTAAAGCTGGAATTTCAAGGAGTAAGGAATCAATTAGTGCAAAAAGAATCACTAAAATATAAGGAAGCAATTTCAAACAAGAAATGAACAAGAATTAGCAAGAACGAAGAAACAAGAACAGCTAGTAAATAGGAATATGAAGAACAAGATAATCACAAGTGTGCAATTGAAAGTTAAGTTCAATGGGTATGGATTTTAACAACAGAGTGATACATCAAGTCCCAACATCCCAATAAATAAAAAATAAAAGTCAAAACTCCTAACTACAACCACAAACATTGTCAAAGAATAATTATCAAATACTTTGGTTGCAATCTCATCACTTAAAACCAACTGATATTTTCACCCATATTCAAGCCCATTTTCACCACAAACAGAATATAAATTTGTTCCCAAGCATTGTAATAACATAAAGAAGTAATTTTTTCAAGAAAAAAAATCAAAAAATAACAAAGATATCATGACCTTTTTGAAGCATTATTTTCAGTTTTGAGATTTCTCTTGTTTTTTTTTCAACTTGTAGGTTTCCTTTTCTTGATTTTACGCTTTGATTGGAATCAAGGCTTTCCTTGCTCTGATACCACACTCTTTGATATGATTTTTGAGTGGTTAAACTAATAGAACAATGGGTAACAATAGGCAAAAACACCAACTTATATAGTGAAACCCAAACAGTGGAATTTTTGTGGCCAAAAGGAGGAAAAAATAACTATTTATCTACACTCTAATAAACCCTTAAAGAACTAAGCATTAAAGACCCATAAGAATAATAGCAAGATCTACTGTAAATTCACCCAAATATCCTTGAAATAATAAAAGTAATCAAGAACAAAAGAAGTAGAACTATAGGCATCAAAATAATGGAATTCAAGATAAACTTTGGAAGAACAAAGCAACTAAGACTTAATAAAGAGAAACCACATTAGATTATCCACAAAATTTAGAGACTCATTTAAATAGATGACTAAGCTATAAGTATGGTCTTGAACAAAATGAACAATGAGGTAAAGACCTCTCAACACTCTATTTTAAATTTGAATAAAATAAGTAGATTTTGTTGTCAAATCATAAAAAGATATATTTATACTACCTTAACCCTAGCTAAGTGATTACTAAAGCTCTCAGACAAACTAAGGACTTGAAAGGTCTTTATAAGATGTTTAAAATAGAGAAAAATTGAAGAAAACAAAAAATTACAAAACAAGGATTGGGCCCCGATAATGGCCGGCTCTACGTGAAGAAAGGAACTATTTCTTTTGTTAACCTCTTTTACAGGTATAACTTATTCAATATTCTATTGCCATGGGCCATGAACAAGAAATTTCTAGACTTAATCCAAGTGGACCTAGTAGGCCATAAGAAGAACCATTTGATATTATGGCTTTGTCAAAGGATTTAAATGTTATGATAAGGACAATGCACACTAGGTTTCAAGATATAACAAGGGAGATCACGGGATTGAGACGACATTTAGATCAATCTTCTACTGTGGCACAAAAAAGGGGCCAAGAATGATTTGAAGCTCTTAGCCATAGAATAAGGGATGATGATGCCCATACTCCTTTGGTAAATGTTCAATATTGTGAGAAGGAGGATGAGCATTCTTTTAAGGGATACCAATAAGCTCTCATGAGAGAGGGAAAACATAGTATGAGAAGAGGACGAGATAGGAGTCAAGGAAGGAATGGTAGAAACAATTGAAGGGGGTTAGAAAGAGAGCTTGAGGGAGTTGACAAATATTATGAAAGGAAGCATGGTGATGCATATGAGAAACTCAATAGAAGATAGGGCAATAGAGAAGGTAGGAGAGAAGAAAATAAAGAGGAGATAGAGTTAAACCATATCAAGATGAAGGTGCCTACATTCTATGGAAAGAGTGAGCCCGAAGCGTATTTTGAATAGGAGAGCAAAATGAAATTTTTTTGAGCGTCATACTTATAGTGAGAGATCCCAAGTGAGGCTAGCTATTTTGGGTTTTTTGAAGTATGATTTGGTTTGGCGGGAGAAAGTTAGTGCTCAAAGAAGGCAAATGAGAGTAGAAGACAAGGGAAATTGGAATTTGTTAAAGGGCATGGTGAGAACAAGGTTTGTTCCACACCATTACTACTATGACCTCTACAAAAGGCTTCAATAACTTAAGTAAGGGAATAAGAGCATGAAGGATTACCATAAGAAAATAAAAGTGATGTTGACGAGAGCTCAAACCTAAAAGGACCATAGGGCAACAAGGGTGAGGTTCTTGGGAGAATTGGATAGGAAAATAACCAATTTGGTAGTATTGCACTCTTATGACCTTTTGAGGATATGGTTCATGCCGTTGTGAAGATTAAAAGATAACTAAAGAGGAGGGCCTTTGTTAAGCTTACACTTTCAAATTCAAACACCACTAGCAAGATGCCAACTAAGAGGGATGATACTTCTAAATCTTTCCAAAGGGAGTACAACAAAATAAGGGAAGGATGGAAGCCCAGGAAAGATTAGAAGCTTAGGGAAGGTTAAAACAAGGATAAGATAAAAGCCACGGAGAGGCCGCAATAGAATAAAGATATCAAGTGCTTTAAGTGTCTTGGCTATGGGCATACTTCCCATGATTGTCCAAGCAAAAGGGCTTTGTACACTTACCCCCATGCAGATGTCTCAATCGACAAAAAAGAAGTAGGAGAAATATACCAAAAAAACCAAGAAAAAAATATAGAAGAGGAAAGTAATGAAGGGGGAGTAGTTGACCAAGAGCATTCTTTAGGTGAAGTCACAAGAAGATCATTGAATTCTTAAGCAATTGAAGATCAAGACCATCAACAAAAAGAGAACATATGCTACACAAGGTGTGTAATCAACAAGACCCCTTGTAGTATTATTGGGGATAATGGGAGTTGCACTAATGTGATTAGTTCATGCTTAGTAGATGAATTGGGCATGAAATGGATTAAATACCCCAAATCTTACAAGTTATAATGGTTGAATGATAGCGGAGAATTGAGGGTTAATAAACAAATCTTGGTATCTTTTGAGATATGGAAGTACAAAGATGATGTGCTATGTGATGTGGTGCCTATGCAAGCGGGTCACTTGCTCTTAGGGAGGCCTTAGCAATATAATAGAAATGTGAAGCACGATGGGAGGAAGAACAGTTATTCCAATTCTTAAAAAGGGTCTAGATTCATTCTTACCCCCATGCCCCCAAGTGAGGTGAACAAAGACCAAAGAATAATGAAAGAAACAGAAAAGAAAAAAGGAGCATAAGATGCCAAACAAATACAAGAGTTAGAGAGAAAAGAACAAGAGAGCAAGGACAAGAGAGGGGAGGCAAAAAAAGAGTGAAATACTTTACAAAAGGAAGTGAGGTCATAGAAGCAATAGAAGTTAAGAAACGGGTTATTCTTCTTATTTGTAAAGGATCTTATGTTTCTACTAATAATTCTCTTTTATTTTTGCCTAATAAAATTGCAACCATTCTCCAAGAGTTTGACAATATTTTTCCAAATGAGGTGCCCGAAGGATTATCGAGCATCAAATAGATTTTATGCCCAGAACCGTCATCTCCAACCGACCGGCTTATAGAACCAATCCAGAGGATTCCAAGGAATTACAAAAGCAAATGGAGGAATTACTTGAGAAGGGACATGTGAGAGAGTGTTTAAGCCTATGTACGGTTATGGTTCTCTTAGTTCCCAAGAAGGATGGAATATGGTGCATGTGTGTGGATTGTCGTGCCAGCAATAATATCACGGCTAAGTATCGCTATCCCATTCCTAAACTAGATGACTTGCTTGATGAGTTGTTTGGTGCATGCATTTTCTCTAAAATTGATTTGAAATCCGGTTATTACCAAATTAGGATTAAAGAAAGGGATGTGTGGAAAACGACCTTTAAAATTAAAAAAAAGATTGTATGAGTGGCTTGTTATGCCTTTTGTGTTGTTTAATGCTCCTATCACTTTCATGCTTTTAATGCATCATGTTCTAAGGAAATTCATTGGAAAGTTTATTGTTGTGTACTTTGATGATATATTGATATATAACAAATCATAAATGGATCATTTAAATTATCTTCAATGTGTGCTTGTTACTCTACGAAGAGAAAGATTACATGCTAACTTGGAAAAATGCTCCTTTTGTTTGGACATGGTTACATTTCTTGGGTATGTCATCTAAGATTTGCCCACTCCTATCACCATTATCCAAGTTCGTAGTTTCAATGGGCTAGCTAGTTTCTATAGAGATTCATCAATAATTTTAGTACTCTAGCAGTCCCTTTAACCGAAGTGATGAAAAAAAAGGTGCGATTTAGATGGGAGAAAGCCTAACAACAAACCTTTTAAACCCTTAAGGACAAATTAAGCCAAGCTTCAATTCTCATCCTACCTAACTTTGAGAATGTATTTGAGATAGATTGTGATGCAAGTGGGGTAGGGATAGGTGCGGTTCTAACTTAAGAGCAAAAGCCTATTGCATATTTTAGTGAGAAATTATCTGAGGCGGCCATCAATTATTCTACTTATAATAAAGAATTATTTGCCTTAGTTCGGACCGTAGAGCATTGGGAACACTACCCATTACCAAAAGAGTTTGTGATCCATACCTACCATGAGACTTTTAAACATATCAAAAGCCAACAAAATTTGAACAAGAGGCATGCAAGGTGGATGGAGTTTATTAGGACATTTCCTTATGTCATTCAATACAAAAAGGGTAAGGAGAATGTGGTTGCAGATGCATTATCTCAAAGGTATGCATTTTTAAACTCTTTGGATGCTAAACTTCTTGGTTTTGAACTTGTGAAAGAATTGTATGATAATGATGAGGAGTTTGGGGATATTTTTCATACTAGTGAGAAATGTACATTTACTAAGTACCATAGGCATGATGGTTTCTTATTTAAGGAGGCAAGGCTTTGTGTGCCAAATGGATTGGTTAGGGAATTGGTAGTTAAGGAGGCCCATAGTAGAGGATTAATGGAACATTTTGGTGTTACAAAGACCTTAGGCATCCTTAAGGATCATTTCCTTTGGCAAAAAATGAGAAGAGATATGGAGAAACATTATTCTAAATACATAATTTGTAGGCGGGCTAAATATATATTACTTCCACATGGTTTGTACACTCCTTTACCCATTCCAAATGCTCTTTAGGTTGATATTTCAATGGATTTTATCTTAAGATTTCCTAGATCAAAAGGGGGTAAGGATTTTATATTCACGATTGTTGATTGATTCTTGAAAATGGCTCATTTTGTAGCTTGTTCCAAGACTAATGATGCTTCCCATATTGCAAATTTATTCTCCAAAGAAGTGGCGAGAACGTATAGGATTCCAAAGACTATTGTATCGGATAGGAACACTAAGTTCCTTGGTCATTTTTGGAGGGTCTTATGGAACAAACTTGGCACTAACCTTTTATGTTCTACAGCTTGCTACCCTTAAATAGATGAACAAACGGAAGTAGTCAATCGAACACTCACCCAACTATTGAGGGCCATCATTAAGAAGAACTTAAAGAATTGGGAAGAATGCTTGCCGCACATTGAGTTTGCCTACAATAGGGCTATTGCCTCAACTACTTCTTATTCTCCCTTTGAAGTTGTGTATATTTTTAACATTCTAACTCTTTTAGATTTGGTTCCTTTACGTATAGGTGAACGAATGAAACTTGATAGAGCGAAGAAGGTGGAATTGGTGAAGACTCTCTATAAAAAGGTGAAGGCAACTATTGCAAAGTGAAATGAAGAAGTCATCCTTAAGCAAAATCAGGGAAGGAAAAAGGTTTCATTTGAGCCCAATGATGGGGTATGGGTGCACCTTCACAAAGAGAGATTTTCTACTCAAAGAAGAAGTAAAATTAGACCCAGGAGGTGATGGGCCCTTCCAAGTCATTATCAAAGTTAGAGATAATACCTATAAGATCGGTTTACCCGGTGAGTATAATATAAGTACAACGTTTAAAGTTAGTGACTTAACTCCTTTTGATGTAGGTGATGATTCGTAGAAGAATCGACTTCAAAAAAAGGTAGATAATGGGAATCAAGCTAGGCAATTTGTTCAGTCTCAAGAAGGGGGAATTACCTTGCATGGACCAATGATAAGATCAAGGACCAAGATGTTCCAAGTTAATATCCAATTATTCCAACAATTATATTTGAGGATGGAAAAGATCCGGAAGGGTGATGAAGGTAGCCCAGAGCTCAATTTGATTGCTATCTAAAAAGAACCCCAACAATAGCTCAAACCTATACCAAATGAGGGAGAAAACGCTAAAGCCTAGCGAACCAGCGCCGAGCTGGCATCGGCCCCGATCTACTGAGCCGGCGCCAGCTGCATACTACCGGCAAACTACTAGCTTCCAGCATAGAGCCAGTGCCGGCCCTTGTGCCGGCCCTTGTACCGAAGCTGGCGCCGGCCCTTATTGAGGCCCAATCCCTGTTTTGCCGATTTTGGATATTTTTTTCAATTTTTCTCTATTTTAAGCATCTTGTAAAGATTCTTTAAGCCCTTAATTTATTACAGGGCCTTAGTAATCACTGAGGTAGGGTTAGGGTAGTATAAATGCATCTTTTTGTGATTTAACAACATAATCTACTTATTTTATTCAAATTTAAAAGAGAGTCTTGAGAGGTCTTTACCTCATTTTTCATCTTGTTCAAGACCATGCTTAGGGCTTAGTCCTCCCTTTGAATGAGTCTCTAAATCTTGTGGATAATCCAATATGATTTCTCATAATTATGTCTTAGTTGTTTTGTTCTTGTAAGGTTTATCTTGAATTCCATTATTTGGGTACCTAGAGTTCTACTTCTTTTATTCTTGATTACCTTTGTTATTTCATGGATATTTAGGTGAATTTATAGTTGATCTTGCTACTATTCTTATGGGTCTTTGATTCTTAATTCTTCAAGGGTTTGCTAAAGTGTAGATAGATAGTTATTTTTTCCTCTTTTTGGCCATAAAAACTCCACTATTTGGGTTTTACTATATGAGCTTGCATCAGTTTAACCTCTCAACAATATATCAATTAAGTTCTACCTTAACTTCAAAATAAAATTTCTAAGCCCATAAAATTTCTATGTCAAGGTTTTTACCCTTCGAGAGATTTTCCATGGTTTAATTTTATTTAAGTTAAAAATTTAATGATTTCAATATTTTCCATTAAAACGTTCTAGACACTTTGGTTTCAAGTTTTATTTTGACAAAAAAAAATTTGCTATTAAAAATAAATTAAAATGATTATCTTTTTTAACTCACAAAAATATCTAAATTCAAAATATTTTTTATGTCAAGGATAAAGTCCTTTAAGAGAATAACCAATGATTAAATTTTGTTTTGAGCTAAAATTAATCATTTAATTAGAGAAAAAAAATTTCTTCTAAAAAATTCCTAAAGAGTTTGGTCTTTGAGAAAACGTGCATATAGGTACATAAAAGAAAAATAGCATACTAGAAAACATGAAACGTTTTCATGTTTTCAATTCTTTAAATATAAGTGCACAAATAATAGAATTAAACACATTAATTAGTTTAATGGTTGGCCTTGTTTAATCCTAAATTCCTTACTATTATTTTTCATGCAAAATATTCTAAAAATATTATCTATGCAAAAATAATAACTCCGCCCGGTATAGAACCCAAAACAAAAAAGAAAATTACATGAAAATTACAAGGGAATAATAAAAAAATTCTCCTTGTTCTTCATGCACTCAAACCACCAAATCATAGCCTTTATACGCACCAAACTATGGCTGCCCCGAACCGAGACCACATATGACCCACCTACCAAAACAACCCGTAACCTGGTAACCAAGTGACTGGGCCGTGGGAGGCTTACCCCATGCCGTTGCTGGCTTTGGGCTTTTTAATGCCCAAAGCCGCAGACAACTTGCCAGCCGCAACAGGCATACTCCGCGACTTAGCTTGGCTCAGTGCAATTCATCGCCTAAAACCGATGGCTCGACTTGTGACTCGGCCTGGCTTGAACAGTGTCGTCTCCTTCATTTTTTGAGCTTTTTCCTTTGCTTTATAGTGGCATTTACATGCCCAATTTGATTATAGATTTCCATAAAAATCAACCAAAATAACAAACAAATGCTTATACCTTTAATTACAGACTTACACGATTCTATGAAAGCCATTAAATTAAATTACCGAAGATCCTACACCTCAACTGTAAGGCTTACAGAATGTTCTTTCCTTAACAGAAATGTGAAGAATCACACCATGATATCAAAACAACCAGTGGCCGGTTTTATTTACTAACATGCTTCCTATGTTTGCCATCAAATCGACATATTCTGATACCAATTGAAGGTATAAATGGAAAAAATAGGATATACAAAAATGATAGGAGCTAAAATAACCATTATTTTACTAGTTATTTGAGGATATTTTGAAATACTTTTGTTGTAATAACTAGGCATATTCTTTCCTATTTGACATTTTTCTTGTAAAAAATATTTTTGACAAATTTGTGCAAATTTAAGTTGATTTCGAGTAAAAAGTGAACAATTCCAGAACAGACTTGGCGCCAGGCCTAGGTAAAGGACCAGACACTAGGTCTATTCTGGTCAAATGAAAAAAACGAAGCAAAATTGAGTCTAAAAATAGATTGGACTTGGTGCCAGGTGGCCTAACTAGACCCAGTGCTAGGTCCACTCTGCCCAGAAGAGGTTATGCGCGAATTTGGTATTTTATGATTTCTACTCGGACTAGACTTCTCAAGTAATGAATTTTGGTATGAAGAAGGCTTATAAATAACACAAGAACACAAGAAAAAGGAGTGATTTGAAGGATGCAAACTAGCTACTCAATCACTGCTCAAAAGAGCATTGTTCAAATGAGGTTTTCAAGAGAAGAAGAATGGCTTGTCTAAGAGCTTTGTTATTTATCCTTTGTTTACTTTTGTAGAACAATGAAGTGCTTAATATTTTGATTGTAATTGGATATTATTTTGGAGATTATGATTCTGAGTTAATTGATTATTTTTTTTTATCAATCTATTGTTATCTTTGGTATTTGATTACTTGTTATCATTGGTTATTGATACACGTTCTTCTAATTGACTTGGAAAATGATGTTAGGAGTTCGTTGCATTGATTTCATATTTGTCAAATCTTAATGGTCTTGGAAAACTAAGTTAAGATTAAAGGACTAAAGTGATCAAAGATTAGTTTATTTCACCTTGAGCAAAGGGTCATTAGCTAATTTCATGTCTATTAGGTATGAGTTGAATGCATCTTTTGGTTGCTTTAGTTTGATTGGGAAATTTGCTAAATTAATCAAAGGATGGTGATTTCATAGATTGAGAAAGAAGTGGAATCTACATAAGTAAGTTCATGACCTAGGAAACGATTAAATTTTACTTAAGTTCCTTCGTAATGCCAAGACGACAATTGATTAATATGAATGCTAATTGATTCAATATTGTGTTTTTTAGACAATTGTCTAGTTACATGACTTTGTTTCCATGACTTATATCTATTTTTATCTTTATTTGTGTTCCTTTTTTTCACTTCTTCTTTTATTGGTTAAACAATAAAGATTTGGGTAAAGTAAGATACGAACCTAAGTTCTCGTGGATTCGATAATTATTATTCTCTATACTATACGATGGGTATACTTGCCATATGTGTGATATTTTCTACACTAAAAAACAAGCATCAAGTTTTTGGCAATGTTACCGGTGATGGGCACTATCAGAAACACTCGAGTCTTGTTAAGTTAGCCTTTGTTGTTGTTAGTGTTGTGACCTAGAGGCATCACTTGTTCATTGTATATGAAACCTTTTATTTTAATAAAAGGCATTATTTATCTTACAGTTTCTTTTGTTTACTTTTAAGTAATATAACTATTCGATAAAGTCCCTAGTACAACACTGTGTTAAAAAAATCATGATAGAGATCATAATATGAGATTCCTACTACATTGTAAAGTGTTAGTACTTAAATAGTCCTTAGTCGTATTATTAATGACACAGGACATCATTAATACGTTAATACTAGCATGTGTTAGACTTCCTAATTTGATCAGGCGGTAGTTCTCATATCCGTGAGTATTGAAATACTCAAAGTTAACACATGGATGCTTGTTAATGGAATAAGTTCATTAGATAATCTAGCTTTGAAATAATCATATGGAAAACTATTTAGCGCTAGTGATATAATCTCAATATAGCCAACGTTCAAGTTGCCTTGACTTGAGATTTCCAAGGTACTTTGTTTGCTGAGTATTGTACTTTGATTCTAACCTCTGGAGCTCGATCGAGGGCCGTCTATGAGATGGATATTGGTACATTGTAAAGTAAACAACAGTAGTTGAGAGGGTTAATAAAGGATTCACCACTCCTAATAGTAGAGGCGAATATCTCACGGCCATTTGTAGGAATTACTACTCGAAAAGTCTTTGGCAAGGGCAATTGTGTATTGGAAACAGTTCCAATTGATACACATCTAGAGTAGTGGGTTCCTGGTACAAGTACTATTGTATTCAGGCCAGAATTAATTCTGGAGGGAGTTAGCACTAATTCCGTACTCCAAACTGAATGAGATATTGTATGGTGAAAGGAGTTAATTGCACTGAAGTTTGTTATTGAAGGGTTCATGTCAAGCCACTTGACTTCCTGGACTCTTGGGTGGTTATGATGTGTTGCTAGATACCACTTATGATTTGGGAATATGGGTTTATTAATTAATGAATTAATAAACCAATTTTGATTAGAATTAATATGATTAATTCTAATTAATTATGGATTATTAATCTCGAAGACGTTTGGATTAATTCATGTTCTCTACCAATTAACTAGGAAATCTAATAGGTCACACACAATAGAGGATTATATACTCAAGATGTTATTTGATAACATAGTAGGGTTAATTGGGAGAAAGAGAAGTTGTTGTGGATAAATTATAATTAGTTATAATTTATGATCTAAATTTTAATTATGAGAACTTAATGTTTCCAATTATAAATAGGGAATTCTAATAGGATTAGAATTCTTAATTTTAGCAGGGTTTTTTGGATATATGTATGACATAACCGAAACCCTAGGAAGAGGTTGATTCATGAAAAAAAACCCTAGACACACAACCAACCTTCTTCTTCTTCTTCTTCTTCTTCTTCTTCTTCTTCTTCTTCTTCTCTCTCTCTCTCTCTCTCTCTCTCGTTTTGCTAAAAACGTGGAGAAGCCCTAACCGCCATTTTTTTTCTGCTAGCACAGGAAATTTTGGTGCTTGAGTATTCTTCTGTGTGGATCATTGTTAGAGATAATCACACACTATGATTATAGTGGTTAGACGTTCAACTCACATGGAGGTTGATCAAGAGGATTGCTGGATCGCGCCTCGACTTGAAGAAGAAATTTTGTTCTTCGGACGATCAAATAAAGGTAAAAAGCTGTTACTTTTATTATCTTTATGTCTTGTTTTCCACACATAGGTGGGTCCTGGGATGGTATCTTGTTTATTTTTCGCTGTGCCGTATAGGATACGAGCCTGAGATACCCAACAGTTGTATTTGTAAATATCACTAAATTTTTTGTTTCGGTAGTTTGTGAATATTTCTAATTTGTGTATTTTTTTCTTTGTTTTTGTGTTATTTTTTTACTTTTATTTTTATTTTCAATTTGATGTTTTTTTTGAGTGCAAGATTTAGAACATCACCATGGACAATTTCATGGGTACAATGTCAACAAAGCTATAATGATGATACGTTGGCAAGTTTGCATGCTCAAATTGCCACATTTAGTGCGACATCATGATATGATCTTGAGTGGGTTTTTTCTTGGTGTTGTGGGTGGTTTAGTTGGTTATGAGTTCTATTCAACCCAAGGGGCCAAAACAGAGAATTTCTTGAGACAAAAAGAAGAAAATGAAACTAACAATCTACCCTCTATCAAACCCTTGAAGAACTAAGCTTTAAAGACCCTCACGAATAGTATATAGTTCTACTATAATCTCACCCCCAATATCCTTGAAGCAACAAAGGCAAACAAGAACAAATAAAATAGAGAAAATAGGCACCCAGGTAATGGAATTCAAACAAACCTTAGAAGAGCAAAGCAACTAAAATCTATTCAAGAAATCACATTGGATTATCCAAAAGATTTTATAGACTCATTCATAAGAAGGACTAACCCTTAAGCATGGTCTTGAACAAGATGAACAAAGAGGCTAGGGCCTCTCAAGATTCTCTCTTCAAATTTGAATAAAAAGTGTGAATTCTGTTGTCAAATCACTAAAGGTTCTATTTATACTACCCTAATCCTAGCCTACTAATCTCTGCAGTTCTAATACAATTTAGGGCCTTAATAGGTCTTTGCAAACATTTAAAATAGAGTAAAACTGGAGAAAACATAAAAAACACCAGGCAGCCAACGGCTGCCCATGATGGTGCCGGCGCCAACTATGGCTTTTACAGTCGGTGCCAGTTGTGCGCTGCTTCCTGGGTTGTTGTGTGCAGGTTGAAGCTGGCACCGATTCAGCTGCTTGGGCTGGAGCCGCCTGTACGTTGGAGGCCTCTTTTTTGGTCGAGTTTCTTCCACCTTTGTTGCCGGCTTGAGTTCTTGTTGGGGTCCTCCTTAGATTGTCATCAAAATGAGCTCTTGGCTAGCTTCCTCAACCTTCTAACCCATTTTCATCCTCAAGCATGGCTTTATGAGCAATTGAAACTTGTTTTGAAGCTTCATGGACCTAGATCTTATCATCGGTCCTTGTCCTTGCATGGTCACGCCTCCCCCTTCTTGATCTTAACCTTTATGATGAAGCGAAGTCTTATTATCTCCCCTTCCTTGAAAAGGATTCGTCTCCGAATCATTGCCATCATCTACATGGAGTGCCTTCACCATTTCCACCTTTTTAGCTCCATCAACGTTCATTCGTTCACCTATAGGCAAGGGAACCAAATCTAAAGGAGTTAGAAGGTTTAAACCATACACAATTTCAAAAGGAGAATAAGAATGGGTAGAGTGAATTGCCCTTTTGTAAGTAAACTTAATGTGTGGCAAGCATTCCTCCCAATTTTTCAAGTTCTTCTTGATTATGATCCGCAAGAATTAGGTAAGTGTTCAGTTGACTACCTCCTTTGGAGAAACGTCTTCAAATCCTCAAAGAATAGCTGCAATTTCATTAGGCAAAGATAATGTAGAATCATTAGTGGAAACATAAGAACCTTTGCATAAAAGAAGAATAACTGATTCTTTAACATCTATAGCCTCTATGACTTCACTTTCTTTTGCAAAGAAATTTACTCTTCTTTTACCTCCCCTTTCTTATTCTTACTCACTCCTATCCTTAATCGTCAAAGGTAGTTGTTTGCTCATCCTCTCTCTCAACTCTTTTTCTCTCATCTCTTGTTCTTTCCTCTCAATTTCTTATTTTTGTTTGACATCTTACGCTCCCTTTTTCTTTTCTTTCTCCTTCATGATTCTTTAATCTTTGTTCACCTCACTAGGGGTCGTTGGGGTGAGGGTAAACTTAGTTCCCTCCTTGAGTAGGGAATAACTATTCTTCCTTCCATCATACTTTACATGCCTATCATATTGACAAGGCCTCCCTAGGAGTAAGTGAGCCACTTGAATGGGTACGACATCACATAGCACTTTATCCTTGTACTTTCCCATCTCAAAAGATATCAAAACTTGTTTGTTTACTCTTATTTCTCCGCCATCGTTCAACCATTACAATTTATAGGGCTTGGGGTGTTTAATCTATTTCTTGTCTAATTCTTCAACTAAGTTTGCACTAATCACGTTAGTGCAACTCCCACTATCTACAATGACACTACAAGGGATCTTGTTAACTAGATAACTAGTGTATAAAATGTTCTCTCTTTGTTAGTGATTTTGGTCTTCAATGGCTTGCGAATTCAATGACCTTCTTGTGACTCCCACCAATGAGTATTTTTGACCAACAATTTTCCCTTCATTACTTTGCTCATCCCTATTTCCCTCTTTGTATCCTTGATACCTTTCTCCCTCTTCTTCTTCGTTGGTAGAAACCTCACTGTAGGGATTAGTATACATCGTTCTCTTGCTTGGACACTCATGGGACGTACGTCTATATCCAAGGCACTTAAAACACTTGAGGTCCTTATTCCTTTGTGGCCTCTCCATAGTTTTTCCCTTGTTTTTGTTCCAACCTTCCCTAGGTTTCCAATCCTCCTTAGGTTTCCAATCCTCTCTAGGTTTCCAAGCCTCTCTTGGTTTGTTGAAGTCCCTTTGGAGTGGCTTAGGGGCCTCATCCTTCTTAATTGGCATCGTGCTAGTAGTGTTGGGATTTGGAAGTGGTGGTCTAGTAAATACCCTCCTCTTTAATTACCTCTCAATCTTTATAGTGGTATGTACCATATTCTCCAATCATTCATAGGGGTGCAATTCTACTAAATTGGCAACTTCCCTATTTAATCCTCTTAAGAACCTTGCCCTCGTTACTCTAGGATCCTCATTGATTTGAGCACTCATCAACATTATTTCCATTTCTTTATGGTAATCTTCCACACTCTTGTTCTCTTGCTTGAGTGATTGGAGCATTTGGTAAAGATCATTGTAATAATAGTGTGGTATAAACCCTGCCCTCATCATATCTTTCAATAAATTCCAACTAGCCACGATTTCCACTCCCATTTGTCTCCTTTGTGCTCTAACATACTCCCACCAAACCAAAGCATACTTAAAAAATCCCAAAATAGCCAACCTCACTTTCAACCTCTCACTATAGGTATGACTTTCTAGGAAGATCTTTATCTTGCTCTCCCACTCCAAATATGCTTCGGGGTTACTCTTGCCATAGAATGTGGGCACTTTTAATTTGATGTGGTTCAACTCCTTCTTCTCATCATTTCCTTCTCTCCTATCTCCTCTATAATGTTTCTCAAAGGCTTAAACTTGTTCCCCCTCATACCATTCATCAACTCCCTCAAAATCTCTTTCTAACCCCTTTAGGTTATTCCCACCATTCCTTCCTTGACCTCTACCTCATCCTCCTCTTATATCATGTCTTCCCCCTCTCAACATAGGAGCTTGTTGGAATCCTCCGATAGAGTGCTCATCCCACTCTTCCCCTTGTTGGGCATTTAACGGAGGAGTATGGGCATCACTATCCCTTATCCTAGGGCTAGGTGCTTCAAATTGCTCTTAGCCTCTCCTTTGTGTGATGGTAGAAGATTGCCCAAGATGATTTATCAATTCCCTTGTCATGTTTTGAAATTCACTTTGCATAGTCCTCACCATAGCCTGCAAGTCATGACGCAAAACCCTAGCATCAATTTGTTCTTCTTGAGGTCTACGAGGTGCACTTGGGCTAATTAGGCTTAGAGATCTACTAATCATGGGCCATGGTGGTGGAATATTTACTTATTTATACCTGCAAAACAAAAGAGATTAGAGTGAAAAATAGATCCTCACTTCGCTTCCTTACGTGTTGGCTCTCAAAGGTTGGTTCCTCCACCCTCGTGTTTGCTCTCTTAGGCTCTTTTAGTAATAGTCTCACCCTCTTACCTTTTTCTCAATACTCAAGCCTTCTTGTTCAATCCCAATTTTCCCCAATAGCTAAAGATTTAGTCCAACTTAGTGAATTACACAAATCAATGGATTTTTCCAATTAGGGGCTCTTAGGGGAATTTCAACAAACACTTGTTGGGCACCTCAAGCAATCAAGTTTTAATCAAGAATTTCAAGAAATGTGGACTCAAACAACACGAGAACAAACACTTGATGCACAAAGAAACACTTCTAAACAAGGAACAAATAAGAGTTATCAAGAACAAAGAAACAAGAACAACTAGAACGAAGATTATGAAGGACAAGATGATCACAAGTGTGCACTAGTAAAGTTAAGTTCAATGAGCATGGAATTCAACAATAGAGTGATATACTAAGTCCCAAAATCTCAAGGAATAAAAATTAAGATTCAAAGTTCCTAACTATAGCCAAAAGCATTCTCATGGAACATTTATCAAGCACCTTGGCTGCAATCCCGTTACTTAAGAACAACCAACATTTTCACCCATATTCAAACCAATTTTCACCACAAGCACAAGAAAAAATTGTACCTAAGGATTATATTAACATCAAGAAGCAATTTTCCAAAAGACAAATCAAAGTATAACAAAGATTTCACGACCTTTTGGAGTATGTTTTTGAGTTATGGGATTTCTCTGTTTTCTTTTTTCTTCAACTTTGTAGGGCTCATTTTCTTGCTTTCAAGCTTTGATTGGAATCAAAGCTTTCCTTGCTCTGGTACCAAACTCTTTGATATGATCTTGAGGGGGTTTTTTCTTGGTGTTGTGGGTGTTTTAGTTGGTTATGAGTTCCACTCAACCTAAGGGGCCAAAACAGAGAATTTCTTAAGACAAAAAGGAGAAAATACAACTAACAATCTACCCTCTATCAAGCTCTTGAATAACTAAGCTTTAAAGACCCTCAAGAATAGTAGATAATTCTACTATAATATCACTCCAATATCTGCTGGGTATCTCAGGCTCGTATCCTATACGGCACAGCGGAAAATAAATGAAATACCATCCAAGGACCCGCCTATGTGTGGAAAACAACACATAAAGATAATGAAGGTAGCAACTTTTTACCTTTGTTTTATTGTCTGAAGAACAAAATTTCTTCTTCAGGTTGAGGCGCGATCCAGCAATCCTCATGATCAATCTCCACGTGAGTTGAACGTCTACCCACTATAATCATAGTGTTTGATTATCTCTAATAGTAATCCACACATAGGAATACTCAAGCATCAAACTTTCCTATGCTAGCAGAAATAAGATGGCAGCTAGGGTTGTTTCTTAAGACAATTGAGAGAGAAAGAGAGAAGAGAAGGTCGAGTGTTGATGGTTTTTCGTGTGTCACTTTCAGCTAGGGTTTTGTGTGTCTTGTTAATATGTCACACGAAATTTCCCTTCCCAAAACTGAAAATTCTAATTATATTAGAATTATTTAATTGTAATTGGAAACATCATGTTCTCATAATTATAACTTGGATCACAAATTATAACTGATTATAATTTGTCCACAATAACTTCTCTTTCTCTCAGTTAACCCCACTATGCTATCAAATAATATCTTGAGTATATAATCCTCTATTGTGTGTGACCTATTAGGTTTCCCAGTCAATTGGTAGTGAACATGAATTAATGAAAACGTCTTTTAGATTAATAATCTATAATTAATTAGAGTTAATCCTATTAATTCTAATTAGGATTGGTTTATCAATTCATCAATTAATAAACCCATATTCCCAGATCATGAGCGGTATCTACCAACACATCATAACCACCCAAGAGTCCAAGAAGTCAAGTGGCTTGACATGAACTCTTCAATAACAAACTTCAGTACAATTAACTCCTTTTACAATAAAATATCTCATTCGGTTTGGAGTATGGAATTAGTGCCAACTCCCTCCAGAATTAATTTTCGCCTGAATAGAATAGTACTTATACCAGGAATCCACTACTCTAGATGTGTATCAATTGGAGCTGTTTCCAATACACAATCGCCTTGGCCAAGGATTTATTAAGTAGTAATTCATACAAGTGGCCGTGAGATATTTGCCCATACTATTAGGAGTGGTGTATCCTTTATTGACCATCTCAACTACTTTCGTTTACCTCACAATGTACCCAATTTCCATCCCATAGGCGGCCCTCGATCAACCTCCGAAGATTGGAATTAAAGTACAAAGCTCAGCAAACAAAGTACCTTGGAGATCTCAAGTCTAAGGATACTTGCACGTTTGCTATACTGAGATTATATTACTGGCATAAAATAGTTATCCATGTGATTATCTCAAAGTTAGGTCATCAAATGAACTTATTCCATTAACAAGCATCCATGTTTTAACTTTGAGTATTTCAATACTCATGGTTATGAGAACCACTGCCTGATCAAATCAGGAAGTCTAACACATGCTAGTCTTAATGCATTAATGATGCCCTGTCTCATTAATACTATGACTAGGGACTATTTAAGTATTAACACCATCCTGTGTAGTAGGAATCTCATATCATGACCTCTATCATGATTTCCTTAACACAGTGTTGTACTATGGACTTTATCGAACTGTTATATTACTTAAAGTAAACAAAAAAAACTGTAGGATAAATAATACCTTTTATTAAAATAAAAATTTTCATATACAATGTACAAGTGATTGCCTCTATGGCACAACACTGATAAAATCCCACTTGCACTAGAGCCAATCATTCATGTATCTAATACCGAACGACTCAACATGACAATCATGTTTCTTTTGAGACAGTGCTTTTGTAAACGGGGGCTATATTCTCATCCGTTGGAACTCTCTCTATCTTAATTTCCTTAGCTGCTTTAGAAGCGGCTACGTACTCAACTTCTATCATAGAGTTGGCAATAGTCTCTTGTTTAGAACTTTTCCAACTGATTGCCCCTCAACATAACGTAAACACGTAGCCAGATTGTGATTTGAAATCATTTTTGTCAGATTGAAAACTGGCATCAGTATACCCATTTATTTTCAAATCACCTTCTCCATATACTAAGAAGATATCCTTAGTCCTTCATAAGTACTTAAGAATATTTTTTACAGTGCCCAATAACCATCACTAAGGTCAGATTGATATCTGCTCGTCAAACTGAGAGCACAAGATACATTAGGCCTAGTACATATCATAACATACATGATAGATCCAACTGCTGAGGCATATTGAATCTTACTCATGTGATCTTTTTCAACTTGTGTCTTAGGTGACATCGACTTTTAAAGGCTTACACCAAGTAACATGGGTAAGAATCTCTTTTTGGATTGATCCATGCTAAACCTATTTAGTACTTTATCTATGTATGTAGACTATGAAAGACTAAGCAGCCTTTTGGATCGATTTCTATAGATCCTTATTCCAAGAATATAGGTTGCTTCTCCATGGTTTTTCATGGAGAATTGTTTGGACAACCAAATTTTAACCGTTTTCAAGACAGGTATATCATTTTCTATTAGCAATATGTCATCTACATAAAGTAATAAGAAAACAATTGCACTTTCACTAACCTTCTTGTATACACAAGGCTTATCCATGTTTTGAATGAAACCAACTCTTAGAAGCTTGCTTAAGTCCATAAATAGACCTTTGCAGTTTGCACACCTTTGGGCTATCATTGGATGTGAAACTCTCAAGTTGTGTCATATACACTTTCTCAGTCAGATTTTCATTTGGGAAAGCTATTTTTATATCCATTTGCCAAATCTAATGATCATGATGAGCAGCAATGGCTAGGAGTATCCTGATGGATTTCAACATAGCTACTGGCGAGAAGGTTTCATCATAGTCGATACCATGTTGTTGACGATAACCCTTCGCCACTAGTCGTGCTTTATAGGTAACTAAGTTACCGTCCATGTTCGTTTTCTTCTTGAAAATCCACTTGTACCCAATATGTTTAATTCCTTTGGGTGGATCAACCAAAGTCCATACTTGGTTGTCGTACATGGAATCCATCTCTGACTTCATAGCCTCAAGCCATTTGCCATATTCTGAACTATTTAGAACATCCTTTTAGGTAGTAGGCTTATCTTTATCTATGAGAAATACGTTATTGTGGTCACTAATGAAAAATTCATATCTCTCAGGTGCTACACGTATCCTACTAGATCTACAAGGCTCTTGTGTATTAGAAGATTCATCTATTCTCTCAATAGATGCGGGGTTAGACGGTTGATCCTTGTTTGTTTGATCTTCATGAATTTCACTATGTTCAATCTTACTCCCACTGTCCCCTTTGAACATGTGCTCATTCTCTAAAAAGACGGCATGCTTCGAAACAAACAATTTATTTTCGGAGGGTAGATAGAAGTAATATCTGAAAGATTCTTTCGGATATCCCATAAACAAACACTTGTTAGAATTACTATCAAGTTTGTCTAACTGTGGCCTTTTATCAAAGGCAGGACAACCCCATACTCGCAAGTGAGATAACTTTGGTTTCTTACCAAAGAACATCTCAAATGGGGTAGTATCAATTGATTTTGTCAAAACTCTATTTAGTATAAAAACAGAAGTTTTTAGTGCATACCCCCAAAACGATTTTGGTAGGTCTGCAGAAGCCATCATGGTCCATACCATGTCCAGAAGGGTCCGATTCCTTTTCTCAGATACACCGTTATGTTGAGGTGTATGTGGTGGAGTCCATTGAGATAATATCCCATTATCTCTAAGATAACTCAGAAACTCTTGCCTTAAGTATTCTCCTCATTGATCGGATCTTAGTGTCTTAATACTTTTGCTAAGTTATTTCTCTATTTCATTCTTGAAGTCTTTGAACCTTTCAAAGGCCTCAGATTTGTATTTTATTAAATACAAATACTCGTATCGTGAGAAATCATTGATAAATGTTATGCAATAATTATAACCTCCTCTTGCTTGTATTAACATTGGACCACATATATCAGAATGAATGAGTTCTAATAACTCCTTGGCCCGTTCTCTTTTTCTTGGAAAATGAGTTTTAGTCATTTTACCTAGTAAACAAGACTCATGTGTGCCATATGATTCATAATCAAATGACCCAAAGTCACCAAACTTGTATAACTTAGAAACACGATTTTCGTTTACATGGCCCATACGACAATGCCATAAGTAAGATGTGTTAGAGTTATCTATTTTAGGTTTCTTATTGTTTATATTGAGAATTGGATTATCCAAGTCTAGAACATATAAACCATTAACCAAAGTTGTTGAACCATAATGAATATCATTCAAAGAAAAAGAACAATATTTATTCTTAAATATTAAATGAAATCCACATAAGTTTAAACACACAACTGAGATAATTTTTTTCATTAAAACTGGTACATAATAACAGTTTTTCAGTTCTAGAATTAATCCCAAAGGCAGGTTCAGCTCGTATGTCCCCACAGCAAGTGCAGCAACCTTTGCTCCATTTGCAGTACGTTGGTCCATATCGCCTTTCTCTAGCCTTCTACTACTCTTTAGTCCCTGCAAGTTATTGCAGAAATGAGATCCACATCTGGTATCCAATACCCATATCTCATTTCTAAAAGTAGTATTTATCTCAATTATAAACATACTCGGAGTAGAAGTAGAAGTGCTTGTAAGCTTCTCCTTCTGCTTCTTGTCCTTAATGGTCTCCAAGTAGTCTTTGCGGTTGCACCTGTAGTGGCCCATCTTTCCACAATAATGGCATGGGCCCTTGGTAGCTGCCTCCTTGTTGTTCATACCACCTTTGGGTTTCATGGGAGCCTTCTTCTTCTTCTTTTGAACTTTCTTCTTAGAAAAGGGAGATTCTAGCATTAAAACTACATTGGAATCCTTTTTCATGGAAGACTCTGCAGTTTTGAGAAGATTGATCAACTTAGGAATGATGGATTCAATCTTGTTCATCTGATAGTTAATTACAAATTGTGAGAAACTATTAGGCAAATATTGTAGAATTAAGTCAACACTTAAATCATGATCCATTGCAAACTCGAGAGATCCAAGCTTCTCTATTAAGCCCAGCATTTTCAGCCCATAAGGGGCCACAGAAGAACCCTCTGCCATTTTGCAACGAAATAGTTGCTTTGAGATCTCGTATCTCTCAATTCTAGCTTGGGCATTAAACAACTCTCGAAGATGTAAA
The DNA here is from genome assembly GCA_026120185.1 of Voacanga thouarsii. NCBI lineage: Eukaryota > Viridiplantae > Streptophyta > Magnoliopsida > Gentianales > Apocynaceae > Voacanga > Voacanga thouarsii. The sequence goes on from JANUWF010001750.1 coordinate 1,658,542, forward strand.
ATAATCGATTGTGCATCTATATGCTCATGCTGTTTTTGCAACTTAGGAGTTATGGATGCTAACATAATACATGATGTTGTATCACTATCCTTCTTGTGCCTCTTGTGGACAACATGCTCATCAACATGAGCATCTTGGGCTGGTGGTGGTTGAATAGGAGCATCTAGCACGTAGAGTAACTTTTCCAATTTGAGAACAATTCTCAAATTTCTATACCAATTGAGATAGTTTGATTCGGTTAACTTGTTGGTTTCCAAGATGCTACGTAAGTTTAGTTTTGTTGACATGATGTAGGTGACCTAGATGTAAAGATAGAGAACACTAACTACTTGTATATGTACATGATATGCAAATAATTAGGACTTTAATTAAATGCATTTTTACTCCACTGTTTTGCTCAAACCAATAGCCCCCATTATTGATTTGGGAAAGCCAGTTGGAAGCTTTCTAGCATACCGGTATCCAAATTCCTCAAGAATAACTTTGAGTTTGCCCAACAAGCCACCCTTAAGTTCATTGCTAGGTATCTAATACCAATTACATCGTATGTAACTACCGGATCATTGGGTGATTAACAGCTTTTAATCTTAAAGCATTTTGGGCTACCCCAACTTTTCCTCTAAATTTCTTTATGCTTGAGTTTGCTGAAACGGGATAAAGAATTTAGTTAAACCCGACCCATTAATCATGAATTTAATTCTATAGCTTGAACATGCTCAATGTTAAGTAGGCTTGGGTTTGCCCAACAACCTGGTCTCGAAAAAGGACTCTCGTTCTTACTATATTAACGGAAGGAATTAGGTTTAATATTAATTGAGGGATTTGTTCCTTTTAGTGATTCGTTGAATGACATGCATAAAAATCAATAAATCACATAATTGATAATCATGATAATAAAATGATTACGTGGTATGGTTATGGACTTTGTCCTAAATTAATTTCTTTGAGTCATAAAATAAATTAATATAGTTAACCTTATGTGTTTATGTATGATTCAAGTAGAAGGTCTTACCTTCTCGCCTTATTTTGGTTGCCATCTCCAAAATTAAAAATAATTCTACTCCTATCTAACCTATGTAAACTAATTACATAATTTTCTAAAGAGAGAAAACCTCGAGTTATATTCGAGGGGAGTTAGATGAGAAGAGAATTACACAAGAATTCTAGAGAAGGCAGGACACGCAGGCCCTATTTCATAAAAACCAAAACTGTAAAATGCATGAACTGATATAATTAGTTTTAGTCTATAACCATCCTCCATGCCATTGACTATGCTTAAACAAAATGAACATATACTTTTATTATTCCAAAATCACTATTTTGGAAAAATAAAACAAATTCTAAATCCATATTTTAGAAAAATACATTAGTTTTAAATTTTCAAAATCACTATTTTGAAAAATAAAATTGTTTGTTAAAAACTAATTTTGAAAATGCTTTTGGGTCCCGTCTCGCAGCGCCCCCATGGAAAAATTTTTATTTTGCCGCCTATCATCAAATGAGATTTTTCCCTTTTCAAAATTCTAGTCCAGGAAAAAAAATATATTTTTTAAACAGCTGGATCATGCAAAACAGAGCATAACCGATGCTGGTTTGGAAGCCAGAGCCGATACCGGCTGTAGTCGGGAAGTGGCGGCGTTTCTCAGAAAAATTTTTCAGAAACAATTTCTCGTGCCCTAATCTTCTGTAGAATTTTAGTGAGAACAATTCTCAACAGGATTTTTAGTTTTGAAGCTCAAAACAACAACCAATTTGTTAGTTTAGACAAACAAAACAGAAAATCAAATTCACAAGATGAAACGGAGGGCAACTACCATGTTTAAGAAAACGTTTTTCTGCAAAAAAATTTCAACACAAAGAAAGCACCTTTCGAAATATGCTATAACTTTTACACAATCATATTATGCTACGGACCTAACCCATAAAGCTCAAAACGATTTCGACTCGAGTGAATTCGATTTTCATAGTGAACAAAGACAAGCACGAATACATGAAAATAATTTTTCATGCCAAAACAATGTCCATAGACCACACATAGCATGTCTCTGATACCACTGTTGGGTATCTCAGGCTCATATCCAATACGGCGCAGCGGAAAATAAACGAGATACCATCCCAGGACCCGCCTATGTGTGGAAAATAAGACATAAAGATAATAAAGATAGCAGCTTTTTACCTTTATTTGATTGTCCGAAGAACAAAATTTCTTCTTCAAGTCGAGGCGCGATTCAGCAATCCTCGTGATCAACCTCCACGTGAGTTGAGCGTCTAACCACTATAATCACAGTGTGTGATTATCTCTAATAGTAATCCACATAGAAGAATACTCAAGCATCAAACATTCCTGTGCTAGCAGAAATAAGATGGCAGCTAGGGTTGTTTCTTAAGACAATTGAGAGAGATAGAGAGAAGAGAAGGTCGAATGTTGATGGTTTTTCATGTGTCACTTTCAGCTAGGGTTTTGTGTGTCTTGTTAATATGTCACACGAAATTTCCCTTCCCAAAACTGAAAATTCTAATTATATTAGAATTCTTTAATTGTAATTGGAAACATCATGTTCTCAGAAACTGATTATAATTTGTCCACAATAACTTCTCTTTCTCTCAGTTAACCCCACTATGCTATCAAATAATATCTTGAGTATATTATCCTCTATTGTGTGTGACCTATTAGGTTTCCCAGTCAATTGGTAGTGAACATGAATTAATGAAAACGTCTTTTAGATTAATAATCCATAATTAATTAGAGTTAATCCTATTAATTCTAATTAGGATTGGTTTATCAATTCATCAATTAATAAACCCATATTCCCAGATCATGAGCAGTATCTACCAACACATCATAACCACCCAAGAGTCCAAGAAGTCAAGTGGCTTGACATGAACTCTTCAATAACAAACTTCAGTACAATTAACTCCTTTCACCATACAATGTCTCATTCAGTTTAGAGTACCGAATTAGTACCAACTCCTTCCAGAATTAATTCTGGCCCAAATACAATAGTACTTGTACCAGGAACCCACTACTCTAAATGTATATCAATTGGAACAGTTTCCAATACACAATCGCCTTGGCCAAGGACTTTCCCAGTAGTAATTCCTATAAGTGGCCGTGAGATATTCGCCCCTACTATTAGGTATTATAAATGGTGAATCCTTTATTAACCCTCTCAACTACTTTTGTTTACCTCACAATATACCCAATCTCCATCCCATAGGCAGCCCTCGATCGACCTCCGGAGATTGGAATCAAAGTACAAAGCTCAGCAAACAAAGTACCTTGGAGATCTCAAGTCTAAGGATACTTGCATGTTTGCTATACTGAGATTATATCACTAGTGATAAATAGTTATCCATGTGATTATCTCAAAGCTAGGTCATCCAATGAACTTGTTCCATTAACAAGCATCTATGTATTAACTTTGAGTATCTCAATACTCACGGTTATAAGAACCACCGCCTGATCAAATCAGGAAGTCTAACACATGCTAGTCTTAATGCATTAATGATGCCCTGTCTCATTAATACTATGACTAGGGACTATTTAAGTATTATCACCATCCTGTGTAGTAGGAATCTCATATCATGACCTCTTTTATGATTTTCTTAACACAGTGTTGTACTATGGACTTTATCGAACAGTTATATTACTTAAAGTAAACAAAAGAAACTGTAAGATAAATAATGCTTTTTATTAAAATAAAATGTGTCATATACAATATCCTTGAAGCAATAAAGGTAAACCAGAACAAATAGAATAGAGAAAATAGGCACCCAAGTAATGAAATTCAAACAAACCTTAGAAGAACAAAGCAACTTAGTCCCATTCAAAAACCACATTGGATTATCCAAAAGATTTTATAAACTTATTCATAAGAAGGACTAACCCTTAAGTATGGTCTTGAACAAGATGAACAAAGAAGCTAGGACCTCTCAAGACTCTCTCTTCAAATTTGAATAAAAAGTGTGAATTCTGTTGTCAAATCACTAAAGGTTCTATTTATACTACCCTAACCCTAACTAAGTAATCCCTGAAGTTCTAATACAATTTAGGGTCTTAATAGGTCTTTACAAACATTTAAAATAGAGTAAAACCAGAGAAAACATAAAGATTGTGGGGCAGCCATGATGGAGCTGGCGCTTGCTATGGCTTCTACAACCGGTGCCGGCTGTACGCTGGAGGCCTCCTTTTTGGTCGAGTTTCATCCATCTTTGTTGCCGCCTTGAGTTCTTGTTGGGATCCTTCTTGGATAGTTATCCAAATGAGCTCTTAGCTAGCTTCCTCAACTTTCCAACCCACTTCCATCCTCAAGCATGGTTTTATGAGCAATTGAAACTCATCTTGAAGCTTCTTGGACCTAGATCTTGTCATCGATCCTTGTCCTTACAAAGTCACGCCTCCCCGTCCTTGATCTTGACCTCCATGATAAAGCGGAGTCTCGTCACGTCACTTGAAGCTTCAATCAAATCCTTTATTTCCAACACAATCATGTCCATTTGGTGGCATGAAGAAGCATCCCAAGGAATGAGCCATCAAAGAACAAAACTAGCCAAGGTAGTTGAAGATGCCATAAAGGTCCATACACTTGAATAAGAGAATCCCCAAAGAAAGGAGAAAGGATATGAGGAACAATTGCCCAATGTGGAATGGGAGGTATTTGATTCTACTCTATGTGCCAATAATTCTAATATCTCTTTGTCACATGATTTCTTACGTTCCTCTCTATTCTTGGAGGGTAATGGTCTAAATGATGATGTATGTAATTTTACAAGTCTTAAGGAGTTCGATCTTTCACTGATACATCATATGAAACAAGGAGGTTGATCAAATCTACCTTTCACCCTAATTTCAGAGAGGTAGCTTGGTATTTGTAGAAGCATTGAAAAGTAAGAATTTCTTGATTCCATCTTTGAAAACTTAAATACTATGTTTCAAGAGGAATTTCAACTTTGACAAATCTTTTGAAGGGCTAAGTGGTGATTCTCATGTTTACACATTTTTTAGATATAATTTATATCTTTGTATTGAAAACTTGATTTGCATGTTGAAGAAAGTGTTATGGACAGGGGGTCATGCATTTACATTCATTGAAATTAATATTTTCCATGAACCCTTCATTTTTCAAAATCCTTTTTTATTTCTAATTTCATCACGCCTACCTTTTTAAATGAGTATTAATTTATTTTACAAAGTTTTCATGAAGAAACATGATGAATGGAAGAGTGTTTTTTATGTGTTTTGGGTTTGCTTTGAATTTGGGTTTCTTTAGGTCATTTGGTCATTGTTTTATTTTATCTAAGTTCCATTTTTAGTTGTTAGGTGTTATTTTCCCCAAATAAGAAAAATATTTTCCATCTTAAGTGTAGAGGAGTGAGTCGTTTCTTTATTTGCTTTTTAAAGACTTTTAGTTTGTTTTCTTTTATTTAGGTGTGCCTTTCTTTTGCTAGTATTTTCCTTGTGCTTTTATTTTTGTTTTCTTTTGTAGGTCCGAATAAAGTCCTCTTGGACAAGCTCTTCTTTCTTTTCCAAGTTCATATTATTCGGAGCTTATTGCACTTGGGGAGTATTGCTTCATCCTCTCCCTCTTTATTATTGTTGGTCTCTTTGGAAATGATTTCTTATGTTAATTTTTGGCCAATGAGGACACTTTCTAGTTTAAGTGTAGGAAAGTGGTTTAGTAATATTCTTTGTCCAAGTGTTTATCAATTATCTTAGTGTTTTTTCTTGGAATCAAACAATTTTGTTGAAAATGCTGAATATTTGAAAATTTGAGAATTTAGAAATTTTGGAGCTAAATTGAGCTTATTTATCGATAATAGAGTTGTGATTTTCTTTTTAACTTTGGATATGGATTTGTCATTCCTTATGGTTGGATTCTTATTAAAAATTAAACTTGTGTGTTAAGTTGGATTTTGCTAAGTCTTGAGAATTTAAGTTAACCTTGGTTATATTTGGTTTTTGAGTTTTGTTTTATTCTTTAAGTTTGAATGTTGATGACATGATAAAATATGGGAAGAGTTGTTGACTAATTCTTGTATTATAGATTTAAAGTTTGCTTGACTTTAAGTTGTGAATAAGGAATGTGAGGAAATACAAAAAAAAGAAAAAAAAAATTGCGAGAAAAGACAAAAATGTAGGTTGAAAAAAACATGGAGTTAAAAAAAAAAAAAATCTTTCATCTTTTGAGAAAAAAAAAAGAAGAAAGAAAGACCTTTTGCTGAAAATGGGGCAAATATAGTAAGTGGAAAAGAAGAAACAAAGAAGCATCACACTTTCTTGAGGCTATCCCAAAGGTAAGAAAGTAAAGAAAGAAAAAGAAAATATGTCGAAAAAAATTTTGATGATGACTACAAGGGGTCCAATACGGCGCATGAATAGAAATCCATTCACTTTAGGCTTATCAATTCCCTAAGTCATTGAAAATTTGAGGAAAAAAAAAAGTTGAGTGTTTTTCTTATTTCACTATCTTAGGTTTTGTAAATTTGAGTTTATAATGCTTGAATTGGTTAAATGACTCAACTTATTTAATTAATATTATCTATGTTTTTTCTCTAGGAGTGGAATAATTTTCTTATACTAGATATAAGCTTGTTTAACTTAACTTTGATGGTCATGGGATCACCTGATTTAATACATGAGTTTGAAAGGTTTAAATGGGTTGAACGAATAACAAGTTTGTATTTGAGATTGGAAGAAGATTATTCCTTTATTATGAATGAATTTTCTCAGGATAAGTTGAAAAGTTGTTTTGTCGTAAGCCATATGCTTAATATTTTAAATTTTTTTTGTTTAAGGACAAGCAAATGTTCAATTGTGGGGGTATGTGATAGGGGCTAAAATCACCATTATTTTACTAGCTATTCGAGGTTGTTTTAAGATACTTTTGTTGTAATAACTAGGCATATTCCTTTCTATTTGACATTTTGCTTGTAAAAACTGTTTTTGACAAATTTGTGCAGATTTAAGTTGATTTCGAGTAGAAAGTGAACAATTCCAGAATAGACTTGGTGCCAAGCCTAGCCAAGGGAGCAGATGCCTGGTCCATTCTAGTTAAATAGAAAAAACAGAGCAAAATTATGTCGAAAAGCAGCTTAGACTCGGCACCTAGTGGCCCGACTGGACCCGGCACCAGGTCCACTCTGCCCAGAGGTGGTTTTGCGTAAATTTGGTATTTTCCAAAGGACTTTGGTATTTTTTGAATTCTACTTGGACTAGACTTATCAAGCAACAAATTTTGGTATCAAGTAGACTTATAAATACAAGAACAACATAAGAGAAATGTGTGAGTTGAAGGCTCCAAGCTAGCTACTCAATCACCGCTCAAAGGAGCATTGTTCAAAGGAGGTTTTCAAGAGAAGAAAAATGTCTTGTCTATGAGTTTTATCTGTTTTCCTCTATTTACTTTTCTAGAACAATGATGTGCTTAATGTTTTGATTGTAATTGGATATTATTTTGGAAATTCTGATTTTAAGTAAATTGGAATTTTTGATCAATCTATTGTTATCTTTGGTATTTGATTACTTGTTATCATTGGTTATTGATGCGGGTTCTTCTAATTGACTTGGAAAATGATATTAGGAGTTTGTTGAATTGGTTTCATATTTGTGAAATATTAATGAACTTAGGAAACTAAGTTAAGATGAAAGGACTAAAGTGATCAAATATTAGTTGATTTCATCTCGAGCATAAGGTCATTAGCTAATTTCATGTTTTGAGGTATGAGTTTAATGCATCTTTTGGTTGCTTTGGTTTGATTGAAACATCTACTAAATTGATCAAAGGATAGTGATTTTATAGATTGGGAAAGAAGCAGAATCTACATAAGTAAGTTCATGATTTGGAAAACGATTGAATTTTACTTAAGTTTCTTCATGATGCCAAGACGACAATTGATTGTGATGAATGCTAATTGATTCAATATTGTGTTTTCAAGATAATTGTCTAGTTAAATGACTTCAGATCCTTGAGTTATATCTATTTTTATCTTTATTTATTTTTCTTTTTATTCTTTTCTTATTTTATTGGTTAAACAATAAAGATTTGGGTAAAGTAAGGTGGGAGCCTATAACACCCCATATTTCCATGACGTAGTGGGCTATAACTCTATGGGATGTCGCCCCGTCTAATTACTCAGACAAGGGGTCTTTATAACAAACTTTACTCAAAAGGGCAGTGGAATTTTTTTTTTTTTTTTCAACATAGAAAAAGTACATGAATTAGCTTCTGATACATACACTCATGGTTACAACAAGTTCAAGATGTAGCATAAGCCTCTGGGAGTCCACCAGGCTTTTGTTACATCTCTGATCCCGATTTTTTCAAGGAAAATAACATGCGTGTGAATGAAAATCACTCAGTGACTCTCGCGTGTTCTATTGCTTTAGTAAGGGGAAAAAGTACATAAAATCCTTGTGGGGAAAACATTTTGTTTGTTCACTAGAAACTATTCCAAAACTCTAAAACAAAAGAGTTTATTCAGAATTCAATAATTTTTAAAAAACCGTGTTTCAATTCCAAATCATTTCCCTAATTTCCACGTCATAGGCATTCCTCCAACAAAGGTTTACCAATATGCGAAGCTCTCAAGGCTTCGCTTTCGACGCCACGTATCATTGTGCTTAGACCACATCCTACAACACTTAACCGTACATCACAAGATAAGTAAGTACACCACAGTGTACTCCTAGGAATCAAGTTAGTGCATATGCAAGGTATTCAAATTAGTGCTCACGCCAGGAATTCAAGTTAGTGCTTATGCCAGGTATTTAAGTTAGTGCATATGCCAGGAATTCAAGTTAGTGCTTACGCTAGGAGTTCAAGTTAGTGCTTACGCCAGGTATTCAAGTTAGTACTTACGTTAGGAATTCGAGTTAGTGATTACACTAGGTATTCAAGTTAGTCCATACGCTAGGAATTCAAGTTAGTGATTACACTAGGTATTCAAGTTAGTCCATACGCTAGGAATTCAAGTTAGTGATTACACCAGGTATTTAAGGATTGTCAAGTTCAAAAAAATCAAGAATTCAAAATTCATATTGTTCATCATATTTCCAAATCTAAAAAGGCTCGTACTTGAGCACATCAGGAAGCCATTTTTCTATAAACACTGTTGGGGAAAAATATTATTTTTCAGAATATGATCCCACTGACCCACAAGTCAGATCATCATTCATATAGACTCCGCAGAGCCAATCAATTCATTCTATGGCATATCAAGCCAATAAAACACTTTCAAGGATCAAAAGGTGTGAAACCCCATCTAAAACCAACCCTAGAGTAAGAGGGTCAGGATGTATATAATATTTTCTTGCATGCATAAATATGTTTTTGGATGATTTTATGTGTTTTGGATTCGTGATTTATAGTCCAGAAGGCTCAATTGTTCTTATTGAGTAGGAATGGCAAAATGATAATTTTGATTGAATTGAAAATAGGGAGATAGCTTGATGATTAAATAGAAAAAATATTTGGGAGAGAAAATAAGAACAAGATTTGTTGTGGTTTAGTGGTTAGAGCTTTAGAATTAATCTCTAAGGCCTTGGGTTCAAATTCCACCAATTAAGTTTATCATGATTAAATATTATTTTTATAGGATGGTTTATTTTCGGCCCTTGCATGCCATGAGTAGAAGTAGGAGTGTTGTCCTAAGAGAGGCTTGAAGGGAATGTTTTAATCCTACTCTTGTGCTCTACAAAAATTCTTAAGGGATTCATGCCCTTTTTGCTTTCTAGCTTACCTTAATTCTTTATCAATTAAGTTGCTCAATTTATCCAAGCCATTTTTATTTCCGGAAAATTCTAGCAAGGTTCTGTGATTTTGGAGTTTCGAAAATACCTCTTGGAGGATGGAATTTTGACTAAAAATGGGGAAGGAGTTAAGGAAGGTTCTCAAGGGAATTAATCTCTATGGTTGAACCTTCAAACTCTACCCTATAAGTATTCATCTTCTTCATGTAACAATTTGGAAATTTTCTAGCTTCTTGGTCAACTCAACTTTTGAAAACTTCAGCCATTTTTCTCACTCAAATGCTGCCAGAAAAATAGCCAAATTGTTCAGCTTGAAGGCTGAAATCTTTGGCCAAAAATTGGACTGCACAAAAGCTGTGCAAACCAGGAAAATTTCTGGACAAGTTTTGTAGCTTAGTAGACCAAAAACTAAGCTGTTCCTTCTAGCCTTCAAACCAATATTTCATCTCTACCTTTCCTCCATAAAGAAAGCTGGAAACCAGCCTTACAGTACCTTCTAATATCCCTTCAAATCTTCTACAAGTCAGCTGGAACATTGCAGAAAATTTGCACAAAAATTCCAGCGAATTTCTTGAATGAACAACCAGAAATTTCAGCCTTGTTCCCTCTTCAACCCTATCTGAAACTCACTCCCATTTTTCTGTAAAACTAACCTTAGTCAGCCATGAACTGAACTTCATAACCTTCTCCATTGATCTGCATGAAAAAAGCACCATAGCCACTCCTTAAATCACTCATTTAATCACTACAATCAAGCATTCAATTGGAATTAAAAAATTCAGCAAATTACTCCATGAAACTTCCATGGTTTAGGCCTCAACCAACCAGAAATTTCCTCCACCATAACACATAGAATTTCAGCCACCCTATAGCTTCTTCAACCTTATTCATCTCAGCAAAACCTTAGCTAATTCCAGCCCGCGATTGCAGCTCCAAGGACCTCTATCAACTAAGCTATTCTTACCATATTTTCTACCTTAATTCACTCCCTAAATTACTTCTTTTAAATTTCAAACAACCAGCTTTCCTTCTTTTCCCTAATCTAGAAATTCAATCACAAGGATTCTCTAATCCATTCAGCCAACACCACTCAACAGATTTCGTCCAGCCTTTCCTCCATTCTTTCCATTTCTTCAAAGAACACCCAGAACACACACCACTATTCTCCAAGCCTAAGACCACTCCAAACACCTCCAATCTCTCCCAAAAACTACAGATCACTTCTACTCACCCTCTAGAATCCATTTCTGTAATTTATAACATCAAACGTTAAAAACAATATTCTACTTTTGGATCAAAAACCAGAATTTTTCTTGAAGACTCAAGAACTCTCTTAAGGTAATCATGAATGATTGTGTTCATCTTCATTCCTCTTCGATCTTTATTGAAATATACTAGTACTCTCTCTCTCTCTCTCTCTCTCACAGCCGAAAATGGTTGTTTCAACCATGGCTATTTTCTCTTCTTTCTTCTTGGTCGGATCAAGCCTTCCAAGTGTGTGGACTTTCTTGAGACTTCATCAAGGTAGTCATCAATCAAGTATGTCTCTTTAACCCTCTCCTTAATTCTAAAATCATGTATTTTGGATGTTGTTGGAAAAGGATGGAATATAATTGGAGATTGAGTATGTGTTTATATGATGGAGTTGGGATTGAAGTATGAGGATAATTTGTCTTTGTTAAGTTTTATGATGTTTTGGGGTTTGTTGCTTGCTCTTCATGTCGTGACTTAGTATGAGTGATTAAGTATGATAGATATTATGTTACCTTTGGTGAATAGGGTTTTATGTTCTTGTATTCTTGTTGAAGCCTTAAATATGATTATGTTTAGTGAAGTTTGGATCATATGATGGTAGATATGGATCTATACTTTTATACATGAATTGAATGGTTAGTTGATTGGTGTTAGAGTTTATGTTCATGATTATGGTTAGGAATAGGAGAATTCTGATCATGACCTTGTTGATCCTAAACTATTTAAGTTAGCTAATTTTATTACATTAATAAAAATTAATGCTATATTTTCTTCTAATGATTTCGAAAACCCTATGAAGATTTGGAATTGGATTGATATATGAAATAATGATATTTTTGCCAAATACATGATGTCTTTTATTAAAAATAAAATATATAAATATTATATATAATTATAATAGTAAATAAAGCCGTTTATATAATTAATCATAATAGGTAAAATATTAATCTTATAAGTCATATATTCATAAATACTAATAAAATTTATTTATTATCTTTTAATCAAAGTATATTAAAATTTACTTATTATTAATTTTATTTATTAATTATTTTCTAACTATTAATTATTAATTAAGAGAATAGTAATAATTTGTTATTTTAATAATATCATCTAGGACTTAGGACCATTCATCAAATAAACCCTAGTTTATTTATTAATAACAAAGATTATATTTAAAGTTATAACTTATTAGTAATTATTTCACAATCCCTAATTATTTTATTATCAAGCTAGATTTATTTTATAAAATCCTTTTTATCATCTACCCTTAAAGTTTGGGACATTAGGGTCATGATTGTAGTAAGTTGAACTAGGATTATTTATGGAAGCAAATTTGGCTTGAGTCTAATTATGGCTTGTGTTTACCCCAGGCAGGGTTATGTTAGCTTTTGAGGATCTTTGAATTAGCTCAAGCAAAGGATCAGGTAAGCTCCTGCATAAAACTTATTTAATGACAAAAGGTTACTATGGCAAGCCAAACGTGAAATGTATGAGCACTCATTTTGGTAAAGGCAATTAAGGACTATTTCCTTTCTTGTTTCAGTCAAATCATTTGAAATCAACAAACAGTTTTATTCAAACACTAAACTCTTTCTAAAACCAACTTTGACACGAATGTTAGAAACCCTTAATTGCTATTTTCAAATTAAATAATGTTTTATCAGTTTTCTCCCAAGTAGGACAAGCTACGTTGAGTACTCAATAAGGGTAGGCTAGTAGTACTAGTTTTGAAGAGTAAGAGCGAGTCTTTTGGCAGGAGGCTACCTCCAGAAGATGAACTCAACTTGGAGAAGCGAGAGTACTACTTAGTCATGCCAGTCTAAGCTAGTAAGTTTCAGTCATGTGGATTGTGTGTTGCCGGAGTGGACAACCGGTTTTGTTTGGGTGTAGAAAAGGAGGAGTATCTTACTCGATAGGCCGTACACCTACCTTTTTGTCAGTCTGCACAAAGTGTGGCATTTTGACCGTTGTATGGTTATGGAGCCCAACGTGTGGCAACCCATGGCCACCCTTTTGAGTGGTTGATTTTATTGTGCACATATATGGTTGGAAAAGCAAAACACCACTCTTTATTTTTAACATTATTTAATGCTTGCCAGTTCTTTTCTTATGAAGTTCTTTCATCTTGCATACATGAACTGTTTTACCTGAATACTCAAAGCACACACAGGCTTACTGAGATTTTTATCTCATCACCTTTTATGCCATGTTTCAGGTCGATCCTGCTGTGGGGATGAGTAGCTAGAATGTTGCTTACTTGAAGACTCTTGTTGTTTATTTTATATATTACTTTGAGACATGATAGTGAACAATTTATTTTAGATTTGTTCTTGAATTTTTGGGTTGTAATAAGTTTTAATGTTAAAGTATTGTTTTATTTTCATTTGTGTGTCCTATTTATAAAGACCCCTTGTCATTTGGACGAGGCGACATCCCCAGTCCTGTTAGGCCTAGGTTGTGGAGTGTTACAAAAGGTATTTTTCCAAAAGCCAATCTCATCATGAGATTATTTTCCAAAATCATGTTGAAATAGGATAAAGAGTTCTGTTCACACATCAAAATATGTTTCCAAGAGTATTCTGTCATTTTTTCCGTACTCGACAGAAAAGATATTTCCAAGGGTATTCAGGTCATTTTACCCATGCCCAATTCCAAAAGACTTTTCGTGGGTATTTGGGTCATTTCACCCTTACCCAATTTGAAAAATATTCACAAGAATTCTAATAAGGATATTTCGGTCATTTACCGAACATCCAATTCCAAATGTTTTCATAAAACATTCCAATAAAGACATTTGGATTATTTTCCAAATACTCGATTCCAAAAGAAACTCAATTTAAGAAATCCAGAGTTCTAATCCCAAAAAAGGATTAAATTCAAAATTTCCAAACACATTTCTATAAAATATTCCAATAAGGACTTCTAGTCATTTTATGAATACCCAATTCCAAAAGTTACCATTTTTCGAAAATCCCAAACATTTAATCTAAAGAGGGACTAAGTTCACAAATTCATACTTTAAATATCCGTTAAAATTTCTAAGCCAATTATGAAGTTCATTCAAGCCCAAAATGGCATAAAAATAATTATTTCTCAAATAAACCTTAAACATATTCAGAGATTTCCAAAATAGTATACAACATATCATTTCATGGAAAAACAAGGCACACTAGCTTTCAACGAGGTTTTCGAGGTCTAAGGGACTCAGCTCATGTTCTGACTAAACTTTTCCGTTCATGGCCGTTTGACTACCATTTCTATCATTTTCAATGAACTATTAGCCTTTCACTGATAAACCTATATCACACATTATTTTCGGGTCAATTCGTGTTTGGCTGAAAAATAACCGACATCTAGCCGACGTCCAACTGACGTTTAGCGGATGGTTAGCCGTCAGGGCCGATAATTAAGGAAAATGTTTAACTTTCGTTCACGTTGTTTTTTTGTTTCTTTCATTTTCCTTTTCCACATCCTTTCTCCCTTCATATACAAGGGATTCACTTCATGTTTCCTCTTAATTTCATCCAAAATCACACAATTAATCATCTTTAAATTCATCCACTTTCGAACTACTTTTCTAGAATTTCACTGGTTTGACACATCATTTTGTTTTGCACATAACTTTCAATCCACAACTCTAATTTGGCTCTATGATATACCAAATCAACCGTAAGACTCTAAAATATAGTTCTGCATTAGCCATTTCTAGAGTTCTAGCTCTTGTGATACGCAATTGGGAAAAAATAGCCCCAGTAGTTTTACCTCAAACCTACTATTCATGCTTTCCTTTGTTTTCCTTTAGCCTTTAACACATTGGAACTATTAATTCACTCAATTTTCCATCAAATCATCTTTAATTATATGATTTCCAGATTCCAATAGATCATAAGAGTCTCACTTATTCAGCACAAATTCACTTCTTCAAAACAAAAAGCTTGTGTAATCCAATGTTTTAACCTAGTCACTTCCATTTTTATTCTACGTTGGTCATCGTCTCATCAACCAAAAGCAATCCTTCAAACTACCATCAATATTCAGTTCTACCTTACACAAAACAAGATCCATAAGGCTTCTAGGCAACCAGTATACATAGAACACATAGGTATATACAGTGTTCACACAAAAAGTTTACAAACCCCGGCTTTAATCTAAAATCAAGACATGAAAATCATGTTTTCATGTTAAAATTGATATCATAATGATCACCATAATGAATCTACGACTTTAATTCTAGAAAAACAGGATTTTACCTTGTGTTTAAGACTATTTGAATTGATTTTGCTCTAAGAACACCAAGAACACACACTTTTCTTTCTTTCTCTCTCCTTTTTCTTTTTCTCCCTATTTTTCTCTAGCTTTTTCCCCCTTGTTTTTCCTTTCTCATGGCTTGCCAAAATTCTGGCTGTTATAATAGCCTCCTCACCACCATTTCTCATCAAATTTTAGCCAAGAAATTTTTAATTCAATTGCTTGTATGGTGGATTTCATGTAGGTGTGTTTCAATCTCAATTTTACACACCAACCACTTTTTCTCTTCGCAAAGTTTTCCCCTATTTCTTCTTGCAAGGACAATGAAATTCTTGGCCAATTTCTAGACATTCATTCATTTTCTCTTGGTCTAAACATTAGCCATTCACAATAACTAAGGCCTAAATTAAATGGCCCACAAAATGATGTGTTTCAATCACAAAATTACACACCATTCTTCATTTATTTTGAAATCATTTAATTCCAAGCATCTTGCACGAACTCTTCATGCAACTACTCTTAAATTAACACTTGTCCATGGGCTACCTCTCACAAAATGCCACACACACCATATTTAACCACTATTTCTTATTTTCTTCAGAAATGACCAAACCGGGTCCGTAAAGAAAAAATATTTTGTTTCACCATTCAACTCCAAAAATGCTACTAAATCCATTGGAAATTCTTAAATTCTTCAATTCCTTCTCTATTTGGTCAAATTTGCTGTCAAAGATGCGAGCGCAATCAAAATGATGAAAATGCTCTTGGTGACCCGGATAACATAATTCACACCAAAACGTGCGTTTTATCGCACTGATCAATTTCTCTTCTCAGCATACAGTAAAATTCTTATTTTATTAATAAAAGTAGCCTTTCAAAGATTTAGGGTACAAGTAAAAAAAATCTAATAATTACATCCAGGTCCCGACTAAATATTATCATACCAAAATATTCGTCTTATTATATCAATCAACTTTTGTTCTGGCTATTGATACAAATTCTCATCCTATTACAAGTAGTTGCCAATCAAAGGTAAAATGCGGGGTATTGCATTCTCCCATCCTTGCAAAAAATTTCGTCCTCGAAATTTAGATTTACCTTACTTCTATATAGCATATATAAACATGATCACTTAACATATTTTCATATTCTTTCAACCTAATAATATACTTTCATTTACATCGTCCACATACGACCTATAATTAGACCTTCTGTATTTACATCATTTTGCATATAGATCATATTTTCGTTTCCTTAAACAACCATAAATCACTTCATTTCAACTTTCCTAGGCATTTCCCAAGGGTTACCCATCCTACAATTTTTCCAACCCAAGCACGTTTAACTTCAAATATCTAATGGTTCATGGTTTATTAGTATTAATATAATCATATCCTTTCACACATTATGATAATCCAGGGCTTCTAGCTCTTAAGTATAACACTGGGACACAATACAAGCATACATTTTCTTATCTGCCTAGTTCATATCACACTATACACATAGGGCCTTTAAATGTTCAACCTCTATTCCTCATCTCACTACTACTTGTCCCAAAATGGAATGTTCAAAAATTGGAAATAATTCCTATATAAGGTCTTTTTGACCTCTATCCATTTACTATTGTCTGAATTTGGGGTCATAGACCTTTTTCAAAGATATTGAATTTGTCTCAAATAACCTCTTCTAATTTATCAGAATAAATTATACCTCAAAGTCACATGTCACATCTACTCTAATATCCAATTTCATAAAACCCACTATCTCTATAAATTCATATTTGCTCATACAATGATGGACTCCCCAATGTCCCGTTAGCGGCTCAGCTATATTCCGTCAGAAGCTCGATCATGATTTCCGCTATACTCCGATACGATTTGTAACACCCCGTATTTTCATAACATAGTGGACTATAACTTTGTGGGATATCGCCCTATTTGATTATTCAGATAAGGGGTCTTTATAACAATTTTTACTCAAAAGGGCAGCGGAATTATTTTTTTTCCAATATAGAAAGAGTATTAGAATTTGGCTTTTGATACATACACTCATAGGTATAACAAGTTCAAGGTGTAGCATGAGCCTTTAGGAGTCCACCGTGCTACTGCTACGTCTCCGATCCTTAGTTTTTCAAGGAAAATAACATGCGTGTGAGTAAAAATCACTCAGTGAGTCCGTGTGTGCTAGTGCTTTAGTAAGGAGATAAAGTACATAAAACCCTTATGGGAAAAATATTTCATTTGATCACTGGAAACAATTCCAAAACTCTAAAAAAAAAAAGTGTTTAATCAGAACTCAATCATTTTTGAAAAAATATGTTTCAATTCCAAATCATTGCCCTAATTTCCACATCACAGGCATTTCTCCAACACAGGGTCGCCTGTATGTGAAGCTCTCAAGGCTTTGCCTTCGGCGCCACGTATCATTGTGCTTAGACTGCAGCCTACAGCACTCAACTGTGCGTCACCGGATAAGTAAGTACACTATAGTGTAATACCAAGAATCAAGTTAGTGCTTACGCTAGGTATTCAAATATGTGCATACGCCAAGTATTCAAGTTAGTGCATAAGCCAGGAATTCAAGTTAGTGCTTACACCAGGTATTCAAGGATTGTCAAGTTTAAGAAATCTAAAATTCAAGATTTATATTGTTTATCATGTTTCCAAATCCAAAAAGGCTTGTACTTGAGCATATTAGGAAACCATTTTTCCATACCAAGAAAAACACTGTTAGGGCAAAATATTATTCTCAAATTTGATCACACTGACTCGCAAGTCATATCATCATTCACATAGACTCCGTAGAGCCAATCAATTCATTCTATAGCATATCCGGCCAATAAAATAATTTCAGAGATCAAAAGGTCGTTTTTTAAAAGCCAATCTCATCATGAGAGATTATTTTCCAAAATCATGTTGAAACAGGATAAAGAGTTCTATTCACACATCAAACCATATTTCCAAGAGTATTCCTATCATTTTTCCTGTACTCAATCACAAAAGTTATTTCCAAGGGTATTCAAGTCATTGTACCCCATGCCTGATTCTAAAAGACTTTTTGAGGGTATTTGGATCATTTCACCCTTATTTGAAAAATATTCACACATAATTCCAATAAGGATATTTTGGTCATTTACCGAAAACCTAATACCAAAGGTTTTCATAAAACATTCCAATAAGGACATTTGAATCATTTTCCAAGTACCTAATTCCAAAAGGAACTCAATTCAAGAAATCTAGAGTTCTAATCCCAAAAGAGGATTAAAATCAAAGTTTCTAAATACATTTCCATAAAAATACTCCAAGAAGGGCATTCTAGTAATTTTAGGAATACCCTATTCCAAAAGTTACCATTTTTCAAAAATCCCAAACATTTAATCCAAAAAGGGACTAAATTCACAAATTCATACTTTAAACATCCGTTAAAGTTTCCAAGCCAATTATGAAGTTCATTCAAGCCTAGAACGACATAAAAATAATTCTCGGTCAAATAAACATTAAACGGTATAAAATATAGCATTTCATGGAAAAATAAAGCACACTAGTTGTCAAAAAGGTTTTAGAGGTCCAAGGGACTCATCTCATGTCCAGACTAAACTTTTCCGTTCACGGCCGTTTGACTACCATTTCTACCGTTTTCAATGAACAGTTGGCCATTCACCAGTAAACCTACATCACACATTGTTTTTGGATCAATTTGTGTTTGGTCGAAAAGTAGCCGTGTCCAACCGACGTTTAGCCGACGGTTTGCCCTCGGGGTCGACAGGTAGCCGACAGTGAAGGAAAATGTTTAACTTTCACTCACGTCATTTTTTCGTCGTTTGTTCGTTTCTCATGTTTTCCTTTTTCCACATACTTTCTCCCATCACATAAAAGGGATTCACTTCATGTTTCCTCTTAATTTCATCCAAAATCACACAATTAATCATCCGTAAATTCATCCACTTTCGGACTACTTTTCTGGAATTTCACTGGTTTGACACATCATTCTGTTTCGCACATAACATTCAATCCACAACTTTGTTTTGGCTCTATGATATACCAAATCGACCGTAAGACTCTTAACTTTAATTCTGCATTAGTCCATTCTAGATCAGTAGCTCCCGTGATACACTACTTTGAAAAAACTACCCCAGTAGTTTTGCCTCAAACCTACTATTCAAGCTTTCCTTTGTTTTCCTTTAGCCTTAATACCTTGGAACCATTAATTCACTCAGTTTTCCTTCAAATAATCTTTAATTCTATGATTTTCAGATTCCAATAGCTCACAAGAGTACACTTATTCAGCACAAATTCACTTCTTCAAAACAAAAAACTAGTACAATTCATTGTTCTAACCTAGTCACTTCCATTTTTATTCTACTTTAGTCATCATCTCATCAACCAAAAGCAATCCTTCAAACTACCATCAATATTTAGTTTTTATTTACACAAAACAATATCCATAAGGCTTCTAGGCAGCCAACATACATAGAACACATAGGTATAAATAGTGTTCACTCACAAAGTTTGCAAACCCTGGATTTAATCCAAAATGAAGAATGAAAATCATGTCTTCATGTTAAAATTGATACAATAATGATCCCCATAATGAATTCTACGACTTTAATTCTAGAAGAATAGGATTTTACCTTGTGTTGAAGGCTATTTGAAGTGATTTTGCTACAAGAACACCAAGAACACACACTTTTCTTTCTTTCTCTCTCCTTTTTCTTTTTCTCCCTATTTTTCTCTAGCTTTGCTTTCCTTGTTTTCTCTTGTTTTTCCTTCTTCATGGCTGGCCAAAATTCTGGCTTTATAACAGCCTCCTCACCGCCATTTCTCATCAAATTTTAGCCAAGAAATTTTTAATTCAATTGCTTGTATGGTGGATTTCATGTAGGTGTGTTCCTATCATAATTTTACACACCAACCACTTTTTCTCTCCACAAAATTTTCCTTTATTTCTTCTTGCAAGGCCAACGAAATTCTTGGCCAATTTCCAACCATTCATTCATCTTCTCTTGGTATAAACATTAGCCAATCACAATATCCAAGGCCTAAATTAAATGGCCCACAAAATGATGTGTTTCAATCACAAAATTACACACCATTCTTCATTTATTTTGCAATCCTGTAATTCTAAGTGTCTTGCATGAACTATTCATGCATCCTCTCTTAAATTGACACATTTCCATGGGCTACCACTCACAAAATGCCACACGCACCATTTCTAACCGCGATTTCTTATTTTCTTTAGAAATGACCAAAATTGGGTCTGTAACAGAAAAATATTTTATTTCACCATTCAAATCAAAAAATTCTACTAAATCTATTGGTAATTCTTAAATTCTCCAATTCCTTCTTTATTTGGTCAAATTTGGGTTCTAAGTCACGAGCACGGTCAAAATGATGAAAATGCCCCGGTTACTCCGATAGCATAATTCACACCAAAACTTGCATTTCATCGCACTGATCAATTTTTCTTCTTAGCGTATTATCATATTCTTATTTTATTAATAATAGTAGCCTTCCAAAGATTTAGGGTACGAGTAGAACAAATTCAATAATTACATCCAGGTCCCGACCAAATATTATCATACCAAAATATTCGTCTCATTATACCGATCAACTTTTGTTTTGGCTATTGATACAAATTCTCATCCTATTACAAGTAGTAGCCAATAAAAGGTAAAATGTGGGGTATTACATTCTCCCATCATTACAAAAAATTTTGTCCTCGAAATTTAGATTTACGTTACTTCTATATAGCACATATAAACAAGATCTCTGGAGATATTCTTATATTCTTTCAAGCTAATAATATACTTTCATTTACATCGTCCTCGTACGACCTATAATTAGACCTCTTGTATTTATATCATTTTTCATATAGATCATACTGTTGTTTCCTTAAATAACTATAAATCCCTTCATTTCAAATATAATGGGTATTTCCCAGGGGTTACCCATCCTACAATTTTTCTAACCCAAGAATGTTTAACTTCAAATATCTAATGCTTATTGGTCCATTAGTATTAATACAATCATATCCATTCGGATATTGTGATAAACCAGGGCTTCTAGCTCCCAAATATTCAGTTCTTCCTTACACAAAACAATATCCATAAGGCTTCTAGGTAGCCAACATACATAGAACACATAGGTATATACAGGGTTCACACACAAAGTTTACAAACCCTAGCTTTAATCCCAAATCAAGACTTGAAAATCATGTTTTCATATTAAAATTGTTATAATAATGATCACCATAATGAAATTTATAACTTTAATTCTAGAAGCATAGGATTTTACCTTGTGTTTAACGCTATTTGAAGTGATTTTACTCCAAGAACACACACATTTCTTTATCTCTCTCTCCTTTTTCTTTTTCTTCCTGTTTTCTCTAGCTTTTCTTTTCTTGTTTTCTCTTGTTTTTCCTTCTTCAAGGCTGGCAAAATTCTGGTGGTTATAATAGCCTCCTCACCACCATTTCTCATCAAATTTAAGCCAAGAAATTTTTAATTCAATTTCTTGTATGGTGTGTTCCAATCTCAATTTTACACACCAACCACTTTTTCTCTTCGCAAATTTTTCCCTTATTTCTCCTTGCAAGGCTAATGAAATTCTTGGCCAATTTCTAGCCATTCATTCATCTTCTCTTGGTCTATACATTAGCCAATCACAATATCCAAGGCCTAAATTAAATGGCCCACAAAATGATGTGTTCCAATCACAAAATTACACATCGTTCTTCATTTATTTTGCGATCCTTTAATTCCAAGTGTCTTGCATGAACTCTTCATGCATCCTCTCTTAAATTGACTTATGTCCATGGGCTACCACTCACAAAATGCTACACACACCATTTTTAACCACGATTTATTATTTTCTTTAGAAATGACCAAAATCGGGTCTATAACGGAAAAATATTTTATTTCACCATTCAAATCCAAAAATTCTACTAAATCCATTAGTAATTCTTAATTCCTTCTCTATTTGGTCAAATTTGGGGTGAAAGTCTCGAGCGCGGTCAAAATGATGAAAATGCCCCCAGTTACTCTGATAGCATAATTCACACCAAAACGTGCATTTCATCGCACTGATCAATTTTTCTTCTCGGCTATTCTCATATTCTAATTTTATTAATAATAGTAGCCTTCCGAAGATTTAGAGTATGAGTAGAATAAATTTAATAATTACATATAGGTCCCGACCAAATATTATCATACCAAAATATTCGTCTCATTCTATCGATCAACTTTTGTTTTGGCTATTGATACAAATTCTCATCCTATTACAAGTAGTAGCCAATCAAAGGTAAAATGCGGGGTATTATAGAGCCTAAGTTCTCTTGGATTCGATACTTGCTATTTCCTATACTATACGATGAGTATACTTGTTCGTATATATGGTTTTAGTGGTTGTCATTTTAATTAAAGCTTGATTGATTGTGTAATTTGTTGGTAGTAATTTTTATACTAAAAAACATGCTTCAAGAAGCATGAAAAATGATCAAATAGAAAAAAAAATTAGAGTGCAGTGGAAGAATATTATACCACTCGGATTACTTTTGATCGGTTGCTTAGGCAATGTCGACGAAATTGGCATTGGTAGAACGACCCCTAGTTCACATGTTGATGTTTCTAGACTAATGCCTATAAGTCGTCTGCTTTGTCTAGGCATGAACGCTTGCTCTCTAATCTTCCAGTATATGACTTTGCCTAAGTCCAACTGGTGAATGCTTATAGGGCTATTGGATTGGTGTCGGCTTCTTCTCGATAATATGCTACAAAGCAGTATCCAGAAGCTAGTTCTCTATCTCTGTATCAAAAGAAAAATGATCCATAGAGAACAATCACCGAGAGAATAGATAGACATGAAGGGAAAAGAAATCGTTTCGATATTTTCCTCTCTCCCGTAGTCAATTAGAGTTCGTTCAAAAACCACAATACCAGAATAGCCTTTCGAGAGATCTTTTACGTTTCAAACTCTATCCTCAAAGCTGCCATCTGGGAGTTCTCAATTTTTGAACTACATGTGAGTCTTGAACATCTACTAAACTAATTAGCCCTAAGCCAAACAAGCTTGGGCCTAACCTATTACACCCTTGGTCTAGGCTATTAGGCCACATTAATTATTTAAGCTAGAGCCAATAAGATAGCCAACTAAATAATTAATATTCCAACACAAATATACCAGTCCAACAATGTGAACTATTTTAGTTTAGGCACAGGTTAATTTTAATTATTCAAATTGGACTTAAGCCCTGAACAATTAATTAACCAATTAAACTAATTACTTAATTCTCTCTTTGGGCCTTTTATTTTATTCTAGCCCAACAAATAAACTAGGATACTTGAATAAAATAAAAACTATTTTATTTAAGACCATTTGCTTTGCCCAAAGTTAATTAAGACTTACGGACTATACTGGGGACCAAAAGGCACAACGTCTTGGCTACCAAAATAACCAAAATACCCATGCTATAGAAATAGCTATATTTTGCATTTTAGATATTTTCTAATTTCATTATAAGGAAATATTGACCCAAAGACAATGCTATATTAGCAATATCTCTGACCTACGGGTGTTATGATTAAATTACCCCTCTACGCATCGCCGTACATTTATCGGGAAAGAGTGTACTAACACCTCTCTAAAAGATATCTGTTGTCCTTAGACCTCTAGTCTAATGATCCATGACTTCCTGGAATATTTTCGCTTCTCAAAAGAGCTACCCTAAAGTAAACATCCAAGTCATGTTCCCCAGGGCCCTAGATATTTAGATCATTTAAATAGTCATAAGGGGCAATATAGCATATTTGGGGCTGCACAATTTCAGCATGAAATTGCGCCACTCTTTTCCAGCCAAGATTTGTTATTGATTGAATCATGTGACAGAGAAGAAGCCACGTAGCAAGTCCAAAATTAAGGCCAAAACGACGTCATTTTTGCTCAAGCTTAGCTAAGCAAACAACTTTGCTCTAAGCCAGTCGTGACACACTCTCCAATGGCTTGTACTCTTTCTAATTTTTAAAATTCCCAAATTTTTAGGCACTAGCTCAAATTAAAGCATTAACAAAAAAAAAAAAAAAAAGCCATTCGTGGTCTGTGGATGCCTCCACCTTCTTATTTCTCTCTTGTTTCTTCAAAATAGAGAAGGCTTTCTCTGTAATTTCTTGAAAACACAACAGTTTTTTCTTACAATGACAGAAGTAATAATGAACTCCTGGGAAATCTGATGAGCGTAATATTAATGTAGCAAAATGGGTTTTCCACTATGCCTAAAATTTTGAAGCTTTCTTTGAAGAGTTTATGGTAAGTGTTTTCTTTAGAATTTTCTTCTCAGTGTCGTTTTTAGAAGGAGTAAGTATATATGTTATTTTGAAGAAAATACTTGTAATATAATCTTGATTTTTAGATTAATATTCATGTTTGTGTATTTGTGAGAACGAGTTACACAATGTATTGGACATGTTCATAAGATTGCTTCTAAACTAAGGTCCATTCAAGAAGAAAAGAAAATTCGTTCTTTGCCAAAAGAAATCTAGCTTAGCCTTCCATCTGCTTCAAGTGCCCACCAGCGATGCCTTTCAAGGTGCTCTATACAACGTTTTTATCAAAAAAATTTGGAGTAAAAAATTCATGTAATCAGGTAATTTAGTTGGTTTCATAGTTTTTCTTCTTTAGGTTATGCAGGTGTATTGTGAGTTCTGTAGTTTTTATTGTTGGATTTTTTGTTTGATGCATAATTAATGATTTATGCATTAAGCAATAATTTTGGATCATATTGTTAGAATCCTTAAATGCATCAGATATGCATTACACAGTGGAAATAGAAGGATTCTAGCCAAGAGGACCGTATGTATGTGTAAGAGATTAATCAAAAGATAAGAAGATATACCTTTGTTGGATGTCTCTGTCGTTCAAAATTTCCTTCGTGTTTAAAGGCGGGATCTAGCAACCTCGCGTGCAATAACTGATTGTGGCTTCTCCTGGATTGATCGAGTCAAACCACCACAACAACAAGCACAGAGCTGTCTCTGACATTATCCACACGAGGGACTCAAGGAAAAAGAAAGAAAACGCTCTCCTAGATGAGTCTTCTTTGCGACTAGGGTTCACTAAGAAAAGAAGAATTAGAGAAGTTGTGTGTCTCTAAGTTTTTATCAACTCCAAAAAACCATTCCTTCTATGTGTTCGAAAAAAAAATAAAGATGTCATTCTTTTCGAAGTGTTAACCGCTGAGAACACAATTACATGAATTCTAAATGAATTAGAATTCATTAATTGCAATTGAAAACTATAAGTCTTAACTATTGTAATTTGGCCCAAAATTATAACTAATTATAATTTAACCACAATGATTTTGTCTTCTCACAATTAACTTGACAATGTTATCAAACAACACCTTGAGAACTTAATACTCTATTATGTGTGACCTATTTAGTTTCCCAGTCTATTGGTAGCAAATATAAATTAATCTAAATGTCTTTGTGATTAATAATCATTAAAAATTTTGAATTAACCTATTAATTCTAATAAGGATTTGTTTATTAATTCATCAATTAATTAACTTATATTCAGCAGATCATGAGCGGTATTTAGCAATACATCATGACCACCTAAGAGTCCAGGAAGTCAAGTGGCATGACATGAACCCTTTAATAAAAAACTATAGTATAATAAATTTCTTTCACCATATAATATCTCATCCAGTTTGGAGTACAACATTAGCACCCACTCTCTCCAAAACATATATTAATTCTGGCCCAAATATATTAGTACTTATGCCAGGAATCCACTACTCTACATGTGTATCAATTGGACCTATTTCCAATACACAATCATCTTGGCCAATGATTTCACGAGTAGTAATTCCAACAAGTGGCCGTGAGATATTTACCCCTACTATTAGGAGTGGTAAATCCCTTATTGATCATTTCAACTACTTTTGTTTACCTCATATTGTACCCAATGTGGCCCTCGATCTGCCTGCAGAGATTGGAATCAAAGTACAATGCTCAGCAAATAAAGTACCTTGGAGATTTCAAGTCTAAAGAAACTTACACGTTTGCTATAGTGAGATTCTATCATTGACACAAGTAGTTATCCATGTGATTATATCATAGCTAGGTCATCCAATGTACTTATTTTATTAACAAGCATTGACATGTTACCTTTGAGTATCACAATACTTATGGATGTGAGAACCACTCTGTGATCAGATCAAGAAGTCTTTTCTTGTGCTAGTCTTAACGCATTAATGATATCATATCTCATTAATACTACAATTAGGGATTATTTAAGCACTAACTATTAGGATTCGTGGACTCCTAAATGCGAAAAACATCCACGAATCCGTTCCGATGACCTAAGCCAAACGATTAAGACGATCTAGGGGTTACAAAATTACCTCTGTTCAACGTAATCAAGATCTTTGTCTTCCGATTTCCAGGTGCACGTGCAACTCGAATGATCACCAAATGTTGCAATATGCGAATGTCCTCTATCGAACACACATAGTGAACCACCTTTTACCCAGGAGTACTATCGCCTAGGGTTTTGAGAGGCTTAATCTTTTCTGGTAATAAAGGTACGAATATTTTAGGAGTGATTTGCATAAGAAGATTGCTAGGGTTTTCTTTTAAAACCACCCGAACTTCTTGGAGTCCAACTCTTATAATATCTTATTATATTTTATTTTAAGTTCAAATTAAATTAAAACTAATATGATATGATTTTGCCATTATCTCAATAATTTAACTAATTAATTTATCGAATCAGACTCTTAATATTTGGACATACTCCATATATATCGAATGTAGACATATTTCCAGATTCATTATATCTGGTCATTTTTCTAGGTCCAATTAACGTAGACATATATTCCACATACATCGAAGTTGGTTACCAGAAATTTAACCTAATGTGTTCGCTTAATGTGTGATCCTATAGGTTCATTTAACACCAGTAGTGTGCCCAAAACACATTTTAATGGCCCACAAGTTATAAGCGATTTCTATCAAAATATTATAATTATCTAGGTTAAATAAAGATCAGTGATTTATTTGAACCAAACCATAACTTTATATTTAGTCATTTCATCACATGATATCCAAATTAAGCATAAGACATGGAGCATGTCATCCTTGTTAAACTTAATCAACTATTTCTTGATCTCATAGAAGATTATTCAAACAAATTATATTAATATCTCAAATTGATATATTTAAGTACGACTATGCATTTTAACAGTTTAACTTATCAAGAGGCCCATGGACATATCTCCCAAAATTGAGAGGGACAAATTCCTTCACTATCAATCATATTCCTCTCCCTAGTTTATTCTATAACCAACCATGGTCTAATTTATTATCCGGTTAAAAATAACTTTAGACAATGCCAAAATATAGAATTTATCAGGTAGGAAATTATGATGAATTCAAGTTGAAGGACTTTTAATATCATTATGGCTAAAAAGTACTTATGACATGTTCCATGAAGTACTCTAACAGTGGGCCATGTCCAATACGATATTCTCTAACATTTATTTATGTTTTGACTTGATATCACATATATCCATGACTAGTTAAACATAGTCATCAAGTCACAAACATACTAATCTTCATTTATTATTATTCCACTAATAATAATCGATCAAGGACAATTTAAGAATTGTTATTGTATTTGTTATAGGATTTTACTATCAAGTCACGTACTTGATGACTACAAAACTAAATGCATTATTCATAGAAAGAAATGGCGCATTTTATTACATAATACATAGTGACAATAGTATAAGTACAAATTATTTTTAGGGTATATCCCTAACAATTTCCCACTTGCACTAAGACCAATTTGACATAAGCCGTAATCTCATTGATCTAGTATGGCTATCATATTTAGGCGATGGGAGAAGCTTTGTTAGTGGATCTACAACATTATCATTAGTTGATACCTTATATACTTTTTCATCTCGTCTATCAATAATTTCTCGAATGGGATGAAAACGTCTAAGTATATGTTTAGATTGTTGATGTGATCTTGGTTCCTTAGCTTGTGCAATGACTTCATTGTTGTCATAATAAAAATCCACTGGATTCACAATACTAGGAACTACATCTAGTTCTGTAATGAACTTTTTTATCCAAATTGCTTCTTTAGTTGCAGTTGAGGCAACTACATACTCAGCTTCTGTAGTAGAATCGGCCACGATGTCTTGCTTTGAACTTTTCCAGCTTACAACACTTCTATTCGAACAAAATAGAAAACCTGATTATGATCTGTAATCATCTATGTTGGACTGAAAACTAGCATTAGTGTAACCATTTAAAACTAGCTCACCTTCTTATCCTCCATAAACTAAGAACATATATTTAGTTCTTCTTAAGTACTTTAGTATGTTCTTGATAGCAGTCCAATGTGGCTCTCTAGGATTTGACTGGAACTTGCTCGTCATGCTCAATGCATATGAGACATCGGGTTGAGTACTTAACGTGGCATACATGATAGATCCTATAGCGGAAGCGTATAGTATCTTGTTCGTGCACTCTTCTTCATCCTTTGTGGAAGGACTTTGAGTTTTGCTGAGCTTAATGCCATATGACATTGGCAAAAATCCTCTCTTAGAGTCTTCCATACAAAACCTTTTGTCAACATATGCACTTTGACTTAGGCCAATTAGCTTTCTAGATCTATCTCTTTAGATCCTTACACCTAAAATATAGGCAGCTTCACCTAAGTCTTTCATTGAGAATCAATTTCCCAACCATTTCTTTACACTTTGTATAGTTAGGATGTCATTTCCAATAAGTAAGATGTCATGAATATAAAGTACTAAAAAGACTACTGCATTCCCATTGGTTTTCTTATAGACACAAGCTCATCTTCAATTTTGGTAAAGTTAAATTCTTTAATTGCTTTATCAAAATGAAGATTCCAGCGTTGAGATGCTTGCTTCAATCTATAAATGGATCTTTGAAGCTTACACATTTTATTAGAATTCAAAGGATTATCAAAACCCTCAAGCAGTGTCATGTACACATCCTCAAGTAAGTTTCCATTAAGGAACGCGGTTTTGACATCCATTTACCAAATCTCATAATCATAATATTCTACTACAGCAAGAAGAATTCTAATAGATTTAAGTATTATAACTGTTGAAAAGGTTTCATCATAATCTATACCAAGACTTTGTGTATAACTTTTTGCTACCATCATGCTTTGTAAGTATGCACATTTCCTTCCATGTCTGTTTTCTTTTTGAAAACCCATTTACACCCAATGGTTTTGAACTTTCAAGTAGATTAACCAAAGTCTAGACTTGGTTATCATACATGGATTGCATCTCAGACTTTATGGCCTCTAGCTATTTTCCAAAGTCAGAACTCTTAATGGCTTCTTGATAAGAAGTGGGCTCATCATTGACCATAAGCTCCACATTGTGATCGTTAGTGATGAGGAATCCAAATCTCTCAGGTTGTTGATGAATACTGTCAGATTTTTGAGGTCTTTGTTCTATAGAGATAGGTTCACCTTGGACTTGTCAGCCATCTATTCGAGGTTCATTATTCAGTTCGGATACTAATTGTAGCTCTTAAATCTCATCAAGATGTATTTTACTCCCACTAATTCATTTGGAAATAAATTCCTTTTAAACAAAGAATCCATTTCGTGCAACAGTTACTTTATTTTCTTTTAGGAGATAAAATTGGTATCCTTTAGTTTTCTTAGGTTACCCTACAAATATGTATTTATCTAATTTGGGTGCAAGTTTATCAGATAACAAACACTTCACATAAACCTCACAACCCTAAATCTTGAGAAACGACAAACTAGGTCATCCCCCAGTCCATATCTCATATGACATTTTCTTAACCGATTTAGATGGAACCTGATTTAGTATGAATGTAGCAATCTGTAAGGCATAACCCGAAAAGGAGATTGGAAGATTGGTTTGATTCATCATGGATCAGGCCATATCTAATAAAGTCTGATTTCTCTGTTAAGATATACCAATCCATTAAGGTGTTCCAGGTGGAGTTAATTGGGAGATAATTCTATAATTCTTAAGATGCTTAGCAACTCATGACTTAAGCATTCACTACCTTAATCTGATCGAAGTGTTTTGATGCATATCCCAAGCTGATTTTGTACTTCATTTTGAAATTCTTTGAATTTCTGGAACGATTTAGATTTATGTTTAATCAGATATAGGTAGCCATATTTGCTAAAATCATCCGTAAATATAATGACGTACTCAAACCCTCCTCTAGCATCTGTATTCATTGGTCCACATGCATCAGTATGTATTAGGTCCAATAAATTAGTTGCCCTTTCATTTTGCCCCTTAAAAGGTGCCTTAGTCATTTTACCTAATAAACAAGAATCACATGTTTTATAAGATTCTAAATCATACAAATTTAGAAGCCAATCATTATGAAGCCTTGTAATGCGTTTCTTATATGGCCCAAATGACAATGCCAGAGGTAAGTCTAATTTAAATCATTGGATTTTAATATCTTAGTATTGATGTTATAGATAGACTTGTTCAAATATCCATGAAGATTAAGAATATAGAGCCTATTTGATAATGAGGCATCTTCGTAATAAATGCCATTTTTATTAATAGAGCAAATGTTAATCCTAATAACAAATTCAATACCTTATAAATCTAAACAAGAAACTAAAATAATATTCCTACTCATTGCAAGAACATAAAAACAATCATTCAGTTCTAAAACAAGCCTATTGGGCAAAATTAATTCAAAAGTTCCTATAGCTACTGTAGCAACTTCTGCTCCATTTGCAACTCGTAGGTCCACCTCACCTTTTGCCAAGACTCTAATCCCTTTTAGACCGCACATTTGCACAAATATGAGATCCACAACTGGTATCTAATACCCATGAATCAGAAGTAGATAAATTAATTTCTATAACATAAATACCTGAAGCGGTAGTCTCACTGTCCTTCTTCTTCTTTGCTTCTAAATAAAGCTTGAAATTTCTTAACCAATGTTCTTGTTCACCACAATGGTGGCAAGCTCCCTTCTTTGGTGTCTTGGTCTTAGGTTTAGGCTTGAACTTGGGACTTAGCCTTATCCTTGCCCTTACTAGCCATGACTTTGCCCTTTCGATTGTTCTTTTTCCTTTTCCCTTTTTGAACCATTAGAACATTAGAAGTATTCTTCTTAATGTTTAGTTCATCTTTTTTTAGCATCCCATGCAATTCAGTAATGGATTTCTCCATATTGTGCATGTTAAAATTCATGACAAACTAGTCATACTTAGGAGGTAATGAGCCCAAGATCAAATCTGTGGCCATGTCATGATTAATAAAAGCACCAAGCTTTTCAAGAAGATAAAGATAGCCCTTCATTTTAAGGACATGAGCACTTACCGAGGCGCTAGAAACCATCTTACATACATTTAATGTCTTATGAGTTTCAAATCTCTCTTGCCGTGCTTATTCTTGGAACATTTTCTTGAGATGCACAAACATGTCATATGCCTCTACTTTTTCAAACTATTTTTGAAGTTCAGAGTTCATGGTTGCTAGCATAAGGCAAGTAACATCATTAGTGTCATCTTTGTGCTTACTATAAGAATCTTTTTTAGCCCTTAGGGTGTTATTTGCTGGAGCAGGGGGGATAGGATTTTCAAGAACATAGTATTTTTTTCTTGCTTAAGAATGATTCTTAAGTTACGTGCCCAATCAAGAAAGTTAGTCTCACTAAGCTTGTCTTTCTAGAGCACAAATCACAATGAGTTATTCCAACTATTTGTTGTCATTATCTACATACAAAATACGCAAAGTAATTAATTTTATAGGCCTTAATGAAAAACTCCCACTAAAAGCATTTAAACTTTTGAAACTTCAACATTTTGATGTTTCTAAATGGGTTAAAAAAACTCTTTTATTTATTTTTAAAATTATTTTGTTTTAATCATAAGTAAGCTTTGGCTTGAATCTTATAATTAAATAAAACTTAAATTTAAATCAGATAGACATCAAATATCCCAGCTAAAAATCTCATATAATGCCCTAAGCCCAAAACCATATTGATCGTCCAATTAAGTCAAACCAGATCAAATATATGGAAAACCATTTTCCATCTTGTCTTACTTAGATAATCAAAAGCATCCCACTTTGGCAAGAATGACCATATAATGATCCAAGTAATAACAAGTGTTTGATTTTGGAAGGTATTTAAAACTTAATTTTTTTTAATTAAATAAAAATTTAACTGTAGTATGAATGAAATAAACATATCAAATATGCATGCAAGACATAAATAAAAATGACATAACATGGCCCATAACCTATATTGATCATCACGAGCAAAGTGAAGATCAAGGTGGTCAATCTAGGTATATAAACTACTTGAGCATTCTCTAATGCCTTACGCATACTCCTCTTTGATTGTAATTGTAGGCCTCCGTCTTCTTGTACATTGGAGAGGAAACTAAAATAATTCCTATTCTAGGAAGCAGCTACAATTTTACAACATTAAAAAATGACACACAGGCCGTATTTAAAAATTATAAATCAAAACAACCAGAATAAAACCTGCCAATCATATTAGGGTAAAACGGGCAATGCTATGCACTGTTCAGAATAATCCACAACTACAATCAAAATATGCCAATGAATAACACACAATAAATAGTTAGTCGAGGTTCTAAGGGGCAGAGCCCATGGCGGAGGTCCCGCTGACTTGTCAGCGGGCATGGGTTAAGGGGGTAGCGCCCCCAGAAGGAAAAATGATTTTTCCTTCTCTCATTGAATGAGATTTTAACTTTCAATTTCCAAATATTAATCAAATTAACATTTGAACCCCTTAGAAATAGTCGCCATGAATTACCATATTACAAACAATCTGCGTTCCCTTTTAACCATATTGATACGGATAACAGATTATCATGGTAGATTAATACAAACAATTTGCAACTTCGAATGACGGTATCCACATGAGGGACTAAAGGAAAAACAAAGAAAACTCTCTGCTAGATGTGTCTTTTTGGCAAGTAGGGTTCACTGAGAGAAGAAGAATTACAGAAGTTGTGCGTCTCTATGTTTTTATCACCTCCAAAAAAACATTCCCACTGTGTGTTTGAAAAAAAAAAATGAAGATGACATTCTTTTCGGAGTGAACACCCCACATTTCATTTCTTGACGCAGTGGGACGGGCTCAGGTGGGATGCCGCCCCGTCCGACTCCTCAGACTAGGGGTCTTTATAACGATTTAAACAAAAAGCAAGTAAGTACAAGTCAATGCTTAAATAAATACGTACAACATACTCTTTCATTACAAATACGTGAATTGTGATAGATACATCATCAAGGTTCCCAAAATACACAAGACAAAATAGTTCCATCATCTAGGTACAATAATCATGCCAAAAGATTCACTGTCTAGCGCTAGATGGTAAGTCCGGGTAGTACCGTCGCTAGCCTTCAGCTCCAATCCCTAAAAAAATAGGAAAGACAAACACACGTGTGAGTGGTATACTCAGTGAGTCCCGTGTGTGCTAGTGTTTTGCTCAGAAGAGAGATGATTTTCAATTTCTTTGCTGAAATAAATTTCACAACAGCGAAATAGCAGTAATTGGTAAAATTAGGATCAAGTTATCATGTACATTTGAAAAACAATGATTTCCAAATATATGGACCATAATTTTAATAAATACGGGTTCTTCCCCTTTTAGAAGTGCGACCCGCGTGCAAAGTTCAAGGAACTTCGCCTTCGGCTGCACGGTTTCTGGTGCCAGGGACTGCGCCTTACAGCACGTCACCCATGTCAGGCCAGAAGGGTAAGCAGCGTACAAATGTACCCCACCGTGCACTTAGGGATCTTTTACTTGCCTCCATC
Organism: Voacanga thouarsii; assembly: GCA_026120185.1. Lineage (NCBI taxonomy): Eukaryota > Viridiplantae > Streptophyta > Magnoliopsida > Gentianales > Apocynaceae > Voacanga > Voacanga thouarsii. The sequence continues at coordinate 1,692,648 of JANUWF010001750.1, forward strand.
AGCCAAGGGTCCCAATCCTGACGTCAATCACCATCGAGGTGGAAAGGAGTCAAACGCCTCGAACATCCCATCCTTATTCCAGCGAATGACTAAAAAATAACAAGCGTTCACAAATGCATTCACAAACACAGCAATTGCCAGGCACAAACGGCTAGCCAGGACGACTCATCTCAATGTCCTGTCGCCCTGTCTGGAGTAAGACAATCCCCAGAACTAGCCAGGTTACTTGGGGTCGTCTACCTCTAACATGGGCTAGTACAAAGATCAAAGTCCTTGCTGAGTACTCAACGTAACAATACCAACCCCATCTGACTGATCAGGCTAGAGGGTTATCTGATCCCGCAGGATCTTCAATCAAAACATTTTGGGGCCAAAACAACATTTTTCAAAATCATGTTAAAACCAGATAAAAGGTTTTACTCACACATCAAAACGTGTTTTCAAGAGTAACCGGGTTATTTTTCCCGTACTTAATCACAAAAGTCATTTTCCAAGGACATTCGGGTCATCTTACCCATACCAGGTTCCAAAAGACTTTTTGGGGGTATCCGGGTCATTTTACCCTTACCCGATTTGAAATATATTCACAAGAGTTCCAATAAGGATAATTCGGTCATTTACCGAATATCCGAGTTCCAAAAATTTCATAAATCATTCCAATAAGGATATCTAGATCATTTTCCAAATACCCGTTTCTAAAGTTTATCATTTTTCGGAAATCTCAAATATTTAATTCAAAATGGCTAAATTCACATAATTCGTGTTTTAATCATCCAATAAGATTTTCAAACCAATTATGAAATTCATTCAAGTCGAAATAGCATAAAAATAAGTCTTGCTCATGTATTCCGTAAACATATTTAAACGTTTCTAAAACGGTATAAAACATGTCATTTCATGGAAAATTAAAGCACACTAGCCTTTAAAAAGATTTTAGAAATCATAGGGACTCACCTTGCATACTAAGTCGAAGTTGCACTCGTGTATAGTCCTAAAAGGAGTTCTCTCGACTTGATTCACCTACACCATTAGTATATCTCGGTATTATTACATAATGGTTTCAAATGCTTAATGGTTTGGATAAGGTTTCTATAATTTTCTTAAAGAAAAAAATGGATTAATGCTTTGGATGGTTTTCTGGTTTTACAGCTTTACCATCCTCCACTATTTTTCACATAACTTATTCAATATAGGTCCAAATAAGGTGAGGTTACTTCCATAATGTCCCTAAGATATCCCTCTATCAATTCCAGGTCATGAGTCATGCAAACTCCATCCCATTTTGTACTGTTTATCAGTTGATTCCACTGTTCCGAGTTTGGAGTCCAGTTTCGTCACTTTCCAGTATTTTGTACATAACTCTTCCAATTCAGGTCCAAATGAGGTGAAACCACTTCCTAAATACTCCTAGGACATTTATATATCAATTTCAGGTCATGGGGGTATTCAAACCTCTCCCAATTTTGTTTTGTTTTCCAGCTAAACTTACTTCTCCGAGCTGGAGGTCCAGAATTACTGTTTAGAAGCTCAACTTGTTTTAATTTGTTTCTATGGTTTCTTCAACATATCCTATCACATTTAAACCCTCCAATACCTTATTTAACATCCCAAAATCATTGTTCTAACAGGTTTTCATGCCCAGCACTTCTGTTTTGTTCAAACAAATAAATTATTCCCAATTTTACCAAACCAGTAAATTTTGGCAGTTTTCACCCTTCTTGTTGTTCATGAACTCTTAGCCATTCAAAACCCTCACAACCTCCACACAACTTGTTCCAAATCCTTTCTAACTAGTCTAGGACATGTTTAAAGTCATTTATGATCAATTTCCAGTCACATCTATTCAGATTTCCTTTAATATTTCCAAACAACACAAACTAGTGAGTTGTTATTAACAAATGGCTTTTCTTGTTTTCTTTATCACTTCTTTCCTTTTTCTTTTCAAATTTTCAGTATACCATCACTCCAATACACCTTAAATGAACTGAAAACCATATTCAACCCATCACTACACCAACCGGTCAATTCAACATCCATCACAACATCAAAATATTTTCATTGCTCAACATCAACAAATTCATATGCATTTAGTTTCCAACTTCTAACATCATTCTTTTAGCTTTTGAGAAATGATCTCTTACCTTTCCAAGATGAGGGCAAAGCTGTCCTTCCTTCCTTCTCCTTTCTTTCTCCTTGCTGCCGGTTTCCTTTTCTTCCTCCTTGCTGCCGGAAATCTCCCTCTCTCTCCCTTAGTCTTTCTTTTGTTCTTCCTTTCCTCTCTTCACTTTTCTGTTTTTCTTCTTCTCCTCTCAACTTTGGCCGAAATTCTCCCTCCTTACTCCTATTTATAGAGATTAATCCTCTTGGTCTTGCTTTAAGGTGAGTTGACATTTCTAGAAGTCTTTAGACTTCTCTAGTATTCACAAGAAGATTAAGGATTATGCTAGAAAGTTGTAGAACCTCTTAGAAACTTATAGAACTCTTAAAACATCTTAGGGCTAATATACACTTAATCATGATTAATTTACCCTAAGTTAGTTTAGCTTAATGATGATCACTTGCCCTAATATAGTTTAACTTAATTAAGCTTAATTAAGGAAGTCTAAGAATGGCTAATCTTGGTCAAAAATGTCATGCTTGTGGGCCATCTTCATTTATTTATTGCGGGCCCCCTAAAATATCTTGTATATAATATAATATAAATTAAGATATTTATGGTATTAGTTGTTATACACACACACACACACACACACATATAATAATAATAATAATAATAATAATAATAATAATAATAATAATAATAATAATAATAATAATAATGGTAAGAATAATATAATAATTTAATACAATTATTGAATTCAATAATACTATAATTTAATATTACCAAGGAATATTGATATTACATAATAGACATAAAATAATAGTAATAGATAATAGAATAAAAATAAAATCAATAATAATATTAGCAATAATAATACTAATATTAATAATGATAATAGCACTAGTGATGGCTATATTATAATTCTATGAATAATATTATTACTTTGCAATCTTAATTTTATTATTGATAATAAAGAAGGAAAATATTTCGTTTATATATATTTTCATTGTTAACAAAACCATGCTACACAAATTCCTTATGCAAGGCGGACAAGGCGGGTTATTACAGTGTTAACCACTGAGAACACGATGACATGAATTCTAAATAAATTGGAATTCGTTAATTACAATTGAAAACTATAAGTCTTAACTATTGTAATTTGGCCCAAAATTATAACTAATTATCATTGGACCACAATAACTTCGCCTTCTCACAATTAACCCCACAATGTTATCAAATAACACCTTGAAAACTTAATACTCTATTGTGTGTGACCTATTTAGTTTCTCGGTCTATTGGTAGCGAATATGAATTAATCTAAATGTCTTTGTGATTAATAATCCTTAATAATTTAGAATTAACATATTAATCCTAATAAGGGTTGATTTATTAATTCATCAATCAATAAAACTATATTCAGCAGATCATGAACGGTATTTAGCAACACATCATGACCACCCAAAAGTCCAAAAAGTCAAGTGGTTTGACATGAACCATTCAATAAAAAACTACAGTATAAAAATTTTCTTTCACCATATAATATCTCATCTAGTTTGGAGTACATAAATAACGCTCACACCTTCTAGAATATATATTATATCTGGCCTAAATATGTTAGTACTTGTACTAGGAATCTACTATTCTACATGTGTATCAATTGGAAAATTTTCCAATACACATGAGTAGTAATTCGAATAACTGGCCGTGAGATATTTGCCCTTACTATTAGAAGTGGAAAATCCCTTATTGGCTCTCTCAATTACTTTTGTCTACCTCATATTATATCTAATATCTATCACATAAGCTGCCCTCGATCTGGCTGCAGAGATTAAAATCAAAGTACAATACTCAGCAAACAAAGTACCTTAGAGATCTCAAGTCTAAGGATACTTACACGTTTACTATAGCGAGATTCTATCACTGGCAAAAGATAGTTATTCATATGATTATCTCATAGCTAGGTTATCCAATGCACTTGTTCTATTAACAAGCATCCACATGTTAACTTTGAGTATCACAATACTCACGGATAGGAGAACCACCCTCTGAGTAGAACAAGAAGTCTAACATGTGCTAGTCTTAATGCATTAATGATGTCCTATCTCATTAATACTATGACAATGGATTATTTAAGTACTAACTGATTGGATTCGTGGACTCCTAAAAGCAAAAAACATCCGTGAATCCCTTTTAAGGACCCAAGGCAAATGATTAAGATGATCTACGGGTTACAAAATTACCTCTATTCGCCGTAATTAAGATCTTCATCTTCTAATTTTTAGGCGTACGAGCAACTTGAACGATCACTTGACGCTGCAATGTGCAAACGTCTTTTATCGGATACACATGGTGAACCAGCTCGTACCTGAGAGTGCTAGCGCATAGGGTTTTAAGTGGCTTAATGTTTTTTGGTAATAGAGGCACAAAAATTTTAGGAGAGGTTTGCACAAGAAGATGGTTAGGGTTTTCTTTTAAAACCTCCCGAAGTTCTTGGAGTCTAACGTTCATAATATCTTATCATATTTTATTTTAAGTTCAAATTAAATTAAAACTTATATGATAAGATTCTGTCATTATCTCGGTAATTTAAATAATTAATTTACCGAGTCAGACTCTTATAATCTGGACATTCTCCAGATACATCGAATGTAGATATATTTCCAAATTCAATTTATCTGGTCTTTTTTTTTTTTTTTTTGCTTAATTAACCTAGACATAGTTCTAGATACATCAAACCTGGTTATCAGAATCATAACATAATGTGTTCGCTTAATCTGTGACCCTATAGGTTCATTTAACTCTGGTAGTATGCCTAAATCACATTTAAATAACCTACAAGTTATAAGCGGTTTCTAGCAAAATATTATAACTATCCAGGTTAAATGAAGATCAATAATCTGTTTGAATCAAATCATAACTTTATATTTACTCCTTTTATCAAATGATATCCAGATTAAGCATAAGATATAGAGCATGTCATCCTTATTAAGCTTAATCAACAATTTCTTGATTTCATAGTAGACTGTTCAAACAAATGATATCAATATCTCATATTTATATATTTTAGCACGGCCATGTATTTTAATAGTCTAACTTATCAAAGGACCCAAGGACATCTTTTCCAAAATTGAGAAGGGCAAATTCCTTCACCATCAATCATATTCTTTTTCCCGATTTATTCTATATCCAATCGTGGTCTTATTAATTATCTGGTTAAGGACAATTTTAGACAACATTAAAATATAGAATTTATCATGTAGGAAACTTTGATGAATTCTGGTTGAAGGACTTCTAATATTATTATGGTTAGAAAATACATATAACATGTTGCATGAAGTACTCTTACAGTGGGTCATGTCCAATACAATGTTCTTTAACATTTATTTATGTTTTAACTTGATAGCACATATATCCATGACCAATAAATCATAGCCATCAAGTCACACACATACTAATATTCATTTATTATTGTTCCACTAATAATAATCGATCAGGGACAATTTAAGAATAGTTATTGCATTTGTTATACGATATCAAGTAACGTATTTGATGACCACAAAACTAAATGTACTATTAATGGATAGAAATGCCTCATATTATTACATAATACATAATGACAGTAGTATAAGTGAAAGTTATTTTTAGGGCATATCGCTAATACTAACACTATATAGTGTAATAGGAATATCACATTATGATCTCTATTATGATTTCCTTAATATATTGTTGTAATAAGGACTTTATCTAACTATTATTTAACATGAAAGTAAAGAATACAAACTAAAAGATAAAAAATACCTTGTATTATAAAATAAATGTATCATATACTAAGTACAAGTGATTTTCTCTAGGGTACAATACTAACAAACTCCCACATACACTAGAGCCAATCATTCATGTATCTAATACCGAATGACTTAACATGTCTATCATGTTTCTTCTGGGATAGTGTTTTTGTAAATAAGTCAGCTGTGTTCTTATTTGTGGGAACTCTCTCTATCTTTACATCATTCCTATCTATATCTTCCAGATCAGATGATGCATCGTAGTACGTGTTAGAATCATTAGTGAGACCATAGCTCCTTTGCTTATGCAATGGCTCTGTTGTTGTCACAATACAATAAGATTGGACCAACAACAATAGGGACCACACCCAGTTCCGTCATGAACTTGTTGATCCAAACAACTTTCTTAGCTATTGCAGAAATAGCTATGTACTCAACTTCTGTCTTACAGTCAGCAACAGTCTCTTGTTTAGAGCTCTTCCAACTTGTTGCCCCCTACAATGTAAACACATAACCAGACTGTGACTTGAAATATTTTTTATCAGATTGAAAACTAACATTAGTATACCTGTTTTCTTTTCAATCCCTTTCTCCCCAAACCAAGAATATATCTCTAGTCCTTCGCGAGTACTTAATGATATTCTTTACAACTGCCCAGTGACCATCACCAGGGTCAAATTGGTATATGCCCGTCAAACAGAGAGCACATGATACATCAGACCTTATATATTTCATAGCGTACATGATAGATTTAACTGCTGAAGTGTATGAAATCTTACTCATGTGATCCCTTTTAACTTGTGTCTTGGGGGACATCAACTTTGAAAAGCTTAGCCCATTGGACATGGGTAAGAATCCCTTTTTGGATTGATCTATACTAAACCATTTTAGCACTTTGTCTATGTATGTAAACTGTGAAAAACCTACCAACCTTTTTGACCTATCTCTATAGATCCTTATTATAAGAATGTAGATTGTTTTTCCAAGGTCTTTCATGGAGAATTTCATTGACAACCAAACTTTAACTAATTGAAGTATAGGTACATCGTTTCCTGTTAGCAATATGTCATCTATATAAAGCAATAAGAAAATGATTGCACTTCCACTAACCTTCTTATACACACAAGGCTCATCCATGTTTTGAATGAAACTAAACTTTTTGATTGTTTCATCAAAGCGGATGTTCCAACTCCTAGATGCTTGCTCAAGTCCATAGATTGACCTTTGCAGCTTGCAAACTTTTATGCTATCATTGGATGTGAAACCCTCAAGTTGTGTCATATACACTTCCTCAGTCAGATTTTCATTTAGGAAAGATATTTTCACATCCATTTGCCAGATCTTATAATCATGATGAGCGACAATGGCTAGGAGTATCCTGATGGATTTTAGCATGGCTACAAACGAGAAGGTTTCGTCATAGTCAATACCATGTTGTTAACGATAACCCTTAGCCACTAGTCGTGCTTTATAGGTAACTACATTACCATCTACGTCAATTTTTCTTCTTGAAAAACCATTTGCACCCAATAGATTTGATTCCTTTGCGTGGATCAACCAAAGTCCATACTTGGTTGTCGTACATGGAATCCATCTATGACTTCATCGCCTCAAGCCATTTGACAGATTCTAATATGTTCAGAACTTCTTTATAGGTAGTAGGTTCATTTTTATCTTTGAGCAATATGTCATTGTGGTCACTTATGAGGAATCTATATCTCTCAGGTGCCACACGTATCCTACTAGACTTACGAGGATCTTGTGTAGTAGAAGATCCATCTATTCTCACAATAGATGTGGGATCAGACGATTGAATCTTGTCTGTTTGTTCTTCTAGAACTTCACTAAGTTCAATTTTACTCTCACTGTCCCCTTTAAGCATGTGCTCCTTCTCTAAGAAGATAGAATGCTTCGAAATAAATATTTATTTTTGGAAGGGAGATAGAAGTCATACCCGAAAGATTCTTTTGGATAACCTACAAATAAATACTTGTCAGACTTACTTTTAGGTTTGTCTAACTGTGGCCTTTTGACAAGAACAGGACAACCCTATACTCTCAAGTGAGATAACTTTTGTTTCTTGCCAAAGAACATCTCAAATAGGATAGTATCAACCATTTTTTATGGACCTATGTTTAGAATATAAACAGAAGTCTCTAGTGCATACCCCCCAAAATGATTTTGGCAAATCTGCAGAAGCCATCAAGGTCTGTACTATGTCTAGAAGGGTTCGATTCCTTTTCTCAAATACACCGTTATGTAGAGGTGTATATGGTGGAGTCCAGTGAGATAAAATCCCATTATCTCTAAAATAACCCTGAAAATCTTAGCTTAAGTATTCACCTCCTCGATCCAGTCTTAGAGTCTTAATACTTTTACGAAGTTATTTTTCTACTTCATTCTTAAAGACGTTGAACTTTTCAAAAGCTTTAGATTTGTATTTCATTAAATACAAATACCCATATCGCGAAAAATTATCGATAAAGATTATAAAATAGTTATAACCTCCTCTTGCTTGTATATATTGGGCCATATATAGAAGAATGTATGAGTTCTAATAATTATTTGTCTCTTTCTCTTTTTCCAAAAAAATGAGTATTAGTCATTTTACCTAGCAAACAAGACTCGCAGGTGCCATATGATTCATAATCAAATGACTCTAAGTCACCAAGCTTGTGTAGCTTAGAAACACGGTTGTTGTTTACATGGCTTGAACGGTAATGCCATGAGTTAGAGGTGTTTGGGTTATCAATCTTTGGTTTGCTATTGTTTATATTGAGAATTAAATTATCCATGTCTAGAACATATAAACTATTAACAAAAGTCATAGAACCATAATGACAATCATTCAATGAAAAAGAACAACATTTATTCTTAAATATAAAACAAAATCCATACAAGTCCAAGCACATAACTAAGATAATATTTTTCATTAAAACTGGTAAAAAAAAAAAAGGTTTTTAGTTCTAAAACTAATCCTGAAAGAAGATTCAGCTCGTGTGTCCCCACAGTAAGTGCAGCAATCTTTGCTCCATTTGCATACGCATGTCTACGTTGCCTTTCTCTACCCTTCTATTGCCCTTTAATCCCTACAAATTATTACATAAATAATACCCACATCCGGTATCTAATACCCATATCTCAACTCTAAAAGCAGTATTTATCTCAATCACAAACGTACCAGGAATAGAAGTAAAAGTGCCTGCAAGCTTCTCCTTCTACTTCTTTTCCTTAACGGTCTCCAAGTAGGCTTTGCAATTGCACCTCCAGTAGCCCATTTTGCCACAGTGATAGCATTGGCCTTTAGTGCCTGCATCATTCTTCTTCACACCACCTTTCGGGTTAGTAGGAGCCTTATTTTTCTTTCTTTGAACTTTTTTCTTAGAAGAAGAAGATTCTACCTTCAAGACTGCATTGGAATCCTTCTTTATAGAGGACTTTGTAGTCTTGAGAAGATTGATCAACTCAGGAATAGTAGACTCAATCTTGTTTATCTGATAGTTAATCACAAATTGTGAAAAACTATTAGGTAAAGATTGTAGAATTAAGTCAACACTTAATTCATAATCCATTACAAACCTAAGAGATCCAAGGTTCTCAATGAAGCCTAACATCTTCAACCTATAAGTGACCACAAAAGCCCCCTCAGCCATTTTACAATGGAATAGTTGCTTCGAGATCTCATATCTCTTTGTTCTAGTTTGGGCGTTAAACAACTCTCGAAGATAGAGAATCACCGATTGAGCATCCATATGCTTGTGCTATTTTTGCAGCCTAGGAGTCATTGACACCAGCATGATACAAGATGTCATATCACTGTCTTTTTTGTGCTTCTTATGGATAGTATGCTATTAACATGAGCTTCTTGAGCTGGTGGTGGTAGAATAGGAGCAGCTAGCAAGTAAACTAACTTTTCTGACTTAAGAACAATTCTCAAGTTTCTATTCCAGTCAAGAAATTCAATTCAGTTACTTTGTTGGTCTCCCAGATGCTATGTAAGTTTGGGTTGGTTGACATGATGCACGTGACCTAGATGTAAAGCAAGAGAACATTAGCTCGCTGTATATGAACATGTAATGTAAATAATTAGGTCTTTAATTAAGTGCATTATTACTCCACTATTTTTCTACAACCAATAGCCCCTACTATTAATTCAGGAAAGCCCATTGGAATCTTTCCTAGTGGACCGGTATCTAAATTCCTCAAGAATAACTTTGGGTTTGCCCAACAAGCCACTCTTGAGTTCAATGGTAGGTATTCAATACCAATTACATCGTATGTAATTACCGGATCATTGGGTGATTAACAACTTTGAATCTTAAAACTTTTTGGGCTAGCCCAATATTTTCTCTAAATTTCTTTATGCTTGCATTAGCCCAATCAGGATAAAGAATTTAGTTAAATTCGACCTATTAATCAGGAATTTAAATCCATAAGAATTTAATTCCATAGCTTGAACATGCCCGATGTTGAGTGGGCTTGGGTTGGCCTAACAACCTTGTCTCGAAAAAGGACTCTTCTTCTTACTATATTAATGGAAAGAATTAGGTTTAATATTAATTGAGGGATTTATTCCTTTTAGTGATTTCATCAAATGACATGCATAAATATATCAATAAATCACATAAATTGATAATCATGGTAATAAAGCAATTACGTGGTATGGTTATGGACTTTTCCTAAATTAATTTCCTTGATTCAAAAAGAAATTAACGTGGTTAACCCTATATGTGCATGCATGTTGTAAATAGAAGGTCTTACCCTCTCGACATGTTTTGGTCGCCATCTCCAAAATTAAAATAATTCTATCCCTATCTAACCTATGTAATCTAATTACATAAATTTCCTAAATAGAGAAACCTTGAGTTATATTTGAGGAAAGTTATATGAGAAAAGAATTATACAAGAATTTAGAGAAGGTAGGACTCGCAGGTCCTATTTAATAAAAACCAAAACTGTAAAAAAAAAAATGCATGAGCAAATATAATTTGGTTTTAGTCCAAAATCATCCAACACGCCATTAATTATGTTTAAACAAAAATTAAAAATATAATTTTATTGTTCCAAAATCTCTATTTTGGAAAAAGAAAACAAATTTAGATTTAATTTCTAAAATCAAATTCTAGAAATTAAATTAAGATAAAATCTAAAATCAACATTTTAGATTTAATTTCTAAATTCTAATTCTAAAAATTTAATTAGCATAAAATCTAAAATAAACATTTTAAAGATTTTATTAATTGTTAAAATCATATTTTAGGAATTAAATAATAAATCTAAAATCAATATTTTAGAAAATATATTAATTTTTAAAATATAATTTTATCCTAAATCATAGGTCTCAAATAAAAACTAATCATAATTAGATTTAATTCTCAAAACGAGAATTAAAAAAAAAAACTTATTACTTTTTTTACATATCTAAAATCACTATTTTAGATAATATATATTAATTTCCAAAACCAATTTTAGAAATTAATACTGGTTAGTCCCAAAACATGAATATTGGGAAGGTTTGCGCGTTTAGTGGAAAAAGAGGGGGAGGGGGGGGGGAACTCATGGGCCATCGAAACAAAAACCAAACGAAATGGAAAAAAAGTTTTTTTTTTTTTCACATATAAGAAATGACAAAATTTCATCCTGGTTCATCCTCCCCATGATCACCCACGACTAGCCATGCTTCAAGAAGCTATTCTCTAGCGAGCCATAGCTTGAAGTTGTGGCTTAGGGTTCTTGTACCACAAGTTGCGACTTGGCTCCTCGTGAGCTGCGGCTTGGGGCAAAAACTTTTTTTTTCCTCTTTTCATCTTCTTCCTTTCCCGAAACAATTTCTGGAAATAATTTTTCCTTCGTTCTTCTGCAGCAATTTCAGAGATCAATTCTCTGATTTAAAACGGATTTTACACAGTAAGTTTCTAGAGAAGAATTTCTCTTTTAACTTTTGTTGATATTCTGCAATGTAAAGCAAAGCCAGACAAAAAGAATATCTTTGCAGAAAAACAAGATTTACAGAAACATTTCCTATACATATTGCAAACATGTAAATCGGTTTTCAACATGCAACGAAAATCCATTAAGTAATCATGAAGCTATTTCGAAGTCTAGGAAATAATTTTCAGCAACTCAATGTATTAACGACTGTTCAAAATCAAACCCATAATCGAAAACCATTTTTCAAGAAAATAGAAACTCCCAAGCGAGTCGGACCTAAGTACAGAACAATTCTTAATCAAACAAATCATAGAAACGTTTTCTTTTATTTAAACATATGCGTGAAACAATTTTAGACATAGGTAACAAAATCAACCAGAAAATAATTTTTCCAGAAACATGATCGCACATTGAAATGAAAAAAAGAGACAAACATGAAACAATTTTTGTTAGTGTTGTGCCCTAGTGGCAATCACTTGTACTTTGTATATGACACATTTTTTTTATAATACAATGCATTATTTATCTTTCAGTTTATTTTCTTTACTTTCATGTAAAATAATTATTAGATAAATTCCCTAGTACAACATTGTATTAAGGAAATAATGATAGAGATCACGATGTGAGATTCCTACTACACTATATATTGTTAGTGCTTATATAATCCCTAGTTGTAATATTAATGAGATAGGACATCATTATTGCATTAAGACTAGCACATGTTAAACTTCCTAATTTGATCAGGCGGCGGTTCTCATATCCGTGAGTATTGTGATACTTAAAGTTAACACGCGGATGTTTGTTAATAGAATAAGTACGTTGGATTACCTAACTATGAGATAATCACATGGATAATTATTAGTGCCAATGATAGAATCTCACTATAGTAGACGTGCAAGTATCCATAGACTTGAGATCTCCAAGGTACTTTGTTTGCTAAACATTGTACTTTGATTCCAATCTCTAGAGCCAAATCGAGGGCTGCCTATGGGATGAATATTGGGTATAATATGAGGTAAACGAAAGTAGTTGAAACGGTCAATAAATGATTCACCACTCCTAATAGTAGGAGTGAATATCTCACGGCCATTTGTTGGAACTACTACTCGTGAAATCTTTCGCTAAGGTGATTGTATATTGAAAATAATTCCAATTGATATATATATAAAGTAGTTGATTCCTGGTACAAGTACTATTATATTCGGGCTAGAATTAATTTATATTCGGGGGAGAGTTGGTACTAATTTCGTACTTCAAATCGAATGAGATATTATATGGTGAAAGGAATTTATTGCACTTTACTTTGTTATTGAAGGGATCATGTCAAGCTACTTGACCTCCTAGACTCTTGGGTGGCCATGATGTGTTGCATAATTTCTATTATGATATGTTTAATATGGATTTATTAATTATATAATCAATAAATCAATCCTTATTAAAATTAATAAGTTAATTCTAAAATTATTAAGGATTATTAATCTTAAATACATTTAGATTAATTCATATTCTACTACCAACAAACTAGAAAACCTAATAGGTCATACATAATAGAGAATTGAGTGCTCATGTCATTATTTGATGACATTACTAGGTTAATTGTGAAACGAAAAAGTTGTTATGGTCAAATTATAATTAGTTATAATTTGTGAGCTATATTGTAATTAACAAAAATCATATTAACAATTGGTAATTAAGAATTAATGATTTCTATCGATTCTGATGACCGAAATAGTGAAGGAAATATGTGTGTGTGTGTGTGTGTGTGTGTGTGTACACTTGATTAGTTAAGGATTTTCGGAAATTACACTTCTTTTTTTTTTTTCGAAAAATGGAGGGTTCTCTTATAGAAAAACTTCATCTTCTCAACAGTAAATACCCTAGTCGCCTAGTGTTTTGCTAGCTAAAAAATCCCGATGTTCTTGAGCACAATTCTTGTGTGGATATTGTTAGAGAGAGTCTTACACTTAGACTCCAGTGGTGATGACAAGGAGTTCTAGTATTCTTGGATCAGAGAAGAAAAATTTTTCATTCCCAAAGGTTTTAACGTGAGGTAATACCTTTACCCGTTTCAAATCCTTTTACGCATAAATGAGATCCTCGGTGGGAATTCTTGATTTTATTCCCTTGCGCAACATGAATTTGCATGTTAAGGATTCCTAACAGTGGTATCAGAGCCTAGTTTATGTGTTAATGCGTGGTGTTGAGGCCATGAAATTTGTTTCGTTGTTTGCCTCTGTGTCCTCTATGGAAATTGTTTTTACAGAGAGTTGTTTGTGAAAGAAAGAAATATTTGATTTTGTGGCTTTAGTTGCATGAATATGTTTCTGTAAAAAGTTACAGGAATGTTTAATGCCAGGGATTAAAGTGTTAATCCTTGCTGAAAAATACGTTTTTCTTGGATATGTAGTTTCAACAACTGAAAAGAAAGGAAGTCATTTTCTTGAAAGTTGTTGTTTCCTGAACAAATTTTATTTGTTCTATGTTGCTTGAATGAGTCTGTTTATAAAACGGGATTTTTTTTTTTTAAATGAAATCCGAGAATAGTTCTCTAAAAGTATCTCAAATCTTGAAGGTTTTTCTATCCCCAGAAGTCGTTTCTGGGGAAGACGAAGAAGTTAAAAAAAAATGTTTTTTTTGCCCAAGCCACGGCTCATTGGGAGCCAAGCCTTGGCTTGAGGCACAATTGGTCCCAAGCCGCTACTCGCAATATCTGAACTCCCACGATGTGCGGCTCATCGTGGGAGGTTCGAGTAATCATGGAGAGGATGCACATCCTCCCCAGGATGAGATTTTGTCTTTTCTTAGGTTTCATATAAAAAAAAAAAAAATCCTTCTTCTTTAATGCATTTTGGTTGCTTTCATTGTGGCCCACGAATTGTTTTTTTTCCCACTTGCGCCCAAAGTTTCCAAAGTTCATGTTTTGGGACTAACCAATATTAATTTCTAAAATTGGTTTTGAAATTTAATATATATTATCTAAAATAGTGATTTTAGATATGTAAAAAAATAATAAGTTTTTTTATTAATTCTTGTTTTGAGAATTAAATCTAATTATGATTAGTTTTTAATTGACACCTATGATTTGGGATAAAATTATTTTTTGAAATTAATATATTTTCTAAAATATTGATTTTAGATTATATATTATTATTTAATTCCCAAAATATGATTTTAGCAATTAATAAATTTTCTAAAATATTGATTTTAGATTTTATCCTAATTAAATTTCTAGAATTTGATTTTGGAAATTAAATGTAAAATATTGATTTTAGATTTTATCTTAATTTAATTTCTAGAATTTGATTTGAGAAATTAAATCTAAATTTGTCTTATTTTTCCAAAATAGAGATTTTGGAATAATAAAATTATATGTTTAATTTTTGTTTAAGCATAATTAATGCTATGGTGGATGGTTATAGACCAAAACCAAATTACATATGTTCATGCATTTTTACATTTTTGGTTTTTATTAACTAGGACATGCAAGTCCTGCCTTCTCTAAAATTCTTGTGTAATTCTTTTCTCATCTAACTCCCCTCGAATATAACTCGAGGTTTCTCTATTTAGGAAATTTATGTAATTAGATTACATAGGGTAGATAGGAATAGCATTATTTCATTTTGGAGATGGCGACCAAAATAAGGCGAGAGGATAAGACCTTCTACTTAAAACATGCACGAACACATAGGATTAACCATGTTAATTTCCTTCTTGGCTAGAGAAAATTAATTTAGGAAAAGTCCATAACCATACCACATAATCGCTTTATTACCAAGATTTTCAATTTATGTGATTTATTGACAATTTATGCATGTCAGTTGATGAAATCACTAAAAGGAATAAATCCCTCAATTAATTTTAAACCTAATTTCTTTCATTAATATAGTAAGAACGAGAGTCCTTTTTCGAGACCAGGGTGTTGAGCCAACCCAAGCCTACTCGACATCAGGCATGTTCAAGCTATGGAATTAAATTCTTATGGAATTAAATTCCTGATTAATGGGTCGAGTTTAATTGAATTCTTTATCCCGGTTAGGCTAACTCAAACATAATGAAACTGAGAGGAAATATTGGGTGGCCCAAAAGGCTTTAAGATTAAAAGATGTTAATCACCTAATGATCTGGTAATTACATACGATGTAATTGGTATTAGAGACCTACCATTAAACTCAAGGGTGGTTTGTTGGGCAAACTCAAGGTTATTCTTGAGGAATTTGGATACCGATCCACTAGGAAAGCTTCCAATGGGCTTTTCCGAATTAATAGTAGGGGCTATTAGTTTAACTAAAGTAGTGAAACAATAATGATATTAATTAAAGACCTAATTTTCTGCATTTCATGTGCATATCAGATAGCTAATTTTCTCTATCTTTACATCTAGGTCACGTACATCATGTCAAACAACCTAAACTTACGTAGCATCTTGGAGACCAACAAGCTAACTGAATCAAACTATCTCGACTGGTATAGAAAGTCGAGAATTGTTCTCAAGTTGAAAAAGTTACTCTATGTAATAGATGCTCTTATTCCGCCACCACCAACTCAAGATGCTTATGCTGATGAGCATGCTGTCCACAAGAAGAACAAGGAGGACAGCGACATGACATCTTATATCATATGGCGTCAATGAGTCTTGAGTTGCAAAAACAGCACGAGCATATGGATGCTCAATCGATGATTCTCCATCTTCGAGAATTGTTTGACGCCCAAGCTAAAATAGAGAGATATGAGATCTTGAAGCAACTGTTCCATTGTAAAATGGCTGAGGGTGCTTTTGTGGTCACTCATGGGTTGTTGATACTGGGCTTGATTGAGAAGCTTGGATCTCTTAGGTTCATGATGGACAATGAATTAAGTGTTGACTGAATTCTACAATCGTTACCTAATAGGTTTTCACAATTTGTAATTAACTATCACATGAATAAGATTGTTGGAATATATCTCCTCTAGACTAGTTTTCTGATATAATTATAGAATTTATTAATAAAAGAATTTATTCTCAAAATTTGTTTGTGAATTTATATTTTATTTGTGCATGAATTAAGCTTGAAAAGGACTCATTGTATTTAAGTAAGTGATCTATGTGAATGGTGGTCTTTCACAGTAAGGTATGGATCATGGGTTACTTAACATATAAATGTTTGTTCTTAACCGATTGATGAGAATGGAAATGTCATCATGTTTAGGTTATTGTGTTATGAATTCCAAATGAGGAATGGCTTACCTTTAGCTAGTGAGTAGTCCACTCACTCATAACATGAGCGTATTTTGAATACGTAGAATAAGACCGGTAATAGTAGTTTCTAAAAGTACTATTTAGAAGAGACCTAGACTACAACTGCTATAGCGTGGACTAATACTCTACCACTTGAGTATAAGTTGGTGGTCTGACGAATCTAGAAGCGTGTACTTTGACATGCTGAAGTTGAGGTTCTTTCATAGAGCCAATATACTTATATGTTGGGTATATGTGACTAGTTAGTTAAGATGGACTTGTACAAGATAGCTTTTACGCTATATCGCCCCTTGTGACTGTTCAAATGATCTAAATATCCAAGGCCTCTGGGGAACATGACTTGGATGTTTACTTTAGGCTAGCTCCCTTGGAAAGTAGAAACATTCTAGGAGTCGTGGATCATTGGACTAAAGGTCTATGAATGGTAGATGTTTATTAGAAAGGTGTTAGTATATTCCTCCTCTCTAAATGCACGGCGATGTATAGAGGGGTACTTTAGTCATTACACCTATAGATCGAAGACTTTGCTAACACAGCATTATCCTTGGGGTTAATATTTTCTTATGGTGATATTAGAAAATATTTAAATTGCAACATATAGCTATTTATATAGCAGGGGTATTTTGATCATTTTAGTAACAAAGGTGATGTGTCTGTTGGTCCTGGGAATAGCCCTTAAGTCTTGACAAATTTGGGTTCAAGAATTGGTCATGATAATTATGGATTTTATTTTATTTTATTTAAGTAGTCTAATTTATTATTGTACTAGAATAAAATAAAAGGTTCAAGAGAGAGTATGTAATTTATCTAGTTTAATTGGTTAATTAATTATTCAAAGCCAAAGGCCTATATTGAATAATTAGAAAATTAATCTAGGTAAAGCTAGATAAAAGGCCTGATATTTTATATTGGTCGATTTTGATTTGTTAATTATTTATTACGTTGTTTTATGAAGTCTAGAAAATAAATATTTGAGACTTATTATTTATAGGTGTTTAAGCCCAAGAGTAAATAATTTTATCTAGCCCATTGAATAAGATCAAGGGTAAAAAAAATTAATTAATTAAAAAAAACAATACGAGATGGATCTCGTATTGTTTGGCGTGAGAGGATAACAAAACCATGGGGCTTTTTGTTTCACTCTCTTAATCTCTCATGGTAATGATTTGCATGAAATGAAAGAAAAATGAATCAAGACCAAATAGAAGAAAACTAAGTCTATGAAGCTTTCACTGGCTAAGGAAGAAAAGGAGTGATTCTGTAAGCTCAAAAGCTGCACGTGAATGAGACGAAGTCGACGTTTACAAGGACGTGATCCAGTGGCTTCAAGCATTTTGATTCGGACATCTTCTTCAGTGCCAATAAGGTCATTTAAACACAGAGGTAAACAACTTTAATGATGCTCTGTATATTTATTCATTCTGTAAGCATGTTTCGGTTTCATCATTTTTTCCATTTTCAACCTTCAAGTGGTATCAGAGCCATGATTTGGCAAGTATAGGAAGCATGATAGGCTTAACTAAATGCAAGAAAATATTTGTTTTGGATGTTTTCTGTGAACCTTTGTGTTTCTGGTTTGGGATAGTTTCTGTGTAAGCTTAATGAGTGGAAGCATTGGAACACTATAATTTATTGCTTTCTTAGATGAAACATGTAAGCCTACTGTTTTTAAGGGAATAGGAACTTGTTAAGTGGTTTTATCTATTGTCTGGATGAAAGAATCAAAAAAAGAAATGCAAAATTGCAAAAGGAAAATCGCAAGAAAATCTGGAGAAGATGAGTCATGCCAAGCCGAGCCGAGCCGAGCTGCCTGCATTGGATGAGTGTGGAGCCGTCCAGGCTGCGGCTTGGAGCCACAGGGCTACCGGTGCATGAGGAAAGCTCCCTCGCAGAAGCCTTTGGCTTCCTCACTGCACTTGCCCCGATCGGGATCCATGGGTTTTCCCAGGGGCCATGATCCAGTGTGGCGGGTGCACTGGACCATCAATAATTATTTTTTTTGTCCTATACCAGACGAAGTTATTTTTATTGTAATAGTTAATATTCTTTTACTATTTTCCATGAATAATAATAGTAAAGGAAATTTAGGATTAAATAAGACCATTAATTAATTAATGCGTTTAATTCTATTATTTGGACAATTAGGCTAAAAGAATAGAAAAGCATGAAAACGTTTACAGTTTTCTAGCATGTTTATTTCTTTTTATACCCTATTTGTGTGTTTTCTCAAAGACCAAAGTCTTTGGGAATTCTTGACAAAGAAAAACAATTTTCTTAAATCAAATGATTAATTTTAATTTGAACAAAAATTAATTCTTGGTTATTTTCGCAGATGATATTATCCTTGACATAGAAAATATTTTGGATTTAGATATTTTTGTGAATTAAAATAGGAAACCATTTTGATTTAATTTTAATAAGAAAATTATTTTTGTCAAGTTAAACTTGATATCAAAATCTCTTGAAAGTTTTATTAATTTTTTTTGAAATTATTAAGTTTATTAAGTTAAATAAAATTAATCTATGAAGAATTTCTCAAAGGTATAAACCTTGACATAAAGATTTTCATGGTTTAGATATTTTATTTTTAGTTAAAAGAAAACTTAATTGAAATCTTCAAAAGATATTTTTTAAGAAAACCCTTATTTTAAAATAGTAAGTGGTAGAGAGGTTCTAACGGCCCTACGACTTTCATCACGATCCTTATTAGAGATTGTGGGTCCTCTCGCGTCACCCTTGGAGTGAACCCGTATAGGATGGGGATACCACAATGATCTAGAACTAATGGATAGATGTAATTAATAACCCAAGACACGTGTTATGATCGGCCAGCCCACATTGAAGGTTATAGTGCGAGGAATGCCCATAGGAAATAAGAAGAACAGTCATCCCACGATGGAATTATCTTCTAGATCATTACCTAGAAGGGAAATTAATTTGTGGTGGTTAATATACATAGCTTAGGAAACTGTTAATTTTCCTAAGAAGCTATGTTAGTTTTTCTAAGAGCTAAATTAATCATATTAAAGATAATAGTGATAGGGTTAACTATTATCTGATTTAATACGAGAACAAAGTCACAAATTATTTTGTTTCTCACAAAATGAGTTTTCTTTTATTTTTGATTTTTCGAAAATGGTTGGTAGAGGTTCCTTTAGTCCATTGGCCTTTATTCTCCATGAGAATAAGCTAACGGGTATAAATTATGTGGACTGGAAAAGGAACTTGGACATAATACTCACTACTGAGGAGTATAAGCATGTTCTCTTTAACACCTGCCATGTTATTTGGGAGGGCTCCACCGCTAAGGAGTGAGAAGTTGAGAAAGCATGGAAGAAGTGTAACGAGATGGCTCGATGCTACATGTTGGCCTCAATATCTATTGTGCTCTAGTCTAAATACAATCACATGGCCACTACGTACAACATTAGCCAATCACTAGCCATGATATTCGCAGATAAGAGCTGGCCCGCAAGGCAGGAGGCTCTTAGGATGATCATCAACACTAAGATGGCTGAGAGAGCATCAGTCAAAGAGCATATGCTCAAGATGATTGCTGCTTTTGAGGAAGCAAAAGTCATAGGGGCTATAATTGACCCTGAGAGCCAAGTGGACATGGTTCTCAAATCTCTTCTGGGCTCTTTTACTCAGTTCAAGTTAAATTATAACATGAACAAGTTAAATATTTAACCGAGTTAATGAAAGAGCTCTAGGTGGCAAAGAAGGTCATGAAGCCACAGTCCAAGGCTATGATTGCTTGAACTTTTTTGTCCAGAATTGGGCACAAGCCTAGGAAGTTCAAGAAAAAGAAGGAAAATGCATCAGCCCAACCCAAGAACCATCCCAATAAGCCCAAAGGTAAGTGTTTCAAATGCGAGCAAAAGGGATACTGAAAAAATGAGTGTCCAGAATTTCAAGCCAAGAAAAACCCTACAGGTAATGTTCTCTATCTAGAGTCAATTTCAATGGTTAGATTAACTTTCACTTGGATTGTTGATTCTGGTGCCACTAATCATATCTATAACTCCTTGCAGGAGTTTAGGAAGGTAAGAAGGCTTCAGAAGGGCGAGCATGAACTACGAGTAGGAAATGGAGCACAAGTATAGGCCCTTACAATGGGAGAACTGAATCTTATTTTTTATTGTAATAAAGTAGTTATTTGAAACGATATTTTATATGTACCTAATTTTAGACAGAATTTGATTTCAGTTGCAAAGCTAATAAATCATGGATATTCTATTTCTTTCCTTTCTGGCATTACTATTAGTAGAAATAGAGAAGTTTTTTGTACAGGGCACATGTATGAAAACTTATTCTTTTTAAATCTTACAAATAATCAAATAAATAACGCTCAATCTAAACCTTTAAGTAAGAAAAGAAAAACCAATATCAATGACTCATATCTTTGGCATCTAAGGTTAGGTCATATTAACTCACCTAGGATTCCGAAGTTAATCCATGATGGGCCCTTGGGCTCATTAAGATTGGAAAGTTGGCTTTAGTATGAATCCTGCCTTGGGAAAAATGACATAAAGGCCATTCACCCAAAAAGCTGATAGTACCAAGAAGATATTGGGCCTTATTCATTCTGATATGTGTGGTCTTTTGTCTACATAAGCTGGAGGGGGGTTTTGAGTACTTTATCACTTTCACAGATGATTGTACAAGGTTTGGTTATGTCTACCTGATGAGGCACACGTCTAACTCTTTTGATAAGTTCAAAGAGTTTAAGGTTAAAGTGGAGCATTGGACAAGTAAACTGATCAAAACCTTACGTTCTGATCGTAGCGAAGAGTACCTCCTCAGTGAGTTCAAGAATTACATGGTACATCATGGAATAGTATTCTAATTCTCTATGCCAGGTACACCTGAGTAGAATGGAGTAGCTGAGAGAAGGAATAGGACGTTAATGGAAATTATCTGAAGCGTGATGTCTCATACTACTCTTTTAGTCTCTTTTTGGGGATATGCCCTGGAAACAATGACATACGTTATGAACTTGGTGCCTTCCAAGTCACTATCTAGGATGTCCTATGAGATGTGGACTAGGCGTAAGCCAAGTCTAAATTATCTTAGAATATGGGGCTGTCCAACTTATGTAGTGATCAAGAGAGACAAGCTAGAACCAAGATCAGAATTATACTACATTGTTGGTATCTAAAAGGTACAAAAGGAGGTTACTTTTATCATCTCAATGAGCAAAAAGTACTGATAAGTACTAATGCTAGATACTTGGAGGATGATCAAAGTACTTCCACTAAAGATTCAATAATGTTGGAACTCAATGAGAAGTTATCTTCGGAATCAACTTCTTCAGACCCGATTATGGAGCAAGAAGAGGCACAACCTCAAGAACCTATACAAATGAAGTTTCGTCGTAATGGGAGGGTATCTAGAGTTTCAAAAAGATGGACATGAGAGGCTCTCGAGCTGGTCTCTGACCATTAGGAACAAGAACCCACTAGATATGAGGAGGCTACTATTGATACCGATGCAAATCTAAGACATGAAGCAATAAAAGCTGAGATTGAGTCTATGTACTTTAATCAAGTTTGGGATTTTATAGCTTCACTTGAAGGCATAAAACCCATTGGGTGTAAGTGGCTATAGAAGAGGAAGAGAGGAGTGGATGGAAAGGTAGAACCTTCAAAGCTAAGCTTATGGCGAAAGGGTATACTCAGAAAAAGGGAATTGATAATGAGGAAACCTTTTCCCCGGTAGCCATGCTTAAGTCCATCTGTATCCTCCTTGTCATTGCATGTCATTTCAACAACGAGATATGGCAAAGGATGTTAAGATGGCATTTCTTAATGGCCATCTTAACGAAGACATCTATATGTTCCAACCGGAAGGCTTTATTGCTAAAAGCTAGAAACATATGATTTGCAAGATTAAGAAATTTATTTATGGACTTAAGTAGGCATCTAGAATATGGAACATTCATTTTGATGAGATTATAAAGTCTTCCGGTTTCATTCAAAATAAGGATGAACCATGCGTGCACAGGAAATTGGAAGGCATAAATGTGGTTTTTCTTGTCCTATATATAGATGACATTCTACTCATTAGGAATAATATAGGATCATTGTCATTTACAAAGGTCTAGCTGTCTAGTTAATTTAGTATAAAGGACTTAAGAGAAGCCAGTTACATTCTCGGGATTAAGCTTCTTGGAAATAGGAAGCAGAGAATGTTAGGATTATCTCAAACGGCATACACTGACAAGATGCTGGCCAAATTTAGCATAGACTCATGCATGGGAGCTCTAATCCCTTGCAGACATGTGTTGGTTTTTTATTCTAAGGATTGTCCTATATCTCAAGAGGAAAAAGATAGGATGAGTAGGATTTCCTACGCTTCGACTGTGGGAAGTCTCATGTATGCTATGCTGTGTATTAGGCTAGATAATGCTTTGCCGTAAGTGTAGTTAGCAGATATTAGTCAAACCCTAGGGAGGTTTATTGGTAAGCTGTAAAGCATATTCTCAAGTACTTCAATAATACGAAAGATTATATGCTGGTTTACAGGGTTGGCGACTTGGTTCCTACTGGATACATAAACTCAAATTTCCAAGCAGATAAGGATGAGAGAAAATCCACTAGTGGATATATCTTCACCTTATCTGGATGAGTTGTTTCATGGAGAAGTATCAAGCAATCTTGTTTTGCTGACTCAACTATAGAAGCTGAGTATGCGGCAGCTTCAGAAGCATCCAAAAAAGCAGTTTGGCTATGAAAGTTTCTTTCAAAACTTGGAGTTATGCAACACATAAACTGACCGATTGTGGTGTATGCGACAACTTTAGAGCAGTCTCGCAATCCAAAGAACCCGGGAACCATAAGAAAAGGAAGCATATCTAAATGAGGTACCACTTGATCCAGGATTTTATTTAGAGACGGAAAATCATGGTGGAATAGATTACCTCAGAGAATAACCTAGCAGATCTTTTCATCAAGCCTTTGGCTGATAGAGTCTTCAAAAGACATTTAGAAGCCATGGGAGTGGGCACCTATGGGCTTTCTTAGTCTTAGAGTGCAAGTGGGAGATTGTTGGAATATATGCCTTCTAGACTAGTTTTCTAATTTAATTATCGAATTTATTCATAAAAGAATTTCTTCTCAAAATTCGTTTGTGAATTTAAATTTTATTTGTGCATGATTTACGTTTGGAAAGGACCCATTGTATTTAAGTAAATGATCTATATGAATGGTGGTCTTTCACAGTAAGGTATGGATCACGGGTTACTTAACACATAAATGTTTGTTCTTAACATATTGATGAGAATGGTAATGTCATTATATTTTGGTTATTATGTTATGAATTCCAAATGGGGAATGTCTTACCTTTAGCCAGTGAGTAGTCCACTCACTTCATAGCATGAGCGTATTTCGAATATATAGAACAAGACTTGTAATAGTGGTTTATAAAAGTACTATTTCGAATAAATTCAAACTATTACTACTACAATATGGACTAATACTTTAACACTTGAGTATGAGTTGGTGGTCTGACAAAGTTGGAAGCGTGTACTTTGGCATGATGTAGTTGAGGTTTTTTTGCAGAGCCAATATACTTGTATGTTGGGTATATGTGACTAATTAGTTAAGATAGACTTGTACAAAAAAGCTTTTGCGCTATATTGCCCCTTGTAACTGTTCAAATGATCTAAATATCCAAGGCCCCTGGGGAACATGACTTGGATGTTTACTTTAGGGTAGCTCCCTTGGAAAGTGGAAAGATTCCAGAAGTCATGGAACATTGAACTAGTAGTCTAAGGATAGTAGATGCCTATTAGAAAGGTGTTAGTACACTCCTCTCTAAATGCACGGCGATGCGTGGAGAGGTATTTTAGTCATTACACGTATAGGTTGAAGGCTTTGCTAACTCAACATTATCCTTGTGGTCAATATTTCACTATGGTGATATTATGAAATATTTAAAATGCAAAATATAGAAGTGTCTTTTAGTCATTTTAGTAGCCAAGGCGATGTGTCTTTTAGTCCCTGAAATAGCCTTTAAGTCTTGACAGATATGGGTTAAGGAATTGGTCTTGATAATTATGAGTTTTATTTTATTTTATTTAAGTAGTCTAATTTATTATTGGACTAGAATAAAATAAAAGGTCTAAGAGAGAGTATATATTTTATCTAGTTTAATTGGTTAATCAATTATTCAGGGCTCAAGGCCCAGATTGAATAATTAGAAAATTAATCTAGGTTTAAACTAGACAAAAGACCTGATATTTTATATTTGTCTATTTAAGCATGTTAATTATTCATTGGGCTATTTTATAAAGCCCAGAAAATAAATATTTGAGACTTATTATTTTTGGGTGTTCAAGCCTAAGAGTAAATAGTTTTATTCGGCCCAATGAATACGACTAAGAGTAAAAAAAAATTAAAATAAATAAATTAAAAAAATAACAATACGGGATGGATCCTGTATTGTTTGGCATGAGAGGATAACAAAAGCATGGATAACAAAAGCATGGGGCTTTTTGTTTCACTTTCTTGGTCTCTCATGGTAATGATTTGCATGAAATGAAAGAAAAAGGAATCAAGACCAAGTAGAAGAAAACTTAGTCTGTGAAGCTTTCACAGGCTAGGGCAGAAAGGGAGTCATTCCGGAAGCTCAAAAACTTTGCGTGAATGAGATGAAGTCAACGTTTACAAAGATGTGATCCTGTGGCTTCAAGCATTCTAGTTTAGATATCTTCTTCAGTGCCAATAAAGTCATTCAAACATAGAGGTAAATAGTTTCAATGAGGCTCTGTATATTTTTTCATTTTGTAAGCATGCTTTCGATTTCATCATTTTTGCTATTTTCAACCTTTAAAGATTAAGTCCACCATTCTTGAGTTGATCAATCTTCTCAAGATTATGTAGTCCTCTATTAAGTAGGATTCTATTGCAGTCTTGGTTGTAGAATCAACTTCTTCCAAGAAGAAAGTTCAAATGAAGAAGAAAAATGCTCCCACTAAGCCCAAGGGTGGTGAGAAGAAGATGGATGCAGCCACCAAAGACCCATGACATCACTGTAGCAAAATAGGCCACTGGAGGTGCAACTGAAAATCCTACTTGGAGACCATCAAGAAAAAGAAGCAGAAGAAGAAGCTTGTAGTTACTTTTACTTCTACTCCTGGTATGTTTATGATTGAGATAAATACTACTTTTAAAAATGAGATATGGATATTGGATAACGGGTGTAGATCTCATTTGTGCAATAACTTGCAAGGACTAAAGGGCAATAGAAGGTTAGAGAAAGGCGATGTGGACCTGTGTACTACAAATGGTGCAAATGTTGCTGCACTTGTTGTGAGGACATACGAGTTGAACCTACCTGTGGGATTAGTTTTAGAACTGAAAAACTATTATTTTGTACCAGTTTTAATGAAAAAACATTATCTCAGTTGCGTACTTAGACTTGTTTGGATTTCATTTAATATTTAGGAGTAAATGTTATTCTATTTCATTGAATGATATTATTTATGGTTCTACAACTTTGGTTAATGGTTTATATGTTCTAGACATGAAAAATCCAATTCTCAATATAAATAATAAGAAACCAAAGATTGATAACCCAAACACTTCTTACTTATGGCATTGCCGTTTAGGTCATGTAAAGGAGAATCGTGTTTCTAAGTTACACAGCCTTGGTGACTTAAGGTCATTTGATTATGAATCATATGACACTTGCAAGTCTTGTTTACTAGGTAAAATGGCTAAAACTCCTTTCTCTGGAAAAGGAGAAAGGGCCAAAGAGTCATCAGAACTCATACATTCTGATATATGTGGCCTAATGTCTATAAAAGCAAGAGGAATCAAACGTATTGGGTGCAAATTTTGTGAAACCCCAGTCGAAACCAACCTTAGAGTAAGGGGGTTGAGATGCATATCATATTTTATTACATGCTTAAATATATTTTTATATGAAATTATAAGCTTTGGATTTGTATTTTATGGCCTAGAAGGCTTAATTGTGAGTATTGAGTAAGAAGGGCAAAATGATAATTTTTGCTTGAGGTGAAAATAGGGAGATAGCATGAGGATTAAATAGGAAAAATATTTTAGAGAAAAAATAAGAATAAGAGTTGTTGTGGTTTAGTGGTTAGAGCTTTAGATTTAATTCTTGAGGTCTTGGGTTCAAATCCCATCATTAGAATTTTAGCATGATTAAATTTTATTTTTGCTTTGGAAGGTTGTATTTTCGGTCTTAAGTGCTTTGGAGTAGAGTAGAGGTATTGTCCTAGGGGAGACATGATAGGAGTACCCTACTCCTATTCTTGTGCCCTACACAAAATTCCTAAGGGAATTCATTCTTCCTTGATCCTTAATTTTCCTTAATTCTCAATTCGTTAGATTGGTCATATTTGTTCTAGCCAATTTCATTCCAGAAATTTCAGTAAAGTGTTGTGGCTTTGAAGGTTCAAAAATTCTTAGTAAAAGACATCTTATGGACCGAAAATGTGAAAGAGATGGGGAAGGATTCCAAGAGAATTAACTCTCCTAGTGAACTTTCTAAACTTCCCTCTAGCTAGGTTTATTTTCCTTCATGTAATGAATTGAAATTTTCCAGCTTCTTATGCCTTCAAGGTGTCAAAATTCTCAGCCATTATTCCCTCCTAAATGTTGCCAGAAAATGTCCCTTTTGATCAGCTTGAAATCTGAATTTTTCTAGCCATTTTCGGACTGTACAAATGCTGTGCAAAACCAGAAAAAATTCTAAGCAAAATCGCAGCTTAGGTGGTCTTAAACCAAGCTATTTTCTTCCAGATTCACCCAGCTCCTTAGCCATGTTTTTCCTCCATAAATAAGGTTGGAAACCAGCCTTGAAAGACCTCTGAAATCCCCTTAAACTCTTCTACAAAGTCGACTGAACAATGGCAGAAAATCTGCCTAGAAATTCTTTCCAACTTGCAAAAATCACTAGACAGAATTTTCCAGCTTTGTTTTCCATTCCAGCCCTGGCCAAAACTTCATCTTTCTTCTGCACAAACCTTTCTTAAACAGCCATGAACTGAACTCCATTGTCTTTCCCAAGCTTCTGCACAAAAATTAGACATGGCTGCTCGAAAATATCTCCAACAAATCACTGCAATCATGCCTTGATTGAATACCAAAATTTCAGCAATATTAATTTTTCAACCTTCCATAAAATGTCCCTCAAATAGCTAGACCTTTCCTTCACCATTTCACTACATCCTTTTAGCCACCATTAACCTTCTTCACTCAGCTTTCATCCTGCCAAAAACACTGATCAAACAACTGGCCATCACAACTTTCAAAAGCTCTCCATTGATCAAGATATTCTCAACATATTTTGTTTCCAAATTTGATTCACTAAATTATTCTTTTAGGATTTCAACAACCAGCCTTTCCTTTTCCCATCAAACCAGAAAATTCAATTGCCAAAACTCCTCAAAGAGTTCGGCCAACCCTAATCCCTATGAATTTCGGCAGCTTCAACCAAAACTCTCTCCATTCTCTTCAACCTTTAAGCACACATAGAACACCAAGAACACCTACTCCTTCTTTTGCCTAATACCTCTCCAAACCACTTCAAACTTCTTTAAAAAAAATTCCAAATTTCACCTACTCACTTCAGTGAGTCCATCCATACCATTTTTAACATCAAACTCCAAAATCCAACTTGCTCTTTTGGATCAAAAAATCAGAATTTTTGTGAAGGCTCAAGAACATCTTCAAGGTGGGTTTGTTCAAACAACTTCATCTTCTCTAATCTTTGATCTCTAATGAATATGTATATGAATAAGCATGCTAATGGACTTTCTTCTTCTCTTTTCTCTCTCTCTCTTTTGGCCGAACACCCTCTCCCTCTTGGCCGAATGACTTCTTCACCAATGGCCATGCTTTCTTCATCTCCCTTGGATGGATTTAGACATCTAGGAGTTGAGATCCATTTGAAACTCCTTCAAGGTACTCATCAATTAAGTAAGTCCCTTCAACCCTCGTTTTAGGCTCTAGATTTATGTCTCTAGGATGATATGGGAAGGAGATGGGCTATGAGTGTGGTTTAAGCATGTGTTGTTGTGATGAGTTGAGTTTGAAGCATGAATGAATGCCTGTATATGATAGAGTTGGGGTTGATGCATGTGATGATTTATCTTGGATGATATTATGATATTTTAGGGTTTAATACATGTCTCCATGTTGAGAGTGATATATGTGATCGAGCATGTTAGAGATTATGTCACCGTTGGTGAATATGATTTATATTCAAGTATGATTGTTGAAGCCATGATTATGTTTATACTAGTAAAGGTTGGATCATGCCTTGATAAATTTAGATCTATGCTTTATTCATGATTTGGATGATTTGATGAATTGGAGGGAGTATATGTTCATGATTATGGTTAGCAATAGGAATATGATCATGATCTAGTTGTCCCTAAGCTAATTTTATTCTTTCAATAAAATATTTAATATTATGATTTTTGCTAGTAATTTCGGAAAAAAAAAACCCCAGGAAGGGTACATTTGGATTATTATATATATAATAAGGATATTTTAGTCAAATAAATAATAGCTTTTGCTAGAAAAATAAAATATATAGATATTATATAAAATGATAAAGCCTTTTAAGAAAATAATTATATCAAGTAAAATATTTATTATTAAAATTTAATCATTATCTTTTAACCGAAACCTATTAAAATTTATTTGTTATCTTTCAAACAAGACTCATTAAACTTTATTTTCAACTAATTTTAATTATCAATTATTTTTCAGCAATTAATTATTAATAAATTATTATTTTACCTAATACCACCTTGGACCCTTCATCAAATAAACTCTAAATTAATTTAGCAAGATTTAAACATTCAACTTATTGGTACCTATTTCCCAAAACACTAATTATTTTTAAATATCAAAATTAGCCTTGGCTTATAAACTTTTTTATTTATTATTTGGCCTTAAAGCTTGGGACATTAGGATCATGGTTGTAGTAGTGAGTTGAGTTAGTTTATTTGTGAAAGTGGATTTTGGCTTGAGTTTGATTGTGGTTAGTATTTACCCCATGAGGGGTTAGGTCAGCTGTTGGAGACCTTTGTTGTGAGTAAGGATCAGGTAAGCTCCTACATAAAACCTGATTGATGTAAAACTGTTTATTATGGCAAGCCAAATGTAGAGTGCATGGACACTCCTTTTGTAAAGGCAATTGAGGAGTGACTTCTTTCTTATTTCAGTCAAATGAATTATTTGAAAATTAATAAGCAGATTTACTCAAACTTAAAACTCTTTCTAAAACTGATTTTTACAAGGACTTTGGAAACCTTTAATTGTCATTTTCATGTGAAACTGTGTTTTATTCATTTTTTCCCAAGTGGGATACATTACATTGAGTACACAAAAAGGGTAGGCTAGTAGTACTAGTTTTGAAGAGCAAGAGTGAGTCTTCTGGCAGGAGGCCACCTCCAGAAGATGAACTCAACTTAGAGAAACGTCATTACTACTTAGTCATGCCGGTCCGAGCTAGCAGTTTTTATTTCAGTCAAGTGACTGTGTTTTGCCGGAATAGACACCTGGTTGTTGTTTGGGTATAGAGAAGGAGGAGTATCTTGCCGGGTAAGCCGATCACCTACCTTTTGTCAGTCTGCACAAAGTGTCGGCATTCTAATTGGTTATGGGGCCTAACGTGTGGTAGCCCATGACCCTTTCTTTTGAGTGGTTGATTTTAATTATTGTGTATGGCGGGAAAAGCTAAAACGCCACTCTTGGTTTTAACTAATATTTATTACTTGCCAGTATTTCTCTGATAAAGATTTTATACTTTGCATTAACGAACTATTTTCACTGAACACTCAAAGCACACACGGACTTACTGAGATTTTTGTCTCATCACCCTTTTTACCATGATTTCAGGTCGATCCTACTGTGGGGATGAGTAGCTAGTGTTATTTGCCTTGGAAGAGAATTTTGTCATTTATTTTTATGTATTGCTTTGGGGAGTTGAGAGTGGATAATATTTATTATGGATTCATTTTTTTTTTTTTTTGGAATTCTTGGATTTAATCTTGGATTTTTCATTGGGTTGTAATAAATTTTAAGTTAAAGTATTATTTTTATTCGGCTATTTTATTTGTGTGACCTAATTATAAAAACCCCTTGTCCTTTGGATGGGGCAATATCCCCAGCCCTGGCGGGCCTAGGTAGCGGGGTGTTACAAATGGGTTTTCAAGAAGAAAATTGACATAGATGGTAATGTAGTTACCCATAAAGCACAACTAGTGGCTAAGGGTTACCGTCAACAATATGGTATTGACTATGATGAAACCTTCTCGTCAATAGCCATGCTAAAATCCATCAAGATACTCCTTGCCATTGCTGCTCATCATGATTATGAGATCAGGCAAATGGATTTGAAAATAGTTTTCCTAAATAGAAATCTGACTGAGGAAGTGTTTATGATGCAACCCAAGGGTTTCACATCCAATGATAGCACAAAAGTGTGCAAGTTGCAAAGGTCCATTTAGGGACATAAGCAAGCAGTTAGGAGTTGGAACATCCATTTTGATGAAACAAACAAAGAATTTGGTTTTATTCAAAACATAGATGAGACTTGTGTGTACAAGAAGGTTAGTGGGAGCACAATCATTTTCTTATTCCTTTATGTAGACGATATGTTGCTAATAGGAAATGACGTACCTATTCTTCAATCAGCTAAAGTTCGGCTATCCAAGAAATTCTCCCTGAAAGACCTTGGAGAAGCAATCTACATTCTTGAAATAAGGATTTATAAAGATAGGGCAAAAAGGTTACTGGGTTTTTCACAGTCTACATACATAGACAAAGTGTTAAAGATGTTTAGCATGGATTAATCCAAAAAGGGATTCTTACCCATGTCCTATGGGATTAGCCTTTGAAAGTCAATATCTCCCAAGACACATGGTGAAAGGGATCACATAAGTAACATTCCATATGCTTCGATAGTTGGATTCATCATGTACACTATGATATGTACAAGACCCAATGTATCCTGTGCACTCAGTTTGCTGAGCAGATTCCAATCAGACCCTGGTAAGGATCATTGGGCGGCTGTAAAGAACATTCTTAAGTACTTGAAAAGGACTAAGTATGTGTTCTTGGTTTATGGAGAAGGTGATTTGAAAGTAAATGGGTATACTGATGCCAGTTTTCAATATGACAAAGATGATTTCAAATCACAATCTGGCTACGTGTTTAAGTTGTATGGAAGGGCAATAAGTTTGAAGAGTTCCAAATAAGAAACTATTGCAGACTCTACGACAGAAACTGACTACATAGCCACTTCTGAAGTAACTAAGAAAGTTGTTTGGATCAATAAGTTTGTGACAGAACTGGGTGTGGTTCTTAGTGTTGTTGGCCTAATATTATTGTATTATGACAAAAACAGAGCCATTACACAATAGAAGGAGACACTGTCTCACCAAAGGTCCGAACATATACTATGACACTATTATCTGATCTAGAAGATCATAGATAGGAATGATGTAAAGATAGAGAAAGTTTCCACGAATGAGAACATAGCTGACCAACTTGCAAAAGTACTATCCTAGAAGAAACAGATAGGCATGTTGAGTCATTTGGTATTAGATACATGAATGATTAGCTCTAATTCAAGTGGAAGTTTGTTAGTGTTGTGCCTTAGAAGCAGTCACTTGAACTTTATATATGACACATTCATTTTATAATACAAGGCATTATTATCTTTCAGTTTGTTTTATTAACTTTCATGTAAAATAACTATTTGATAAAGTCCCTAGTACAATACCATATTAATTAAATCATAATTAAATCATGATGTATGATGCGTAAATATTGGGTATAAAAAATCATCAATTTTGAATCCATCCCTTAATCAAGTTTTAATTAAAACATTAATCCCAAAATACACATGTGAGTAAGTATACTCATCGCAAGCATAGTATAGGGAATTAACAAGTATCTATCCTCAAATAAACAAGTACATACTAATCACTTTTCATTCATTGTTTAACCGACCAAAATATGTGAGAAAATAATAAAAAGAAAAATAAAGAAATATATACAACTCAAGGATGTAGTTTATGCAATTTAGACAATTATCCTAGAAAACATAACAATGAACTAATTAGCAACTTTCTCAACTAATTATCATCTTGGCATCATGAATAAATGCACAGTAAAATTTGATAATTTGTCAAGTTATGAATTTACTTAGGTAAATTCCACTTCATTTGTCAATCTATGGAATCCAATATTTTGATTCATATTAAAAGATTTCTGAATCAAGCTAACATAACGAAAACATGCATTAAGCTCATCATTGATATCTTGATTCAATTAGTAGATTTGTCAATCAAGCGATCCTAACCAAAATATGCATGAATCTCAATTCCTTAAAAACATGAAATTAGCTAATAATCCTATATCAAGACGAAATTAACTTAACATTTGATCACTTAGTTCTAAAATCCTAACTTCATCATTCAAATCCATCAAGATTTAACAAAGACGAATTCAATGGAACGAAACTCCTAATATTGTTGTGTCAAAGTCAATTAGAAGAACTCACATCAATAACCAATGAAATCAAGTAATCAAATACAAAAGATGACACATAATTGATCAAATAACTAAACTAATGCAAAATCTTAAATCCTGAAATAATGTTAAATTACAATAAAATCAGTGAATACATCATTGCTAAAGGAAAAGAAGATAAAGAGAAAAGAAAGTACTTATAGAGAAGCCTCTTTCTTCTTCTTTGAAGACTCCCTTGAATAATCCTCCCTTGAATTTCTGCCCCTTTAATTCACCTTCCTATGTTGCATATCTTAAACCCTTGTATTCTCTTGCGCTTTTATAGGCCTCTTGGATGCTAATTTCATGGCTGAGGATGTCTTGTCCAAGTAGGAGTAGAAAAATACCAAAATCATTAGATAGGCCCTAATTCTGCATATAGAATTTTCGTCTCCAATGTACCTAGCGTTGGGTACCTTCGACCCACCTGGCACCAGGTGCATTCTATTCTTCCCCTACTTTTGCTCTGTTTTTGGCTGCTTCTCCTTGGTAGACAGAATGGACCCGACGCCAGGTGCACTTGCCAGTCCTGGCGCTAGGTTTATTCTAGAAATCCCCTGAAGCTTGCTTAATTTTTGCTGTTGGAGCAGAATGGACTCAGTGGCGGGTTCATTGGCTGGGCCTGGCACCAGATACATTCTGGTTCTATGCAATTTTTGCTCAATTCTATCTTAAATTTGCACATATTTGGCAAAAACACTTTTTACAAGTAAAATGTTAAATAGGATGGAATATTCATAGTTATTACAACAAATGAATCTTAACAAACCCTCAAATAACAAGGAAAAGAATGGTGATTTTAACCCTTATCACACACCCCCACACCTGAACATTTGCTTGCCCTCAAGCAAAATAAGCAAAACTCTTTAGTCCAAGAAAAATTATCAAGAAAACACAACTTCTTTATTATTCCAAAATTTCTTTACCATAGAAAAGATCATGTCTTCCTTTCAAACTTTAGATACAACCCTTGTCATTCATACCATTTTAAAACAATATAAACTTTGAAACATTGGATAAGACATCACAAAACTCTTGAGGTCAAATGAATCAAGTGCATACCCTAGTCTAAGAAAATTATTTCACTCTTCAAGCAAAAATATAGATAATATAAATCGCATTAGTTAAGACATTTACCAACTCAAGCATTTTAAATCCAAAAATTGCACAACGTAAGTTATGATGTGAGGAAAGTGCTCCAATTTTTTTTCTCTAAAAATTTTTCAATGACTTAGGGAATTGATAGCCTCAAGTGCATGGATTTCTCTTCACAAACCGTATTGGCCCCTTTTACAGTCATTACTCATCATTTTTTTCTCACCAATTCTTTCTTTCTTTCTTTTTGCTCTGTCTTTCCTTTTTGCCTTCGGGATAGACTCAAGAGAGTGCACTGAATTCACTTGCTACTTCTCCCCATATTAACCTCTTTTTTAGCTAAAGGTCTTCAAAGATCATCAATAAGAACATTTTTTCTCAATTCACACCAACAATAGTGTTGTTTCCACTCATTGTTTTTTTCAACTCAAATAAATTTTTTTTTTTAACATTTTCCACAATCTTTCCTCTCAAAGATCTTTTTTCAACTCACATTTTTTTTTTCATCATAACTTAAATCTAACAAAATTTAAACTCATAATACAAGAGTTAGCCAATAAACTCTTACCATAGTCATCATATCTTCTATATTTCAACTAGATCAGTAATAACATTCAAACACCAATGCATAAACAAGATTAATCAAAATTCTCAAGTCTTAACAACTATCTTATCCAATAAAACCAATTTCATCAAAATCCACCACGTGAATGACAAAACTCATATCCAAGTAAGAAAAAGAATTACATCCTTGCTTAACAATGAAAACCACTAAAAATTTTGAAAAATTCTCACAAAAATGATATGGAAATATTTTTTACACCTCATTGTCCACCCCCCCCAACACTTAAATTGGACATTGTCCTTAATAGTCAAAGATAGAACAATAAAAGTACAGCCAAGAAGACCAAAATGAATAAAGAAGGAGAAGAAAGTATAAAAGATATTGTTATAACGGAGTAGCTCCAATTTTCCAAACATTGTGCTCAAAACAAAATTGTTTCTCAATTTCAAACTTTTCCAAAGTAGCTCTATACCAAGAAAACACTAAGATAATTGATAAAATCTTGGCAAAGTATATCACCAAACCACTCCCCCACACTTAAATTGGATAATGGCCTCATTGGTAAAAAATAAACACAATAAATCATCTCCAAAGGGACAAAAAATAATAATAGGATAGAAAGTTTCAGCGATACTTCCCAAGTACAACAATGCTCCAATCGATATCTAAACATGAGATAGAGAGAAGGGTTTGTTCAAGAGGACTTTATTCCTATAAAACAAAACATAAATAAAAGCACAAGAAAAATAATAACAAAATAAAATATACCTAAATAAAAGAAAACAAACTAAAGAAAAAGACTAAAAAAAAAGCCTAAGAAATCACATAAAGACACGACTCACTCTCCTACACTTAAGATGGAAAATATTTTCCTTATTTGGGAGAGGAAAAACAAACTACTTAACAAAAAAGAAACAAAACAAAAACTCCTTCTACTCATCAGACTTCCTCATCAAACCTTTTAAAAAGAAATTAAAGCTCAAAATAGAAGATAGGCATGATGAATGTAAAAAGAAGAGAGGTTTTTGAAAAATAGAAGGTTTATGAAAACAATTTTTCTCACTAAAGCAAAACACATAAACTTGTTTCTCTAACATTCCTTTAGACACACAAATATTTTATCAACATATTAGTGGAAATGGTTTCCAAAGAATGTATCAAACTTGAAATCACCTTTTAACCTTTCAAAAGATTTGTTACAATTGAAATTCCTCTTAAAACTTTGCAATTGAGTTCTTAAAGATTAAATCAAGAAATTAGTACTTTTCGACACATCTACAAAAAGTAAGTTACCTCCATTTGAATGGGGTGAAGGGTATAAATTACTACCATCCTCCAAGGACTTCTTACGATGCAGTGTTGAAAGATCCAACCCCTTGAGGCATGATAAATACAACACATCATCATTTAGACCCTTGTTCTCCAAGAATTGAGAAGAACCTAAAAAATCAGATGGTAAAGAGAGATTAGAATTATCAGCACATAGAGGAGAACTGAATACCTCCCTTTCCACATTAGATAATTGTTCCTCATACCCTCTCTCTTTTCCTTAGAGATTTTCTTGTTCAGGTGTATGGGCCTTTAAGGCATCCTCAACCAACTTAGCTAGTTGTGTTCTTTGATGGCATGTACGTTAGGATGTTTCTTCATACCACTTAATGGAGGAATTTGTATTGGTGATAAACGAATGCATTGAGGCTTCAAGTGACGTCTCACAAAAAGCATCAATCTGAGCTTGTAAATTTGCCAAATTCTCGTCATTATAGTTCCTTTGATCTTGTGCCCAAAAGTAGACCATGATGATGTCAATCTCACTCTCAAAGAAAAACAAAAATCAAATCGAAAATAAAAACAAACAAAAATAATAAAAATATAAAGAAAGAATAAAACAAAAGAGAAAAACAAATAATAGAAAAATAAAGAAAAGAAAAACACATATATTGACAAACTATCTAAATACAAAAGTTAGTGGTATTTACAATATAACATGAAGTAATCTAGTCAATTACATCACACAATATTACAAACAACAAGATAAAACACCGATTTACACCAAGAACATATATACTGATGTGTCCGGACTTCGGTATAAAAATCATATAAAAACTAAGCACATTCTCAATCAAGTTTAAATTAAAATGTTCAACCTAAATCACACATATGAGCAAGCGTACTCATCATTAACCGAGCAAGGGTTCAAACGAGTGTCGATCCTTCAGGAAAAAGTAGCATTAATCACCATTCTTTCATTGTTTAACTGACTCGATAAAGTGAAAAATATATAAAAAATAAAAATAAAAATAAAAAAATATATATATGTCAAGGATGTAGAATTATATAACTTAAGCCATTGTTCAGACAAGCAAGATCTTAAAATACCCAACCTTTATCATAATCAACTATTCTCTTGGCATCACGAAGGATTAAAGCAGACTCACTTCATTCCCAATCCATGAACCCCTATCTTCTAGGTAACTTAGTATCATATACTCTGTCTCAACCAGTCTTACCCAAAAGATGCATTAAACTCGATCCTTGATTAAATTTTCATACTTTGGCAAACTTAAAACATGAAATTAACCAATGAATCCATACTCCATCAGACATCAATTAACCTTTAATTATCAGTTCTTAGCAATTAACCCCTTTCTCAAGCAAGTTAAGAGACAATAGATATGAAATCAATCAAATTGAAACCACCATCAACCCCTTTCTCAAGCAAGTTAATGGATAGAAACAATCAACTAATCTCGTAATAAGCACAAGTAATTAAATACCAAGTATAAAAATTAATTAATCAAATGATCAAATAACTCTAAATATCATGAATATCTAAAACAAGGTCAAATTACAATAAAATAATTAACATATCATTGTTCAAGAAAAAGAAAACAAAGTAAAAGAAAGCACTCATAGATAAGCCTTATTCTTCTTCCTTTAAAGACCTTCTTGCACAACCCTTCTTGAATTGACGAATTCTTCCCTTGATTGAGTAATTTTCTATGATGATCAATGAATTCTCCTCTTCTCCCTTGTGTTTTTCATTTATTTATAGGCTTAGGAAGTGCCTAAACTCATAGGTATAAAGTTCTTGGCTGAGTAGAAGTTGGAAGATACTAAACCCCCACAGATTACCAAAATCCGTGTAGAAAAAATCAAGCACCGCCTTAACTCCAGGGTACAGCCGGCACCAGTTATGTTCTGCTTCTCTACTAGTTCGCCGATTTTTCTCCGAATTTTGCGCAGTAAAGACCAGAATGCAGTCGGCGCTAGTTCTAGCTTCATAGCCAGTGCTGCCTTGGTTCTGTTCTGCTCTACTTCAATAATTTTTCGTCGCTTTGAAGTTCATGCAATCCAGTGCATGGCCGATGCCGGTTCTAGATCCCTAGCTGGCGCCGCCTCTCTTTTGCTTTGCGACGTTTTTGTTTCGTTTTACCCTAAAAATCTAAAATAATAAACAAAACACCTTTCTAGGGGTAAAATCTCAAATATGAAGGAATATGACTAGTTATTGAAAAAAATGTATTACAAAAGAACCTCAAATAACTAGGAAAAATATGACTAATTTAGCCTCCATCATATACATATTTACATATAGACATATGGACATATAAACATATAAAGTTGGTTAAATAAACAAAATCCAATCTTTCATGTTATTGTCCCTCAGCAACAACACCAAAAAATTGATGAGTAAATTTTGGGTATAAAATCATCAATTTTAAATCCATCCCTTAATCAAGTTTTAATTAAAACATTAATCTCAAAATACACATGTGAACAAGTATACTTATCACAAGCATAGTATAGGGAATTAACGAGTATTGATCTTCAAAGGGATAAGTACACACTAATCACTTTTTATTTATTGTTTAACCAAACAAAATAAAGTAAGAAAATAATAAAAAGAAAAATAAAGAAATGTATAGAACTCAAGGATGTAAGTTTATGCAATTTAGATAATTATCCTAGAAAACATGAAAATGAACCAAATAACAACTCTCTCAACTAATTATCATATTGGCATCAAGAAGGAATGCACAGTAAAATTCAATCGTTTGTTAAGTCATGAATTTACTTCGGTAAATTCCACTTCATTTGTCAATTCATGGAATCCTATATTTTTATTCATATGAACAGATTTGTCACTCAAGCTAAAATAACCAAAACATGCACTAAGCTCATTATTCATATCTTGATTCAATTAGCAGATTTATCAATCAAGCCATCCTAAGCAAAACATGCATGGATCTCAAATCCTTGAAAATATGAAATTAGCTAATAACCATATGTCAAGGAGAAAATAAAACTTAACCTTTGATCACATAGTTCTATGATCCTAACTTCATTGTTCAAATTCATCAAGATTTAACAAATACGAAATCAATGTAAAGAAACTCCAAACATCGTTGTGTCAAGGTCGATTAGAAGAACTTACATCAATAACCAATGAAATCAAGTAATCAAATACCAAATATGGCAAAGAATTGATCAAATAAATAAATTAATGGAAAATCATGAATCCTAAAATATTGTTAAATTATAATAAAAGCATTAACTACATCATTGCTAAACGAAAAGAAGACAAAGAGAAAAGAAGGCACTCATAGTCAAGCTTCTTTCTTCTTCATTAAAGTCTCCCATGAACAATCCTCCTTGATTTAGGTGAACACTTCTTTCAATAAGAGAATCCAAATTTCTACCCCTTTAATTCTCATTTCTATGTTGTATATCTCAAACTCTTGTGTTCTCTGATGCTTTTATAGGCCTCTTGGATGCCAATTTCGTGGCTGAGGAAGTCATGGCCGAGCAGGAGTAGAAAAATACCAAAATTATTAGATAAGACCTAATTCCGCTCATAGAATTTCCATCTCTAGAGCATACCTGGCACTAGTACCTTCGACACACCTGGCGCCAGTTGCACTCTGTTCTTCCCTTATTTTTGCTCTGTTTTTTGCCGCTTCCCCTTAGCTGATAGAATG
This sequence comes from Voacanga thouarsii, assembly GCA_026120185.1. Classification (NCBI taxonomy): domain Eukaryota; kingdom Viridiplantae; phylum Streptophyta; class Magnoliopsida; order Gentianales; family Apocynaceae; genus Voacanga; species Voacanga thouarsii. The sequence continues at coordinate 1,732,905 of JANUWF010001750.1, forward strand.
GACCCAGCGCCAGGTGCACTTTCCAAAGCTACCGCTAGGTCTATTCTAGAAATCCCCTAAAGCTTGCTCAATTTCTGCTGCTGGAGTAGAATAGACCTGGCGCCTGGTCCACTGGCTGGGCCTAGTTCCAGGTACATGCTGGTTTTGTGCACATTCTACTCGATTTTCACTTAAATCTGCACATATTTGACAAAAACACCTTTTACAAGCAAAATGTCAAATAGGAAGAAATATTCCTAGTTATTACAATAAATGTATCTTAAAACACCCTCAAATAACTAAGAAAAGAATGGTGATATTAATCCCTATCAATGTGAGATTCCTACTACACTGTCTAGTGTTAGTACTTAAATAATCCCTAGTTATGGTATTTATGAGATAGAACATCATTAATGCTCTACGACTAGCACGTGTCAGACTCTCTAATTTGATCAGGTGGTGGTTCTTATGTCCATGAGTGTTGTGGTACATAAAGGTAACACATGGATGCTTGTTAATAAAACAAGTACATTAGATGACCTGACTGTGAGATAATCACATAGATAATTATGTTATGCCAGTGATATAATCTCGCTATAGCAAAGGTGCAAGCATCCTTAGACTTGAGATCTCCAAGGTACTTTGTTTACTGAGCATTGTACTATGATTCCAATCTCTGAAGCCAAATCGAGGGCTGCCTATGGGATGAATATTGGGTACAATGTGAGGCAAATGAAAATAGTTGAGATGGTCAATAAAGGATTTACCACTCATAATAGTAGGGATGAATATCCCACGGTCACTTGTTGGAATTACTACTTATGAAATCCTTGACCAAAGTGATTGTGTATTGGAAATAGTTCCAATTGATAAAGATGTAGTAGATTCCTAGTACAAGTACTATAATATTCATGCTAGAATTAATTTATATTCTAGAGGGAGTTATCACTAATTCCATACTCCAAACTGAATGAGAAATTGTACAATGAATGGAATTTATTACACTGTAGTTTGTTATTGAAGGGTTCATGTCATGCCACCTGACTTCTTGCACTCTTAGGTGGTCTGATGTGTTGCTAGATTCCGCTCATGATCTGCTAAATATGAATTATTAATTATAGAATTAATAAATCAATCCTTATTAGAATTAATAAGTTAATTCTAAAATTATTAAAGATTATTAATCCTAAAGACGTTTAGATTAATTCATATTTTTCTACCAATAGACTAGGAAACCTAATAGGTCACACACAATAGAGAATTGAGTGCTCATGTTATTATTTAATGATATTTTTGGGTTGATTGTGAAAAGAAAAAATTATTGTGGTCAAATTATAATTAGTTATAATTTGTGACTACATTATAATTAACAAAAATTATATTAACAATTTGTAATTAAGTATTCATGATTGTTATGGATTCTAATGACCAAAATAACAAAGGATATATACATACATACATACATATATATATATATATATATATATATATATATATATATAAACACACTTCGATGGTTAAGGATTTTTGGAAATAACACGGGGGTTTTTTTTTTTTGGGAAAAATGGAGGGTTCTCTTACTGAACAACTTCTTCTTCTCAACAGCAAATACCCTAGCCACCAAGTGTTTTCCTAGCTCAAAATCCTGGTGTGTTCTTGAGCACAATTCTTGTGTGGATATTGTTATAGGGAGTCTTACACTTAGACTCCAGTGGTGACAACAAGGAGTTTTGGTATTGCTGGATCGGGCCATGAATAGAGAAGGAAACAATTTTCATTTTGAGAGGTTTTAACGTGAGGTAATATCTTTACCCGTTTCAAATCCTTTTACGCATAAATAAGATCCTTAGTGGGAATTCTTGATTTTACTCCACTGCGCAACTTAAATTTTGCATGACAATGAGTCTTAACTACTTTCATGGTAACGAACATTTGTAAATCACACACAACTGGCTCTGATACCACTGTTAGAATCTTTAAATGCATTAGATATAAATTATGCAGCGGAAATAGAAGGTTCTAGGCAAGAGGACAACATGTACACGTAATAGATGGATCAAAAGACAAGAAGATATACCTTTACTGGGTGTCTTTGTTATTCAAAATTTCCTTCGTATCTGAAGGCACGATCTTGCAACCCCCCATACAACAACAGATTGTGGCTTCTCCAGGATTGAACGAGTCAAACCAACACAACTTAAGTACAAAGATGTCTCTGACAGTATCCACATGAAGGACTCAAGGAAAAACAAAGAAAACACATTGCTAGAAGAGCCCTTTTTGTGGCTAGGGTTCACTAAGAGAAGAAGAATTAGAGAAGTTGTGTGTCTCTATATTTTTATCACCTCTGAAAAACCATTCCCTTGGTGTGTTTGAAAAAAAAAATGAAGACGGCATTCTTTTTGGAGTGATAACCGTTAAGAACATGATTACATGAATTCTAAATGAATTATAATTCATTAATTGCAATTGAAAACTTTAAGTCTTAACTATTGCAATTTGGTCCAAAATTATAACTAATTATAATTTGACCACAATAACTTCTTATTCTTACAATTAACCCCACAATGTTATCAAATAACACCTTGAGTACTTAATCCTCTATTGTGTGTGACATATTAAGTTTCCCGGTGTATTGGTAGCAAATATGAATTAATCTATACGCTTTTGAGATTAATAATCCTTAATAATTTAGAACAAACCTATTAATTCTAATAAGAATTGATTTATTAATTTATCAATTAATAAACCCATATTTAGCCGATCGTGAACGGTATCTAGCAATACATTATAACCACCCAAGAGTTTAGGAAGTCAAGTGACTTGACATGAACCCTTCAATAACAAACCATAGTATAATAAATTTCTTTCACCATACAATATCTCATCCAGTTTGCAGTACGAAATTAGCTTCAACTCCCTCCAGAATATATAATATTTCTGGCCCAAATATATTAGTACTTATACTAGGAATCTAGTACTCTACATGTGTATCAATCAGAATTATTTTCAATACACAATCAACTTGGCCAAGGATTTCACGAGTAGTAATTCCAACTAGTAGTCGTGAGATATTCGCTCCTACTCTTAGGAGTGGTGAATCCCTTATTGACCCTCTCAACTACTTTCGTTGACCTCATATTGTACCCAATATCCATCCCATAGGTGATCTTAGATTTGGTTCTAGAGATTGGCATTAAAGTACAATGCTCAACAAGCAATATACCTTGGAGATCTCAAGTCTAAGGATATTTCCACGTTTGCTATAGTGAGCATCTATCATTGACACAAAATAGTTATCAATGTGATTATCTCATAGCTAGGTCATCCAATGTACTTGTTCTATTAACAAGCATCCACGTGTTAATTTTAAATATCACAATACTCACGAATGTGAGAATCACTGCCTTATCAGATCAGGATGTCTAACACGTGCTAGTCTTAACGCATTAATGTTGTCCTATCTCATTCATACTACGACTAAGGATTCTTTAAGTACTAACACTATACAGTGTAATAGGAATCTCACATCATAATCTCTATCATGATTTTCTTAACAAAGTGTTGTACTAGGGACTATATGTAACAGTTACTTTACATGAAAGTAAAGAAAACAAGTTGAAAGAATAAGAATTCCTTATATTATAAAACAAATGTGTTATATACAGAGTACAAATGATTGCTTTTAGGGCACAACACTAACACATATTTTATGTTAAAAAAGTCTTGGTTCGCCATATTATAAGAATAGGATTCTAGGCAAATGCATCTTCTTCACATGAAAACAACTAAACTTATTATTGGAGGAATATTTTACATATCCAGTGCCAAAGTTAGGCTATCTCAGACAAGGCTAATTAGGTATTATAATGACAAATATTACAAGGGATGGTGGGAACCATATTTGCCTACGTTATGGGTTAGTTGATAGTAGGACAATAAGTTCCATATCAAATTCTTCGTGATTTGAAGTGCAGAAACAATTTTTTTTTAGTCTAGTGCTCATATTCTTTAAATATTTTTGTTAATGCATTAGATATATAGGAAACTTCAAAGATGAAGTAAAAATCACCCTATTTGAAGATGATAAGATCCTTCCATCACAAACTAATCTCTTATCTTTAGACAATCATTTTAAAATTGATTTGTCAGAGTTTTTAATTTGATTTTGGCCAAGACTGGTAGACTGCAGGGGTTGCTTAATTTTTATTATAGGATTTTTTTTACTATTTCTTACTACTTTTTTGTTGGAATTTTTGCTAGATGCATAACTATGATTTATGCATTAAGCAATCATTTGGGATCATATTTTAGGGGAAATACATGTACTGTTTCATTTGTAAAATGATACACGTACTATTTCATCACATGAATATGGAGTTTTAAGGGTGAGTGGGTTAGAGATAAGACTACTATTAGCTTGGGGTATTCTTTTTGCAACTCCATTTTACTTGACATGTTGTAAAATTGATTCCATCTACCTAGCTGGGGAAGTGTCTATGTATTATTCATGACATATTAATAGGTGTTGGCGAAACTCATTAGCTTTTCTTTGTTCTAGTTCTTTGTTTACTTTTTGAACACAACATTTTATTTATTTATTTATTTGTTTCCTTCTGTTATCCTTTATTTTGGGATGGGGGTGGTTTTTTTTTGTTTTGTTGATATAGTTAACAACTTTGGTGAAGTTAGCAACAATATATTTTGTTGTAGCCTTCTAAACTCACGGAATCATTGATAATATTAATGGTAAGCTACAAATCTTACTTCAATCTTCTATATCTTCCATGCTTCTCTTATCTTGGTATTGCATAACTTGTTCAAACCCCTTCTGCTATAGTGTTAATGTATTGTGGAAAATCCTTCCATGATATATATAGTGCTAGTGGTTGATGAAAATAATAGAGCCACATGCTATTTTTATTTAATTAATCAAAGATAATTAATATGGAAACGATACTAGAGTTTGGAGGAACTAAGTTATTTACTTAGCTAGTAAAACTTGTTTAACGAACTAAGAAGGTTTTAGGTTTGGTTACTTATTAAGCATGTATTTTATTTTCTCACTCTTCTTAATTTTGTAATATAGGTCTTCCTAAAAAGTGTATTAGAGAGTATGATGGTTAAATTTTGGAAATCTTGACTTAAAGTTGAATATGACCTCTAGCTCTAATCAATTAGCAAATTCATATCGAATTATAATGAAATTCTATAAGCTAGGTTCATTTGGTAGGCTTTGTTTCTTTTTTTGATACTACGCCAGTTAATTACACAATGATCATATTGACCATGCTCATATTACTAGAGTTAGGGTATAATACCTACTCCAAAGAAACAGGTTTGTGCTTGTGTTTATTCCACTAAGTACATACACGTTTATGCATAGTATGAAGCCTGTTTATGAAGATTCTTGAAAGCACAAAATATAGTTTCTTAACATGAATTTGATTAATAGCTTTTGCTTGCTTGTCCCCTGATATTTGATTATAGCAGGGTGTCATACTCTTTTATTAAATTCAATCACATGAATCTTGCTTCGTGTTGTTGTATTGAGTTATGTGTTACCCTCTAGGTGTCTTGTTGGTGACAGAAAGGTGACTGCATTGATCATTGTTCCCTATTTGCTATAAAAGAGGTTACTTTAGTATATTAAACGTGTGTTCTCCGAAGTTAGAGGAATGCAACCTCTGTTAGCCCTCCAATAATGAGGTTAGATATTATTTTGGTTTATGATAAAATGTTTGATTGTGGCTTTTATTGGATAAGTTAGACTGCGTTAACTAATGCATGCAGTTTATTAGAATGCAATGCATTGTCGGTCTCAGTTTTTGTTAGAAAAGGCTCTTGAGCAAGAGTTCAAAGACTGTAACTTTTCCTTTTAGCTATTTTGTCCTACCCAAGTCATAAGATTAACTTATTTTACATATGTTCCTTTATCCACATTATATGCAATGTGTTTGGATTTGGATATAAAAATCATATAAAAAATAAGTACATTCCCAATTAAGTTTAAACTAAAATGTTAACCCCAATTACACATATGAGCAAGCGTACACATCATTAAGCATAGCATAGGGTTTAAAACGAGTGTCGATCCTCTAGGAACAAGTATGCATTAATCACTTTTCTTTCATTGTTTAATCGACTCAATAAAGTGAAAAATAATAAAAAGGAAAATAAAATAAGATAAAAGAAAATAAAAACATTTATACATGTTAAGGATGGAGAATTATGTAACTTAAACCATTATTTTGACAAACTTGATCTAAAAGTACCCAATCATTATCATAACTAATTATTCTCTTGCTGTCATGAAAGATTAATATAGATTCACTTCTTTGGTCAATCCATGAAATCACGATCACTTAGATAAATTAGAATCACATGGTCAGTCTCAACTAATTCACCCAAAAGATGCATTAAACACAATCATTGATTAAATTTCCATGGTCTAGCAAACTTAAAACATGAAACTAACCAATGAATCCATGGTCTGGCAGACATTGATTAATCTTTAACTTCCCAGTTCTTAGAAATTAACCTCTTTGGTCAAGCAAGTTAAGAGATAACAAATATGAAATTAATAAATTAAGACCACCGTCAACACCCTTTTCAAGCAATTTAATAGAAAGAAACAACCAACTATTCTCGTAATCAGCATAAGTAATTAAATACCAAGAATAACAATCAATTAATCAAAAGATCAGAATAATTGCAAAAATCATGAATACTTAAAACAATGTCAAATTACAATAAAACAATTAATACATCATTGTTCAAGAAAAAGAAAATAAAGTTAAAAGAAATTACTCATAGACAAGCCTCCTTCTTTCTTCGTAGACCTTCTTGTACAATCCTCCTTGAAATGAAGAATTCCTTCCTTAATTTGAGTGATTTGATGTTTTGATCCATGAATTCTCCCTTTTCCCTTGTGTTTTCCCTCTATTTATACACTTTATAAGTGCATAAAATCGTTCCTATAGGGTTTCTAGCCGACTAGAAGTAGGAAAATACTAAAATTCTACAAATTACCAAAAAATATGCACAAAAATTGAGGCACCGCCTCAACACCAGGGCACAACTGGCACCGCCTATCCTGCCTAGGGCCGGTGCCGGTTGTGGTCTGTTTCTCTGTTCGTTCGTCAATTTTTCTTGATTTTCGTGGCAACCCTTCCAAAGTGCAGCCGGCACCGCCTCTAGCCTCTTAAACGGCACCAATTTGGTTCTGATCCATTCTATTTCACTAATTTTTTTGTTATCTCGAAGTGTGTGCTAGCAACATGTGACCGGCACCGGTTCCTCTGTCCTGGTCGGCACTGCCTCTACTCTGTTTAGCAACGTTTTTGTCTTATTTTACACCTAAAATCTGGTATAATGCACAAAATACCTTTTCAAGGGTAAAATCTCAAATACGAAGAAAGATGACCTGCTATTGAAGAAAATGTATCACAAAATAACCTCAAATAAATAGGAAATATATGACTAATTTAGGCCCTATCACATTCCCCCACACTTAACTTTTTTCTTGTCCTCAAGTAAAGTATTAAAGATAAGTAGGAATACACAAGTTTTCATTAAATCACTCAATCAATTTCAAAACAATATCTCCAATGCTTTCTTTATCCAAGACAACAAAACATATGCTATATACCTTTCATAACAAATGTAAGACTTGTGTAAGTGAAGAATGACTAGTAGAACCATCCCAATACTTAACATCATTCTCAGACCATTGGAAAGAATTTAGTTCAAAAGAAATATATATCCCAAAAGCTTACTTTTCATACATTCTCTCCACTAATCCGAGACATATCAGATTCTACTTAGGTCAAGTAGGACTTTTACGCTTGTAATGTCTGGCTAAAGGGTTTGTAATATAGCTTGTCAAACGAAGGATATAGGAAAATCAAATATCAAAGAAGATGAGAGTTTGCAAGAAAAAGATAAACAAAACGTACCAATAGATTGCAATCTTTTCTTGCTCTCCTATCCTAAAACCAATCGAAAACCCATAACATTGTACGGCCATCATATCACAACTCAAGCAAATCTTGCATTCTTCTCAGCAATCATTCTCAACTCATCATTCATATTACACAAGATCATTAAAAATTTCAACAATTTTTATTCCAGCTCTCTTCTTGTGTTCTTTCTTTTCTTTTTTTTTCAACTCTTCTTTTCGAATGCTACCTTTGTTTGCTTTCAGTTTATTTTTTCAACCATTTCTAGCAGCTTTTTATTCACTCTTTCTTTTTCTTCCTCTTTTCTCCTTTCACAATTCCATCTCAACACATGATGTATGACTGAGAGTAACAAGTCATGACCTTTACACAAATATTTTTCCTCACAATTCGTCTACTTGTACTTTCATCTATCAAGAGCAATCAAAGATTTGGAAGAATTATCAAACTCTCAGAAAGAAGTAATGGACAAAGTATGATAACGGATTTTAAGAAAGAAATTAACAATTTAGGCTCAAAATAGGCACTAGGGATAATATAAAATAGGTAGGCTTGAAAAGCTCAAACTATCCAAAGAAGGCCTATTACCGTCATCCCTAAGTTAAATCATGAATGTCTTTCTTATTTCGCCTCGAGAGGTATTCAGGTAAGTTGTAGAGTGTTCTATGAATTTTAGCAGAAAAACAGGTTTAAAAACAATATAAAGCATTTGATCAAGAACTATTTAGTCCAAGTGCGTGCAAAAAGTCATGTATAAGCCACAAATGATATAGAACATATGCTCTATGATTTAGCACAAAGACATGCATTAAAAATACATCTTGAAAGCTCAAAAAATCAGAAAAATTTTGAAAAATTTTGCTCAAAGTGTTCCAAGAAGAATAAAAGAAGAATAAAAGAATTTTCTATTCTAACTACTCCCCCACACTTAAACTGGATATTGTCCTCAATGGCTAATTAAATAGAGCAAGGAAATACTGCCATAGGACCAAAAATAAAGGGGAAAAGATAAGAAAGAAAATACTTCCATTACAGTGGGCATTCTTCTACATAAGAGTTGAGTTCCAACAGAAAGGAGCATTGTTGAAGTACCTAAAAGGAAAAATACACAAAAGAAACACACCAAAGCATAAAAACTAGAAAAGAAAAATAAGCAAAAAGTAAAGAAAATAGTACCAAAAAAAAAAAAGAAAAGTACAAGAAAAATAATAACAAAATAAAGACACAATAAAAGAAAACAAAATAAAAATCCTAAGAAAAAAAATAGAGACACGACTCACTCCCCCACACTGAAGATGAAAAATATTTTCCTTATTTGAGAGAGGAAAAACAAAAAAAAAAAAAAACTCAACAAAACCAAACACAAAATAAAGATACAAACTCTTTCCACTCATCATGCTTCCTTATCAAACCTTTGGAAAAGAGATTAAAGCTCCAAGTAGAAGATAGGTATAATAAATGTAGAAAGAATGGAGGATTTTGAAAAATGGAGGGTTCATGAAAACGATTTGTCTTAGCAAAGAAAAACATAAAAACCTCATTCTTTAGCATTCTTTTAGACACATAAATATCTTTTTCAATATATGAGTGCACATGGTATCTAACGGATGCATCAACTTTGAAATCACCACTTAACCCTTCAAAAAAAAATTTACAATTAAAATTTCCCTTTAAACTTAGTATTTGAGTTCTTAAAGATGTGATTGGGAAATCCTTACTTCTTAATGCCTCTACAAATACCAAATTACCTCTTGAAATTGGGGTGAAGGGTAGAATTCGTCAACATCCTCAAATGGTTTCTTAGAATGAATGATAAATCCAACTTCTTGAGGCATGTTAAACTCTATACATCATCATTGGGACCATTGTTCTCCAAAGTGAGAGGAACCTAAGAAATCATGTGACGAAGAAATATTAGAATTATGAGCACATAGAGTAGAATCAAATACCTCTCCTTCCACACCATGCAATTGTCCCTCATAGCCTCTCTTTTTTTCCATGGTCAATTGTACGGGCTAGCCTAAACTCATGAGTCTCCTCAACAATCTTAAATAATTGTTTCCTTTGATTGCAAAATCGTTGGGAAGCTTCTTCATGCCCTTGAACAGATGAATTTGTATTGGTGACAAAATATTTCACTAATGCTTCTAATGATGTCTCACTAAAAACATCACTGTGAGCTTGTAATTTTACCAATCTATCATCAATACACTAATGCTTTTCTTTTTTTAAAAATTTTTTTACTAAAAAATATCCTAATTGAATGCATGACCATGAATTCATAAATTAAATATTAAACTAAGATTAAAAAATTGCAAATAAAGAAACAAATAATAAAATAAATTCAGTTCGTCTAAAATATCAATTTAGCAAAAGTCCAAACCTGAAAATAAGAAGAGTTAGTATTGACTCAAAATTATAGACGTAGAAATCATCTAATTCAAAATACAAAGATTACACATATTCCACATTAACATTAGGTTAGTAAAATTACATAACTAAATATACAATATATACAAATACACAAAGACAAGTTAGTTATTATTAATATGTATCGACCTATTTACATATTTACAACATATAGTGAAATTAAAATCCAATTATACAAACAACAAAATAGGCCACTTACTCATACAAGGAACATATATACATATTTACATATTGGCATATGAACATATAAACATGGTTAAATCAATGAAATATAAGCTTTCATGATATTATTCCCCGGCAACGGCGTCAAAAACTTGATGTGTTTGGATTTAGGTATAAAAATAATATAAAAAATAAGCACATTCCCAATCAAGTTTAAATGAAAATGTTAACCCTAAATTATATGTATGAGCAAGCGTACTCATCATTAAGCATAGCATAGGGTTTAAAACGAGTGTCGATCCTCCAGGAACAAGTATGCATTAATTACTTTCCTTTCATTGTTTAACCAACTCAATAAAGTGGAAAAGAATAAAAAGAAAAATAAAATAAGATAAAAGGAAATAAAAGAATATATACATGTCAAGGATGGAGAATTATGTAACTTAAACCATTTCTTTGACAAACATGATCTAAAGTACCCAATCATTATCATAACTAATTATTCTCGTGACATCATGAAGGATTAATATAGATTCACTTTTTTGGTCAATCCATGAAATCACTATCTTCTAGATAAATTAGCATCACATGGTCAGTCTTAACTAATTCACCCAAAAGATGCATTAAACGCATTCCTTGATTAAATTTTTATGGTTTGGCAAACTTAAAACATGAAACTAACCAATGAATCCATGGTCTGGCAGACATTGATTAATCTTTAATTCCCCAGTTCTTAGCAATTAACCTCTTTGGTCAAGCTAGTTAAGAGATAACAAATATGAAATTAATACATTGACACCACCATCAACCCCTTTTTTCAAGCAAGTTAATAGAAAGAAATAACCAACTAATCTCGTAATCAGAATAAGTAATTAAATACCAAGAATAACAATTAATTAATCAAAAGAACAAAGTAACTTTAAAAATCATGAATACCTAAAACAATATCAAATTACAATAAAACAATTAATACATCATTGTTCAAGAAAAAGAAAACAAAGTTAAATAAAAGCACTCATAGACAAGCCTTCTTCTTTTTCCTTCGTAGACCTTCTTGTACAATCCTCCTTGAACTGAAGAATTTCTCTTTTAATTTGACTGATTTGATGTTTTGATCCATGAATTCTCCCTTTTTCATTGTGTTTTCCCTCTATTTATAGGCTTTAGAACTACCTAAAATCTTCCTCTAGGGTTTCTGGCTGACTAGAAGTAGAAAAATACTAAAACTCTGCGAATTGCCAAAAAACACCTGGAAAAATCGAGGCACCGCGTCAGCACTAGGGCACAATAGGCGCCGCCTGTCCTGCCTAGGGCCAGCATCGGTTGTGGTCAGTTTCTTCTTTCATTCACCGATTTTTCTTGATTTTTACGCCAACCCTTCCAGAGTGCAGTCAGTGCTGCCTCTAGCCTCCCAGCTAGTACCGGTTCGGTTCGGTTCTGCTCTGTTTCACCGATTTTTTATCATCTCGAAGTGCATCATGTGGCCGGTGCCGGTTTCCCTGTCCTGGCCGGGACCTCCTCTACTCTGTTTAGCGATGTTTTTTATCTTATTTTACCCCTAAAATCTGAAATAATGCATAAAATACCTCTTCAAGGGTAAAATCTCAAATATGAAGGAATATGACCTGTTATTGAACAAAATGTATCACAACATAGCGTTAAATAATTAGAAAATATATGACTAATTTAAATCCTATCAATATGTTGAGTCTTTTTTATAACTATTTTTGTCTAATGTAATGTAATCCAACGACCTTCCCAACTCATCATGAACTATATTTTCTATTTATGCATATGATGTGTTTGTGTTTATGTTTGATTTACTTTATTTTTTTCACATTGGTTCTTTTCTATCCTGTAAATTCCAAGAACTTAGGAACGGCCTTTCGGGATTATCTAAAGTCAGAGGAAATTCTCATATCTTGAAGGTCACATGAACGGCAAGTCTCAATTTTTTTCCCTTATACATGGCAAAGAAAAGAAGAACCGAAGCTTAGCATGCTTCTTGGTGAGATCATGGAGTAAATGTATAATTAAGTAATTTACAATTAGGGTAGGTTGCATTGATATTCTTTATCTAAATGTGTTCGTATGCAAGTTGCTGCTACTCATTATTAGGTGTGACACCAGAATTATAGCCATGCATTTCCTGAAATGGTTGGGGTTTCGAATTGACCTATTTGTGACTAAGGTAAGCCGACATGATAGCTAATAGCCCATTTAAAATTCTCTTATTTTACATAGATGGATTTAATTTTTTTTTTTTGTTAACATTCACATGGATAGGATAACATGAATCGCTATCGCTTGTAGTCTTGTGGGGTGTTGATGAGAGCTACTGCAAATGTAAAGTGTGAACATTTATGGCACAAACTGAAGTTGCCTAGGTCTATCAACAACTGAAGATCTCTCTTGGCCTATCCCTACTGACACGATAGCTAATAGCCTATTTAAAATTCTCTTATTTTACATACATGGATTTATTTTTTATTATTATTATTTTTTTGTTAACATTCACATGGATAGGATAACATGAATCGCTATCGCTTGTAGTCTTGTGGGGTGTTGATGAGAGCTACTGCAAATGAAAAGCGTGAACATTTATGGCACAAATTGAAGTTGCCTAGGTCTACCAACAACTGAAGATCTCCTTTGGCCTATCCCTACTGCCAAGACGTTCCCTACCCAATTCTTCTTGCCAAACTAATTTGTTGGATTGTGTTGGATGTTGTCGTGAGATATTTATTGGATATTGACTGAGGATAAATACATTCTATTTGTCTGAGAATTTGTGGATTGTTGTTGTTAGGTTTTTTGTATTCATGTTTAGAAATCTAGGACTAGTAGAAGAACTTATAATTGTATGTTTTATTATTCAATATTTAATGGATATTGACTGAGCATGAATGGTTATTGGTTGTAAGGATTTGTTGTTGGTATTGTTGTAGATGTGTGGGAGTAATAGTGATAGATTATTATGTAACTATATTTATTTCTCTCCATATGGTGTTAATTGAACTTGTGTTGTTAGTTCATGCGTTTGTGATTGCGTATGATTGTACTTGTTTGGGTGGTGTAGTTGGTTATGCTGGTTTAGGTGGAGTAAGTAGAAGCATAGGTGGGATTGTTGAAGCAATGCCCTGAGGACTCAGTGGTTAGGGTGGAACAGGTACCGTAGTTATGCTGGGTGGTTTTGGTGGAGGAACTAGTGGAAGTGTTGGTGGCAGTAACGCCGCTGCTCTTCCATTACCCTGAGTATTTGTCTAACATGTATGCATATCTTCTTGCTAAATAATTCTCAAAAGGTTTAATCTATGCGAAAGTTCATGGCATTCTTAGCTTTAGTTTGGTGACTATTCGTGTATATAACATCTTTTTTGTGGTGTTTTCCTGATTAGAGCTATTTGTTGTACTTCTATTCCTTGCCAGTTTTTAAGCAAGGAATTATTACAATCCAGCGATGTTGAGCTCCATGCAATAACATGAATTCTATATCTATCTTATGTTCTTTCTTTCTTTCTTATATTAGAGTTCTAACCTGATGCACTTAACACAAAATCAAGATAATCATTTCATAGATGAACAGAGGAAAAAATGAAAATATCTTTAGGGATTTGGAAACCATTCTACTCATAATGAAAAATGAAAATTTGTAGACCATTTAGCTCACAATGACATTCACCAAAATTTCCAATGTATAGGGATTTGGTGAAAGAAAGGGGTTGAATAGGTAAGGCAAAGGTGGAATCAGAAACCAAATGAATACTAAGGCATACATGGTCGACTTGCACTAGTCGAAGCCTGAATGTATGGAATCTAATCTAGAAAACTACACTATAGGGTTAATGAAATGAACTAACTATTTTGGAGCTCATAACTGATGATAATCCTCAGGTATTAAGATCTATAAAAATAAAAATATATTTTCAGAAATAGCCTACAAAAAACCTACACGAACAAGTAACATAATCACATGAACATTTTACACAACCACATGAATATAGTCCCCAAGCAAATGGTTAATCTATACTAGTCACTATATGAACAAGCCACACAAACACATAAACATCTGACACAAATACATGAACATCTTTCACAAGCAGGTGAACACAGTCTCCAAGTATATGGTTAACCTACACTAGTCACTATATGAACAAGTCACACAAACACATAAACATCTGACATAATTACATGAACATCATACACAAGAAGGTGTCTCCAATCATATGGTCAACTTGCATTAATTACTATATGAACAAGTCACACAAGCACATAGACACCTCACACAAGTACATGAACACAGTTCCTAAGCATACCCTAAACCTGTACTAGTCATTCTATGAATAAGCCACACAAAACATGAACAATCCACACAAATACATAAACAGCCTACACACCTACATGAACACAATCCCTAAGCATACCTTAAACCTGCACTAGTTACTATATGAACATTTCACACAAATGCATAAACAACTGACTCAAATACATGAACACCTTACACAACACATTAACACAACCCCCAACATATGTCAACCTGGACTAGGTACTACATGAACATGCCAGATAAACACATAAATATGTAACACAAATATATGAACCATTTACAGAACTACATGACCATAGTCCCTAAGCATATGGTCAACCTACACTAGTTACTACATTATATTCCACACAAACACTTTGTTCTTTCTTTCATGTATTATAATCTTGATATTTATCACATACATAAAATTTGGAAGGAAATGAATAAATGTCCTAGGAAGGTGTTCAATTAAGTTGCACTACCTATTTCTTTTTGAGAGCCAGGCTGGACCAATAGCCTAACTGCTCTTGAATTTACTTAATTCTCTATGGAAAAGATTCAATTAATAAATTTCATCTAAAATCCAAAACTAAAAGAAATAAAATATGAATAAAAAAATGCACATAATATCCACTGATTAAAGAATAAACAAAAAGATCACCACCAGGTCTACTGGGAGCCACTACCCAGGCTCCTTAGCATACATCGTATTGAAATACTAATAATATATATCCCTCTACTAATCCCAGACTTCTGAACATGAATACAAATCAAAGATGTCGCACGCTTAGTTAATACCTAACAACCATCCATCAACAATATCCAACACAACTCATAAAATCTATTTGGCAAGGGACATTGGGTAGGAGAAAAGTCAGTAGCAGGGGATAGGCTAGGCAGCTCTTCAGTGCTTAGCAGACATGGGCAGCTTCAGGTCGTGCCATAAGCATTCATGCTCTCCATTTCCTTCGGCTCTTATCAGCACCCCACAAGATTGTAGCAGTAGCAGTTCACGTTAGTTTGTCCTGATTAATGATGACAAACAAAAGAAAAAAAAAGGGAGTTAAATTCAAGTAAGTAAAACATAAGAAAACTTAGAATGGGCTTTTAACTATCATGCCGGCTTACCTTGGAAACAAATGGGTTAATTCGACCCTACAACCGCTCCAGAAACTACACGACCAAGACTCTAGTGTCACACTTAATAATAATTAGCAACACAAAGCATACAAACATGATTAGAACCTCCATTCATAGAATTAGCATGCACCATTTGACCATATTGAACAAAACAAATTGGAATGAGATAGTCCTTTAGAAGTAACATTAAGCAAATCAAGAAACTTGACTTATTTATGATCTATTTTCTATTCAAATTAGTTGCTACTTGGTTTCATTAGAAATTAATTTGGAAAATAAGAAAATAACTAGCAGGAAAATAGATCTTTTAGTTAGAAGAGGTGAAAATTGGATTTTAACTAACATATTGAATAGATCTTCTAGTTAACAAGGGAAGTTTTAGGCTGAATTTTGGCAAGTGCTTGTGTTCTAACATATTGAATTAGTACCCTCAACCCTTCAAGTGGATTTGGTTTTGGCTTAAAGGCCACCTAATCTTAGTAAATAAGTCAATACATTGCCAAAATAAATAAATAAAATGATAAAGTACAACCAGAGAAACTAATTATGCTCCACAAGAGCCTTTTGCCTTCAAGATGGGAAGGGAGCATTGACATTTGTAGAGGCATTAGTGTGTTATTTTGAATCAAAAGCTTAAAGTGCAAAAACTAAAGAAACTTTTATGCCTAGAAGTTGGCCAGAAATTTTACACGACACAAATGTGGAGTAGAGAAAAGCAAAAAAGGAAAATAATTCTTTAATTGTGCAAGTATATAAATAGTTAATATTCTTGAGTCGTACATATGCTCACTAAGCTTTTTCAGCACTCTTTTGTCATTTGTAAAACAAAATAGTAATCACAATGCATTAATAAAATAGGAGAATAATGGAGATATATTCACATGGAATTGTCATCCAATAGAAAGATGCTGTTTTTAACAGTATTAGAGTGCTTTGTCACTAAAATCCTCAGGCTTTCAATGACCTGTATGAATATGGAAGAAAACTTTTGAAAGATATACATTTAGTAGGGAATATCAAGTTTCTTAGATCTTTAATGGACTATCAATCTGGCTAGTTCATTATAAAATACTTACATTAAGGGATATATTTCTAGTATTATAGTTGTCATCTTAGTATAAAGTGACTGAAGATATGGAATCCAATCTAGAAAACTGTACTGCAAGGTCAATGAAATGAACAGGCTTAGAGTTCTAAAGACCTAAAAACTGTAGGGCCAACAAAATTACAAACTAGAAACTTGCTAGCACACAATAAGAAAAGCAAATGATAGGGTAAGAATAACAAATTTTGGAGCCTATCACTAATGCTAATCCTCTAGTATTAAGATCTATAAAAATAAAAAAAATATTTTTTAGAAATAACCTACAAAAAACAAAAAAAACCCTATATGAACAAATAATACAAATACATGAATACTGGACATAAATAGATGAACATCTGACAGAACCACATAAACACAGTCCCCAAGGATGTAGTCTAGATACACTAGTTACTAGATGAACATGCCACACAAACACATGGACATCTAACACAAATATATAACATTAACATAATTCCCAAGCATATGGTCAACTTGCATTAGTCACTATATGAACAAGCCACACAACAAAATGAACATCTGACATAAATATATGAACACCTTACAAAAACATATGAACATAGTCCCCAAGCATATGGTCAGCCTACACTAGTCACTATATGAACAAGCTACCCAAAGACATGAACTTCTGACACAAATACATGAACATAGTCCCCAAGCATATTGTCAACCAACACAAATACATCATCAATTTGAAAGTGGTAAGAATCAAGTGAATATCTGCTAACAATTGCCAAAACAAATATATAGATGAATAAAGCTTTTGAGTTCAAAACATAGGGAAAACAAAAATATAGAGCAAAATAACAAAAAAATCTTACTCTATAGTTCTTGTACACCATCCATAAAAGCATGTAAGACTTATGGTCCTTACCCCTCTAAAAATGAAATTTAAGAAAAGTACCAGATAAGTGCAATAGGTAATAAGTGTTTTGTACTCTAGTTCTTCACACCATATCAGATCATTGGTGGTTATCAAGTTGCCAAATTATGCTAATTTTCAAGTTGGCCCAACTATATGATTGGCAAATAATAGAGTTTTAGGGAAGCTCTCAAATTTTTTATCCTAAAGAAATCCATATCAATTTAATTTTCTTCTAGTCATCTACTATTAAAGAAAAGATACATTTTCAGCAATGTACATACAAACCACAATGTTCACAGCATTTTCTATACTAATAGTAAGGGGGGAAATGCCTTAGGGTAGACTTATGCCAATACTACAACCTTACTCGTATTTTGAACTCCCATTTTAAGTTTGTTCTTCAACGGGTATAGAAATTTACATCCATCAACTAACACATGCCATTTATGTTAAAAATTGATTATCGTAGACATGTACAATGCCCGAAGAATTCCTCATGATGGTATTTTTTAAATGTGCCCTATCCAAAACCTCCCACAGATCAAAATCATTGTGTTTATTGAAAGGATAAAGATTGAATCTTACGGTTCCTGAACATAATATATATATTGTTCACATCAATATCAAAAACAAAAACTGAAAATTTTCATACCAAAACTTTATAGATGATTAGTGATCATATCAAAATTTTCATTACCAAAACTTTATAGACAATTCCTGAACATAATTTTTGTTTATACTTTATGCATTCCAAAACAATTAAAATTTTCATCTAAAATTCAATACTAATGGAAAATAAAAAGTGGATTTAAAAAAAGCATATAATGATTAGTAATAGAATAATACACAAAAAGACCACCACCCAAGCTTACTGGGAACCATCACCCAGTCTCACTGGCATACATCATATTTAAATATAAAAGAATTATTAAGATAATAAAATGTTAAATTGTTTACCTTGTTATTCTTTTCTTCATTTTGTGTATTTGATATTCGACCATTGATGAATATATTTTAGATTAAAACTCTTGAAAAAAAATAACAAATTTCAATTCCTATAATTTATTCTCTCCCATCTCAGATAATCTAATAGAAAATTGTAACAAACTATGAAATTGTTATTATCACATTCTTTTCTAATAAAAATTTCTATTAAAGCAAGGAGAGAGGACAATTTATAAGTGGTTGCCAACCTGAAAATTATTGGAATACCCTTGAACATTTAAAAAAAAATTACTTAATTAAATATCCCTAGGTAATTTCTCGTAAACTAGAATTTCCAAGAGTAAAGATATGTTCTTGAATCATTATATATTCTTAGTATGCTTTTAGCTTTCTTTAATTGGTTTTTTTCTTTTAATTAATTCCATTTGACATTTGTCATGTTTTATTCAAATGGTCTTGCAAAGTTGCACTATTTCATAAGCACAGGATGGATAGTAAACTATTTTACAATTGTAACTTTGATATAAGTTTTGACTTCATCCATATCTATTAACTAATACAAGTTATAAAGCTATTTCTTTTAGTTGATTTAACTAATATAAGTATGTCACTTTGGTAGATATTAGTTTTTCATCTTTGGAGATTATTCTCCTCCAAGTGAAGAAAATCAAACTATTACTAAAAGAAAGCCTTTGCCTTTATTTAACTTCATAACTTGATAAGTTGACCATTTGGGAAAGTTGTTAACCCTTCAATGGGCAATAGGTTTCCTTGCAAAAGTGCCATTCAAATAAATTGAATTTTGATTCACAAAAGAGTAACAGGTAATGGGTTTTCGTGCTTTTTATAAATAATATATATATTTTTAAATTAGGGAGTTAAACAGTGTTTTTTTTTTTTTCCTTTTGAATCAGAATTAAAGTTTTGAAAGATAAGAGTCTTTTGCATCAGCAATGCTCACAGATGCTTGAGATGAAGAACTTGGTTATAAGTTGGGCTTAATTATACTTTTGAAGGCTCGTTTTGTTTATACTTTATAGGATGGCGATCTTGAATAAGGTTTTATAGTGGTTGGCTAAATATTCTCACATTAGTAATGGGTCAGGGAAGGTGTAATTTCCCTACATGTTATTTGGAGATTAATTATGTGTGAAAGAGGACTTCTTTTTTTGATTCCATATGTTGGTTTCTTAAATATCATGCCAATACCTAGTAAGTTGTGTACTTATATGAACTTTATGGGGGCTTGTTTCAGGAGATACACTGTTTACATTGAGAAGTTCCCTTAATGCATCTACCAATCAAATGATAGATTGGAGTCAGAATCAAGTTAATCCATGCACTTGGTCTTACATTCTCTGTGACAATAATAATAATGTTATGACTGTGTAATTAATTTTGTTATTTACACTCACTTATTTCATCTTATCAAAGTAAGCATTCGATTTTTCTATTTATACATTAGTCAAGCTTGTATTCTTAGTAAAGTTTTGTGAATCTGTTGTTTAACTTTTGGACTTAAATTGCTTGTTAACTATTTTTGATATGTTCTTGCAGATTAATGTCCAATATGGACTTTTCTGGCATATTGACTCCAAGTCTAGGTGTTATAAAGACTCTTTAAACACTGTATGTATGGGTTACTTTAAGCAATATAATTGTTGAATCACATGATTTAATCTGGTTAATTAACTGACCTGATTCTAATTTTTGCACAATCTTCAAGCATTTTGTTATGGAAGTAGTATTTTTCTGATGAACATGGATGACACAATCTTGAGAAGTACCAATTTGAGATTTGATGCTCAAATTCAAGAGACCTAATTCAAGACTAGAACCCTAGGTAAACTATCTTCTTAGAACCGAAAATCTAATGAACTAAGCCTACTAAATCAACACCCAAACATCCCTAACCCAATAAGGATCAAGAACAAATGGGATGAGAAGATATATGCAACCAAATGAACTCCTAAAAGAACCCTAGATTACTTGGGAATCTAAGACTCACTTTAGAAAGAACAATGATCTATCCTAAGAGGATTAGAGACTAGATTCTTAGGTTGGACTAAAGCTTAAGAGTTGTCTTGATTGATTTGGGAATCATCTAAGAGGAACACCCTCAAGAACACTCTCTAGAGAGAACAAAAGATTTCTCTATACAAAATATCAAAAGTTGTGTTTATAAGAATTATAATGGCATATATATAGATGCCTTGCCCTAGAGTAACTAGCAAACTAATCCTAACTATTAAATGGCCTTAATACCAGCTCTGAGGCCCTATTACCTTAAAAATAGGTTAAAACATAATAAATGTTGTTAAAATTTAATTGGAAACAAAAAAAAAACAAAAAAAACAAAACAAAATAAGAAAATTTAGTAAAACGGGAGAGAACGCATCTAGCGCCGAGTACACTAATACATGTGGCTCCAGGTCCACACTGGAACAACATTGTTCTATTTGTAGATCACAGCTAGGGCCGGGTCAACTTCGAGCAATGCCCTATTTTGCTTATTTTATTTTATTTCGTTTTGAATTTAATTCCCACGACTTTTGACTTGTAATAGGTATATTTTAGACTAACTTAGGAAATGAATAGCTAAGATTACATCTCCCATTTACTAGGTTTAGTTTGTTATCTTTATATACGTCTCTTTACTCTTGTTATAGTTAGACTTTGAGACTTAGAATATTTTGGTAGAGAAACCAAATTCTCACTAGAGGAAAGTGTGTAAGGGGTGATTCCCACTTCAAGACCAAATCAAAGGGCTTAGTCCCACCTTTGATTCAATGTCTCTAAATTTCAAAGAGATAATCTAAATCTCTTTCTCTATTCTTGCATGCTAGTGTTTCTCTAGTGTTCTTAGTAGGTTTGAGTATTTGGGTGCCTTCAAATCCTGTCTTTTTGTTCTAATGTCTTGATGGATTAGGGTATTTAGGTGTTTTGAAGCAGGCTAGATTCACCAAATCTTTTTGGGTTAGTTACATTTGCATTTAGTTCTTTTTGTGCTTGAATTTGGTAGGGAGTTTGGTGACCAACTCTAGGGTTCTTATTTTCAAATCAAGAGGTTTCTACATTTTTAGCTATATCAAAGTGGTATCAGAGCAAGATTGTGTTGATTTTAATCAATACAACTTTCTTTGGGAAAAGGTACAATATTCTTCAAGAACTTGTTAAAATTTCCAGATTTTCGTTACTTATTTTGTGGCTATTTTTGAATGCTTAGAACCCAATATTGTGCCATGAACTCGGTGTGAAATTGAACATACATGTTGGGTTTATAATTGGGTAGCTATTTGAGGATTAAAATTATTGAAAAATTCAAGTTATTTGAGTTGATTGGCTATACAAAATTCTGCTAAAAAAGAAATCTGTAATTCATTTTCATGCTAAATTTGTGAACTATAAAACTCATGTTTTTTACTTTTACTTGTTGACAAATTGTTCTTTGGTGTTAATATAATCATTAGGGATCAATTTTTCTTGTGATTTTTAAGTTTGTGAGTTGTTACAAGAGTGAAAATTTTTGAGTTACAAGGTGCACAGGGTGTTTGATATATTGTATCAATGACTTATGATTGCTCATACATGACTATCTTAAGCTTCCATTCATGAACTACATTGTCTCCTAGCATAGTAGATTGTTCTTAGTGAGGAAATCTTTCTTGTAGCCACTAGAAAGTTTGTTTCTCTTTGAATTAGTCTTGAACTTAGGAAGCACTTGAATGGATTGAAAAAGGCAAGAGGGTGAGCTCATTATTGTAAATGCCAAAGAAGAGTATAAACATAAGGGTTACGTGATATTGATTGAGTGCTAAACATGTGAGGGAGTGAAGTGAGGAACTTTTCTTGTGTGTTTTTCTACTCAAAATTTCTTTTTTTTTTTTTAAAAAATGGCTTATGAGAGTTCATATGGTTCATTTTCTCTGAGTGCTAAGCTGAAGTAAGTGATTTCTATGAGATGTCTTACTCAAGTAGAGGAGAATATGATAACTATGGTGAGGAAGAATGGGATTATGAGAAATATGAAGATGATTGTGCATTATTGTATTAATATGATGAAGAATAAAGCACTAGTAGAGATAGAAATGGTGGATATGAAAAGGAAAGAATTAAGCTTATAGATTATGAGAGCGATGGAATTCTTATGGAAGGACCTTTAAAGAGAGTAAAGGGTAGATTGCAAAATCATTCACATAATGGAGTGCAAAAAAAGAGGAAAAAAGAAAGAGTTTGTGCAAAAGTAGGAGTATGATTGCTCTAATTGTTGGAAAAAAGGCCATTACTTTTACAATTGTCCTAATGAGACACAATAGAGGAAGGATAAATTGCAAGGTAGTAGAGATTCCACCTATAGACACACCAAAGATACTCATACTTACAAATTAGTACATAGGAGATTTTATGGGCCATAAAGTGGAAAAATGATACAAGTGAATGTTGAGAAATAACCATAATGGAAAGTAAACCCGAAGTAAACCATTCATGCCAACACTCCACTTACTCAATCAAGAGATGTGGGAAATGAGAAACTTGGAAGGGTTGGAATAGGTAGTAAGAGAGGAATGGTGATTGAGGCAATTTATCCATTAATTGGAGTAGCAAGAAGAGATGGGGATACTTGTGAGGGTAAAGAAGGAGATGAGATGCAAAGGGAAAATATCTTATTTTTAAGGTATCTTACCAATGAAAAATAATATAGTGTGCCTATTGATGGGGGAAGCTGTAAAAGTTTTATTAGTACTACATTGGTAGGGAATTAGAGTTAGAAGCCTTGAAGTAGCCTAGTCCCTACAAGTTTCATTGGTTGAATAATTGCGGAGAAGCGAAGGTGAACAAACAAGCTAAGGTTAAGTTTGACATGGGGGGATACCATGATGAAATGTTGTGTGATGTTTATCTTATGCATGTTGGGCATATTTTGTTAGGAAGACCTTGGATATTTGATAGGGATGTAGTCTATAAGGGGAGGAAAAACACTTATACCTTGAAGAAAGATGAAAAAAAGTTCACTTTAGCTCCCTCATCCCATAGTGAGGTTTTGAAAGATCAAAATATTTTGAGGAAGAATGAAAACAAAAGGAGAGATGAGAAAGAAGGGAAAATGATTTAGAGTAAAGAAGAAATGTGAAAATAAATAAATAAGAGGTTGAGAACCAAATGGAGAAAGGGAAAGGAGAAAAAGAAGAAAATAGAGTGACATTGTTCTATTTGAGAGAAAAAGAATTGAGTGACAAACAAGGAGGTGAGAAAAGAAAAGAGAATAGAGGTAAAATGAAAATATATATATATAGGTAATGAAAGGAGAAAACAAAGAGCAAGGCAAAGTTCAAAAGACTATAATTTTACCTTTACCTAAAATTCCTTGTTTGAATTTTTATGTAGGTGACAATTTGAGGGCAAATCATCACAAAGAAGGGAGGAATGATAGGAATCATCCCAAGCATGAAGGCTATGCTAGAGAAGGAGGAAGGAGGACAAAAACACAACACATGGCTCCATGGGTGAAGCTCATTTTCAAGAGACATCAAGGTGCATTTCAAGATTCCAAGCCAAGCATGAAAAAGGTTTTCAAGCAATAGAATGTTAAAGAAGGGCCAAGATGATCAAATCTTGGACAAAAATTGGTATAGAGAGCCAAATGAGTGCAAGATGAGGCTGAAAAGACAAGAAGAGCAAAGTGTGAGGAGGGCAGAACGCACCTGATGTCGGGTACACTAGTACACGTGGGGCCAGATCCACACTGGAACAACATTGTTCCGTTTGCATATCACAATTGGCATCGGGTCCACTAGTACACCTTGTGCTAAGTTACTTCGGGCAATGCCCTGTTTTGCTGATTTTTCTTGTTTTATTTTTTTTCGAATTTAATTCCCACAATTTTTAACTTGTAATAGGTATATTTTAGACTTACTTAGGAGATGAATGGCTGAGATTACATCTCCTATTTGCTATTTAATTGAAATTATATCAGAAACCTAGTTTAAGGTGGCATACATTCCAATAGAAAGATGATTAGGTAAGAATCAATATGCTCATACTGTTTTTGTAGCCCAGAGTTTATTGACGCCAGCATAATACAAGATGTTGTGTCACTGTTCTCCTTGTTCTTCTTGTGAACCTTATGCTCATCAACAGGAGAATTAATGGCTGGAGGTGGCAGAATAGGAGCTTCTAACACGTAGAGCAACATTTTTTACTTGAGAACGATTTTCATGTTTCTATACCAATCCAAGAAATTGGTCTTGGTAAGCTTGTTCATTTCCAATATACTACGTAAGTTCAAATTAGTTGTCATGATATGAATGACCTAGATGAAGGATCAGGGACATTAGACTTCATATATGCACATGAAATGTAGTTAATTAGTTCTTTAATTAAATGCGTATTTATTCCACTATTTTACACAAACCAATAGCCCTCACTATTAATTCAGAAAAGCCATTGGAATCTTTCCTAGTAGACCGATATCCAAATTCCTTAAGAATACTTTTGGGTGTGCCTTAAGTTCAATGGTAGGTATCTAATACCAATTACATCATATGTCACAACAGGATCATTGGGTGATTAATATATTTTAATCTTAAAGCATTTAGTGCTACCACAACTTAGCCTTTAATATTCTTTATGCTTGGGTGCGCCCAATCGAGATAAAGATATTAGTTAAATCTAACCCATTAATCAGGAATCAAATTTCATAGTTTGAACATGCCCAATGTCGAGCTAAGCTTGGGTGTACCCAACAACCTAATCTCAAAAAAGAACTCTCGCTCTTGCTATATTAATGGAATACTTTAGAATTAATATAATTTGAGGGATTCAAATATTTATTAGTGGTCTCATCATTTGACATGTATAAATTTCAACACATTGACAATATTGTAATAGACTCAATTATATAACTTGGTTGTAGACTTTTCTAGATTAATTTTCTTGAGCCAAGTAGGAAATTAATTTTGGTTAAACCTATATGTTGATGCATGTTTTGAGAAGAAAGTCCTACCATCTTCTTGCTTCGTATTGGATTGCCATCTCCATAAGCTCATAAAATAATTTATATTCATATCTAACCTATGTTATCTAATTATATAAATTCCTAATGAATAAAATCCACGTTATATTTGAGGGAATTTAGATGAGAAAAGAAATTACAAGAGAACTATAGAGAAATGCAGGACTCCCAGGCCCTATTTCTTTAAAACAAAAAAGCAGTAAAATGCATAACACAATATTAATTAATTGAAATTAATTGTTCTAAGTCCATAAGCAAGCCAACATGCAAAAATCGTGCTTAAAAGAAAATAAGAAAATAAATAACATGAAATACAAATTTCCATAATCATTATTTTGGAAAAATAAAATAGTTAGTCCAAAATTAAATTTTGGAAATAAGAATAAACATGGGATCCAAAATCTTATTTCTAATACCTGTCGGGTCTATTTTGAAAGGGAAAATTCTTGTAGGTTAAAAAGAAAAGCAATAAAAATAAATAACAAAATAATAATAATAATAATAATAATAATAATAATAATAATAATAATAATAATAATAATAATAATAATAATAATAATAATAATAATAATAATAATAATAATAATAATAATAATAATCATCATCATCATCATCATCATCATCATCATCATCATCATCTAAGCTTTGGAAGCTGGTGACCGTCTTACAATTTGAATGCAATAGAGAAATTACTTAGGCAGTCACCAACTTCTAAAGCTGGTCATCCCCATGCAAAGTAATTTTCTTCTTTTTTTTTGTGGCAATTTTCCTTTGATTTCCTTTTCTTTGGCAAAATCCTATTGTCCTTTTCGGCCATTGAAAGTGCATTTTGCTGTTTCCTTTTACAACTTATAGTAAGAGAAACACTGACATGTAGGAAAAAATTTCCTATGCTAGGATAAGGAACCCAATTCCTTTTCTTGAATTTTCTTTTTAGCTGTCAAAACATGTGTAATATTGTTTTTTCTTTTTAAGTCCAGAAACAATTTCCATATGGTTTTTTTCCCTCACAAAACAAACAATTTGTTCATAACCCACTAAAACAAATTTGCTAAAACAAAATTTTACATGAAACAATTTTCATGGACTTGAAAATTTTTCTCTAAAGCAATTTCCATATTAAGAATAAACCTGTAAAATACATATACGATAGCTCTGATATCACTGTTAGATTTTGATCATACTATATCAAATATATTCATAGCAGAAATTAAAACAAAATCCATGCAAAATAATCACTTGTATGTGAGTAAATGGGTCAAGAGAGGGAAGAAAAATTTTGTTACCTTGAAAACCCATATTTTAAAATTTTCTTCGTGTATGGAACCCTTTCGAGAATTGTTCGAGTCACGAATCATTAAATTCAAAAAATTGGAATTTCTCTAACATTAATTCACATATGGATATACTGAAGAATGACCAAAAAAAGTTGTAGAAGAAAATAAAGGAAAAGGCATTTTATATTTTGTCTTGATGGCAGCCTCGAATTAGAAAAAGTTTATAATTTGTCCAAAAATTAATCATTAATTGCAATCCAACCCCAAAATAACTATAACACTTTATAATATGCCCCTATAATTATTAGTTCTTCTCTAAACTTATCCCCATAATATCATCAAATAATATCTTGAGTACCAATTCCTCTATTGTGTGTGACCTGTTAGGTTTTCTATACAATTGGTAGCTAACATAAATTAATCATATCATAATAGAATTAATTATCCTTTTTATAATTAGAACTAACTTATTAATTCTACTTAGGATTATTTATTAATTCTCTAATTAATAAATTTATATTTAGTAGATCAACAACGGCATTTAGTACTGCATCATGACTACCAAATAGTCCAAAAAATCAAGTAGCTTAACAAGAACATTTTAATAGAAAAATATCATTGCAATAAACTCCTTTCATCATTCTATTGCTCATTCAGTTTTAGAGTATAGAATTAGTTCCAAAACCTACAAGAATATAATTAATTATAGTCCAAATTATTAGTACTTGTTCAAGAATCCATTACTCTACATGTGTATTAATTTGATCTATTTCTAATATATAGCTACCTTGGCCAAGGATTTCTCGAGTAATGATTCTGTACAAGTGGCCATGAGATATATATCCCCAGTATTAGGAGTAATAAATGCATTATTGTCCCTCTCAACTACTATCATTCGCTTTACATTGTAACTAATATCCATTCCATAGGCAGTCCTAACAAGACTCTAAAGATTAGAATCAAAGTACAATGCTTAGTAAACAAAGTACCTTAGAGATCTTAAGTCTAAGAATACTTACACATTTACAACAATGAGATTCTATCACTGATACTAAATAGTTATCCATGTGATTATCTTATAATTAGCTCATCCAATGAACTTGTTCACTTAAAATTCATCCGCGTGTTAACTTTGAATATCACAATGCTCATGAATGTGAGAACCACTTCTTGATCTAATCAAGAAGTATAACATGTGCTAGTCTTTGCGCATTAAGGATGTCCTATCTTATTAACACTATGATTAGGAATAATTTAAGCATATGTACTGCATAGTGTAGTAGGAATCTTACATCATAATCTCTATCATAATTTTTTTAAACTATACTTTATGCTTGGGACTTTATCTACCAATTTAATATGTATATACGAAATGATTAATTAAATTAAAAGTTAAATAATGCCTTTTATTAATAACTATGACAAAATACATTGTACAAATGATTAGATCTAGAGTACAATTCTAACATTCTATGTGCATACACAGGATTTTCTTATAATTCCTTTCTCACACGATTTTCTCTATCATATTTTAGGAAGTACTAGACCTAGGGCGAGCAATTATTAGCGACAAGGGTTGTCCCAGATTTAATTGTTCTCTTATTTATTTGAGATAAGAAGATGGTTGTCCTTTAGACATTGTTTTATTTAAGTTGTGGTTTATGGATTTGCATGCTTTAAGTTTATTTCCGAGACCTTGTAATAAGTTTCTGATAAGATGTATTCTTAAGTTTAACTTTTATTACTCTTTCTATTTTATCCAGTTATAAAGACTTCTGGTCCTGAGAATGGGACAATATCCCTGACCCACTTTGGGTCATATAGTAGCAGGGTGTTACAAGTGGTGTCAAAGCCTAAGTTTAAGCTTTACTTTTCATCTATAAGGATTTATTACTTTAAGCTTTTTAATCTGGTACTATCCATGTATGCTTTCTGTGTGTAGAAAATGGTTAGAAGAGACGTGCTTGTAATAAGATCATGGCCTTCTGTTTGTGCTCCTCTTGCACCCTAACCTACATTCTCTACATTAGGTTTGTCAGGGTTAGACATTGATCTGACTCAGTGGGGGAGATGCTCATCTTTTTGAATGGCCTCATGTTCGCAACACACCAAGTGGTGGACTCTTCTGTAGGGGGTTCCATCAATCATAAGACCCTGGAATAGGTATTCAATCTTATTGAAAATTTAGCTTCTAATAATTACTCTTGGGGCAGTACAACGTCTAAGGCTCGTATGCAAGGAGTACACAAAGTGGATGTTGTGGCAGCATTGGAGGCTAAGGTGGACTCCTTGACTCAGAAGGTGGAACAAATGGTGATGCCTTACGGCCAGGTATTAAACGTAAGTTGTTATTTCCGTGGAGAGGGGCACCCAAATCATGAGTGCCAAAATATGGGTTCACTCTAAGAAACCACGGAGCAAGCGGCCTTTGTAGGTAATGTCTGTCTAGGTAAAAATCCTTATAGCTCTACTTATAATCCTGGTTGGAGAAATCACCTTAATTTCTCGTAGAGCAATGGAAACTAACCTAGGCAGGGTTATTTCAATTTTAGAGGCAATCAAATGAACTAATCTCCCATGAACAATAATGCAGGACATTCAAAGCCTCCATTGGAGGAATTGATTGGTCAATTGGTAAGTACAACAGAGACTAAGTTCTAAGAGATCGATGTCACAACAAGGAACTTAGAGGCCTCCATGCGCAACTTGGAAAACCAAATTTGTCAATTGGCTAAACTACTGGGGAATCGTCAAGCTGAGACATTGCTAGGAAATAATGAGGAAAATCCACGGGATCAAAGCCCTGGAAAACATTGAAACCATTTATACTTTCAGTTTTGTGATTGAGACTATTTTTACTTCTATTGTTTTGGTTAATTATTTTTTCATGAATTGAAGTGCATTGTTCATCATTATTGTGTGTTCATCCTTTTTCTTAATTTATATATATATAAAAAAAGCCGGATAGAATGCAGTGGACGCTGGTTCCTGTCGGGCAAGGCATAAAAAATATGCCATTTTGGCCACTTCTTCTTTCAAAATTTCCAACTCTATCTCAAATCCTCTCTAACCCGCACTGGCTTCACTCTCCCAACATCTAAAACTTTAATTTTTCACCTCCTATACACTTTTATAACATTAATCTCCCTTTCTTGTATTGATTCTACGGATCAAAAGTCTTCAAATCTTCCATTTTTCAGAACCAACTCAACTTCAATCCACATGCAAAGGGCTTGGATCTCTAGAAAAAGATTGCATCTTTTGCTTGCCCATGCATAAGAGAGCACAAATGTACTATTTTTTATTGAATTCCCATAATTACAATGTTGTGGATGAATTTTTCTAGTTTTGAGGATATATTTGGCCAAAAATTAGGATTTTTCATGTTCTATTGCCTTGTGAGATAACTCTTGAGCTTCACGTTTTAGATTTTTGATGAGTTAATGGTACGTTGTACTTGATAATCAGGAAGTTTATGCATAAGCTTAAGAATAGGAACATGGTTATTACACTGATTGAGTAGTGATGCATATTAGCCTTGAATTGGTTTCTACTTGATCATTCTCATGCCATGACAATGTCTTCATTCACATGATCATGTATACACATTCGAAATACATTGGAGTTGTTTAACACATTTATGTTTTATTGTGAGCTTTATATGTCTTCTCACAGGTTGTGTTGACTTAATTGAAGGAGGTTGAATTGGGTATTGTAGGGAGTGTTCTATACATTGGAGGAGTTTGGGAATTGTTTTTGGTGTGATTGGTTGAGGGTTGTGTGAGAATTGTGGATTGTGTTTGAAACGGGTAGCTGCTCCCCCTTTCCAGTCTTTGAGCTCATTTGTTCTATCCTCCTGTTTTCATCACTACTTACTTGACAACATGTCCAGAGCATGGGGTCAACCCTTTAAAAGGGCGAGAGCTTCCTCGTCCTCAACCCCTTCATCCATCGATCCCTTGTTCCTTAGACCAACTAAGTTTATCGATCCATCCTGTGAGGAATGGTATAATAGGAGAGCATCCAACAAGATTATTGTAGAGCATACATTCGCATCTACCCTAGACCGTGCCCTTAAATTAGGAATGATGTTTAGGAAGCCAGGATGGGCATCGATCATACAGCTAAAAGGGAAGTATTGTCCAGTGTTAATCAAAGAATTCTATGCCAACATGGTTGACAAGGGCAACAAATATCTCCCCCATATTGAGATGAGAGTGAAAGGAATCCCCATTATCATCACACAAAATCACTTAGCTAATCTTCTCCAGGTGTTTGATGATGATTCTTGGCTAGGGATAGATGTTAACAATCAAAAATTCTCTTTGACCCTAATTGGGATGCCAGTGGGACGAGAGCCACTCTAGGGTTGTATAAGCATAATGCCTTTTAAGCCAACATTTTCCATTTGAACAATGATCTTGCTGCCAATTTTAGAGTTCTAGTCTATATGTTTAGGTTCAATGTTGTACCCCGTGCCAGTGGATTTAATGAGACCCGCCTTATTGACACTTACATTTTGCATAGGATGATGAATGCCCTACCTATCCTTTTTGCACCCTTGATTATACAATCCATTAGAGATGTGGTTCATCACCGTCTATCTACCAAATCCTTTATCTTCCCTCTAGTTATCATGAAAATTTTGGTACTGAGAGAGAATTAATGGAGGCTATCACTGAGCACGATATGGTTACGGAATAAACATTGATGAGTTGTGGGTACAAGTACTGTTAGGTATCTCTCGCGTATCATATACGGCACAGCGGAAGAATAAAACGAGATACCATCCCAAGATCCACATATATGTGGAAAACAAGACATATATATATAAAATAAAGAAATAAAGATAACAACTTTTGCTTTTCTTTGTTTCTGTGAAAAACAAAACTTTCCTTCTTCAAGTATGATAATTGTGGCGCGATCTAGCTATCCTCTTGAAGAATCACCACGAGAGTTGTATGTACAACCACTATAATCATAGTGTGTGATTATCTCTAACAGAAATCCACATGGAGGATCACACTCAACAACCAAGATTTTCTATGCTAGCAGAAAACAACAATGGTGGCTGGGGTTTTTCTTCTTTGTTCTTGTTGTTCTGCAGAACTAGAGAAAGAAGAAGAAGAAGAAGAGCCTCGGTGTTATCTTGGAGAGACTCACACGAGAGAGAGAGAGAGAGAGAGAGAGAGAGAGAGAGAGAGAGAGAGAGAGAGAGAGAGAGAGAGAGAAGAGAACAAAAGATGATTCTCTTGTGTGCCCCTTGGTTTTTGTAGAGTTGTTTCATGTGTCCTTTTGTTTTCATGTTTTATTTTTCTTGTGTGACCCACGCAGCACCTAAAAATCTCAACAAAAAACCACATCTGAGAATTCTAAACAATTAGAATTCTCTAATTTGTAATTGGAACCCCTCAAGTTTATAAAATTACAAATTGGCCTATAAATTATAACTAATTATAATTTGGTCACATCAACTTCTCTTTCTCGCAATAAACTCCACTATGTTATCAAATAACATTTTGAGTATATAGTCCTTTATTGTGTGTGACCTATTAGGTTTCCTGGTAAATTGGTAGCGAAAATGAATTAATCTAAACGTCTTTGAGATTAATAATCAATAATTAATTATAATAATTACAGTGATTCTAATTAGGATTGGTTTATTAATTCATCAATTAATAAATCCATATTCCCAGATCATAAGTGGTATCTAGCAACACATCATGACCCCCCAAGAGTCCAGGAAGTCAAGTAGTTTGACATGAACCCTTCAATAACAAACTACAGTGCAATTAACTCCTTTCACCATACAATATCTCATTCGATTTAGAGTACGGGATTAGTGCCAACTCCCTCCAGAATATATATTAATTCTGGCCTGAATACAATTATACTTGTACTAGGAACCCACTACTCTAGATGTGTATCAATTGGAACTGTTTCCAATACACAAACGCTTTAGCCAAGGACTTCTTGAGTAGTAATTCCTACAAGTGGCCATGAGATATTCGCCCCTACTATTAAGAGTGGTGAATCCTTTATTGACCCTCTCAACTACTTTTGTTTACCTCACAATGTATCCAATATCCATCGCATAGGCGGCCCTCGATCAAGGTCCAGAGATTGGAATCAAAGTACAATGCTCAACAAACAAAGTACCTTGGAGATCTCAAGTCTAAGGATACTTGCACGTTTGCTATGTTGAGATTATATTACTAGCACTACATAGTTATCCATGTGATTATCTTATAGTTAGGTCATCCAATGAACTTATTCCAATAACAAGCATCCACGTGTTAACTTTGAGTATCTTAATACTCACGGATATGAGAACCACCACCTGATTAAATCAGGAAGTCTAACACATACTAGTCTTAACGCATTAATGACATCCTATCTCATTAATATTATGATTAGGGACTATTTAAGTATTAACAAAATACAGTGTAGTAGGAATCTCATATCATGATCTCTATCATGATTTCCTTAACACGGTGTTGTACTAGGGACTTTATCTCATAGTTATTTTACACAGAAGTAAACAAAAGAAATTATAAGATAAAGAATGCATTTTATTAAAATAAAATGTGTTATATACAAGGTACAAGTGATTACCTCTAGGGCATAACACTAATAAGTACAACTAGGAGTTGAAAAAGTGGCTAACATCCCATGAGGTCAGGTATTTCGATCAGGCAAGGCCACCCCCTGTGGAGGAGGAGCACCCACCACCACCAGCATTCACACGAGCTAATAGTTTTCAGTCCTAACCCAAGACTAACTTCGAGACTATCATGCTGGGACAGTTAGCCCAGCAGACGGAGATGCTCCTACTCTTGCAGGGCTCCATCGATGACATTGCCCGGTGGCAAGCTACTATAGAGTGGCAATAGGTTGAATGGAGGAAGCATTTTCCGGGCCAACATGGTGGTGAGGGCACTTCCGCATCTGCTGATATTGATGATGAGGCGGATTGAGCTAATTGTTCCACACTTTCTTTTATTGTTTACTCTTGTTTTTCATTTTTCTTTTCATGTCTTTCCTAGTTTGTTCTTGATTTCATTTTTTATGTA
Organism: Voacanga thouarsii; assembly: GCA_026120185.1. Lineage (NCBI taxonomy): Eukaryota > Viridiplantae > Streptophyta > Magnoliopsida > Gentianales > Apocynaceae > Voacanga > Voacanga thouarsii. The sequence goes on from JANUWF010001750.1 coordinate 1,767,157, forward strand.
CTATTTTTTTCTTTCATTCTGATTTATTTTTCTTTTCTAGTTTTTATGCTTTGCTGTGCTCTTTTGTATTTCTCTTTTTAGGTAATTTGCCAACACCTCTTTCTCCGGGCACCCAACTCTTGTACAGAAGAATGCCCTATATATGGAAGTATTGTCTTTTTTATCTCTTGTCCTTTATAATTTTGGTCCCATGGTATTGTTTCTTCCTTGTTCTATTTATTTGGCCATTGAGGACAATGTCCAATTTAAGTGTGGGGGAGTGATTCGATTGAAAATTCTTCTATGCATAATTTTTTTTTATACTTTATCCTGCTTGTGAGCAAATTTTCAAAATTGACTTTAATCTGTATTTTTAATGCATGTCTTTGTGATAGATTATAGAGCATATGTTATATATCATGTACGGCTTATGCAAGACTTTTTGCACGCACTTGGACTAAGTAGTTCTTGATCAAATGTTTTACATTGTTCTTAACCCATTTTTCCACTAAAATTTATGGAGCATTCTAGAACATACTTGAATACCTCTTGAGGTGAAATAAGAAAGACATTCATGATTTAACTTAGGGGTGACGGTAATAGGCCTTCTTTGGATAGTTTGAGCTTTTCAAACGTACCTATTTTTATATTATCCCTAGTGCCTATTTTGAGCCTAAATTTGTAATTTCATTCTTAAAACCCGTTATCATACTGTGTCCATTATTTCTTTCTAAGAGTTTGAATAATTCTTCCAAATCTTTAATTGCTCTTGATAGACAAAAGTGCATGAAGGAGAATGTTGGAAAGATCATGACTCATTACTTTCAATTATGCATTAGTAGTTGTGTTGAGCTGAAAAGAGAAAAGAGAGGAAAGAAAAAGAAAGATTGAGAAAAAAAAAAAAGAAAACCAAAAAGCTGCTAGAAAAAATGGAAGGAGAGAAACTGTGAAGAAAAAAAAAAAAAGAACAACAGCAGTGAAAATCAAAAGAGGAGAGAAAGAAAGAAAAGGAAAAAATTTGAAAGAGAAAGAATAGGAAGATCACAAGGCGAATGGGGATTGAGCTGTAAAATTTGGGTTTACATCAAGTCCTTGACACCATTGCTGAAACTTCGAGTGATCTTGTGAAAAAAATAGAGAAGAGTTGATAAAGGAAGCGAAAGAAAAAAAAAAAAAAAGAGACAATGCAAGATTTGCTTGAGTTGAACTATAATTGCTATACAAGGTTATGGTTTTTGATTTATTTTGGGATAGGAGAGCAAGAGAAGTTTGGAATTTCTTGATACATGTTGTTTATCCTTTTCTTGCGAACTCTCATCTTCTTTGATATTTGAATTTCCTATATCCTTCATTTGACGAGCTATATTACTAGCCCTTTAGCCTTACATTACAAGCTTAAAAGCCCTACTTGACATAAGTTGAATCATGATATGTCTCGGATTAGTGGAGAGAGTATCTGAAAAGTAAACTTATGGAATGTATATTCTTTTTGAGCTAAATTCTTTCTAATGGTCTGAGAATATTGTTAAGTATTAAGATGGTTCTACTAAGTCACTATTCACCTACACAAGTCTTGTATTTGTTGTGAAAGATATAGTAGCATGTGTTTTATGTTCTTGAATGAAGAAAGCATTAGAGATATTGTTTTGGAATTGGTTTGAGTGAATTTGATGAAACCTTGTGTTTTCATACTTGTCTTTAATACTTTGCTTGAGGACAAACAAAGTGCTATGTCTAGGGTTATTGATAGGGCCTAAATTAGTCATATTTTTCCTAGTTATTTGAGGCTCTTTTGTGATATATTTTGTTCAATAACTAGTCATTTTCCTTCATATTTGACATTTTACCCTTCAAAAGGTTTTTTGTGCATTATTTCAGATTTTAGGGGTAAAACAAAGCAAAAACGTCGCAAAACAGAACAGAGGCGGCGTCGGATTGAACAGATGAAGCGGCACCTGCCACGTGCTGCTTGCACGCACTTCAAAGTGACAAAAAAATTGTTGAAACAGGACGAAATAGAACCAAATCAGCACTGGCTCTAGCAGCCAAGGTGGCGCCGGCTGTACTCTGGACAACATTGTGCTAAAATCAAGAAAAAATCGGCGAACGATTGAAGAAACATAACACAACCGGTGCCGGCTCTAGCAACCAAGAAGACGCCGGCTGTGCCGTGAGTATAAGACGAAATCTTGATTTTTTCACGTGGTTTTGGTAATCTGTAGAATTTTAATATCTTCCTACTTCTATTCGGCCAAGAACCTTGCACTAATGAGTTTAGGCACTTCCTAAGCCTATAAATAAATGGAAAACACATGAGAAAAAGAGAGAATTGAGAGATCATAATAGAAAATCACTCAAATCAAAGGAAGAATTCTTCAAATCAAGGAGGTTCGTACAAGAAGGTTTTCAAAGGAAGAAGAAGGAGGCTTGTTTATGAGTGCTTTCTTTTACTTTGTTTTCTTTTTCTTGATCAATGATATATTAATTATTTGATTGTAATTTGACATTATTTTAGATATTCATGATTTTGAGAGTTATTTGATCTTTTGATTAATTAATTGTTATTCTTGGTGTTTAATTACTGTGCTAATTATGAGATTAATTGGTTGTTTCTTTCCATTAACTTGCTTGAACAAAAGGGTTGATGGCGGTCTCAATTAATTAGTTTCATATTTGTTGTCTTTTAACTTACTTGGACAAATGGGTTAATTGTTAGGAACAAAGTAATTAAAGGTTAATTGATGTCTGCCAGGAGATGGATTCATTGGTTAATTTCATGTTTCAAATTTGCCAGGATATGAAAATTTAATCAAGGATTGTGATTAATGCATCTTTTAGGTGAATTAGTTGAGATAGGATATATAATGCTCATTTGTCTAGAAGATAGGGATTTTATGGATTGGACAAAGAAGTGAATTTATTATCAGTTCATGATGCCACGAAAATAATTAGTTATGGTAATGATTAAGTACTTGAGGATCACGTTTGCCAAAATAATGGTTTAAGTTATCTAATTCTGCTTCCTTGATATGTACATATTATGTTATATTATATTGTATTATTTTTCTTTTTATTTCATTTTCACTTTATTGGGTCGGTTAAAGAATGAAAGAAAAGGGATTAATGCATACTTGTTTCTTGAGGATCGACACTCGTTTGAACCCTATGCTTTGCTTAATGATGAGTACGCTTGCTCATATGTGTAATTTGGGGTTAACGTTTTAATTTAAACTTGATTGGGAATGTCCTTATTTTATATGATTTTTATACCCCAAAAAATACGCATCAATATTCATTTTGTGTTCTAGGGTGGCGATTGGGTGGTATCTATAATTTTCATATTATTTAATAATACATCGACCAACTATCTTAAATAAGTAGGCAAAATAGTCAAAAGTTCAAAGTTATCACGATAAGCATAGTGTGTGTGTGTGTGTGTGTGTGTGTGTGTGTGTTGCTAAAATATGGCTCAATACAAAATTAGATGCATAAACACTCCTAAACGGGCTGATACACACCTAATGTACACATACAATGCCATGCTTCGTACTACATATACACATGATCAAACTAATTCTTATCACTTCTATCACTAGAGGTATGAGGTCCTGAGTCAGTAGAGACCTTATAAGACTCAGGGGAATTAGTTCTACAGCCATCCAAATCGATCCCCTTCAATTTCCTCCACAGGAATCTTCTGGTCAACCTCTTTCTCACCTATCTACTATTCTTCCTCAGGTTCTTGTTGATTTCCAGTAATATTGGCATCTTCCAATGGCTCCAAGAAATTTCCTAAATCTATATACCAAGCCTATAGCCTAATTGAGCTATCGAGTTATTATCATTCTCCTGCTTAAACTCCTCCTCTCCAGCCTCAATCTCAACCTCGGGCTTCGCCTCTAGCTCTACCTCAAACTCAATATCAGACTCAATGTCAATCATCTCATCCGGCTGCTCGTCACCTCCATCATCAGCTTGAGGGGCTATTTGTCATCTAGAGGCATCTTTGGTGATACTGCCTCAATCTCTTGCAGAGTGTCATTAGTGAAGGTCTCAGCCAAACTCTCAAGGAAAACACTCAGCTCTTGTAGATCTCCTTCACGTAGCTCCCTAGAGATATCCTAGCTATGATCACTGTCATCAGAGCTACTTATCTCTAATTCTTGGGACACCGATCTTTATGTGGTGTAAGTAAGAGGCTTTCTCGGGTCATGCAAGGTTGAGGTCGTCGTCTCGGGCCATAATCTGTCTCCACATAGAACTGACTGGGTCTAGGACCTACAAATATCTTCCTAATGCACATTTGATAAGAACTCTCACCCTTCTTCTGCTCAATACTGGCATGCTCATCCATAAGGTTCTTGCCTTTATCATCAGCCATGTCTACAAAAGAAGGTAATTCTATTAGTCTCTCTAAAAAAAAAAAAAATAGAAATATCCAACAATTATGGATCTGATACCAATTGTAACACCCCTAAGTAAAATAGTTTGGAAGCACGTTAAAATATTAGGGGTCGCCCCCTCCAATTGCCCACACAAGGGGTCTTTATGACAAACAAAGTCATAAAGCGCATAAATAAAAGTATAATAAAGTAGTTAAAACTTAACATGGTAATCTACATCCTAAAAAGTATAGCTACAATTTAGAGTGTGTCCTTGTACATTACAAGTATACTAGATATTGATATATATCAAGTTGTAAGGATTTTACCTTCAGAAAAGAAGTACTGGCCTCTCCAAGGTTAACTCCTAGCTCCCATTCATAGGAAAAACAGAGAAACATAGGTATAAGTGAAAAATCTCCTAGTGAGTCCCGAGTGTGCTAGTATTTGACAAAACGGAAGCAAATTTCTTATTAGAAATAAAAATTGAGGTTTCTCGTGAATTTGATTTCAAAAAATTCATCCATAGGAAGTAATCACTGAAAACAACTCCATAACTGTAGAATTGAGAAAATTTTAGTTTCATCGTTAAAAACCATCACCTGTTTGGAAAACATCAGTTTTCAATTCAATACCCTAATTTTAGAGAAAATACAAGTACTTCTCTTATTGGAAGAACTCTTCATGTGAAATACCCACAGAACTTCACTTTTGGCTACAGTATTGTTGTGCCTGAAGCTTCCATGTTCGTACTGGACCATATCCTGCCATTTTGGCTATTAATGGTCATCATTACCCTGGCCCTAAAGTCCAACATTCAACCGTATAATGCCAGAAAGGTAAGTGACTGCAGCCTCTCACCTCACAATTTAGGTATTTTTCTTTCTATCGTAAGCCAGGGTGCCCAATCCAGACATCAATCAATATCGAGATGACAAGGGGTGAATACACCAGTGTCCCTGTTGGTATCACTGAAAACTTAATATACACCCTCAAGTGTATCTTCTAAAATAGGCAATTGTCAGCAACATCTAGGGATGGCTAATTTCAATGCCGTATTGCTATTTAGAGTAAGACAATCTGCAGAACTAGCTAGGTTACTTGGAGTTGTCTAACTCGAATGAAAGCTAGTACAAATAGCATTGCCCTTGCTAAATACTTAACATCTTCATTAGATCACAACCCAATCTGCTATATAATAATTCCCAAGAAATTCCAAAATTCCTAAGGGAATATAGTAAAAATAGTTTTCAGGGGCAAAATCATCATTTTCAAACTCTATTTCTCTACCAAGAATTCATTTTCCAATAATTAAGCGTAAATGGATAAAAAGTCATTTATGCAATTAAATACATTCCTTAAGGGCAATTACATAATTTATTAGTATTTTGGTCCAAAAGGAATACAATCAGCATAATCCAAGAATTTAAATCCAAAAGATTTGAATAATTCAAGGATTTAGGATTTCACCACATTTCCAAATAAAAGGGCATTTTTGTAATTTTTCAAAATACACCGTAATTCAAGAATTCAAACCATAAACATGGTATAAGGCTTATTTGAGTAAAACCAAAATCCAATTCAATCCATAAAGTATGAATGAAATGCTTTGAATTGTATAATTGTTCATGGAAAAATATTCACAATTAAATAAATTCCATTTCTCATTAAAATGCATTATTTTTCAAAATAATGACCATTTCCCGTTCAGGAAAACCATAAGCAAGACATTCGTATTTTTCATGCTTTAGAACATCATTCATAAAAAATGAATATTTTTGAGAATAAATCTCATGAATTTCATATCATTCGAATATGAAATTAAACCATAGATTTTTATAAAAAATACTGTATTTCTTCAGAGAAACCAAATCGTTCGAATGTTCATTTTTTTCATAACAACTGCACACTAGGATTTTGTCATACGAGACATCAAGGACTCACATTTTCCTAGGAATCTTAACAAGGTCGCGAGCATATTAAATACAGAAAAACCCAAGATATATTAGAAAACCCAAATGTATTTGTTATGCAAAACTTCAAATTGCATAGACCACTAGCATAAGCTAGGTTTTCAAGTATCCAAGGGACTCACATTGTCTAGCCTATCACATAATTGTGTAAAGGACCTTGACTTTATCATGGAATCCTTAAAATGAACGACCTACAAGCATCATAAATCGATGGTTTACTTTGCATCTTGGATGTTCAACCACAATAACAAGGAATATATTAGATTTTTTATCCTTTCTATTTCATTTCATTTGAGAAATGAAACATACTTCTTGGAATAATTCCATATTCTTTTCTTATCATATAAAACAAGGTCGTCATAGGTTGTTTCAATTCCTTATTTGCTCATTAAATCATATAATCAACACTTCAATCCATTTTCCATTGAATAAAATTTTGCTCTCCATTTTTCTTGTTTTAATGATATCTCTCAATCTACACATCCAAAGTTCCTCAACTTGGTATCAACATGCTTGTATGATCTTGAACTTTAATCTCATCAACTTTAATTCCATAATTCCAAAACTGTTACAAGTTTACTGAAGTAAAAACAACCCAATATTACCCCTTTATTCCTTTTTCAATATAACATATAAAAATAACTTCATTCATTCCATTCCTCCCTTAAACATCATTTAACTTACTAAATTTCAGTCATCTTCAAACCAGAAATTCCTCCATAACATAACTAGAAAATTGGTAGCTTTAAACTTAATACATATCTATGTATATTTCTTAACAATTATATAAAATTTCCAACTTTATGATCCTTCCATTCAAGAATAATATGTAACCATAGTTAGCCCCTTAAAATAGCTTCAAATCGCATTCAATTATCACATAGAACATAGCTAACAAACTGCCATCTTAACCGCCACACATATACTAGCAAAACAGCTTTCCTCAACAATTTATGTCCATGCATATTTCATAAAACATGCATGATTTCATGAAAAATTCATATCAGTATACTTCACATAATATCCTTGGCAACTTTAATTTAAGAAGACAAGTCCTTTACCTTATAATTATTGATCTTTAGGCTGTAAAACAACCAAGCTTTCTTCTCCCTTTTTCCTCTTCTTGCTCTCAGAACTCGCCCTCTCTTTTTCTCTATTTTCTTTTGTTTTTCCTTCCTTTTTCTCTTTCTTCACACTCGCTATTCATCTTCCTTTTTTGTTGCTGTTTCCCAGTAGCCCAAATGCTATCACCACCCTTCTCTCCTTCTATTTGTAGAATTCTTAGTCTTTTTGGTCAAAATTCATTAATTTCTCAACACATGATAGCGCAATCTTATTGGTCCATTTGTGAGCTTAGATGCCAGGGAATTTGGTAGAAATTCATAGAGATCTTGAGAAGAATTGCATGAATTCTCATGCAACCAATGATATGTTAACACATGGCTTGTTTAGCTAATAACATGATGACACTTTTTGTTTATTTTCTTCTTCTTTTTTTTTCTTTCACTAAAATAATTTTTTTTTCAAGATACTTATGCATTAAATGCATAAGCCACCTAGAATCCCTTAACCAATCATCTCTTACCATATGAACCTTTGTCCAGTGAAATTTCAACACATTTTCTCACAACCAATCACAATGTCCTCCAATTTCCTTGAATAAAATTTTACTGACTTCTTCAATAATTCATAAATCCTGATATTATTCGCTACGATCAGGAAAACTTTCTATTTTACCAATAGAATCCCAACAACAAATGATTCATTTTTGTGTCTCTTGGAATTCTTAAATTCTTTCTCAATTTTTTGTAACTCACAGTCAAAATTTCAACAATAACCTTGAAAATGTTTATTTCACTAAAACCTTTCTTTCAATACATTGATCACTTCTTGTTCTTGCTCCACATATAAACTCCCATTCGATACAAAGTAGTCAAGGTCAGAGAGTGAAAAAGCAAGGGATGTCACATAGAGAGGTTTGTAATTTGTCTATTCAAATTTAGGAACACGAATTGTGATTTTAGGAATCTTACCTAGCCTGGAAGATATTTCCTTCTATTTTTGGATTTTGAAAATTAGAGATTTTAGGGAGACAAAGATCTCCTTCACTCTTCAGTTTATTTAGTTACTAATTCCTCTTCCTTGATATATTACAATTCTCATATAATTGATCAAGGTTTTTTTTTTTTTTTTTTTTGCAGTTGTACATGACACATGATTGAGCTTGATTTGGTAACTAGGATAAGTAAGAAGTATTTTCTTGCTATAGTTACCTATTATTTTCATAGCAAGGTCTTGTTTCCTTTACTCACTAGAGTTTCTGTGTTGGCTTCTCCTAATCAAAGTGATTGGTCCAATCAAGTTACAAATTCCCTCAATCTTACATATTGAATTTGATAGCTAAATTCAAGGGAATTATTTTGTTACCCTAGCTGATCGCACCTATGCCTTTTCTTCTAGAAAATTCGAGTTCAAACAAATTCTTTCCTTATACTCACTAAAATTCCAGCCAAGAACATGGTTGAACATCCATATTTTCGGCCACCTAGTAGCTATACAAGTTTCCTTTTCTTTGGTTTATACTAGCCAAACAATGGAGGGGGAAAAAACGTAGGAAAATTCCTTCTTGTTTAGCAAAATATACAAGTGCAGCTTTCTTTCCTCAATCTAGATGACTGAATTAGGGAAAGGGAGATAAGGGAGAAAAATTCCCTCAATCAAGCAGCACAAAATTATCTGTCTTCCTTTCTCAATTATGGGAAGCTTCCATGTTCTACTCCTGCTTGAAATTCCAGCAGAACTCCACCATGTTTTTTCGTCCCTTGCACGATTTTTTCCCCTACCTTAGCTAAGAGAAGTTGGCCATTTTCTCCCTCGCAATTGAAACCAAGGTGGCAAGAGTTTGCCTTTTCTTCTCTTAAACGAAACACACTCATATCACAAAACCAATTGGCTTCTCAGGGGCAGCAACATAACAATGCAAAGCTAAAGTCTTTCTCTCCTCTTCTCCTCCAAAATCGACGCAAATTTGCACCCTAGTACGTTACTTTTGGTCTTATCATTAACCTCCTTTCTTCCTCTCGTTAGCTACATCAACCAAACCACCTTAAGGCCACACTCTTCTTATCTCTTTTCTCATCATAGATGACGAGCCACCATCAAGAACATTATCTCATATGCATGTTTAGACTTATGTAGATTTCTTTAATATTTAAGAATAAATGTTATTCTTTTTCCTTGAATGATATTCACTATGGTTCAGCAACTTTGGTTAATGATTTATATTTTCTAGACTTGGATAATCCAGTTCTTAATATAAACAATAAGAAACTTAAAATAGATAACTCTAACACGTCTTACTTATGGCATTGTCGCTTGGGCCATGTAAACAAAAATCGTGTTTTTAAGTTACACAAGCTTGGTGACTTAGGGTCATTTAATTATGAATCATATGGCACATGCGAGCCTTGTTTACTAGGTAAAATGACTAAAACTCTTTTTACAAGAAAAGGAGAACAAGTCAAGGAGTTATTAGAACTCATACATTATGATGTATGTGGCCCAATATCAATACAAGTAAGAGGAGGTTACAACTATTTAATAACCTTTATCGATGATTTCTCACAATACGGGTATTTCTATTTAATGAAATATAAATCTGAGGCATTTGAAAGGTTCAAAGACTTCAAGAATGAAATAGAGAAACAACTTAGCAAAAGTATCAAGACTCTAAGATCTGATCGAGGAGGAGAATACTTAAGCTAAGAGTTTCTGAGTTATCTCAGAGATAGTGGGAGATTATATCAATGGACTCCACCAAATATACCTCAACATAATGGTGTATCTAAGAGAAAGAATCGAACCCTTCTAAACATGGTACACACCATGATGACTTCTGCGGACTTACCAAAATCGTTTTGGGGGTATGCACTAGAGACTTCTGTTTATATACTAAATAGAGTTCCGACAAAAATCGGTTAATACCACCCCATTTGAGATGTTCTTTGGTAAGAGATCAAAGTTATCTCACTTGAGAGTATGGGGTTGTCCTGCCTTTGTTAAAAGGCCACAGTCAGACAAATTTGATAGTAAGTCTGACTAATGTTTGTTTGTTGGATATCCGAAAGAATCTTTCAGATATTACTTCTACCTACCCTCTGAAAATAAATTGTTTGTTTCAAAGCATGCCGTTTTCTTAGAGAACGAGCACATGCTCAGAGAGGACAGTGGGAGTAAGATTGAACTTAGTGAAGTTCATGAAGATCAAACAAACGAGGATCAACTGTCTAAACCCACATCCATTGAGAGAATAGATGAACCTTCTAATACACAAGAACCTCGTAGATCTAGTAGGATACGTGTGGCACCTGAGAGATATGAATTTCTCATTAGTGACCACAATAACGTATTGCTAATAGATGAAGATGAGCCTACTATCTACAAGGATCTTCTGAATAGTTCAGAATCTAGCAAATGGCTTGAGACCATGAAGTCAAAAATGGATTCCATGTACGACAACCAAGTATAGACTTTGGTTGATCCACCCAAAGGAAGTAAACCTATTGGGTGCAAGTGGGTTTTCAAGAAGAAAACGGACATGGATGGTAACTTAGTTACCTATAAAACACGATTAGTGGCGAAGGGTTATCATCAACTATATAGTATTGACTATGATGAAACCTTCTCACCAATAGCCATGTTGAAATCCATTAGGATACTCCTAGTCATTGCAGCTCATCATGATTATGAGATTTGGCAAATGGATGTGAAAATAGCTTTCCTAAATGGAAATCTGACTGAGGAAGTGTATATGACACAACCTGAGAATTTCACAACCAATGATAGGACAAAGGTGTGCAAGCTGCAAAGGTCTATTTATGGACTTAAGTAGGCTTCTAGGAGTTGGAACATCCATTTTGATGAAACAATCAAAGAGTTTGGTTTCATTCAAAACATGGATAAGCCTTGTGTATACAAGAAGGTTAGTTGGAGTGCAATCGTTTTCTTATTACTTTACGTAGATGACATATTGCTAATAGGAAATAATATACCTGTCTTGAAAATGGTTAAAATTTAGTTGTCCAAACAATTCTCCATAAAAGACCTTGGAGAAGCAACCTATATTCTTGGAATAAGGATCTATAGAGATAGATCCAAAAGGTTACTTGGTCTTTCGTAGTCTACATACATAGATATAGTGTTAAAAAGGTTTAGCATAGATCAATCCAGAAAGGGATTCTTACCCATGTCACATGGTGTAAGCCTTTCAAAGTCGATGTCTCCCAAAACACAAGTTGAAAAGGATCACATGAGTAAGATTCCATATGCATCGGCAGTTGGATCTATTATGTACTCTATGATATGTACTAGGCCCGATGTATCTTGTGCTCTCAGTTTGACGAGCAGATACCAATCTAACCTTAGTGAGGGTCATTGTGCGGCTATAAAGAACATTCTTAAGTACTTACGAAGGACTAAGGATATGTTCTTAGTATATGGAGAAGGTGATTTGAAAATAAACGGGTATAATGATGCTAGTTTTCATTCTGACAAAGATAATTTCAAATCACAATTTGGCTACGTGTTTACGTTGTGCGGAGGGGTAATAAGTTGGAAAAGTTCCAAACAAGAGATTATTGTAAACTCTACAACATAAGTTGAGTACATAGCCGCTTCTGAAGCAGCTAAGGAAATAAAGATAGAGAGAGTTCTCACAGATAAGAACATAGCTAACTCGCTTACGAAAGTATTAACCCAAAAGAAACATGATTATCATGTTGAGTCATTTGGTATTAGATATATGAATGATAGGCTCTAGTGCAAGTGGGAGTTTGTGCCCTAGAGGCAATCACTTGTACATTGTATATAACACAATTATTTTAATAAAGGCATTATTTATCTTATAGTTTCTTTTGTTTACTTTAATTAATATAACTGTTCGATAAAGTCCCTAGTACAACACTGTATTAAGGAAATCATGATAGAGATCATAATATGAGATTCCTACTACATTGGATGGTGTTAGTACTTAAATAGTCCCTAGTCATAATATTAATGAGACACAACATCATTAATACATTAAGACTAGCATGTGTTAGACTTCCTGATTTGATCAGGCGGTAGTTCTCATAATCGTAAGTATTGAGATACTCAAAGTTAACACATGGATGCTTGTTAATGGAACAAGTTCATTAGATGACCTAGCATTGAAATAATCACATGGATAACTATTTAGTGCCAGTGATATAATCTCAATATAGCAAACGTGCAAGTATCCTTAGACTTGAGATCTCTAAGGTACTTTGTTTGTTGAGCTTTGTACTTTGATTCCAATCTCTATAGCTCGATTCAGGGCAGTCTATGGGATGGATATTGGGTACATTGTGAGGTAAACGGAAGTAGTTGAGAGGGTTAATAAAGGATTCACCACTCCTAATAGTAGGGGCGAATATCTCATGGCCACCTGTAGGAATTACTACTTGAGAAGTCCTTGGCCAAGGCGATTGTGTATTGTAAATAATTCCAATTGATACACATCTAGAGTAGTGGATTCCTGGTACAAGTACTATTGTATTCGGGCTAGAATTAATTCTGGAAGGAGTTGGCACTAATTCCGTACTCAAAACCGAATGGGATATTATATGGTAAAAGGAGTTAATTGTACTGAAGTATGTTATTAAAGGGTTTATGTCAAGCCACTTGACTTCCTGGACTCTTGGGTAGTCATGATGTGTTGCTAGATACCGCTCATGATCTAGGAATATGTGTTTATTAATTGATGAATTAATAAACCAATCCTAATTAGAATTAATAGGATTAATTTCAAATAATTATGGATTATTAATCTCAAAGACGTTTGGATTAATTTATGTTCACTACCAATTGACTGGCAAACCTAATAGGTCACACACAATAGAAGATTATATACTCAAGATGTTATTTGATAACATTGTGGGGTTAATTGAGAGAAAGAGAAGTTATTGTGGACAAATTATAATTTGTAGTCCAAGTTGTAGTTGTGTGAAAATGATGTTTCGAATTACAATTAGGGAATTCTAATAGGATTAGAATTCTCAATTTTGTGAAGGGAAATTTGGTGTGACATATTTACAAGACACACGAAACCCTAGCCGAAAAGTGACACACGAAAAACTAGCAACACTCGACCTTCTCTTTTCTCTATCTCTCTCGATTGTCTTGAGAAACAACACTAGCTGCCATCTTATTTCTGCTAGCACAAGAAATTTTGGTACTTGAGTATTCCTCTGTGTGGATTACTATTAGAGATAATCACACACTGTGATTATAGTGGTTATACATTCAACTCACGTGGAGGTTGATCATGAGGATTGCTGGATCGTAACTCGACTCGAAGAAGAAATTTTGTTCTTCGAACGATCAAACAATGGTGAAAAGCTGCTACCTTTATTATCTTTATGTATTGTTTTCCATACATAGGTGGGTCCTGGGATGGTATCTCATTTATTTTCCGCTACGCCATATAGGATACGAGCCTGAGATACCCAATAAAAAGTTATCTATTTTTTAAACTTCCATATTTTTCTATTTAATAATTATTTTCTATATACTCATGTGATTACTTACTTACTATTTATTTACCTATTAAATATTAGTTGTTTATTTAATAGCAGTATCAATAAAGTAATTCAATCAAATACGAATAACTAAAATACATGGCTATTAATTATCATTTATATTTACCCATGAACTTATATTCATTTACCAACCAATTAATATTAAATAAATATCTTCTTAATCATTATTTAATGAATAAATACCTATTTGATTTTTAGCAAGTACATGTATATGGATGTATGTATGTACGTACGTACATACGTACAAATGTACGTATTGTTGATGTACGTTGATATGCTTTGATTGGGAGTATGAGTAGAAGTTATTACATATAGAGTTTAATTATGAATTATAATTTTATTAGAGACGGGATCAGGATCTCATTTAGTTGCGTTGTGATTTAAGCTTATCGAAATACTCTAATTCTATAAGTCCTTGCATAACCATTATGATAAATGATGCACTGATTTGTAAGTTATTGTGTTCAAATATTTTAAATGCGGTATTCATAATCAAATATGGGAAAAATCCACACTTTGAGCATTAAATGTTATTTGATCAAACCATCACTTTTATAAATAGAATATGAACATCTTGGATATCTTTTGAATAAAATTTATATGTTACCATTTGGATTGATCTTGTAGTTTTGGTCATTTGTTGGGAATATCCTAAACTGAATACATGATTCGTCGGGTACTCAATTAGTGTAGGCTTCTAGTATTAGTCTCTGAGAGTTAGAGCTAGTCTTCTAGTAGGGGGCCATATCTGAGAGATGAACTCTTTCAGGACGAGATACCAATACTAGTAAGTCAGGCCAGTCTATGCTAGTACCATAGTATGAATATGACTATTGATTAGAGATGGACGACCAGTAAGTTTGGGGTAGAAGATAGAGGAGTATTCCCCCTAATGGGCCAACACCCACTTTACTATGATGCAAGGTTTCATAGTAGTAAGTCATGATATAGAGTTTCATGACTTATTCAATTATGTAATTATGTTATAATGATGTTATGAATGGTTTTATTTTACTATGATGTAGTTATCCATATTTAAATTGTTTAAGTTGTGTATTATTGCAAAACTTAGAACCACTCAGTGTTGACTCGATTAATGACTTGCAAGTATTTTTTTGTCAACTATTTATGAAAAGTTACATCATGAAGGAATTATAAAACTATTCTATATGAACAAACAGGACTTACTGAGAATTCTACTCTCACACAATTTTCTGTATCATATTTCAGGAAGTACGAGACTTGAGGTAGGCAATTATTAGAGACAAGTGTTGTCCCAGATTTAATTATTCTCATATTTATTTGAGATGAGGAGCTAATTATACCTTAGACATTGTTTTATTTAGGTATTGGTTTATGGATTTGTTTGTTTTATGTTTATTTTCGAGACCTTGTGATATGTTTTTGATAAGATTCATTCTTGAGTTTAAATTTTATTACTTTCTCTATTTTATCTAATTATAAAGACCCCTAGTCCAGAGGACGGGGCGATATCGCTGACCTTCTCTAGGTCATATAGTAGCAGAGTGTTACAAGTGGTATTAGAGCCTATGTTTAGGCTTTAGTTTTTGTATATGAGGATTTATTGTTTCATGCTTTTTAATCTGTTACCGGCCAAGTATGTTTTCTATGTACAGAAAATGGTTAGATGATACGCGCATGCAATAAGATCATGGCCACCTAGATGTGGTTCTAGTGCACCCCAACCTCCACCTGCAACCCCTCCCCTGCCTGAGTCGAAGTCAGTATCTGATCTGGACAAACTTGAGGTAGAGAGTGAAAATGTAGAAATAGAAGTAATAGAACCTGCTCTAGCCCAACCTAAGCTAGAGATTGACTTGACCCTTGACAGTGAGGATGCTGAAGAGCTAGATTTCGAGTAGCCTAAGAGTGGATGGGAGGCATACATGGCTAGACCTGTAGAATAGGTTAAGTTAGCTGAACTCAAGGGGAAACATGAAGTAGGGGACCTGATGTGAGTAGGGAGGCTCCTGATAGACCCTATAGAGAGCGTGAATACCTAAAGTTTGTGGACGGGAATGGTATGGACTTCTCCAAGAACATTAGGGGTTGGCTATATGAATCTCGTAATAAGGATTCGAAGGATGAGTAGTCTAGGAAAGATCACCCTAAGTGGTAGGACAATACAGACCCTTAGCGATTTTCCTTTATTTACGGTTTAATAAGTCAGGCGCGTGAACTATTACAATTTCTTTTATTACGTTTCGGCATCCTTATGAAACAGGGTCTCTATTATTTCTTAGTCCTGGTGTCTCCCTCATGTTCGATGCTCTCTAGATTGTTTTGGACAATCTGTTGTTTGAAGTGCTCAACTGGGATTGGCATGACTATCAGAGTACTTATTTGATCATATTGATTTTTTTTTATTTTTATTTTTTTTGTAGAGGTATTGTTTTAATTAAAATTTGATTTTTTGGAGGTTAGTAATTGGGTCTCCTTTCTTGATTGTGTTGCGAATGGGAGTGTGGTTGGCTAAACATTCCATTTTCTTGACTAATTATTGCTCTATTTTCTTTGTTTTTTTTTTCTGTTACCGAGGTCTTGGTTGTTTTGAGTTCTATATTTAGGCACAAGAGATCCTTTTCACCTAAACAAGGATATGATAAAGAAACTAAAACTTCTAAGTTAATTATAGTTTATCTTTGTTTAAAAATTTAAATTTAAATTTGCATATTTTCTAGCTGTAGTTTGATTTCATGCTACTTTAGCTACTCCATGTGTTATGAGAGGTTTCTAGTAGCTTGTTTTCTCCTGCAACTACTTTAAAAGTGTCAAAATTTTTTAATTTCATTATAGTTGTGCTCTACTTAAAAAGTTTGAAATCAAAAACATATTAAGTAGGTGCCATCTTATCTGCTATAATTGCTCGTGGTAGCTGCCTAGTTGCCTATTAGCTCTGTGAGCTACTTGAAGTTGAAAAATTGAAAACTTTTCAAATAAAAATTTAGAACTTTCTCTTTTAGTATAGTTAGAAATTTTGAACAATTTTAATGCATAATATTTCCAGACGCGCAATCATATTTCCAACTCCTCTGCTTGTTATTTCTTACAGAACTTCCCAAGAGCACTTTTGATTCAAGAGAACAGGTTTTATGCTTCATCCTTTTTTCTAAAAAAAAATTTAAGGGCAAGAGACCACCTGTTAGTTATATAGTGTTTGCAAATATCATATTTTTGTCATATATATTGTTGTAGAACACAAAGGAAAAACTAAGAGGATTTGGAAGATCAAATATGATAGAAAGTTGAAGAGACTTCTAGTTGTTGCAGTAGAGCAACAATAACTTAAAGTCTATTCCATTTCTTCAAAAAGATGGAAGAAGCAAATATTCAAGAAAAGGGTAAAAAATGGATTATTGAGTTGGAGCAAAGAAAGATTTCAATAATGTAGGGATTTTGGTGGTTATTCCACATTTTTAATAAGAATTCTTGATGGATATACTAAAGAAATAATTGGTTAACCTTAGTTTTGAACCAACTTCATGTAAAACTTGACTTTGAATTACACACAACTATCATTACGGTTATTGCATACTAAAGTTTTTATGAGCTGTAGGTGAAAATCAAACCTTTACATTTTCGAAATACTAGCTTATTTTTCTAAGCTAGATGATTTGCTTTTAAGAAGTTTTCCTTTTAACAATTGATTTCCTTTTGTGATGTTTTTTAAAGTTCATGCACGTAAGTTGTGGTGTTTATAAATAATTTTATCCATGGGTTGGTCTTTTGAAATGTTCACTTGATCAACCTTATTCAGATAGCTAATGAGAGAGAGAGAGAGAGAGAGAGAGAGAGAGAGAGAGAGAGTGTGTGTGTGTGTGTGGTGGATTGAGTGGATATAGTTTGCTAGATCTATAGAATTAAGTACATTGGCGCAAAAATTATATCTTTTGACATGAGAAAATATGAATTATATAGATCTATACATACAAACATACATACATACATATATATATATATATATATATATAGTCAATCATATCTTACATCCTTTTTTATTAGTCACAAAGACATGAATGCTTCAATTTCAAATTTATTTTTAAAAAAAAATCCAATTTCTTAAAACCTCTCCTTTTGCCTTTATACAGCACTTCTCCATGTTTGAGGTTTGGCAATGCATTGTTGGTTTACCGTAACAGCTACAAATGACTACCATGTAGACGAGACATGATGTTTCTATTTATTTTCCTTTTGAATGTATAGAAAGTACTTTCATTTCATGCTCTTATTAATTCTTTTTTCCTATAGGATATTGCTAATGTAGAATTTACCCCAACTTACCCAATTAGGCTTGGATTGGCCCTAAACTACTCTATCTTCTACTACGAAATCCTGAACTCACCTAATTATGTAATTTTGCAAAGTAGGTACAAGTTTTATGATCCTTACATTTCCTCTAAATGGTATGGAACTTTACACGTGCATTAGTTGTTTAGTTTTTGATATTATCTTTTACCTCATGAATAATAGGCTTTTGGTAAGGCAATTGCTTGATACCATAGGCAAAAATCATAAAAGGAGATCACTTTAATAATGCAACTCCTTTAATACAACCTCACTCTAAAGACTTTTGCCTTTTCGATATATATCAATTTTCCTTATTGTTTCTCTTTGTATTGGTGCTGACTTTGCTGTTATTCCCGCTCTCTCTGGGATCAACTATTTTTTTAGTTCCATAGAAATAGCTCTAATATCATTCTTTTGTTCGGTATCTCAGGCTCGTATCATATACGGCACAACGGAAAATAAAATGAGATACCCTCCCAGGACCCTTCTATGTGTGGAAAACAAGACATAATGATAATAAAGGTAACAACTTTTACCTTTGGGTGATCGTCCGAAGAACAAAACTGATCTTCTTCAAGTCGAGGCGCGATCCAGCAATCCTCTTATGCAAACTCCATGAGAGTTGGACGTCTAACCACTATAATTACAGTATGTGATTATCTCTAATTATAATCTACACAGAGGAATACTCAAGCACCAAAATTTCCTGCGCTAGCAGAAAAAGATGGCGGCCACGACTGCTTCACGTTTTCAACAAAACGAGAAAGAGAGAACAAGTCGTGTGTTCCTGGTTTTTCGTGTGTCCCTTTTCAGCTAGGGTTCATGTATCTTGTTAATATGTCACACGAAATTTTCCTTCCCAAAACTGAGAATTCTAATCCTATTAGAATTCCTTAATTGTAATTGGAAACATCATGTTCTCACAATCTTAGACCACAAATTATAACTAATTATAATTTGTTCACAGTAACTTCTCTTTCTCTCAATTAATAAACCTATATTCCCAGATCATGAGCGGTATCTAGCAACACATCATGACCACCCAAGAGTCCAGAAAGTCAAGTGGCTTGACATGAACCCTTTAATAATAAACTTCAGTGCAATTAACTCCTTTCACCATACAATATCTCATTCGGTTTGGAGTACAGAATTAGTGTCAACTCCTTCCAGAGTTAAATCTGGCCCGAATACAATAGTACTTGTACCAGGAACCCACTACTCTAGATATGTATCAATTAGAATTGTTTCCAATACACAATCACCTTGGCCAAGGACTTTCCGAGTAGTAATTCCTACAAGTGGCCGTGAGATATTCGCCCCTACTATTCGGAGTGGTGAATCCTTTATTGACCCTCTCAAATACTTTCATTTACCTCACAATGTACCTAATATCCATCCCATAGGCGGCCCTCGATCGAGCTCCGGAGATTGGAATCAAATTACAAAGCTCAGCAAACAAAGTACCTTGGAGATCTCAAGTCCAAGGATACTTGCATGTTTGCTATATTGAGATTATATCACTGGCACTAAATAGTTATCTATGTGATTATCTCAAAGCTAGGTCATCCAATGAACTTGTTCTATTAACAAGCATCCATGTATTAACTTTGAGTATCCCAATACTCACGGTTATGAGAATCACCGCCTGATCAAATCAGGAAGTCTAACACATGCTAGTCTCAACGCATTAATGATGTCATGTCTCATTAATACTATGACTAGGGACTATTTAAGTACTAAAACCATCCAGTGTAGTAGGAATCTCATATTATGATCTCTATTATGATTTCCTTAATACAGTGTTGTACTAGGGACTTTATCGAACAACTATATTACTTAAAGTAAACAAAAGAAACTGTAAGATAAATAATGTCTTTTACTAAAATAAAATGTGTCATATACAATGTATAAGTGATTGCCTCTAGGGCACAACACTAACACCTTTCATATCAATAGATAGGAACTGATATTGAAGAGTTTTAAGTGTTCTTAACTTGTTGTAAAAGCACAGGAGTGATGGAATGAGAAATAGAAAATTATAGAAAGGCATATATAGCTGATATTGCCAAAGTGAATGTTCTTTATAATGATCTTGATCTTTAGGTTTGCAATAGTATTTTTTGATTTCAAGATGAATGTAGGAAACCTTTCCCGTTCCCCCCCTCCCTTTTACTTTGACCTGATTAGCTAGCCTTGTGTAATGAACTGGAAAAAACACCATACATTCTCATGATTTTTAGAATGTCATCTTCCAAGACTAAAACCCTCTGCTACCTATGTAAAACGGCTGAGCTAGAAAAAAAAAAAAATGCATTGCATTTGTGTTTCTTGGTCCATATTTAAATTTAAATGGGAATGAAAGTTTCAAGTCTCCTAAGTTCCCATATTTGAGAGTTCAATTTGGGCCATAGTGTCAAGAATCATTCTATTAAACCTTGAACTTGTCATATGCTTCCACATCTTTCAACAAACTATCCTAAGACTTGTATTTCAATTATCTTCTCCCTAGGGTTCCATCAGTATGGAATTTATTATTATTCTCTCATTGAAATTGATGAACCTAGAAGTACATGAGTAGGTGGTTACTTTTCCTTTTGTGTAGTTAATTGTAATGGAGGCCTAAGCTTCATATCCAATTCCACATATTTGCATATGATTTTATTAAAGGAATTATAAAATTATTGTTGCAACTAATTTAAAAACTGCTTTGGGACATTTCATACAAGAGATTTATTTAGATAAAGTTTCCTTGAAATATTTATCCTCAAAGAGTTGATTGTTTAATTTCTTATTTTGAAATATTAATTTGAATATCTGACCATTATATGTTGTATTTGCTTAATATGAAAGCAAGAGCTATGAGAAATTAACAAGGTCCAATGAAGCTAATCCTAGTAAAGCAGTGTAAGTAGTACTGAAGTCTTTCCTTGGTATGGTTTTTTATCCATTTTTCAAATATGACATTTCTGTTCTAGCTTTAGTATCAACACTGTTATTTTAAGCAAAATCTAGATGTATTTGCTATTTAGTTTTATCCTATTTTTAATAGCCATTGTTTCTGACCAAAAATCTATTCTAAGCTTCAAATAAATAGTTATCAAGATTTGAATATTTGCAGCAATGAATTTTTTTGGGGAGGGAGGGGGGGGGGGGAAGAGGGAGGGCTAATATATAGGTGAACATAATGGCAATATATCAAGTATAGATTCGAGTCTGCCGTATGTCACAAAAACCATCTTGCTGGTATCCTTGTGCAAGTATGTATCAGCTGAAGAAACCCTTTTCAATAGAGGTATTCAAAATAAAATTTTAAAAAAATTTATTTGTAAATTTAGTCGTTTAGATCCCAAACCTCTCAAGAATATGATATGTGAAGATATTTTTTTTTTAAATGTATTTTTGTCCCTCCCTTTTTAACTAATTCAATATGGTTACTATGGGGAATCGTGTATAGACTAATTTGTTGCATACTTGTCATGATGTTATTGAAAAGTATGAGAATACAATACAATGTTATGACATGTGTAACACCCCTACTAATGGTAACAACGGAAGCATATCAATACTAGATATCGCCCCTGTCTAGTTACCCAGACAAGGGATCTTTATCACGAAAAACCGACAGAATATGTGAAACCCCAGTCAAAACCAACATTAGAGTAAGGGGGTTGGGATGCATATCATAATTTATTGCATGTTTAAATATATTTTTATATGATTTTCTTTGATTTGGATTTGAGTTTTATTGTCTCGAAGGCTTGGTTGTGAGTATTTCTTGAGAAGGGCAAAATGGTAATTTTTGCTTGATTTGCGAAAAGGGAGATAGCTTGAGGATTGAATAGGAAAATATTTTTAGAGGGAAAATAAGAACAAGGGTTGTTGTGATTTAGTGGTTAGAGCCTTAGAATTAATTCTTGAGGTCTTGGGTTCAAATTCCATCATAGGAGCTTTAGTTTGGTTAAATTTTATTTTTGCTTGGGAAGTATTATTTTCGGCCTTATGTGCTTGGAGTAGGGTAGAAATGTTGTCCAAAAAGAGGTATCATAGGAGTATCCTCATCCTACTCTTTTGCCCTACACAAAATTCCTAAGGGGAATTTATTTCCTCTTGATCCTTAATTTCTCCTATTTCTCAACTCGTTAGTTTGTTCAATTTGTTCAAGCCAATTTTATTCTAGAAAAATTCCAACAATGTGCAGTGGCTTTGAAGGTTCAAAATGTCTTAGTAAGAGACATCTTATGGACCGAAACCATGGAAGAGGGGAAAAGGATTTCAAGTGAATTAAATTCCTTAGTGAACTTTCTAAAAAACTTCACTCTAGCTAAGTTCATTTTCCTTCGTGCATGGAACTGAAATTTTCCTAGCTTTGTGTGCCTTCAAAGTGTCGAAATTCTTAGCCATTATTCCCTCCTAAATGCTGCCAGAAAATGTGTAACACCTCGCAACCTAGGCCCACCAGGGCTGGGAATGTCGCCCCGTCCAAAGGACAAGAGGTCTTTATAACTAGGTTACACAAATAAAATAGTGGAATAAAATGATACTTGAACTAAAAAAAATTTATTACATCCCAAAAATAAACATCTATCCAAGAATAAATTCGAGAATACCAAAAACAAATCCATGATAAAATTTATCCACTCTCATCTCTCCAAAACATTACACAAAAAAAATAAATCATCAGAAATCTTTCAGAGCAGGCATAATCTAGCTACTCATCCCCACAGCAGGACCGACCTGAAATCATGGGAAAATGGTGGTGTGATAGAAATCTCAGTAAGTCCGTGTGTGTTTTTGGTGTTCAGTGAAAACAGTTCGTGAATGCAAAGTATAAAATTCTTTATAAGAGGTCACTGGCAAGCAATAAACATCAGTAAAAAACAAGAGTGGTGTTTTGGCGTTTCCAGCCTTACATAATTTATAAAATCGACCACTCAAAAGAAAGGATTACGGGTTACCACACGTTGGGCCCCATAACCGAATGGTCAGCATGCCACACTTTGTGCATACCGTTGGTCAGAATGCCATACTTTGTGCAGACTGAAAAAAGTGGATGATCAGCCTACTGGGCAAGATACTCCTCCTTCTCTATACCCAAATAACAACCGGGTGTCCATTCCGGCAAAACACAGTCACTTGACTGAAAAAGAACACTGCTAGCTTGGACCGGCATGACTTACTGGACTGTCGTCTTATCCGGGAAGGACTCACCCCTCAGAGGTGGTCACCTACTGAGAGACTTACCCTAACTCCTCAAAGACTAGCCCTAGTAGTCCACCTTTATTAAGTACTCAACGACATTTCCCACTTGGGATAAAATGAACAAACATTGTTTCACATGAAAATGGCAATTTAAGGGTTTCCAAAGTCTTTTGTAAAAATCAGTTTTAGCAAGAGTTTGAGTTTGGGCAAATCTGCTCATTGATTTTTAAATAATTCAAATGTTTGAAATAAGAAAGGATTTTAACCCTCGATTGCCTTGACATAAATGAGTGTCCATACACTCTACATTTGGCTTGCCATAAGGAAAATATTTCACATCAATCAGGTTTTATGCAGGAGCTTACCTGATTCTTGCTCACAATAAAAAGGTCTCCAATAGCCGACCTAACCCCACATGGCAAATACAAACCACAATCAATTTCAAGCCACAATCCACTTCCTCAATTTTAAATCAACTAAACTTGCTACTACCATGATCCTAGTGTCCCAAGCTTTAAGGCCAAACAATAAATAAATACGTTTATAGATTGAGCCTAATTTGATATTTAAAATAATTAATGGTTTGGGAAATAAATTCTAATAAGTTGAAAGTTTAAATCTTGCTAAGAAAAATTTAGAGTTTATTTGATCAAGAGTCCTAGGTAGTATTAGGTAAACTAATAATTTATTAATAATCTAGTTGTTAGAAAATAATTGATAGTTAAAATTAGTTGAGAATAAATTTAACGAGTCTTGTTTGGAAAATAATAAGTAAATCTTTAAGGGGTTTTGATTTAATAAATATTTTACTAATTATAATCATTCCTATAAAAGGCTTTAATTGATTTCATTATTTTAAATAATATTTATATATTTTAATTTTCTAGCAAAAATTATTATTTATTTGACTAAAATATCATTTATATATATAATAATCCAAATCTACCCTTCCTAGAGTTTTTTGAAATTACTAGCAAAACTTATATCATTAAATATTTTATTCATGAAATAAAATTAGCTTAGGGACAACTAGGCCATGATGAAATTTCTATGGTTATCCACAATCAAGAACACATACAATCCCTCAATTCAACAAATCATCCAAATCATACATACAAGCATATGTCTAAATTTATCAAGTCATGATCTAGCCTCTACTAGCATAAATATGATCATGGCTTCAATAATCCAACATGAATATAAATCCTATTCACTAAAGGTGACATAATCTCTAGCATACTTCACCACAAATACTACCTATGACATGGTAACGTGCATCAAATCTCAAATCATCATACAATCAACTAGGATAATCCTTCCATGCATAAATCCCATCTCCTTCACAATCTTACATATATTCATGCTTCAATCTCAACAATACATACTCAAATCCTATTACAATCCACCTTCTATCATCATCATAGAGACATGAATCTAGTGTTTAAAAGAAAGGTTGAAGGGACTTACTTGGTTGATGAATACCTTGAAGGAGTTTAGAATGGATGCCAACTCCTAGATGCCTAAAATTGTCCAATGAAGGTGGAGGGAGCATGGCCATGGAAGAAGAAGCCATCCAGCCGAGAGAGAGAGAGTTTCGGCCATGAGTGAGAGAGAGAGAGAGAGAGAGAGAGAGAGAGAGAGAGAGAGACCATTAGCATGTCTATTCGCATATATTCTCACTAGAGATCAAGATTGGAGAAGATGAAGTTGTTAGAACAAACATACCTTGAAGGTGTTCTTGAACCTTCACAGAATTTTCTAGTTTTGATCCGAAGTAGTGAGTTGATTTGTGGAGTTTAATGTTAAGAATGGTGTTGAAAGACTCACGACAGTGAATAGGTCAAATCTGGAGATTTTAGAGAAGGTTTGAAGTGGTTTGGAGGGGTATTAGGTGAAAGGAAGAAGTAGGTGTTCTTGGTGTATTATGTGTGTTCTTGAAGGTTGAAGAAATTTGAGAGAATTTGATTTGCAGCTGCCCAAATTCTGTGAGAACTAGGGCTTCCAAATTTTATGTAGGGTTTAGGGAGATGGTTCTCTGATTTGGAAGGGAAAAGGAAAGGCTGGTTGTTAAAATCCTTGAAGAATATTTTTAGGAAGCAAATTTGGAAACTAAATATCCTAGAATATCTTGATTATTGGAGAGCTTTGGAAGTCTGCCATGGCCAACTGTTTTGAGCAGAATTTTGGTGGGATGAAAGCTGGTTCAAGGTAGCTTATGGTGGCCGAAAACAAGGTGCATAATGGTGGAGAAAAATTCTGGTTTTTTGAGGGATATATTATGGAAGGTTGCTAAACTATGGTGGCTGGAAATTTGGTAATCAATCAAGCATGATTGCAAGGATTTGTTGGAGAGATTTTCGGGCAGCCATGTCTGAATTTCGTGCAGAAGCTTAAGGGGAATAATGGTGCTCAATTACTGGAAGTTTAAGGGAAGTTTATACAGAACAAGGATGGTGTTTCAGCTGGAAGAGAATTAGGAAACAAAGCTGGACAGTGGACTACACAGAATTTCGCTGAGCTGAAATTCCTGGACAGTTTTTCGGCTGCCATTTTTCAGCCAACTTGCAGAGAGTTTGAAGGTGAATTTCAGGGGCTTTTAAGACTGGTTTCGCTCCATCTTTGGGCAGTCCGAAAATGGCCAAGAAATTCAAGTTGTAAGCTGATCCAAAAGACCATTTTTCTGGCAGCATTTGGGAGAGAATGTTAGCTAAGAATCTCGACACCTTGAAGGCATAATAAGCTGGAAAATTTCAGCTCATTCCAAGAAGAAAGATGAACCTAGCTAGAGTGAATTTTTAGCAAGTTCACTAGAGGGTTTTATCCTCTTGGAATCTCCTACAACTCTTCCACATTTTCAGACCATAAGAAGTCTTTCACTAAGACATTTTGATCCTACAAAGCCACAGCACTTTACTGAAATTTTTGGAAAGAAAATAGCTAGAACAACTTGATCAAACTAAAGAGTTGAGAAATAAGGAAAATCAAATATCAAGGAAAAATGAATTCCTTTTAGGAAATTCGAGTAGGGCAAAGGAGTAGAATGAAGATACCCTAACATGACTCTCTTAGGACAACATCACTACCCTAATCCAAGCACATAAAGTCGAAATTATTACTTCCCAAGCAAAAACAAAATTTAACCAAGTTAAAGCTCCTATGATGGAATTTGAACCCAAGACATCAAGAATTAATTCTAAAGCTCTAACCACTAAACCACAACAACTCTTGTTCTTATTTTCCCTCAAAAAAAATATTTTCTATTCAATCCTCAAGGTATTTTCCTATTTTCACCTCAAGCAAAAATTACCATTTTGCCCTTCTCACTCAATACTCAGCAACAAGCCTCCAAGATAATAAAACTCAAATACAAATCGTAGAAAATCATTCAAAAATATATTTAAACATGCAATAAATTATGATATGCATCCCAACCCCCTTACTCTAAGGTTGGTTTTGACTGGGGTCACACAAAATGACCCTTTTGATCAGCTTAGAACTTAGATTTTTTTGGCCATTTTCGGACTGCACAAAGGTGGTGCAAAACTAGAAAATTTCCTGGGCGAATTCACAGCTTTGGAGGTCCGAAACCAAGATGTTTTCTTCCAAGTTTTGCTCAGCTCCTTAGCCATGTTTTTTCCTCCATAAAGAAGGCTGGAAACCAGCCTTGAAAGCCCTTGAAATTTCCCTTCAAACTCCCCGCAAGTCCACTGGAAGGTGGCAGCCAAAGGCTGCCTAGAAAATTCCAGCCGTGCGAAATCCTGTGTAGGAAAACTTTCCAGCATTGTTTCCTAATTCATCCCTAGCTGAAACTCCCTCCTTCTTCTGCACAAACCACCCTTAAACCTTCAGTAACTGAACTCCATTATCCTCCTCAAGCTTCTGCATGAAAATCCAGTCATGGCGGCCGAAAAGATTTCCAAAAAAATTCTGCAAACATGATCTGATTTGGATACCAAAATTCCAGCCACCATGATTTAACAACTTTCCATAAAATATACCTCAAACAACCATACCTTCCCTTCACCATTACACTCAGTATTTTCGGCCACCCTTAGCCTCCATCAACCAACATTCATCTAGCCGAAATACTGCCCAGCAATTCGGCCATGGCAGACTTCCAAAAGCTCTCCCATGATCAAAGATATTCCTGAATATTTAGTTTCCAAATTTGCTTCCCAAAAATATTCTTCAAGGATTTCAACAACTAGCCTTTCCTTTCCCTTCCAAACTAGAAAATCAGCGACCAAAACCCTTCAAGCAATTCAGCAGCCCTAATCTTTACAGAATTTCAGCAGCCTCCAATCCCAAAAGCTCTCTACTCTCTTCGACATCAAGAACACACAACACACCAAGAACACCTACTCCTTCCTTTCACCTAATACTCTCCCAAATCACTTCAAACTTCTTCTAAAATTTCCAAATTGAACCTACTCACTGCCGTGACTCCATCAATACCATTCTTAACATCAAACTCCAAAATCCAACTTGCTATTTTGGATAAAAAAACTAGAAATTTTGTGAAGACTCAAGAACACCTTCAAGGTAGGTTTGTTCTAACAACTTCATCTTCTCCAATCTTGATCTCTAATGAATATATATATATATATATATATATATATATATATAAATAAACATGCTAATGGTCCCTCTCTCTCTCTCTCATGGCCGAATCTCTCTCCTCTTGGCCGCATGGCTTCTTCACCAACGGCCATGCTTTCTTCATCTTCCTTGGACGTATTTAGGTATCTAGGAGTTGAGATCCATTCAAAACTCCTTCAAGGCATTCATCAATCATGTAAGTCCCTTCAACCATTCTTTTAAATTCTAGATTCATGTCACTAGGATGATGTTGATAGAAGGTGGATTGTGGATAGGATTTTAGAATATATTGTTGAGGTTGAAGCATGAATGTATGTATGAATATGAAGGAGATGAGATTTATATATGGATGGATTATCTTGGTTGATTGTATAATGATTTAAGGTTTAATGCATGTCTCCATCTCATATATAGTATTTGTGATAAAGTATGCTAGAGATTATTTCACCTTGAGTGAATAGGATTTATATTCATGTTAGATTATTGAAGCCATGATCATATTTATGCTAGTAGGGGTTAGATCATGTCTTGATAAATTTAGATCTATGCTTATATGCATGATTTGGATGATTTGATGAATTGAAGGATTGTATATGTCCATGGTTGTGGTTAGTTATAGAAGTATGATCATGATCTAGTTGTCTCTAAGTTAATTTTTATTTTATGAATAAAATATTTAATAATATGATTTTGCTAAGTAATTTCGAAAAAACCCTAGGAAGGGTAGATTTGGATTATTATATATATTAAGGATATTTTAGTCAAATAAATAATAGCTTTTGCTAGAAAAATAAAATATATAGATATTATATAAAATAATGAAATCAACTAAAGTCTTTTATGGAAATAATCATAATTAGTAAAATACTTATTATTATAAATTTAATTATTATCTTTTAATCAAAACCTATTAAAACTTATTTATTATTTTTTCAAGCAAGACTCCTTAAAATTCATTTTCAACTAAATTTAGTTATCAATTATTTTCTAACAACTCAATTAGTAATGAATCATTATTTTACCTAATAACACCTAGGACTCTTTATCAAATAAACTCTAAATTTTTCTTAGCAAGATTTAAACCTTTAACTTATTAGTACTTATTTTTCAAAACATTAATTATTTTAAATATCAAATTAGGCTTAGATTATAAACCTATTTATTTATTGTTTGGCCTTAAAGCTTGGGACACTAGGATCATGATAGTAGTGAGTTGAGATGTTTTCATTTGAGAAAGTGGATTTTGGCTTAAGTTTGATTGTGGTTTGTATTTGCCTATGCGGGGTTAGGTCAGCTGTTGGAGACCTTTTATTGTGAGCAAGGATCAGGTAAGCTCATGCATAAAACCTGATTGATGAAAAATGTTTATTATGGCAAGCCAAATGTAGAGTGCATGGATACTCATTTCTGTAAAGACAATTGAAGGCTGATTCCTTTCTTATTTTAGTCAAACAAATTATTTGAAAATCATAAGCAGATTTACTCAAACTCAAAGCTATTCCTAAAACTGATTTTGACAAAGGCATCGGAAAACCTTAATTGCCATTTTCAAGTGGAACTGTGTTTGTTCTCTTTTCCCAAGTGGGATAAGTTACGTTGAGTACTCAATATGGGTGGACTAGTAGGGCTAGTCTTTGAGGGGTTAGGATAAGTCTTTCAGTAGGTGGCCACCTTTGAGGGGTGAGTCCTTCCCGGATAAGACGTCAGTCCAGTAGGTTGTGCCGGTCCGAGCTAGCAGTGTTTTCTTCTAGTCAAGTGACTGTGTGTTGCCGGAATGGACAGCCGGTTGTTGTTTGGGTATAGAGAAGGAGTATCTTGCCCAATAGGTTGATCACCTACTTTTGTCAGTCTGCATAAAGTGTGGCATTCTGACTGGCGGTATGCACAAAGTGTGGCATGCTGACCAAGCGGTTATGGGGCCCAACGTGTGGTAACCCATCATTATTTCTTTTGAGTGGTTGATTTTATTGATTATGTATGGTTGGAAAAGCCAAAACACAACTCTTACTTTTGACTAATGTTTATTGCTTACCAGTGATTTCTTATAAAGAATTTTATACTTTGCATTCATGAACTGTTTTCACCCGACACTTATGCACACACGGACTTACTGAGATTTCTATCTCACCACCATTTTTACCATGATTTCAGGTTGATTCTTCTGTGGGGATGAGTAGCTAGATATTGCCTACTTTGGAGGATTTTCTGATAATTTATTTTGTGTAATGTTTTGGGGAGATGAGAGTGGATAAATTTTTTTATGGATTCTTTTTTTTTTTGTATTCTTGGATTTATTTTTGGGATGTAATAAATTTTTAGTTCAAGTATCATTTTTATTCCGCTATTTTATTTGTGTGACGTAGTTATAAAGACCATTTGTCCTTTGGACGGGGCGACATCCCCGGCCTTGGCGGGCCTAAGTAGTGGGGTATTACAAGTGGTATCAGAGCCTAAGTTTAGGCAATTAGTGATAGTATATGTGTTATTTATTTAAGTTCAAATCTTTATCTAGCCTATCTTGTTGATACTGTAGGATGGTTAGGATGCTTAGGACTGCGAGGAAAGGGCAGCTGTGGCACCCGCCTATCCCTATATACCCGGAGGACCTTCCAGTTCCCCAGCCTGCCCCTCAGCCAGTTAGCCCTATGGAAGATAACAATGATGATGAGGTTATCCCTATGGAGGATAACAGTGATGATGAGGTTAACCCTATAGAGGATAGCAGTGAGGACGAGGTCCAGATCATTGAGCCACCCCAATTTTGATGATAGACATAAGCTTGGACAGTGAGGATGAGGTGATGATAGTGGAGCCTGGACCCCATCCTCTTAATCTCGAGGTGGACTTAGCAGCAGATAGTGATGACCCGGGAGAGATAGACTATGAGTCTCCACTTAGGCCTTCTTTCCTTTTTTCTTTCTGCTGAGTTGAGCCTGGGGAGAGTTATAGGTGCCCTGGTAAGGAGCCAATTGAGGGATTGGCTAGCAGGGATGGGGTAGATTTTTCCAAGAACTCTGGGGGTTGGTTGTATGAGGCGGATGATGAGGGTTCTGGTGAGGACTAGAGGACTAGAGGACTAGAGGGCTAAGAATTATTTTGATTTGGATGTTTATTTGTTTATTGTTTTTTTGAGAACTTTTATGTCAAG
Organism: Voacanga thouarsii; assembly: GCA_026120185.1. NCBI lineage: Eukaryota > Viridiplantae > Streptophyta > Magnoliopsida > Gentianales > Apocynaceae > Voacanga > Voacanga thouarsii. The sequence goes on from JANUWF010001750.1 coordinate 1,798,361, forward strand.
GATTTTTAATTCTGCTTCCTATCAAAATTTCAAATTTATGCAAGTCCATTTTTGAAAGAGAATTTGTTCTTTAGCTAAAATTTACATTCGATTTCTGTTAACATCTATTTGACTATGAATGCATGTGCAACTAAAATGATTTGACCCTTAAATGCATACACTTATCATTTAGGGTGTGGTTTAGAATGGCACCCAAGCGTCATGTAGCTTCAGCAGGTGGAAGGGTTCCGGAAGTCGATCAAATGGCGCCAGAAGTAGAAATAGCCCAGATACAAGCACCCAATCGGGGTGAAGGGAATAGTCCGAATATAGGATCAGGGTCTAAAGTTCCAGTTGATGTGACCATGGGCCAGGCATCCAGCAAGATGGCCGAGATTTTGCAGTCGATGACCGAGCGACGGAACCCAAGGGGTGAAGACGAGGCCTTAGAGCGATTCTTGAAGTTTCAACCGCCCGCCTTTATGGGCAAAGCGAAACAAGACTAGAAGGCCGAGCAATGGGTTGAGCAAATGGAGGATATATTCGCAACGCTCCAGTACACCGAGGAGCGGATGGTTAAGTTTGTAGCTTTCCGATTAAGTGGACCAGCTCAGGCATGGTGGCAGCGGGTCCAAGACGACTGGGAGATGGACGAGCAGGAATGGACATGGTCCAACTTTGTTGAAGCCTTCAGGGCGGAGTATATCCCACAGTGGATTGTGGAGAAGCGAGAAGACGAATTCCAGAATCTGAGGCAGGGAAGCATGTCGGTAGCCCAATACACGCCCCGGTTCACTCAGTTGTCCAAATACTGTAAGCGATTGGTGGACACCGAACAGAATAGGACGAGGTAGTTCATTAAGGGGCTGAGACCGGAGCTGAGGAGAGCATCTGCACCTGCTCCACCACCAACTTATTCGAGGGCTGTAGACGCAGCTACTCGAACGGAAAATAAGGATCGCAGCAAGATGGCAGCAAAACCCTTCCAACCACCAAGGAGGCTGCAGGGACATTTCCCGAGACCATAACCCCATAAACGCCCCGCCAATCACCAATGACAGAATCGGGGAAAGTAAGCTTGAACGGCACCGAGTGGACCTGCCCCGAATCTCCTATCATGCAGGCAGTATGGAAGGAAAGGCCACACCGAAAGGAATTGTTGGTCTAAGGGTGGTGAAAAGAAATGCTATCATTGTGGCAACCCGAACCAGCAGAGGAACACCTGCCCCAAATTGCACCGAGTCGGGCAAGGAAACCCAGCTCAAAACCCGGGGCCCAACCGAGCCAACCCTACAGGAGCAGCCAGGAGTGGAGCACTAAAGCCGCAAGTGAAGGTCAAGGTATTTGCTCTCAACAGAGAGGAAGTTGGGGCTAATGCAGCGTTGGTAGAAGGTATGCTCACTATTTAAGGACGTTCCGTTAATGTTTTCATTGATCCTGGCTCTACTCATTCCTATATAAACAAGTTGTGTGCCTATCATTTGGGTTGGGATGGAGTGGAGCTACCTTTCATTTTAGAGGTAAGCACGCCTCTGGGGAAAATGGTTCAAGCGGATCAGTATGTAAAAGAGTGTAAAGTTAATGTGGGGAGAGAAAGTCTGGAGGGAGATTTGATAGTGTTAGACATTAAGGATTATGACTTGATTTTGGGAATGGACTGGTTAGCCAAGTATGGGGCTAGGGTAGACTATAAAAATAAGATAGTTTAGTTCGTCAGACCGGGTTGTGATGTATTGGAATTTAATGGCAAGAGGGTGAAAGAATGTAAGTATTTGATTGCGGGGGCTATAGCCCGGAAATTGTTGAAGCAAGGGTGTCAAGGGTACCTGGCTTACGTGATATACAAGCCGAAGGATCAGTGCACTCTGGAGGACACTGAAGTAGTGAAGGATTTCCTCGATGTGTTTCCGGCGGAGCTGGATTCTCTACCTCCCAGCCGAGAAGTGAAATTCACCATCGACTTAGTTCCAGGAGCGGAACTAGTATTGCAAACCTCGTATCGGATGGCACCAACAGAGTTGAAAGAGCAGTTGGAGGAGTTAGCGAGTCAAGGCTACAACTGACCTAGCACAGGCATGTCGCCCTGGGGAGCGCCTGTGCTATTTGTGAAGAAGAAGGACGGCACTCTGAGGCTATGTATTGACTATTGGGGTTTGAACAATTTGACGGTTAAGAACAAGTATCCCCTATCGTTGATTGATAAGCTATTCGACCAGTTGCAAGGATCCAGTTGCTACTCCAAGTTGGATCTGAGGCAAGGATACTACCAAGTGCGAATAAGAGAGGAAGATAACCCCAAGACGGCCTTCAACACCAGATATGGACATTACAAGTTCGTGGTGATGCCGTTCGGGATGACTAACGCCCCAACAGTATTCATGGACCTAATGCACCAAGTGTTTCAACCCTATCTGGATAAGTTCGTGGTGGTCTTCATCGACGACATTTTGATCTACTCCAAGAGTCCGGAGGAGCATGCGAAGTATCTGAAGCTTGTACTGGAGAAGCTTCAGGAGCACAAGTTGTACGCCAAGTTCAGTAAGTGCGAATTCTGGTTGGACAATGTAACATTCCTTGGCCATGTGGTGACCAATGAGGGAATTAAGGTGGACCCGATAAAGGTTGAAGCGGTATCCGACTGGAAGCAGCCAGAGAGTATCACCGAGATCTGGAGTTTTTTGGGACTGGCTGGTTACTACCGAAGGTTTATCAAGGGATTTTCGACACTCGCATCGCCAATAACCCGATTGTTGCGAAAGGATGTTCCATTTGTGTGGAACGAGAAATGCGAGAAAAGTTTTCAAGAACTGAAGCGCAGATTGATGACAGCACCGGTATTGAGTCTACCGAAGGAAGAGAAACCTTATGTGCTATATACCGACACTTTGAAAGAAGGACTGGGAGCGGAAGGTGATTGCTTATGCTTCTCGGAAGCGAAGACCTCATGAAGTAAACTAACCCACTCATGATTTGGAGCTGGCAGCTATAGTGTTCACCCTAGAGAAATGGCGACACTACCTGTATGGAGCCGAATACGAGGTATTCACCGACCACAAGAGTCTAAAGTATATCTTTACTCAGAAGGATCTGAACTTGAGGCAGCGAAGATGGATGGAATTCTTAGAAGAATACCGTTACCCGATCAACTACCATCCCAAGAAGGCCAATGTTATTGCGGACGCCCTAAGCAGAAAGGTTGGGATGGCCAGGCTAAGAGTACAGGAAATGCAAGTAGTTTAGGATGTGTTGGACAGAAGGGTGGAAATGCAAGACAAAGGAATTATCATCAGCAATTTGAAGTTGGTGCCGAAACTGAAGAAGGAAATCGTGGAAGCTCAGCAAAGCAATGCCGAGTTTCAACTTTTCAAGGACAAGGAGCTTAAGCAACCAAGCAGTGAATTTCGTCAAGATGAGGCGGGAGTTTTCCATTTCAGAGATCGGTTGTGTTTACCCGGGGAGCAGCAGTTAAAGGACTAAATTTTGGAAGAGGCGCACAAGAGCAAGTACGCCATTCATCCGGGGGAAGTCAAGATGTATCAGGATTTGAAGAGAGCCTATTGGTGGCTCGGACTAAAGCAAGATATGGTCAAGTATGTCTCGACCTGTCTCACCTGCCAAAAGGTCAAAGCGGAACACAAGAAGTCAGCGGGACTACTGCAGCCATTGCCAGTACCGGAATGGAAATGGGAGGAGGTGACTATGGATTTTGTCATTGGGCTTCCCATGTCAAGGACTCAAAAGGATGCCATATAGGTAGTAGTGGATCGACTGACCAAGTCGGCCCGTTTCATACCGGTGACTGTGACGGACTCGATGGAGAAGCTGGCCTGGACTTATGTTCGAGAGATAGTCTGACTGCATGGAGTGCCTTCAAGCATAGTGTTAGACCGAGACCCGAGGTTTATGTCTTATTTCTGAGGGAAGTTTCAGGAAGTGATAGGGTCGAGTCTAAAATTCAGTACGACGGCGCATCCGCAGATCGATGGGGCAGTCAGAGAGAGTGATACAAATATTGGAGGATATGCTGAGAGCCTGTGTTTTAGACTTCAGAGATAAATAGATAGAGTGTGTACCATATGCAGAGTTATCATATAACAACAGCTACCAAGCTTCGATCGGGATGGCACCGTATAAGGCTTTGTATGGGCGCAAATGTCAGGTACCGTTGTATTAGAGTTGGTCCGAAGATGGTCATGTGAGCAAAATCGTGGAAGTATGTGTCCAAGAAATGTTGGATAAAGTGAAATTGATCAATGAAAGGTTAAAAGGGGCACAAAGTTAGCAGAAGAGCTATGGGGACAACTGGTGAAGTGAATTAGAATTTCAAGTCGGGGACAGCATATTTTTGAAATTGATGCCAAATAGGGGAATTTTGAAGCATCCAAAGGGCGAAAAGTTGAATTCGAGATATTTGGGGCCGTTTCTGAATAAGGAAAGGATTGGACCGGTAGCTTACCGATTAGACCTGCCAAATGGGTTGACGGGAATCCATGATGTGTTTCATGTGTCACAATTGAAGAAGTACAATGCTGATCCCGGTCATGTATTGAATGATGAACCGTTAGTGTTGTAGCCAGATTTGAGTTGTGTGGAGAAGCTTGTGCGAATATTAGACCGCAGTGTCAAGACTCTCAGGAACAAACAGATACCGATGGTTAAGATTCGGTGGGAGCACCATGGCACGCAGGATGCCACATGGGAGTCGGAAGAGTAGGTTAAATGGAAGTATCTTAAGTTGAAATAGAGATATGCTTGAATTCCGGGAAGAAATTCTTCTAAGGAGGGGAGGATATGAAACCCCAGTCAAAACCATCCTTAAAGTAAGGGGGTTGGGATGCATATCATAATTTATTGCAGGTTTAAATATATTTTTATATGATTTTCTGTTATTTGGATTTGAGTTTTATTGTCTTGAAGGCTTGGTTGTGAGTATTGCTTGAGAAGGGCAAAATGGTAATTTTTGCTTGAGGTGGAAAAAGGGAGATAGCTTAAGGATTGAATAGGAATATATTTTAAGAGGAAAAATAAGAACAAGAGTTGTTGTGGTTTAGTGGTTAGAGCCTTAGAATTAATTCTTGAGGTCTTGGGTTCAAATTCCATCATAGGAGCTTTAGCTTGGTTAAATTTTATTTTTGTTTGGGAAGTATTATTTTAGGCCTTATGTTCTTGGAGTAGGGTAGAAATGTTGTCCTAAGAGAGACATGATAGGAGTATCCTTATCCTACTCTTTTGCCCTACACAAAATTCCTAAGGGGAATTCATTTCCTCTTGAGCATTAATTTCTCCTATTTCTCAACTCATTAGTTTATTCAATTTATTCAAGCCAATTTTATTCTAGAAAAATTCCAGCAATGTGTTGTGGCTTTGAAGGTTCAAAATGTCTTAGTAAAAGATATCTTATAGACCGAAACCATGGAAGAGGGGGAAAGGATTTCAAGTGAATTAAATTCCATAGTGAACTTTCTAAAAACTTCACTCTAGCTAAGTTCATTTTCCTTCAGGCATGGAACTGAAATTTTCCCAGCTTTGTGTGCCTTCAAGGTGTCGAAATTCTTAGCCATTATTCCCTCCCAAATGCTGCCAAAAAATGGCCCTTTTGATCAGCTTAGAACTTGGATTTTTCTGGCCATTTTCGGACTGCACAAAGGTGGTGCAAAACCAGAAAAATTCCTGGGCGAATTCACAGCTTTGGAGGTCCGAAACCAAGCTGTTTTCTTCCAGGTTTTGTTCAGCTCCTGAGCCATGTTTTTTCCTCCATAAAAAAGGCTGGAAACCAGCCTTGAAAGCCCTTGAAATTTCCCTTCAAACTCCCTGCAAGTCCACTGGAAGGTAGAAAATTCCAGCCTTGCAAAATCCTGTGCAAGAAAACTGTGCAGCTTTGTTTCCTAATTCATCCCTAGCTGAAACTCAATCCTTCTTCTGCACAAACCACCCTTAAACCTTCAGTAACTGAACTCCATTATCCTCCTCAAGCTTCTGCATAAAAATCCAGTCATGGCTGCCGAAAATATTTCCAAAAAAATTCTGCAAACATGATCTGATTTGGATACCAAAATTCCAGCCACCATGATTTAACAACTTTCTATAAAATATACCTCAAACAACCAGACCTTCCCTTCACCATTACACTCAGTATTTTCGGCCACCCTTAGCCTCCATCAACCAGCATTCATCTAGCCGAAACACTGCCCAGCAATTCGGCCATGGCAGACTTCCAAAAGCTCTCCCATGATCAAAGATATTCCTGAATATTTAGTTTCCAAATTTACTTCCCAAAAATATTCTTCAAGGATTTCAACAACTAGCCTTTCATTTTCCCTTCCAAACCAGAAAATCAACTACCAAAACCCTTCAAGCAATTCGGCAGCCCTAATCTTTACAGAATTTCGACAGCCTCCAATCCCAAAAGCTCTCTACTCTCTTCGACATCAAGAACACACAACACACCAAGAACACCTACTCCTTCCTTTCACCTAATACTCTCCCAAATCACTTCAAACTTCTTCTAAAATTTCCAGATTGAACCTACTCACTGCCATGAGTCCATCAATACCATTCTTAACATCAAACTCCAAAATCCAACTTGCTATTTTGGATAAAAAAACCAGAAATTTTGTGAAGACTCAAGAACACCTTCAAGGTAGGTTTGTTCTAACAACTTCATCTTCTCCAATCTTGATCTATAATGAATATATATATGAATAAACATGCTAATGGTCCCTCTCTCTCTCTCTCTCTCTCTCTCTCTCTCTCTCTCTCTCTTATGGCCGAATCTCTCTCCTCTTGGCCGAATGGCTTCTTCACCAATGGTCATGCTTCCTTCATCTTCCTTAGACGAATTTAGGCATCTAGGAGATGAGATCCATTCGAAACTCCTTTAAGGCATTCATCAATCAAGTAAGTCCCTTCAACCCTTCTTTTAAATTATAGATTCATTTCTCTAGGATGATGTTGATAGAAGGTGGATTGTGGATAGGATTTGAGTATATATTGTTGAGGTTGAAACATAAATGCATGTATGAATATGAAGGAGATGGGATTTATGCATGGATGGATTATCTTGGTTGATTGTATGATGATTTGAGGTTTAATGCATGTCTCCGTGTCATAGGTAGTATTTGTGATGAAGTATGCTAGATATTATGTCACCTTTGGTGAATAGGGTTTATATTCATGTTGGATTATTGAAGCCATGATCATATTTATGCTAGTAGGGGTTAGATCATGTCTTGATAAATTTAGATCTATGCTTATATGCTTGATTTGGATGATTTGATGAATTGAAGGATTATATATATGTTCATGATTGTGGTTAGCTATAGAAGTATGATCATGATCTAGTTGTCCCTAAGCTAATTTTTATTTCATGAATAAAATATTTAATAATATGATTTTGCTAAGTAATTTCGAAAAAACCCTAGGAAGGGTAGATTTGGATTATTATATATATTAAGGATATTTTAGTCAAATAAATAATAGCTTTTGCTAGAAAAATAAATATATATACATAGATATTATATAAAATAAGGAAGTCATCTAAAGCCTTTTATAGAAATAATCATAATTAGTAAAATACTTATTATTATAAATTTAATTATTATCTTTTAATCAAAACCTATTAAAACTTATTTATTATTTTTTCAAGCAAGACTCGTTAAAATTCATTTTCAACTAACTTTAGTTATCAATTATTTTCTAACAACTAAATTAGTAATGAATCATTATTTTACATAATAACACCTAGGACTCTTTATCAAATAAACTCTAAATTTTTCTTAGCAAGATTTAAACCTTTAACTTATTAGTACTTATTTTCCAAAACATTAATTATTTTAAATATCAAATTAGGCTTAGCTTATAAACTTATTTATCAAATTAGGCCTTAAAACTTGGGACACTAGGATCATGATAGTAGTGAGTTGAGATGTTTTCATTTGAGAAAGTGGATTTTGGCTTGAGTTTGATTGTGGTTTGTATTTGCCCATGCAGGGTTAGGTCAGCTATTGGAGACCTTTTATTATGAGCAAGGATCAGGTAAGCTCCTACCTAAAACTTGATTGATGAAAAATGTTTATTATGGCAAGCCAAATGTGGAGTGCATGGACACTCATTTCTGTAAAGGCAATTGAGGGCTGATTCCTTTCTTATTTCAGTCAAACAAATTATTTGAAAATCAATAAGTAGATTTACTCAAACTCAAAGCTCTTCCTAAAACTGATTTTGACAAAGGCTTTGGAAAACCTTAGTTGCCATTTTTAAGTAGAAATGTGTTTGTTCTCTTTTCCCAAGCGGGATAAGTTACGTTGAGTATTTAATAAGGGTGGACTACTAGGGCTAGTCTTTAAGGGGTTAGGATAAGTCTTTCAGTAGGTGGCCACCTCTGAGGGATGAGTCCTTCCTGGATAAGACGTCAGTCCAGTAGGTTGTGCCGATCCGAGCTAGCAGTGTTCTCTTCTAGTCAAGTGATTGTATGTTGCCGGAATGGATAGCCGGTTGTTGTTTGCGTATAGAGAAGGAGTATCTTGCCCAATAGGTTGATCACCTACTTTTGTCAGTCTGCACAAAGTGTGGCATTCTGACCGGCGGTATGCACAAAGTGTGGCATGCTAACCAAGCGGTTATGGGGCCCAACGTATGGTAACCCATGATCATTTCTTTTGAGTGGTTGATTTTATTGATTATGTATGGTTGGAAAAGCCAAAACACCACTCTTACTTTTGACTAATGTTTATTGCTTGCCAATGATTTTTTATAAAGAATTTTATATTTTGCATTCACGAACTGTTTTCACCCGACACTTAAGCACACACGGACTTACTGAGATTTCTGTCTCACCACCATTTTTACCATGTTTTCAGGTTGATTCTGCTGTAGGGATGAGTAGCTAGATATTGCCTGCTTTGGAGGATTTTCTAATAATTTATTTTATGTAATGTTTTGGGGAGATGAGAGTGGATAAATTTTATTATTGATTTATTTTTGGTATTCTTGAATTTATTTTTGGGATGTAATAAATTTTAAGTTCAAGTATCATTTTTATTCCGCTATTTTATTTGTGTGACCTAATTATAAAGACCCTTTGTCCTTTGGACAAGGCAACATCCCTAGCCCTGGCGGGCCTAGGTAGCGGGGTGTTACGGAATATGTAAGGTCTAGATCCATACAACAACACATACTGATGGTCACGTGCATATATATAATAAAGAATCTCATACATAAAAATCTTCATTCAACATCAGTAATAAAGTACATTATCCAAAAGGAAAATGTCCGGACCTATTCTGTGGTCACTGCGATACCGACCTCTATCCTTAGGTTCGCTCAACTCTGGATCCTACCAAAAGGTAAGATAAAAGACACGTATGAGTGAAAAATCACCAAGTGAGTCCTGTGTGTGCTAGTGCTTTATCAAAGAGGTAGAGTACACAAAACGTTTTGTGGAATCGCATACAATTTTTTCATTAGAAATGATTCCAAAACTCTTTAATGAAGAGTTTATTCGGAACTCAATCATTTTTGGAAAATTGTATTTTAATTTTCAAATCATTGCCTCAATTTTCAAATTACAGGCACTTCTCCAACAAAAGGTCAGTCTGTATTCACATACAAGTCCCGCAGTCCTTGCCTTTGGTGCCACGTATCATTGTACTAAGACCGCAGCCTCCAGCGCTCAACCATGTGTCGCTGGAATAAGTACACTACAGTGTATTTCTGCTCAAGTATACCATAGCATACCTAGTGTACCGCAGCACACACTTGCCACAATAAGCCAAGGGTCCCAATCCTGATGTCAATCACCATCGAGATGGCAATAAGTCAAAAGCACCGAGTGTCCCCACCCGGTGATACGAATATTGTGTAGCTTTTTCTTAGTGTTGTGGGTGTTTTAGTTGGCTATTTGTTCAACTCAGCTCAAAAGGACCAAAAACAGAGATTCTTGTGACAAAAGGGAGAAATCGAAATAACAACCTACACTCTATCAAACATTTGAAGAACTAAGCTTCAAAGACCCTCAAAAAAGTAGAAAGTTCTACTATAATCTCACCCCAATATCCTTGAAGCAACAAAGACAAACAAGAACAAATAGAATAGGGAAAATAGGCACCCAAATATTGGAATTCAAAAAAACCTTAGAAGAACAAAGCAACTAAGACCCATTCAAGAAAACAACATTGGATTATCCAAAAGATTTATAGACTCAATCATAAAGAGGACTAACCCTTAAGCTTAGTCTTGAACAAGATGAATAAGGAGGCTAGGACCTCTCGAGATTCTCTCTCAAATTTGAATTAAAAGTCTGTGAATTTTGTTGTCAAATAACTAAAGGTGCTATTTATAGTACCCTAACCCTAGTTAAGGTAATCCCTAAGGTTCTATTACAATTTAGGGTCATAATAAGTCTTTACAAGCAATTAAAATTGAAGAAAATTGAAAAAAATATTAAAAATATAGAACAACCGTCGCCTGCCCAGGGGGAAGCCAGCGCCAGTTGTGCACTGCCTTCGGGCCTATTTAAGTTTCTATTGAGGGGTTGTAAAGTAGATTAGAGCCAGCGCCAGTTTGGCTGCTTGGAGCTGGTGCCAGCTGTCCGCTAAAAAGCCTTCCTTGGTCAAGTTTCATCTGCCTTTGCTGCTGGCTTGAGTTCTTGTTGGTGTCCTTCGGCGATGGTCATCAACATAAACTCTTGGCTAGCATCCTCAACCTTTCAATCCTCTTTCATCCTCAAGCACGGTTTGATGATCAATTGAAAATCATCTTGAAACTTCCTAGACCTAGCTCTTGTCATCGGTCCTTATTCGTGCATGGTCACACTTCCCCCTCCTTGATCTTGACTTCTATGATGAAGTGGAGTCTCATCATCTCCCCCTCCTTGAAAAGGATTCGTCTTTGAATCTTCGCCATCATCTACATCAAAGGGAGAGAGGTCACTAACATTAAAGGTGGTACTAATATGATACTGACCGGGTAAATCTATCTTGTAAGCATTATCTCCAACTTTGGCAAGAACTTGAAATGGACCATCCCCCCTTGGATCTAGTTTGCTCCGTCGTTGCGTAGGGAATCTCTCCTTGCAAAGGTGCACCCATACCCAATCGCCCGGCTCAAAGGACACATTTTTCCTTCCTTGATTGCGCTTATGGGTGATCTCTTCATTACATTTTGCAATGGTTGCTTTCACCTTCTCATAAAGTGCCTTTACCATCTCCTCCTTCTTAGCTCCATCGAGATTCAACCATGGACCAAAATCTAAAGGAGTTATATGATTAAAACCATATACAATTTCAAAAGAATGATAAGAAGTGGTAGAGTGAATAGCCCTATTGTAAGCAAACTCAATGTGTGGCAAGCACTCCTCCCAATTTCTTGATTATGATCTACAAGAGTTGGGTGAGTGTTCGATTGACCACCTCTGTTTGTCCGTCCGTTTGGGGATGACAAGTTGTGGAAAACAAGAGATTAGTACCAAGTTTGCTCTATAATACTCTCCAAAACTAGCTAAGGAACTTAGTATCCCTATCTGAGACAATAGTCATTGGAATCCTATACATTCTCACCACTTCCTTAAAGAATAAATCTGCAAAATATGACGCATCATTAGTCTTTGAACAAGCCACCAAATGAGCTATTTTGGAAAATTGATCAACAATCACAAATATAGAATCTTTACCCCCCTTGGATCTTGGTAATCCTAAGATGAAGTCTATTGGAATATCAACCCAAGGCTCATTAGGTGTGCGCAAAGAAGTATAAAGACCATGTGGAAGAGATCTAGACTTAGCTCGTCTACAAATAATGCATTGAGAACAATATCTCTCCATATCCTTTCTTATTTTTGGCCAAAAGAAATATTCCTTAAGGATGCCTAAGGTCTTTGTAACATCAAAATGCCCCATTAGTCCCCCACTATGGGCCTCCCTAACTAGCAACACCCTAATAGATCCCTTTGGCACACAAAGCCTTGCCTCCCTAAACAAGAAACCATCATGCCTACAATATTTAGCAAAAGCACTTTTCTCACAAGCATGAAAATATCCCTAAAGTCATCATCATCAACATACAAATCTTTCACAAATTCAAAATTAAGATGTTTAGCATCCAAAAATCTTAGTAGTGCATGCCTTCGAGATAGTGCATTTGCTACTACATTTTCCTTACCCTTCTTGTATTGAATGACATATGGAAATGTCCCAATAAACTCCATCCACCTTGCATGCCTTTTATTCAAATTTTGTTGGCTCTTAAGGTGTATAAGGGTCTCATAATTTGTAGGAATGACAAACTCTCTTGGCAAAAGGTAGTGTTGCCAATATTCTAAGGTCCTCACCAAGGCAAATAGCTCTTTATCATAGGTAGAATAATTGAGGGCTGCTCTGGACAATTTCTCACTAAAGTAGGCAACGGGTTTTCTATTGTGGGTCAAGACCGCACCTATTCCCACCCCACTTGCATCACACTCTATCTCAAAGACCTTCTCAAAATTAGGAAGGATAAGAATTGGAGCTTGGCTCAATTTATCTTTGAGGGTTTGAAAGGCTTATTGTTGGGCTTCCTCCCACCTAAATCCTACCTTTTTCTTTACCACTTCAGTTAGAGGGGCTGCTATAGTGCTAAAATTTTGGTTGAACCTCCTATAGAAGCTAGCTAGCCCATGGAAACTACGGACTTGGGTAATGGTGGTAGGGGTTGGCCAATCTTGGATGGCTTTCACTTTTCCCTCATCAACCTCAATCTCTTTGGCACTCACAACATATCCAAGGAATGCAATTCTCTCTAAACAAAAAGAGCATTTCTCAAAATTAGCATACAATCTCTCTATTCAAAGGGCAACAAACATACATTGAACATGATTCAAATGATCCACATATGATTTGCTATAGATTAATATATCATCAAAGTACACAACAACAAATTTCCCAATGAATTCCCTCAAAACATGGTGCATTAATCGCATGAAGGTACTAGGAGCATTAGACAATCCAAAGGGCATGACAAGCCACTCATACAACCCTTGTTTAGTCTTAAAAGCCATTTTCCATTCATCCCCTTCTTTTATTCTAATTTGGTGATAACCAGATTTCAAATCAATTTTTGAGAATATGCATGCACAAAATAACTCATCAAGCAAGTCACCTAGCCTAGGAATGGGATAACGGTATTTTACCGTTATGTTGTTGATAGCGCGACAATTCACACACATACGCCATGTCCCATCCTTTTTGGGCACCAAGAGAACCAGAACCGCACATGGGCTTAGTCTCTCTCTCACATGTCCCTTCTCAAGCAATGCCTCTACTTGCTTTTGCAACTCCTTGGATTCCTCCGAGTTGCTTCTATATGCCGGTCGGTTGGGGATGACGGCTCCGGGCACGAAGTCAATTTGATGCTCAATTCCTCTTAAGGGTGGTAGTTCTCCGGGTACCTCATTTGGGAAAACGTCTTCAAATTCTTGAAGAATAGCTGCAATTTCATGAGGCAAAGATAATGTGGATTCATTAGTAGAAACATAAGAACCTTTGCATAAAAGAAAGATAACCGGTTCCTTAGCTTCTATAGCCTCTATGACCTCACTTTCTTTTGCAAAGAAATTCACTATTCTTTTACCTCCCCTCTCTTGTCCTTGCTCACTCCTATTCTTAATTGTCAAAGGCACTTGTTTGTTCATCCTCTCTCTTAATTCTTTTTCTTGCCTCTCCTTTTCTTTCCTCTCAAGTTCTTGTTTTTGCTTAACATCTGGCACTCCCTTCTTCTTTTCTTTCTCTTTCATAAATCTTTGATCTTTGTTCACCTCACTAGGGGCCATGGGGATGAGGGTAAACTTAGTTCCCTCCTTGAGTAGGGAATAAGTGTTCTTCCTCTTATTATGTTTTACATACCTATTATATTGCCAAAGCCTCCCTAGTAGTAAGTGACCCGCTTGCATGTGTACCACATCACATAGCACATCATCCTTATACTTCCCTATTTCAAAAGACACCAACACTTGCTTGTTTACTCTCATTTCCCTACTATCATTCAACCATTGTAATTTGTAGAGCTTGGGGTGCTTAATCCAACTCATGTCCAATTCTTCAACCAAGTTTACACTAATCACATTAGTGCAACTCCTACTATCCACAATGATACTACAAGGAGTCTTGTTTATTAGACACCTAGTATAGAAAATGTTCTCTCTTTGTTGGTGATCTTGATCCTCAATAGCTTGTGAATTTAATGACCTTCTTTTGACTCCCACCAATGAGTATTCTTGACCAACAACTTCCCCTTCATCACTTTCCTCATCTCCATTTCCCTCTTGGTCTTCATGGTACCTTTCTCCCTCTTCTTCTTTGCCGGTAGAAACTCACCATAGGGATTGGTATACATTGTTCTCTTTCTTGGACACTCATGAGAAGTATGTCTATATCCAAGGCACTTAAAACATTTGATATCCCTATTCTTTTGTGGCTTTTCTATGGCTTTTCTCTTATCCTTGTTCCATCCTTCTCTAGGTTTCCAATCCTTCCTAGGCCTCCAATCCTCTCTAGGTTTCCAACCTGCCCTAAGTTTGTTGAAGTCTTTTTGAAATGGCTTAGGGGCTTTATCCTTCTTAATTGGCACCTTACTAGCAGAGTTGGGGTTTGGAAATGGTAGTCTAGTAAATGCCCTCCTCTTTAATTGCCTTTCAATCTTTATAGCGTCATGTACCATATCCTCCAATCGATCATAGGGGTGCAATTCCACCAAATTGGTAATCTCCCTATTTAATCCTCCCAAGAACCTTGCTCTTGTTGCTCTAGGATTCTCATTGATTTGAACTCTCATCAACATAATTTCCATCTCCTTATGATAATCTTCCACATTTTTGTTCCCTTGCTTGGGTGATTGGAGCCTTTGATAAAGATCATTTAGTAATTGTGTGGTACAAACCTTGCCCTCATCATATTTTTCAACAAATTCTAACTAGCCACGGTTTCTACTCCCATTTGTCTCCTTTATGCACTAACTTGCTCCCACCATACCAAAGCATACTCCGAAAATTCTAAAATAGCTAACCTCACTTTTGACCTCTCACTATTAGTATGACTTTTCAGGAAGATCTCCATCTTGCTTTCCCATTCAAAATATGCTTCGGGGTCATTCTTGCCATAAAATATGGGCACTTTCAATTTGATGTGGTTTAACTCCTTCTCCTCATCATTTCCTTCTCTCCTACCTCCTCTATTGCCCCATCCTCGATGATGTTCTCCAAAGGCTTCAACTCGTTCCCCCTCATACCCTTCATCAACTCCCTCAAACTCTCTTTCTAGCCCCCTTATATTGTTCCAACCATTCCTTCCAAGGCCTCTACCTCATCCTACTCTCATGCCATGTCTTCCCCCTCTCATAGGAGCTTGTTGGAATCCACCAATGGAGTGCCCATCCCACTCCTCCCCTTGTTGGGCATTTAACAAAGGAGTATGGGTATCACCATTCCTCATCCTAGGGCTAGGCACTTCAAATCGTTCTTGGCCTCTCCTTTGTGCAACAGTAGAAGATTATCCAAGATGAATTATCAACTCCCTTGTCATATTTTAGAACTCACTTTGCATAGTTCTCATTATAGCTTGCAAGTCCTCGCGCAAACCACTAGCATCAATTTGTTCTTCTTGAGGTCTACTAGGTCCACTTGGGTTAGGCTTAGAGATCTCTTGATCTTGGGCCATGGTGATGGAATATTTACTTGCTTATACTTGCAACACAAAAGAGATTAGAAAGAAAAATAGATCCTCACTTCACTTCTTTGCGTGTTGGCTCTCAAGGTTGATCACTCCACGCTCGTGTTTTCTCTCTTATGCTTTTTTAAATAGTAAGCTCACCCTTCTGCCTTTTTCTCAATACTCAAGCCTTCTTGTTCAATCTCAATTCTCCCCAATGGCTAAAGTTTCAATCCAACTTAGTGAATTACACAAATCAAAAGAATTTTACAATTAAGGGGTCTTAGGAAAATTTCAGCAAACACTTGTTGGGCACCTCAAGAAAATAAGTTTTAAACAAGAATTTCAAGAAAAGTGGACTCAATCAGCACAAGAACAAGCACTAGACGCAGAAGAAACACTTCTAAGCAAGAAACAAACAAAAATTATCAAGAACAAAGAAACAAGAACAACTAGAACTAAGACTATGAAGAACAAGATGATCACAAGTGTGTAATAGAAAAATTGAGTTTAATGAACATGGAATTCAACAATAGAGTAATATACTAAGTCCCAAAATCCCAAGGAATGAAAATCAAGAATCAAAGCTCCCAACTATGACAAAAAATATTCTCATGGAACATTTATCAAACACCTTAGATGCAACCTCGTCACTTAAGAACAACCAGTAATTTCACCCATATTCAAGCCAATTTTCAACATAATTACAAGATAAATTTGTTCCCAAGGATTATAATAACATGATGGAGTAATTTCCCCATAGAAAAATCAAGTTATAACAAAAATTTCATTACCTTTTTAGAGAATATTTTTGAGTTACGGGATTTCCCTATTTTCCTTTTTCATCAACTTTATAGGGCTCCTTCTCTTGTTTTCAAGATTTGATGGTAATCAAGCTTTTTCTTCTCTGATACCAAACTCTTTGATATGAATCTTGTGTGGCTTTTTCTTGGTGTTGTGGGTGTTTTAGTTGGCTATGTGTTTAGTTCAACTCAAAGGGATAAAAAATAGAGATTCTTGTGACAAAAGGGAGAAATCAAAATAACAACCTACACTCTATCAAACCATTGAAAAACTAAGCTTCAAAGACCCTCAAAAAAAGTAGAAAGTTCTACTATAATCTCACCCCAATATCCTTGAAGCAACAAAGGCAAACAAGAACAAATAGAATAGAGAAAATAGGCACCCAAATATTGAAATTCAAACAAACCTTAGAAGAATAAAGTAACTAAGACCCATTCAAGAAAACAACATTGGATTATCCAAAAGATTTATAGACTCAATCATTAGGAGAATTAACCCTTAAGCTTGGTCTTGAACAAGATGAACAAGGAGGCTAGGACCTCTTAAGATTCTCTCTCAAATTTGAATTAAAAGTCTGTGAATTGTATTGTCAAATCACTGAAGGTGCTATTTATACTACCCTAACCCTAGCTAAGGTAATCCCTGAGGTTCTATTACAGTTTAAGGTCATAATAAGTCTTTACAAGCAATTAAAATTGAAAAAAAATCAGAGAAAACATTAAAAACGTAGAACAGTCATCAGTGCCCAGGGGGAAGCCAGCACCAGCTAGGTCCCTTGAAGCTGGTTCCAGTTGTGCACTGCCTTTGGGCCGGTTTAAGTTGCTAGTGAAGGGTTGTAAAGCAGATTAGAGCTGGTGCCGGCTGTTCGCTGGAAAGCCTTCCTTGGTCAAGTTTTATCCGCCTTTGCTGCCGGCTTGAGTTCTTGTTGGGGTCCTTCATCGATGGTCATCAACATGAACTCTTAGCTAGCTTCCTCAACCTTCCAATCCTCTGTTATCCTCAAGCACAGTTTGATGGTCAATTGAAAATCATCTTGAAGCTTCTTGGACCTAGCTCTTGTCATCGGTCCTTTTTTGTGCATGGTCGCACTTCCTCCTCCTTGATCTTGACCTCTATGATGAAGTGGAGTCTTATCACTTGGCATCCGACGAATGACTTAAAATAAGAAGCACCCGCAGACGCGACAATTGCCAGGTGCTAAACGGCTAGCCAGGATGACTTATCTCTATGTCCTGTCACCCTGTTTGGAGTAAGACAATCCCCAGAACTGGCTAGGTTACTTGGGGTCGTCTACCTCTAACATGAGCTAGTACAAAGGCCAAAGTCCTTGTAGAGTACTCAACATTAACAATACCAACCCTATCTGACTGATCAGGCCCGAGGATTATCTGATCCCACAGGATTTTCAAATCAAAGCATTTTTTGGGGCAAAACAATATTTTTCAGAATTTGATCCCACTGACTGGCAAGTCAGATCGTCATTCACATAGGCTTCGCAGACCTAATCAATTCATTCCATAGTACATTAAGCAAACAAAATAATTTCAGGGATAACAAGGTTGTTTTACATAAGTCAATCTCATCATGAGAGATCATTTTCCAAATTCATGTTAAAATAGGATAAAGAGTTTTGTTTACACATCAAAATATATTTTCAAGAGTATTTAGATCGTTTTTGTTGGTTATCTCGGGCTCGTATCATCTACGGCGCAGCAAAAAATAAAACGAGATACCATCCCAGGACCCGTTTATGTGTGGAAAACAAGACATAAAGATAATAAATGTAGCAACTTTTTACCTTTGGGTAATCGTCCGAAGAACAAAATTTCTTCTTTAAGTTAAAGCGCAATCCAGCAATCCTTGTGATCAACCTCCACGTGAGTTGAACGTCTAACTACTATAATCACAGTGTGTGATTATCTCTAACAATAATCCACACTGACACTCAAGCAAAATTTTCGGTGCTAGCAGAAAACGATAGCGGCTAGGGTTCTTTGATCAAGATCAAATCGAGAGAGAGAATAGAGGAAGCTGTTGTTTCGTGGCTCTTAGTTCTTCGTGTGTGTTTCAGCTAGGGTTTTTCGTGTGTTACATATACTATATATTACACAAAATTTATCCTCCCAAAATTGAGAATTCTAATCCTATTAGAATTCCCTAATTGTAGTTGGAAACATCAAGTTCTCACAATTATAACTTGGACCACAAATTATAACTAATTATAATTTACCCACAACAACTTCTCTTTCTCTCAATCAACCCCACTATGTTATTAAATAACATCTTGAATATATAATCCTCTATTGTGTGTGACCTAAGGTTTCCCAGTTAATTAGTAGCAAACAAGAATTAATCCAAACGTCTTTGAGATTAATAATCCATAATTAATTAGAATTAATCTTATTAATTCTAAATAGGATTGGTTTATTAATTTATCAATTAATAAACCCATATTCCTAGATTATGAGCGGTATCTAGCAACACATCATGACCACCTAAGAGTCTAGAAAGTGAAGTGGCTTGACATGAACCCTTCAATAACAAACTTTAGTGCAATTAACTCATTTCACCATACAATATCTCATTCGGTTTGGAGTACGGAATTAGTGCCAACTCCCTCCATAAATAATTCTGGCCCGAATACAATAGTACTTGTACCAGGAACCCATTACTCTAGATGTGTATTAATTGGAACTATTTCCAATACACAATTGCCTTGGCCAAGGACTTTTCGAGTAGTAATTCCTACAAGTGGCCGTGAGATATTCGCCCCTACTGTTAGGAGTGGTGAATCCTTTATTGACCCTCTCAACTACTTTCGTTTACCTTACAATGTACCCAATATCCATCCTATAGGTGGCCCTCGATCGAGCTCCGGAGATTGGAATCAAAATACAAAGCTCAGCATACAAAGTACCTTAGAGATCTCAAGTCTAAGGATACTTGCACGTTTGCTATATTGAGATTATATCACTGGCACTACATAGTTATCCATGTGATTATCTCAAAGCTAGGTCATCCAATGAACTTGTTCCATTAACAAGCATCCATGAGTTAACTTTGAGTATCTCAATACTCACGGTTATGAGAACCACCGCCTAATCAAATCAGGAAGTCTAACACATGCTAGTCTTAATGCATTAATGATGTCCTATCTCATTAATACTATGACTAGGGACTATTTAAGTACTAACACCATCCAGTGACTTAGGAATCTCATATCATGATCTCTATCATAATTTCCTTAACACAGTGTTGTACTAGGGACTTTATCGAACAGTTATATTACTTAAAAGTAAACAAAAGAAACTGTAAGATAAATAATGACTTTTATTAAAATAAAATGTGTCATATACAATATACTAGTGATTGCCACTAGGGTCAACACTAACAGTTATCCCCGTACTCGATCACAAAAGTTATTTCCAAGGGCATTCAGGTCATTTTACCCATACCCGATTTCTAAAAGACTTTCTGAGGGCATTTGAGTCATTTTACCCTTACCTGATTTGGAAAATATTCACAAGAGTTCCAATAAGGATATTTCGGTTATCTACCAAATACCCGAGTTCCAAAGGTTTTCATAAAATATTCCAATATGGACATTTGGATCATTTTCCAAATACCCGATTCTAAAAGGAACTCAATTCAAGAAATTCGGAATTCTAATCCCAAAAGAGGATTAAATTCAAAATTTCTAAACATATTTCCATAAAATATTGCAATAAGGGCATTCCGGTCAATTTATGAATACCCGATTCTAAAATTTATCATTTCTTGAAAATCCCAAATATTTAATCCAAAAATGACTAAATTCACAAAATTCATACTTTAACCATCCAGTAAGGTTTCCAAGCCTATTATGATGTTCAATCAAGTTGAAAATGGCATAAAATAATTCTTGCTTAGATAAACCTTAAACATATTTAGGGATTTCCAAAACAGTATATAATATAGCATATCACGAAAAAATGAAGCACACTAGCTTTAGAAAGAGTTTTAGAAATCCAAGAGACTCACCTCGTGTACTAAGCAACTCTTTCCGTTCATGGCCATTTAACCTTCTTTCTACAGTTTTCGACGTTTCGTTGGCCGTTTGTCGTTAAACCTACACCAAATATCATTTTCAGGTCAATTTGTGTTTGGCCAAAAAATAGCCGACGTGAACGACATGGGCCAACGGTTTGCCGACGAGGCCGACGATTAGCCGATGGTTAAGGAAAACGTTCAACTTTTGTTCACGTCGTTTTTCCGACGTTTGTTCGATTCTTTCATTTTCTTTTTTTCACATCTTTTCTCCCTTCATAAACAAGGGATTCACTTCATATTTCCCCAATTATTTCATTCAAAATCACACAATTAATCATCCTTAAATTCGTCCATGTTCCAAGCAAAATTCTGAAATTTTGCAGCTTTGATACATGATTTTGTTTTGGACATAATTTTCAACCCACAACTCCATTTTGGCTCTATGATATACTAAAATGACCGTAAGACTCTTAACTTTAATTTTGTATAGACAGCTTTTAGAGTTCTAGTTCCAATAACATGCTACTGGGCAAAAACAGCCCCAGTAGTTTTCTGATTTTTAGTCCATTTCCACAAAACAACTTCACCTACTTATGCTTCTTGATTCATAACACCTAATTAACCCTTAATCCACTTCATTTCCCTTCAAACAACTTTAATTCTTCAGATTTTCAGGATCAAGAAAGCCACTAAGTTCTTATGCAAATAACATATAACTAAGATCAACATTCAGAAATAAATCATAATCTATTTCCTTTAACGTTTAACCCATTTTTATCCCAACTCTACCATCTTTCTTCTCAATCATGAACAACCCCTTAAATCACCATTCAAATACTCTTATTCACCATACAAAGCATAGCCTATGAATCCTTTATCCAACCGGTACACACACTTGCACATATAAAGTCTCACATAGTACACAATAATCATTTTAATAATCACATATCTCACGTTTTCATGTCAAAATTCATATCAAAACGATCACCGTAATGAAATCTACAACTTTAATTCTTGAAGTATAGGACTTTACCTTGTGTATAAGGTGTTCTAGCTTGAATTTGCTCCAAGAATCTCAAACTTCTTCAAGAACACTATTTTCTCTCTCCTTTTCCATTTTTCTCTATTTTTTTTCTATCTTTTCTTTCATTTTCCTTTCTTTTCTTCCTCTCCTTCATTTTCTTCTTATCTTGGACGAATTTCTGGCTGTTTTACAACCCTTCCACCACCATTCTAGGGTCCAAAGTCAACCAACAATAATTACATTGCGAAAACAGTCCTTCCACCACCATTCTAGGATCCAAAGTTAACTAACATTAATTACATTGTGGGCTATCCATTTTAAAGCTAAATTCCTATTGGTGGATTTAATTTAAATGGATAATTCTTAAACTTATTCAATAAGCTTTTGCAATTTAATAATCCCACAAATATTTTACTCCTCCAATGGTATTTTAACACTTTTTTTCATCCACCATTCACACAATGCCACAGATCCATTTTTAACTGCGATTTTCTATTTTCTTCAGAAATGACTAAAATCGACTTTGTAATAGAAAAATATTTTATTTCACTATTCAACTCCAAAAATTCCACTGAATCCATTAGTAACACTTAAATTCTTCAATTCCCTCTCTACTTGGTCAAATTTGTGGTCAAAGTCGCAAGCACGGTCAAAATGATGAAAATGCCCCCGATACCCTGGGTAGCATAATTCGCACCAAAACATGCATTTCATTGCACTGATCAATTTCTCTTTTTTGAGTACCCTTAAATTCTTATTTTGTTAATAATAATAGCTTTTCGAAAATTTAGGGTACGGATAGAACAAATTCAATAATTACAATTGGGTCCCAACAAAATATTATTCCACCAAAATATTCATCTCATTACACCGATCAACTTTTGTTCTAGACATCGGTACAAATTCTCATTCAATTACAAATACTAGCCAATCGGAAGTGAAAAGGTGGGGTGTTATAACATGGATATATTTAAGTGCCACATGAGGATTGTGCTTCAATACATTACAATAAAGTTTATTGTTCTTATTTAAATCATTGAAAGCTTTTAAAATACAGGCTAACTACTTGAAATGGTTATGGTCATCCTCACCTCACTTCCCCATCTTACTAATTGTTTACCTATTGTTTGTTAGTATTGATTGCATTCTTCTACCCCCCCCCCCCCCCCCACTTTTTTCAAATTGGTGTTCTATTGAAAATGCTCCTCCAGTCCTTGCTAGTGATTTTTGCAATTCCAGTGAACAAAAAAAATCATCACATATAAGATAATGGAAGCTTATTCTCTAGTGCAAAATGATAGTCCGTTGAGAGGACAATGGTTTTGGGTATGAAAAAGAAGCCTTGGGAACCAATTGCTTCCTAGCCATGTTCTTTACCCAATGCAAAGTCCACAACCATGGAAGTAAACCAAAATTGGAAGCTAACTAATAGATTTGGGACCTCAGGAAAAAAATATACTGGTCGTTATTGGCTTTGTTGAATTATTATAATCTTGGATTCATAACTATTAGGTGTTTTAATTTATATAGTGGTTATTTGGGGATTGAATTGCTTTTCTAACATCATCAAAGAAGACTTGAATGAAGCCTGACACTTCAGCAATGATAGACATATTTTGTGAAAGAACAATTGTGGTGGAAGCACAATGCATCATGTGCTTTGTAACTAATGCCTTTTTACATTATTTGTGAATTGCTCGATATACAAATGCAATTTTCATGAATACGTTAATGGGATAAAAACTTCAAATAGTCAGGTATAAAATGATCTCGTTGAGACTTGAATTTCCATCATCTTTGTTGCCCTCTCTTGTGCTCAGACATTCACCTTGCTATGGAGGAAAAAAATATATGTGGTAGACCAGATGCAGATGTGGGTTTTGAATGAAGAGTGCATCCCATTAACATATAAGATGGGACATAAAATATTTTGTACATAGAAATTTGATTGGGGCTAAATTTATCATTATTTTCCTACTTATTTGAGGTTAATATAAGATACTTTTGCTATAATAACTTGGCATATTCCTTCGTATTTGATATTTTGCTTATGGGAAGTGTTTTGGATGAATTTCTGTATAATTTAAGAGATTTTGAGCAAAAAGTGAAAATTTCCAAACTTGACCTGGTGCCAGGTCAAGCTAGTGCATTGAGTGCTAGGTTTGCTCTGGAAATGCAGAGTAAAAATAGAGTAAACCAGAATGCACCTGGTGCCAGGCTAGTCAAAGTGACCAAGCGCCAGGTCTAATTTGTTCAGTAGCGGTTTTGTGCATGAATTTGGTATCTTCTAAACTATTTTGGTATTTTTGGAATTCTACTTGGACAAAACTTCACAAGATACAAATTTTGGTGTCAAGGGAGCTTATAAATACAAGAAAAACACAAGAGAAAAGTGGTGAATTCAAGGATTAAAGCTTCCAATCACTCACAAGAAGAAAAGATTCATCATTCAAGGAGCATTATTCAACAAGGTTTTCAATGAGAAGAAGAATAGATTATCTATGAGTTCTTTCTTTTACATTTGTTTTATTTTTCTAGAATAATGATGTAATTAATGTTTCCATTGTAATTTGACAATATTTTTGTGATTCATGATTTGTTAAATTAATTTAGACTTCTGATCAATTAATTATTTGTCATGGGATTAGTTTACTTGTTTTGATTACGAAGTTGATTAATTGATTCTTGTTATTAACTTACTTAACAAATGGGTTGATAATGACTTCAACTAATCAATTTCATGTTTTTATCTCTTAATTTGCTTGAAAAGGGGGTTAACTGTTAAGAACTTAGATAATTAAAGGATAGTTGATAATTGCTATAATATGGATAAATTGACTAATTTCATGTTTTGAATCACCTAGAATATAGGGGTTTATATAATGATTTATTTTAATTCATCTTTTGAGTAAATTAGTTGAGATAAAAGATGTTCACTAATTTGGCTAGAAGATAGTGATTCCATGGCACAAACGAAATGGGTCTATTTTAAATCCTTCATGAGACCACGATGATAATTGATTGTGATATTTACTAAGTGTTTCATTGTCATGTTTTCAAAAGTATTTGTCTAAATTGAATATTTTTACATCCTTGAATTGTATATATATTTTTTATTTTTATTATTATATCACTTTATTCGGTCGGTTAAATAATGAATGAAAAGTTATTAATGTGTACTTGTTCCTTTGAGGATCGATATTCATTAATTCTCTATACTATGATTGCAATGAGTATACTTGGTTGTATGTCTTATTTGGAATTAACATTTTAATTAAAACTTGGCTATGGAATGGATTTAAATTTAATGATTTTTATACACCCAAAATTTAGGCATCAAGTTTTTTGCACCGTTTTCGGGGAACAATGTCATGAAAGCTTGGATTTCATTGATTTAACCATATTTATATGTATATATGTTTATATTTAAATGTGTAAACATGTTCCTTGTATGAATAGCTGCCATATTTTGTTGTTTGTATAATTGTAATTCCCTAATTTCACTGTAATTTGACTAACCCAATTCATGAGTGTGTAGTAATTGATTGCCTTGTAAATTCTATAATCATACCATCTTATTTTCTCTATAGATCTAGCCCTCAATGTATGACTCGACGATTTAAAGATGACCTAGTAGATCTTAATCTTGAGATCGAGAGGACATTAACAAAGATTCGAATGGTGGTTAGACAAAAGGTAAGAGATGATATGGAAGTCAACTGATAGGAGCTAAATAAATCATTATTTTCCTAGTTGTTTGAGGCTAAATTGAGATATTTCTAATGTAATAACTATCCATATTCCTTTATCTATGATATTTTGCTTGCGGAAAGTGTTTTTGATGAATTTGTGCATAATTGAGTAGATTTCGAGCAAAAAGTGAAAGATTCCAGATTGTACCAGGTGCTAGTCCAGTTAAGGCACCAAACGCCAGGTTTGTTCTAGAAAACAAGCAAAAATTGAGGAAACCAGAATGGATCCCCTGCCAAGCCTGTCGAATGGACCCCTCGCTAGGTCCATTCTACCCAGTGGCGGCTTGTGTGCAAATTTTGTATTTTCCAAAGGATTTTGATATTTTTTGAATTCTACTTGGACAAGACTTCTCAAGCCACGAATTTTGATATAAAAAAGGCTTATAAATACAAGAAAAACACAAGAGAATGGTGTGAATTTGAAGATCCAAGCTAGCTACTTATTTTTCAAAGACGAATTCACCACTTAAATGAGCATTGTTCCAAGGAGTTTTA
Organism: Voacanga thouarsii; assembly: GCA_026120185.1. NCBI lineage: Eukaryota > Viridiplantae > Streptophyta > Magnoliopsida > Gentianales > Apocynaceae > Voacanga > Voacanga thouarsii. Next base: position 1,824,118 of record JANUWF010001750.1, read on the forward strand.
TCTTTTATCTTTGTTTACTTTTCTAGAATAATGATTTTATTAATATTTTGATTGTAATTGGATATTGTTTTAGAAATTATGATTTTTAGTTTATTGGGATTTTGATCAGTCCATTGTTATCCTTGGTATTTGATTACTTGTTATCTTTGATTATTGATGTGTTTTCTTCTAATTGACTTGGGAAATGATGTTAAAATTTCATTACATTGATTTCATATTTGTTAGATCTTAATGGACTTGGGAAACAAAGTTAAGATTTAAAAACTAAGTTATTAAAGATTAGTTGATTTCACCTAGAGCATAGGGTTATTTACTAATTTCATATTTATTGCCACATAAAGTATATGGGTAATTATTGAAGGAAAATTTTAATGCATTCTTTGGTTGTTTTAGTTTGATTGGGAAATCTGCTACATTAATCAAGAGATATGGGTTCCATGGATTGGGAAAGAAGTGAAATCTACATAAGTGAATTCATGACTTGGGAAATGATTGAATTTTACTTAAATTCCTTCATGATGTCAAGAAGACAATTGATTATGATGAATGTTAAGTGATTCAATATTATGTTTTTAAGATGATTGTCAAGTTACATGAAATTACATCATTTAGTTATATCTATTTTTATCTTTGTTTATTTTCCTTTTTATTCTCTTCTTAATTTATTGGCTAAACAATAAAGATTTGTTTAAAGTAAGGTGGGAGTCTAAGTTCTAGGGGATTCGATACTTACTATTCCCTATATTATACGATGGGTATACTTGCTCGTTTGCGTAGTTTTAGTGGTTAGTATTTTAATTAAAGCTTGATTGATTGTAGACGTTGTTGGTAATATTTTCTACACTAAAAAACATGCATAAAGTTTTTGGTGTCCTTGTCTGGGATGGGCACTACCGGAAACACTTGAATCTTGTTGATTTAGCATTTGTTGTATTTGTAAGAATCACTAACTTTTGTGTCTAGGTAATTTGTGAATATTTCTAATTTATGTATTTTTCTTTTCTTTGTTTTTCTGTTGTTTTTATTTTTATTTTAGAATTGATTTTTGTTTTTCTTTGAGCGTGAGGTTCAAAACATCATCATGGATAATTATTCATGGGCACAATGTTGAAGGAGTTACAATGATGATATATTGGCAATGTTGCAAGTGCACATTGATACTTTAAGTAAGACGTCATTAGAAGCATCAATAAATTCTTTTGTTGCTAATTCAAATTCATCCATAAAGTGGCACGATGAAGTTTTTCAATGATTGAGTAACCAAAGAACACAACTAGCCAAATTGGTTGAAGATGCCATAAAGGCCCATACACTTGAGCAAAAGGATCCCCAACGAGAAGAATAAGGATATACTGAACAATTGCACAATTTGATGGGAGAAATTTCGATTCTATTCTATGCTCTCAAATTTTTAATTTTTCTTTGTCACATGAATTTAAAGGTACCTCTGAACTCACAGAGCCTAATGATACCATTGATGATTTGTTGAATTTACCATACCTCAAGGAGTTGGATCTTTCAATGCTACATCATAATAAGTCCTTAGAGGATGGTGGTAATTTCTACCCTTCACCCCATTCAAATGGAGGTAACTTAATTTTTGTAGACCATAATTTGAAAGGAAAGAATTTCTTGATTCCATTTTTAAAATCTACATTACTAAGTCTAAAGGAGAATTTTAATTGTGACAAATCTTTTGAAAGGATAAGTGGTGATTCTAATGTTTATATACTTTTCAGACATAATTTAAATCTTTGTATTTGGAACTTGATTTGTATGTCCAAAAAGGTGCTACATAAGGGGGTCATGCATTTACATTCATTGAGACTAATATTTACCATAAACCCTCCATTTTTCAAAACCCTCTCTTATTTCTATTTTCATCATGTCTACCTTTTTCAATGAGCTTTAATTTCTTGTACAAAGGTTTGATGAGGAAGCATGATGAGTGGAAAGAGTTTGTATCTTTGTTTTGGGTTTAGTCTTGTTTAAGTTGTTAAGTGTCTTTTACCCCCTAGTAATAAGGAAAATATTTTCTATCTGAAGCGTGGGGGAGTGAGTCATGTCTTTATTTGCTCTGTTAGGATTTTTCTTAGTAATTTCTTTAGTTTGTTTTCTTTTATTTAGGAGTGTCATTCTTTTGTTATTATTTTCTTCATACTTTTATCAGTGTTTTCTTTTGTAGGAAGGGAATAAAGTCCTCCTAGACAAGCTTTTCTCTTTATTCCAATTTTTAATATTTGTTAGAGCTTTATTGCACTTGGGGAGTATTACTTAGCCTTCTCCCTCATTTATCATTTTGGTCCCTTTGGATATACTTTCCTATGTTAATTTTTTACCACTGAGGACATTGTCCAATTTATGTCTAGGGGAGTGGTTTAGTAATATTCTTTATCCAAGTTTTTATCAATTATCTTGGTATTTTCTTGGTATCAAATAATTTGGTTGAAAATTTTAAAATTTTGAAACTTTGAAAACTTAAATGTTTGGAAATTTTGGAGCTAAATTGAGCCTTTTTATCTATAATAAAGGTATGGTTTTGTTTCTATCTTTGGATATGGATTTGTCATTCATTATAGTTTAATTTTTTATTAAACAGTAAACTTGTGTATTAAGTTGAATTTTACTAAGTCTTGAGAATTTAAGTTAACCATGGTTATATTTGGTATTTAATTTTTTTTTATTCTTTAAGTTTGAATGTGGATGATATGATGAAATATAGGAAAAGTTATTGATTATTTCTTGAATTATAGATTTAAAATTTGCTTGACTCTGAGTTGTGAATAAGGAATATAAGGAAATAAAAAAAATGAGTGGAAAAGAAAAAAAAAATGTGAGTTGAAAAAAGACATGGAGTTGAAAAAAAATTTCTTTCATCTTTTTGAGGGAAAAAAAGAGAAAAAAATACCTTTTGCTAAAAAGGGAGTTAATATGGAGAGAAGTGGCAAGTATTGTTCGGTGTACTCTCCTGAGGCTATCCCAAAGGAAAAAAGGTAAAAAGGAAAAAAAAAGAAAGAAAATTATTGAAAAAAAATGATGAATGATGACTATAACGGGGCCAATATGGTGTGTGAAGAGAAATCTATTAACTTGTGGCTATCAATTCCCTAAGTCATTGAAGAAAAAAAAGAGAGCAGAGTGTTTCCTTGTTTCACTAAGTTGAGTTGTGTAAATTTAAGTTTATAATATTGGAATTGGTTAAATAGCTTGACTTGTTGATTTATGTTATCTATGTTTTTGCTTGAAGAGTAGAATGATTTTCTTGTACTAGATATAAGCTTGTTTAACTTAACTTTAATAGCCTTAGGATTGTTCGACTTAATATATGAATTTACAAGGTTTTGGAAGGGTTAAATGAATTATGAATTTATATTTAAGGCTGGAAGAAGATTATTGCTTTATTATAGATGAATTTGCTAAGGGAAATGTTGATGAATTTATTTGACATATTCATAAGAATTTGCTTAAGTATTTTAATTCTTGTTTTGCTTGAGGACAAGTAAATGTTCAAGTGTGGGGGTCTGTGATAAGGGCTAAACTCCACATTATTTTCCTAGTTATTTGAGGCTAAATTAATATACTTTTGATGTAATAAATAGACATATTCCTTTCTATTTGATATTTTACTTGTGGAAGTGTTTTTGATGAATTTGTGCAAATTTGATTAGATTTTGAGCAAAAAGTGAAAGACTTTAGATTATACTAGGTGCCAGGTCCAGTTAAGGCAATAGGCGCTAGGTCTATTCTAGAAAACTTGCAAAAAGTGAGGAAACTAAAATAGACCCCCCCCTCCAAGCCTGTCAAATGGACCCCATACCAAGCCCATTTTGCCCAAAGGCAGTCTGTGTGCTAATTTGGTATTTTTCAAAGAATTTTGGTATTTTTCGAACTCTACTCAAACAAGACTTCTCAAGCCATGAATTTCGGTATCAAGAAGGCTTATAACTACAAGAAAAACACAAAGAGAATGGTGTAAATTCAAGGATCCAAGCTATCTACTTATTTTTCAAAGACAAATTCACCACTTAAATATGCATTGTTGCAAGGAGGTTTGCAAGAGAAGAAGAATGGCTTGTCTATAAGTTCTATCTGTTATCCTTTGTTTACTTTTCTAGAACAATGATTGCTTAATATTTTGATCGTAATTGGATATTATTTTGAAAAATATGATTTTGAGTTAGTTGAGATTTTGATCAATCTATTATTATTCTTGGTATTTGATTACTCATTATTAGTGGTTATTGATGTGTTTTCTTCTAATTGACTTGGAAAATGATGTTAGAAGTTCATTAAATTTATTTAATATTTGTTAGATCTTAATGGACTTGGAAAACGAAGTTATGATTAAAGAACTAAGTAATCAAAGATTAGTTTATTTCACCAAGAGCATATGGTTATTAATTAATTTCATATTTATTGCCATATCGAGTATATGAGTAAATAATGAAGGAAGAATTTCATGCATCTTTTGGTTGTTTTTGTTTGATTGGGAAATCTGCTAAATTAATCAAGAGATAGTGGTTTCATTGATCGGGAAAGAAGTGGAATCTACATAAGTGAGTTCATGACTTGGGAAACGATTGAATTTTACTTAAGTTCCTTCATGATGCCAAGATAACAATTGATTGTAATAAATGCTAAGTGATTCAATATTATGTTTTCAAGATGATTCAATTTTTATCTTTGTTTATTTTCTTTTTTATTCTCTTCTTATTTGATTGGCTAAATAATAAAGATTTGGGTAAAGTAAGTGGGAGCTTAAGTTCTCATGGATTTGACACTTGCTATTCCTATGCTATGCGATGGATGTGTGGTTTTAGTGATTAGCATTTTAATTAAAAAATGATTGATTGTAGACTTTATTGGTAATATTTTCTACACTAAAAAACACACTTCATTAACAAACCAAACAATGGTGGTAATGGTGGCAATAATAGGAGGACTATGAATGATTTTGTGAAGCCTGCAATCTCAGGTATAGGCTCGAGCATTACGAGACCTAGGATAGAAGTCAATAACTTTGAGATAAAGCCTAATATTATCCAGAAGATTCAAAACATGGTACAATTTGATGGGCTATGTGAGGAAGATCCTAATGCCCACCGTACAAGCTCGCACCTGTGCCAGCAATTCTCGTGCTAGTACTAATTTTGAGGCACGAGTGGAGGTCCGACCTGAGTAGTTGAGCCTTAGACTTGAGAACCAAATAACCATCCTCCTCTAGCTACGAGACTCCATTGCTGACCTCTATAGACATCAGGATATCCAAGAGTAGAAGTTAGCGACTTTGATACAACAGTCCACTGGTGCCTCCACTAGTAGGGCCGCTTGAGATCCTGGTAATGATGATGATGAATCTAAGGACTCTTCATTTACTACTTACTCACATTTATTTTATCTTCTATTGTTTTTATTTTATTTCTTTTTCTTTAAATTTTAATGACCTTTCTTAGTTTTTGGCTATTACTTTACTGTGTTTTTTTTTTCTAGATTTATATTTTCTTTTGAGTTAGGTATCATTCTCTAATGACTCATTGTGGTGGATTCACATATGTTGGAACTAATTCGTAGTGGAAGTATTTTCTTTTCTCTATGCTTTCCCTATATTATTTCGGTCCCTTGGCTTTACTTTCATTGTTATATTTTTTGCCATTGAGGACAATGTCTAGTTTAAGTGTGGGGGGAGAGCTTAGGCATTGAAGATTTTTTTCATGCAGCAATTTTTGTGAACTTTTTCAAATTTTTTTGTGGTTTTCATTGCTTTAGTAAGGTTTTGATTATCTTTCTTACTTGGAATATGAGTTTTGTTATTCATTTGGTGGATTTTTTTCAATAAAATGATTTATTGGATAGGATATGTTAAGACTTGAGAATTTTGATTAATCTTGTTTATGCATTAGTATTTGAGTGTTATTTGATTTATCTAGTTTGAATATGGATAATGTGATGAATGTAAGAAAATTTGTTAACTAACTCTAGTATTATGGGTTTAAACATTGCTTAAAATTGAGTTGTGATAGGGAATGTAAGGGAAAAAAAATATCTTTGAGTGGAAAGATTGTGAAAAAAAATTGATTGTGAGTGGAAAAATGAGAAAAATGAGTTGAAAAAAACTTGTTTCCTCTTTGAAGGTGAAAAATATACTTTTTGTTTGTTTATGAGGGCCAATACAGATAGTGAAAAGAAATCTACTGTCTTGAGGCTATTAATTCCCAAAATCAAAAGAAATCAAGAATGTTGAAAAATGATTAGTGATGACTAAAAAGGGGCCAATACGATGTGTGAAGAGAAATTCATTTACTTGAGGCTATCAATTCCTTATGTAACTGAAAAAATTGAAAAAAAAAATGGACTGTATTCCTTACATCATGACTTGAGTTGTGCAATTTTTAGACTTATTATACTTGAGTTGGTAGGTAGCTTGACTTGTATGATTCATGCTATCTATATTTTTGCCTCAAGGATGAAATAATTTTCATAGACTAAGGTATAAGCTTGCTTAATTTAACTTTTATAGTCATGTTATGTCTTATCAAGTGTTTCAATTTGTGATTGCTTTCAAAGGGCTAAATGAATGGCAATCTTTTATCTAGAGTTTGAAGGGAAGTTATAAGCATTGTTATGATTCAAATTTTGGAAGAATAAAAACTTGTATTTTCTTGATTATTTTCTTCTTAGCTTAAGTGTTTTACTTAAGGACAAGTAAAGGTTCAAGTGTGAGAAAATATGATAGGGGCTAAATTCATCACTATTTTTCTAGTTATTTGAGGTTAATATGAGAGACTTTGATTTAATAACTAATCATATTCCTTTCTATTCGATATTTTTCTTGTGGAAAGTATTTTGGATGAATTATTTCAGGTTTTAAGAGATTTTGAGCAAAAAGTTAAATTTTCCAAACTTGACCTGGCGCCAAGTCAAGCTAATGCATCAGGCGCCAGGGCTGCTCTGGAAAAGTAGAGGAAAAACAGAGCAAACATTAAGGTGCAAACAAAAATGCACCTGGTGCTAGGTTGGTCGAAGTGACTAGATGCCGTTCTAATCTATTCAGTGGCAGTTTTGTGCACGATTTTGGTATCTTCTATAGGATTTTGGTATTTTCTGAATTTTGCTTAACAAGACTTCTCAAGCCACGAATTTTAGTATCAAGAGAGCTTATAAATATAAGAAAAACACAAGAGAAAAGTGGTGAATTCAAGGATTAAAGCTTCCAATCACTCACAAGAATAGGAGATTCATTATTCAAATAGCATTACTCAATAAGGTTTTCAAGGAGAAGAAGAATGTCTTGTCATGGCTTCTTTCTTTTACCTTTGTTTTCTTTTTCTAGAATAATGATGTAATTAATGTTTCCATTGTAATTTGACATTGTTTTTAGGATTCATGATTTCTTTAATTAATTTAGACTTTTGATCAATTGGTTATTTATTTTGAGATTTGATTACTTGTTTTTATTACGACGTTTATTAATTGATTCTTGTTATTAACTTGCTTGAAAAGGGGGTTGATAATGATTTTAACTAATTAATTTCATATATGTTATCTCTTAACTTGTTTGAAAAATGGGTTAATTGTTAAGAAATTGGGCAATAAAAGGTTAGTTAATGATAGCTAGAATATGGATTCATTCACTAATTTCATGTTTTAAATCACCTAGAATATAGGAGTTTATATTAGGTTAGATTTTAATGCATTGTTTTGGTAAATTAGTTGAGACACAAGAAGTTCACTAATTTGACTAGAAGATAGTGATTTCATGAATTGCAAATGAAGTGGGTCTATTTTAAATCCTTCATCAAGCTATGATAATAATTGATTGTGATATTTAATAAGTTATTCATTGTCATGTTTTCGAAAGTATTTATCTTAATTGCATACTTTTGCATCTTTGAGTTGTATATATTTTTCTTTTTTTTCTTTTTATTATCTTATTACTTTATTAGGTCGGTTAAACAATGAATAAAAAGTGATTAGAGTGTACTTGTTCATTTCAGGATCGATATTCGTTAATTCCCTATATATTATGTTTGCGATGAGTATACTTGCTCGTATGCGTAATTTCGTATTAATGTTTTAATTAAAACTTGGCTAATGGATGGATTTAAATTTAATGATTTTTATACACCCAAAATTCTTAACTTGAAACTATATAATTGAATGAATATTATAGTTTTAAAATTATAGGTGAAAAATGAGACCATACTTTAAATGCAAGGCTTGCACATGCTTAGAGCAAATCTGCCTACGTACAAAGAATGTTAAATATGTATGAGTGAATAACAACAACAAAAATTTCTCACAAAATCAAACAAAGAAATGACATGATATGATTTTATTGTCCGATTTGTTGCATCTTTTTCACGATTTGTTGAATTTTTTTGTTACATTCAAATAATATTTGAAATGATTTTATTAAGAATAAATTTTAACATGATATAATATTTAAAACTTTGTATAATTATAATGTTTATTTATAAAATTTTCAAATAACAAAAAATTTAAATTATATTTAAAAAAAGGCAAAATATTCGTGTATAGCACGTCAACATTGACTAGTAGTTGCTGAATGTTTTGCAACAGCTAATATTGCTCGCAAATTGTATTGTTTCTTCCATGATGTTAGCTTGGTCTTCTTATGCCAATGAAATGTGCTTTAATATCTGCACAAGATTGCATGTCTATACTGGCAACAACAAAAAGTCCTATAACAATTCAAATGAATGATGAATTGATGTGTTCTTTAGAATTTCTTTTCTTGGCCCTAATAATTTTTTAAAATTCAAAGAAAGGAACATATAATAGAAAGAAGGGAAGGCAACAGGGGCTTCTCCCACCCAATTAGTCGAGTACAAAAATAACGGCCGTGAGGCCGTGTGTTCAACTTCCAAAGGGAAAGGCCCTTAGCCTTATGGGGAGCTGGTCAGTTAGGGTTTGCCTAGGCTAGATTAAATCTACAGGTTCTTTGTCAACTAGGGTTCCGTGGCGGGTTTTACCCAATGCAAACCTCTGGTAGTAGCTGTGGACTTCCCCGATTCCAAAGAAGGGAAGGCAACTTCTTTGTTTATTAAAAATATATGCATACATACATATCTACATATATATCAAAGGAGGGGTTATTAGTTATTTATCTTCTAGAAATATAGGGCAAGACGATTATACATGCATACTATGTAGTTGCAAGAATGAAACTTTGCTAATGTGGGTTCCACTGCCCAAGACAACACCTCTTTCTTGTCCTATGTTTTCTTATAACACACCTTTTTTTCTTTCTTTCTTTCCTTTTTTTTTTTTTTTTTGCTTTCCTTTTCTACATGGATACACAGTAGTAGTGCAACTTCTTCTTTCATCCCTTCCCTGGTTAGCCTTATTAAACAGAGCCTCTCTATATACTTATACTGTACATTCATCTCTCTGCAAAGTTTCTTTCTTGTAGCACTTTTAGAATGTTCTTATAAGTTTCTCAAGTGGTTCTACTTGGGATTTCAAGAATTTTGTTACATGACAGCCAATTGGGATTCTCCTATTTGCTGTAGCAAGTACAGAAACACCCCTATGTTTGCATTTGATTAAATTTGTTAAGTTTTGTGGGATAAAATTTGATTCTTGATTTTACTTGTAGAAGTTGCTGGGTTTTTCTATTTAATTATATGTTCTTATTTGGGATTAGTAAGAATTAGTTGAATTTCAATGCTTTTGTGCTCAATCTTATCACTTGTTGAATATTGATAAACTTATGCAAGAAAGTATGTTTTCACATATAGATTATCTTCTACTTCAAAGTCGTACATATTTTTAGATATTATTCTATGTTGCATAATTTCATAGGTTTTAGGGATATAATTTTTGAGACATTCTTAAATTTCAAAAAATAGAGTTTTAAAAAAAAAAAAAGAATTGAACTTGTAAAAGCCATAAGAAGTTAACTTGGTCTTCTTCTGCCCATGAAATATGCTCCAATATTTGCACAAGATTGCATGCCTATATTAATTAGGAACGATAGAAAAACCAGTTACAATTCAAATGAAAGATGAATGGATGTGTTCTTTTGTGATAGATGATACGTATCATCTATTGACTTCTAGGTTGACTAGGAGTACTATGGTCTCTGACAACTATGATGTAATCTGACAACTATGATACAACTATTAATAGCTTTGTATATGTAATCTGATAGCTTCTTGTATAGATACGAAGCTATCTAATCGATGTAGAGTAGTTATATATATATAGAGAGACTCGAAGGCATAGAAGATGTACATCCTTGATTCTCTATTCTTTTTCTGGTTTTAACTTCTCGTCTAACTCTAATCAAGCTTTCATATATGGTATCAAAGCCTTCCCCCATGGCTATTCCTAGCTTTTCCCTTACTTCCCTACCAACCACGTTTAATGTTTCTCACCTGTTCCTAGTTCCTATGGAAAGAAATTATTATCTTTGCTAGCGGTCTCAATTTGAGAATGTCCTCGACATACATGATCTTAAAGCCTTAATTCCTTCACACAAGTCTGTATTAGAAGGCATTTCTTCTGCTTCTGCTCTATGGATGAAAGCAGACAAGCTTGTCCTCAGTTGGATCAAAGTGACTGTCTCTTCCTCTGCTCAAACTCTTCTTCTCTATTGCTCTACTACGTATGAGGACTAGACATTGCTTGACTGTCATCTGCCTCCCTTTTCTAAGATGCATGTCTGAACACTCCGAAGTTAATTGTGTGCCCTCAAAGGGATACTAAGAAGCCGTCGCTGATTATCTTCTCCATGCTAAATCTATCTCAAACTCTCTAGCCATAGCCAGGTCTTCTGTTCCAGAAGCTGACCTCATTAAGTATGTCATTGATGGTTTGGGTCATGAGTATAAGGAGTCTACCACTTCTCTGCATCTTCGTCCTACCCTCACCTTTGATGAGTATTATGATATTACCATTTAGGAAGAACATCTATTAAAGAAACTACCCACTTTCTCCATCTCGAGTGGTACAACCTTGATTGCCGACTGGACTCCCAACACTGTTACTTCTCCTACAGCACACTCTTTCATGTCTTACAGGGATCGCAGTCATGGTAGGGGTAGAGGACGTGGTAGAAATCACAGTTATCACCATCACCATAGTGCTTCTATCTCGTGCCACATTTCAAATCACCGACCTCCATTGCTTCCTACACCAACTTTTCCTAATTCAGGATGTCGATTTCCTAACATTCCAACTTCTGTGAACACGGCTATTGCTTGCCAAATCTAAAACAAGCTTGGACATATTGCATAGGTCTGCTATGAATGCCAGAATACAACATATACTATAGATTTCATTTTTGGTTCTTCAACCTCTAGACCTAACAACACTTCTTGGTTTCTTGATTTTGGTGCTACTCACTGAATGATTCTGTCTATGTCATCCTTATCTCAAGCATCCCCTTATCATGGTTCCCACACTATTACAGTTAGGAATGGATCTCAACTTCCCATTACTTATGCTATCTCAAGTTCTCTTTCTACCTTTTCTAAGCTTCTCTCTCTAAATGGTATTCTTTGTGTGCCTCAACTTCGCAAAAATCTCCTTTCTATTCAATGATTTACTCGTGACAATAACCGTTTCTTAAAATTGGCCTTTGATGGTTTTGCTGTTAAGGATACACAGACAAGTTGTCCTCTTCTCCATGGTAGTACCGATGATGGCCTATATTATTTCCACAACCAGCTTTCTTCTCTAGAAATTTCTTCGTTTTATGGTGAACGGACAAATCCCAAGACTTGGCATGCTTGCCTTGGTCATCCTTCCAATAGAGTTTTACAAATTTTGTCAAATAAGTATGGCTTGCCTATTAAAGGTTCTATTTCTGATGATCATGTCTATCATGGTTGTCCCATTGGCAAGTCTTGTCAATTGTCGTTTGACACCAGATAATATACTACTAAACATTCACTAAACTTGTTGTATCTTGATGTAGGGGGCCCGCACCTATTTTGTCTCATTTTAGATATTGATATTATTTGTTAATTGTGGATTATTATACCAAACATACATGGTTTTACCTTTTAGCCAAGAAATCTGATACATTTTTTTGTGCTCCTTGTCTTTAAGAAAAGTGTTAGAAAATTTTAATCTCGTTGTAACAAATGTATACAGACCGATAGGTGGAGAATTTACTAATCAGTTGTTTGTTAACTTCTTGAAAGAATAGGGTATAATGCAATGATCTCTTGTCCTTATACTCCCCAACAAAATGCAGTAGTGGAATAACAGCATCGTCATATTGTTAGTATACGGATATGTCTTCTTTCTCAGGCCAGCATACCTTCAAAATTTTTGGAAAAGGCTTTATCTACACCATTTTTCTAATAAATAGATTGTCCATAAAATCCCTTGAGTACACTACACCGTTGGAACGTCTCATTGGCCAGCCTCTCGATTATTGTTTCCTTAAAACATTTGGATGCACATGGTTTCCATACCTAGTTTCTTATAATAATCATAAACTCTCTTCCAAGTCTACTAAATGTTTTTTCTTAGGTTATGATATATCTTATAGGGGATACAGGTGTATGGACCTCGCTACTCGGAAAAATTTCCTCCACAAACAGGTCTTATTTGATGAGACTTCTTTTCTTTATCACATTGACACTCCACCAGCCACTAGCTCCAACTTGCGACCATCCTCTTCATGTGCTCAGTCTGACTCGGACAATGGTCAGTCTACTTCCACAAACTCTTTTTCAGTTCCAGTGGATGATCCAGAGCAGCCCCTATCTCTTGTTCAAACCAAAAATAGTCCACAGCAAGTGCACTATGTGCCTACTATTGTTGTCTCTTCTGTATCAACTTCTTTTAGGTCTTCCGCCACTGATGGCTCTTCCTCGCGTGACACAAATTCTCCTCCTCCAAAGAAATACAAGAATATCAATGAATTGGTTTATGGTATTACTCCTCATCCCTTACATAAAGCCTTATCAACTAAACTTACAGATTCCTCTTTTTTCTGAACCTACATGCTATAAACAAGCAACTAAGTTTCCTCATTGGCATGTTGCAATGGAAGAAGAGTATGCAAATTACAGAACTGCACATGGTCTCTTGTTCCGGCTACTTCCTTAATGAACATTGTAGGTTGTAAATGGGTATATAAGGTCAAACAGAAAGCCAATGGCTCTATTGAGTGATATAAAGCTTGCTTAGTTGCTAAGGGTTATAGTTAACAGGAGGGGATTGATTACAATAAGACTTTTAGTCCTGTGGTGAAACCTTCTAAAAGCCGGGTTATTCTATCCTTAGCTGTATCTCGCCAATGGCCTCTTAAACAACTGGATGTTTGCAATGCTTTTCTCAATGGGTTTTTTACTGAGGAAGTCTATATGACTTAGCCATCGGATTTTTCAGACCCTCTTAAACCTCAATATGTTTAGAAGCTTCACCGTGCTCTCTATGGTTTAAAGCAGGCACCCCATGCATGGTATCATACACTAAAATAGTTCTTATTACCATAAGGCTTTTTCAATAATCGTTGTCATGAATCATTGTTTATTCGCCATGCTTCTGGTCATCTCATACTTGTTTTGGTTTATGTTGATGATTTGATCATCATTGGCAATGATTCTTCCGCGGTTAGTAGTTTTATTGATCGCATTTGTCCTACCTTTGATAGTTTTCAGCTTGGTGATCTTCGTTTTTTTCTTGGTATGGAGGTATATCGCACTGAGGACTCCCTATCCTTGTCCCAGACTCGCTATGCTACGGACCTACTGAAGTGGTTCAATATGTTACACTGCAAACCTTGTTCAACCCCTTCCGTTCCTTTCTCCCATCTCTCTTCTTTTATAGGTGATTCTCTGTCTAATGTAACATAGTATTAGAGTATGGTAAGGGGGTTGCAGTATCTAACTGTCACCTGACCGGATATTACATTCGCTGTACACCAAGTCTGCCAGTTTCTTCATCAGCCACCACCACCACCTATCTTCAAGGAGTTAAACAGATATATCGTTACATCAATGGCACTTTAGAATAAGATATTTCTTTTAAGAGTTCCAACCAAATGATTTTGCATGCCTTTTCTGATTCTGATTGGGCAGGTGATCATAATGACCATCGTTCCACAACTGGTGTGTGTCTATTTCTTGGGCCTAATCTCCTTACCTGGACTACTATATCTTATTCCAGTACGGATGCTTAGTATTGTGCGTTAGCAACCACTGCCATTGAAATACGATGGTTTTGTTATCTATTTCATGAACTCGGTCTATTCCTGCCTACTATCCCTCACATACACTGTGATAATATTTCTACTATCTATATGGCTGCCAAACCTGTCTTTCATGCTCGCACTAAGCATATTGAAATTGATTATCATTTTCTACGTGACTTGGTCATTCGCGGCACTCTCTGTATTCAATTTGTTCCTTCTGATGCTCAATTGGCCAATGTCTTTACCATGTCTTTACCTCAAACTCGTTTTTCTTCCCTGCTAGCCAAGCTTCATCTTTACACCATTTCGTCTCGCTTGAGGGGTCATGATAGATGATACATATCATCTATTGACTTCTAGGCTGGCTAGGAGAACTATGGTCTCCTGACTAATCTGATAGCTTTGTATATGTAATCTAATAGCTTCTTGTATAGAGACGAAGCTATCTAAGCAATGTATAGTAGTTATATATATATATAGGGACTCAGATGCACAGAAGATGTACAACCTTGATTCTTAATTTTTCTTTTGGTTTTAACTTCTCATCTAACTCTAAATAAGCTTTCTTACACTTTGGAATTTATTTTGCTGGGCCCTAATAATTTGTTAAAAGTCACAACAAGGAACCTATAGTAGAAAGAATGGAAGCGATCCTCTGTCTGTCTGTCTGTCTGCCTGTCTGTCTATCTATCTATCTCTCTCTCTCTCTCTCTCTCTCTCTCTACACACACACACACACATTTATTTTGTGTGTATGTTGGGTTGGAGTGATATTAATTATGTCCTAGATCTATTGACTAAGAATATACTCCATCTATTTCAAAATACTTATTTATGAAATCTTTCACACACAGATTAAAGACGTTAAAAATAATACTACAATTTAGGTAAAGTTTTTATTTTACCCATTTTAAAAACACGACAGCTATTGATTGGTAAAAATTCCTAAGAAGTAAGAAGAAATAAGAGTTTTAGAAAATTATATAGTTGAGTTATAATAAATAAGATAAAATAGGAAGAAACTAATTATTAATTTTAGAAATATTTACATGAATATCTATTTTGAAATAAAATAAAAAAAAATTTATTAACAAGTATTTTGAAATGAATGGAATAACTTTTAGCTAGTAGTGTTTGGAAAATCTTATGCAGTCTTTTGCAATTAATTGTTGTGCTCATAGAAGGGTTCCCTTTTCTAATTTGTTAGTGAGTTCAAATTATCATAATCTTGATATGAGTTCACGTCTCTTCTTCTGGTTCAATTGCCATTTACTAGCTTCAACTTTCAAACTCCATTCAGAAGTATTGCCGCAGCCATGGCAACTAGGTATCGTGCACTGTATCTGTTATCATTACCTTCTTCTTATTTGTCAGGATTTACTTCATTACTTAGTAATTTTTTATTCCTTTTTAGGCTTTCCTTGTAAAGTACAACATTTATGGCATTAATGATGACTCTAAAGTTCTTTTAAAGGTTCTGTCCATTTACATTGAATTTAGAATTTATCCCGTGATTCTTTGTCTTAACATTTTGGGTATTAATATTTTCTGTCCTACTATTTAATCCACCACGGAGATTTTAGATAACAGAATCTATTATTAATGGCATTGATTTTGGATAATGCATAAGTCTCTATCTACTTTGATCTATATTTATAAGGACTGAAATGATTATTGAAATGTTGGTGGTAGCTTTTTAATGTTTACTCACTTTTTTGTGTATAAATTAATTTTTTCCCTCTTTAGTGCAAGTGGCCAAAAAAATTGATAATTTGAAATGCAAAATTTATTTCTTGAGTTTCCCTCTAACACAATTGTGAGCTCTGCCATGAGTACTTTTCGCTTGGCAAGTTCTACAGAACTTCGTCTCACTTTTCCCCATAAGTTAGCTTAAATTTTTTGGTTAATCTATTGGGGTACATATGATCTTGAAGAAAAATAATACTAATGATATAGGATTTGGGTGTAACATCTCATCTTTTGTATCAGTTATGTTTGGGGTAAACATGAGGAGCTGCTAATGCATTTTATATCCTGCTATAAAAATTTATGGGTTATAAAATTTTGAAAGTGCTCTTGCCTAAATGAAAATTAGCATAACCAGTGCTCTTGCCTAAATGAAAATTAGCATAACCATTGGTGGCTGAATTTCTAATCTCCTACTTTGTTGTGGCTTTGATATTTGCATACTTCTGTATTCCCCAAGTTTTGTATTTACGCAAGTTAGTGATAAACTTTGCCTTACTCTTTCATGATATAGCCTTTATCTTTTTTTTTTCTTTTTTGCAAGTCTCTTACTCTTTCTTTTTATGGATATATGTTGGTATATATTCAAGTGGAATTTTTGCTAAAATATTTTAATGATTTTTTTAGTTTATGCAAAAATTACAAGCTCTTTTTATGCCTTTGTACATATTTTGTGTTTAGTTTTTTAAGGCTTCCAACCTTTTTATTGATGTATTGAATTATTAAATCTCTTCTATTTGGTAAGAAGAATTTTCCGGTCATTTATCTTTAGCCATAGATTTTTCATGATATATCTTTTATTTTTTTAGTTTCATGTCTCTTAGTATTTCATTTTGTATATATGTTGGTATAGATTCAAGAGGAATTTTTTCAAGCCATTGATGATAGCAATTCTTCATGAGACAAGCATGCAATATGTAATCTTCTTTCCAGTTGTGTTCATTATAAAGTTACAAGACAAATATAATAAAAAATCTCCTCTACTTTCTCTTCCCTTTTACGTGAATAGGATGATTATATATATTCTTCTACTTCTTTGAATATTTGTTTGAGTGTTCATATTGTTCTTCTTCTTTTGTTTTTTTTATTTTTCATTTTCTTTTGCCTTTTTCAGGTTTGGAATTTTTGGCAACCATGAGTGAAGATTTGTGTTAGTGAAGCTTTGAATATTTTGATGAGACTAGGTTCCTTTATTTTGAATAGTATTTTGAGTAGTAATTTCATCTTTAATATTTTGTAAGATATTAGGGAATATTTTATACGGATGCCTATATCATGTTTAGATTTTTGGTTATTGGTCAATGGTGAATCAAACTTCAAAAAATATAAAATTTTTAATTTTGATTGTTTGTGAATATTCTTTTTAGACTTCTTGTAAATTGCCTTTGAATAGGTATGACAAGTTTTAATTCAAAAATGAATTTTTTAATTAAATATAAATTTTACAAAAAACATATCTTAATTATGATAGTTCCTAAAATAAAATTCTATGAGAGATGAAACTAACAAATTTGTAGCGTAGAGAGAATACTTGTCAAATAGAGACGATACTAGTCCACATAGCCCAAAGCTATGAAAGAAATATCCAGGCAATTCATAGCCATTTATATTGAACAACTATAAAATGATCCTTCACAAATTGAAAGATTTTTTTCCCCAATTATCTTCGGACGAGTTAAAATTTTCTTACGAACTAAAATTGAGCACTACTCATCGCAAATTGCTTATTTCTAGAATGATTTCTAAAAATTATTAGATAGGAATGAGCTTTTATTGACTATACTAGGAATAAATTGGCCGCAGTTGATATTGTAGCAAATTTATATAATATTTAACTACAAAAAATATTTCGTCACGAATTACTTATCTCATGAGAGGCCTTGAGATGTAATTGCAACAAAATTCCTTTTTGCCTGTAAAATTTTGTTGTCAATGGCTACAATAAACCCCGTAACTATTATGTCTATTATTTACTACAGGATCAATTTTGTTGCTAATAGTATAACTTGCGTGATGAAATGGGTTCTTCATGTGTAAAAACTTCTAGCGACACATTTTACTCGACATTGCTGGTGACAAAAAAATTTCATTGATAAAGATAACTAACTATGGAATTTTAATATTTTGTTATGAAACAATTTGTAGATAAATGTCAATTTTCTTGTAGCATTTTTTTTTTAAATATCAATTTGAGAGTTGAATAACTTGATCTCAAATCAAATAGGGATTTGATGACAAAGACATTATTGCCAAGCCTTCGTGGTCTTACCAGAAAACAAGATCCAAACACATAAAATAGCAGTAGAAATAAAACAGATTTGCGCCTACCAAATATCTTAACAAGTTGGAACCAATTGATGAGTTAAAGATGTACATTTTCTGATTGTTCTTGTTGCCCCTTCAAGTCAAATCACAAATAGGACTTCAAAAACCCTATCTCTACAAAATCCACTCGAACAAACTCAGATTAATACCTCGAATTCTGGTGCTAATTGGATTTGAGGCTTCTTACTCTGAAAGAGTGTTTTTCTTCTTCTTTTGTGTGTGTGTGTGTGTGTGTGTGTGTGTGTGTGTGTGTAGGTTTTTCTTTAAATTGAGAGAGAGAGAGAGAGATGAATTCCAAAGATACTTATGATATCTAGTTTTAAAGACTTCTAAAGATTATTTTGGATATCTTGGACCAAATCCTAGACATGATTTGATTTGAAATCAAATTTGAATTCTATTTCTAAATCAAGATTTCAATCGAATTGGAATCCTGCTCTAACTAAAAAATCTTTCTTTTATTCATACTAATTCAATTCTAAACCAAATTTAATTAATTAGACAGTCTAAACTAATTTGACCTAAATAATCAAAACGCATAGACCAAGTTGAAAACACTATTCGAAGCTCAATCAAAATTGATTCTACAGTAAGATCTAATAGGTGCTTCTAATGTTGGTCATGACACCTTTTTGAAAATTTGGAAATTCTAGACCTAAATTGAGCTTATTTGTCTATAATGGAGTGATGATTTTCTTACTAATTTTGGATATGGATTTGTCATTCATTATGGTTAGATTTTGATTTAAAAAGTAAACTTGTGTATTAAGTTGGATTTTTGCTCAGTCTTGAAAATTTAAGTTAACCTTAGTTATACTTAGTATTTTGAGATTTGTTTTATTCTTTGAGTTTGAATTTGTAGGATATGATGAAGTATGGGAAGAGGTGTTGACTAATTCTTGTTTCATAGATTTAAAGTTTGCTTGACTTTGAGTTGTGAATAAGGAATGTGAGGAATTTAATTTTTTTTTTTTGAGTGAAAAGACAAAAAGGCGAGTTGAAAAAAACAATGAGTGAAAACATAATCATTGTTGTGTGAGTTGGAAAAATGCTCATATTTTTAATCTTTGAAGACCTTTTGCTGTAAAGGGGGTTAATATGGGGAGAAGTATCAAGTATTGTTTGGTGCACTCTCTTGAGGCTATCCTAAAGGCAAATAGGCAAGAAAGAGCAAAGAAAAAATATGTTGAAAGACAATTGCTGAAAAAAGATAATGACTATTAGGGGGTCAATATGGCGCGTGAAGAAAAATTCATTCACTTGAGGCTATCAATTCCCTAAGTCTTTGAAAAAAAATTTGAGAGGAAAAAAAGAAGAGTGGAGTGTTTTCCTTGTTTCACTAACTTGAGTTGTGTAAATTTGAGTTTATAATACTTAAATTAGTTAAATTGCTTGACTTGTAGGATTTATATTATCTATGTTTTTGCTTAAGGAATGAGATAATTTTCTTGTAGTAGATATAAGATTGTTTAACTTAACTTTGATGGCCTTGAGATTGTTTGATTTAATACATAAGTTTACAAGGTTTTGAAAGGGTTAAATGAATGAAGAATTTATATTTAAGGTTGGAAGCAGGTTAAGTCTTCATTATGGATGAGTTTTCTAAGGAAAAATTTGCAAAATTGTTTTATCTTGTTCTAAATGCTTAGTATCTAGTTCTTGATTGCTTGGCAACAAGCAAATGTTCAAGTGTTAGGGCATGTGATAGGGGCTAAAATCGCCATTATTTTCTTAGTTATTTGAGGTTGTTTTGAGATACTTTTGTTGTAATAACTAGGTCTATTCCTTCCTATTTGACATTTTGTTTGTAAAAAGTGTTTTTGACAAATTTGTGCAGATTTAAATTGATTTCGAGCAAAAATGTGAAATTTCCATAACAGA
Source organism: Voacanga thouarsii (assembly GCA_026120185.1). Lineage (NCBI taxonomy): Eukaryota > Viridiplantae > Streptophyta > Magnoliopsida > Gentianales > Apocynaceae > Voacanga > Voacanga thouarsii. The sequence goes on from JANUWF010001750.1 coordinate 1,844,246, forward strand.
CCTAGAACCAGGCCCAGCTAAGGAACCAGGCGCTGGGTCCATTCTTGTCAAATAGCAAAAACGGAGCAAAATAGAGTCCAAAGGATTTTGTATTTTTCAAAGGATTTTGCTATTTTCTAAATTGTACTCAAGCTAGACTTCTCAAGAAATGAATTTTGGTATCAAGGAGGCTTATAAATACAAGAAAAACACAAGCAAAAAGTGTGATTTGAAGGATCCAAGCTAGGTACTTATTATTCAAAGATAAAATCACCACTTAAATAAGCATTGTTCAAAGAAGGTTTTCAAGAGAAGAAGAAGGGGTTGTCTATGAGTTTTATCTTTTATCCTTTGTTTAATTTTCTTTAACAATGATGTGCTTAATGTTTTGATTGTAATTGGATATTATTTTCGAGATTATAATTTTGAGTTAATTGGAATTTTTTATCAATCTATTGTTATCTTTGTAGTTTGATTACTTGTTATCATTGGTTATTAATGCGGGTTCTTCTAATTGATTTGGGAAATGATGTTAGGAGTTCATTGCATTGATTTTATATTTGTCAAATCTTAATGGACTTGGGAAAAGAAGTTAAGATTAAAGGACTAAAGTGATCAAAGATTAGTTGATTTCACCTCGAGCAAAGGGTCATTAGCAAATTTTATGTTTATGAAGTAAGAGTTTAGTGCATCTTTTGGTTGCTTTGGTTTGATTGGAAAATCTACTAAATTAATCAAAGGATAGTGATTCCATGGATTGGGAAAGAAATGGAATCTATATAAGTAAGTTCATGACTTGGGAAACGATTTAATTTTATTTAAATTCCTTCATGATGCCAAGATGAAAATTGATTGTAATGAATGCTAATTGATTCAATATTGTTTTTTCAAGATACTTGTCTAATTACGTGAATTTTCATCCTTGAGTTATATATTTTTTTATATTTATTTTTTTTTATTCTCTTCTTATTTGATTGGCTAAACAATAAAGATTTGGGTAAAGTAAGGCGGGAGCCTAGGTCCTCATGAATTCGATACTTGCTATTCTCTATAATATACAATAGGTATACTTGTCGTATCTATGGTTTTAATAGTTGGCATTTTAATTAAATCATGATTGATTTTGTAATTTATTGGTAATATTTTCAAAACTAAAAACACGCATCAATTTTTTGGCACCGTTGCTGGTGATGCGCACTATTGGAAATACTCGAGTCTTATTGATTTAGTTTTTGTTGTATTTGTATAAACTACTAAGTTTTGTGTTTAGGTAGTTTGTGAATATTTCAAATTTCTGTAATTTTATTTTCTCTATTTTCCCCTTATTTTTGTTTGTTTTTATTTTTTATTTTCAATTTGATTTTTATTTTTCTTTGAGTGCAAGATTTAAAACATCATCATGAATAATTATTCATGAGCACAAAGTCAAAGGAACTATAATGATGATACATTGGCAAGGTTGCAAACTCAGATTAACGTTTTTAGTGCGACGTCACTTGAAGCTTCAATCAAATCCTTCGTTACTAGCAAAAACACGACCATTAGGTGGCATGAAGTGTTGGGTATCTCAGGCTCGTATCCTATATAGCGCAGTGGAAAATAAAATGAGATACCATCCCAGGACCCGCTTATGTGTGAAAAACAAGACATAAAGAAAATAAATGTAGTAACTTTTTCCCTTTGTTTGATATTTTGAAGAACAAAAGTTTCTTCTTCAAGTTGAGGCGCGATCCAGCAATCCTCTTAATCTAACTTCACAAGAGTTGAACGTCTAACCACTATAATCACAGTTTGTGATTATCTCTAATAGTAATCCACACAAAGGAATACCCAAGCACCAAAATTTCCTATGCCAGCAAAAAAAGATGGCGGCTAGGGTTGTTTCTCAAGAAAAATCGAGAGAGAGAGAAGAAAGAAGGTTGTGTGTTGCCTAGAGTGTCTGTTGATCCAACCTCAGCTAGGGTTTCGATTATATCGTATATATAACCGAAAAATCCTGCTAAAACTGAGAATTCTAATCATATTGGAATTTCTTAATTGTAATTGGAAATATCAAGTTCTCACAATTACAATTTGAACTATAAATTATAACTAATTATAATTTGTCCACAACAACTTCTCTTTCTCCCAATTAACCCCACTATGTTATCAAATAACATCTTGAGTATATAATCCTCTATTGCGTGTGATCTATTAGGTTTCCCAATCAATTGGTAGAGAACATTAATTAATCCAAATATCTTTGAGATTAATAATCTATAATTAATTAGAATTAATCCTATTAATTCTAACCAGGATTGGTATATTAATTCATCAATTAATAAACCCATATTCCTAGATCATGAGTGGTATCTAGCAATACATCATGACCACCCAAGAGTCTAGGAAATCAAGTGGCTTGACATGAACCCTTCAATAACAAGCATCAGTGCAATTAACTCATTTCACCATACAATATCTCATTCAGTTTGGAGTACGGAATTAGTGCCAACTCACTCCAGAATTAATTTTGACCCAAATACAATAGTATTTGTACCAAGAACAAACTACTCTAGATGTGTATCAATTGAAACTATTTCCAATATACAATCGACTTGGCCAAAGACTTCTCGAGTAGTAATTCCTATAAGTGGCTGTGAGATATTTGCCCCTACTTTTAGGAGTGGTGAATCATTTATTGACCCTCTCAACTACTTTTGTTTACCTCACAATGTACCCAATATCCATCCCATAGGTGGCCTTCAATCGAGCTCTAGAGATTGGAGTCAAAGTACAATACTCAGCAAACAAAGTACTTTAGAGATCTTAAGTCTAAGGATACTTGCACGTTTGCTATATTGAGATTATATCACTGGCACTAAATAGTTATTCATGTGATTATCTCAAAGCTAGGTCATCCAATGAACTTGTTCCATTAACAAGCATCCATGTGTTAACTTTGAGTAACTCAATACTTACAGATATGAGAACTACTGCCTGATCAAATCAGGAAGTCTAACACATGTTAGTCTTAACGCATTAATGATGTCCTATCTCATTAATACTATGACTAGGGATTATTTAAGTACTTACACTATACAATGTAGTAGGAATCCCATATCATGATCTCTATCATGATTTCCTTAACACAGTGTTGTACTAGGGACTTTATCGAACAGTTATATTACTTAAAAGTAAACAAAAGAAACTGTAAGATAAATAATTCTATTTATTAAAATAAAATGTGTCATATACAATGTACAAGTGATTGCCTCTAGGGCACAACACTTACAAACTCCTACTTGCATTAGAGCCAATCATTCATGTATCTAATACTGAATGACTTAACATGACAATCATATTTTTTTTGGGATAGTGATTTTGTAAGCAGGTCAGCCATGTTCTCATCTGTGGAAACTCTCTCTATCTTTATTTCCTTAGCTGCTTCAAAAGTAGCTATGTACTCAACTTTTGTCGTAGAATTAGCAATAGTCTCTTGTTTGGAACCTTTCGAACTTATTGCCCCTCCGCACAACGTAAACACGTAGCCGGATTTTGATTTGAAATCATCTTTATCAGATTGAAAACTAACATCAGTATACCTGTTTATTTTCAAATCACCTTTTTCATATTCTAAGTACATATCCTTAGTCCTTTGTAAGTACTTAAGAATGTTCTTTACAGTCGCCCAATGTCCCTTACCAGGGTCAGATTGGTATCTGCTCGTCAAACTAAGAGCACAAGATATATCAGACCTAGTACATATCATAGCGTACATGATAGATCCAACTGCCGAGGCATATGAAATCTTACTCATGCGATCCCTTTCAACTTGTGTCTTGGGAGACATCTACTTTGAAAGGCTTACACTATGTGATATGGGTAAGAATTCCTTTCTGGATTGATCCATGTTAAACCTCTTTAGAACTTTATCTATGTATGTAGACTACGAAAGACCTAGCAACCTTTTGGATCTATCTCTATAGATCCTTATTCCAAGAATATAAGCTGCTTCTCCAAGGTCTTTCATGCAGAATTGTTTGGACAACCAAACTTTAACCGTTTGCATGATAGGTATATCGTTTCCTATTAGCAATATGTCATCTACATAAAGTAATAAGAAAACGATTGCACTCCCACTAACCTTCTTGTATACACAAAGCTCATCCATATTTTGAATAAAACCAAACTCTTTGATTATTTCATCAAAATAGATATTCCAACTCCTAGAAGCTTGCTTTAGTCCATAAATTGACCTTAGCAGCTTACACACTTTTGTGCCATCACTAGATGTGAAACCCTCAGGTTATGTCATATATACTTCCTCAGTCAGATTCCTATTTAAGAAAGCTGTTTTCACATCCATTTGCTAAATCTCATAATTATGATGAGCAGCAAAGGTTAGGAGTATCCTGATGGATTTTTACATGGCTACTGGCAAGAAGGTTTCATCATAGTCAATACTATATTGTTAACGATAACCCTTTACCACTAGACGTGCTTTATAGGTAACTAAGTTACCATCTATATCCGTTTTCTTCTTGAAAACCCACTTGCACCTAATAGGTTTAATTCCTTTGGGTGAATCAACCAAAGTCCATACTTAGTTGTCATACATGGAATCCATCTCTAACTTCATAACCTCAAGCCATTTGCTAGATTCTGAACTGTTCAAAACATCCTTGTAGTTAGTAAGCTCATCTTCATCTATGAGCAATACATCATTATGGTCACTAATGAGAAATCTATATCTCTTAGGTGCCACACATATCCTACTAGATTTACGAGGTTCTTATGTATTAGAAGGTTTATCTATTCTCTCAATAGACGTGGGGTTAGACGGTTGATCCTCGTTTGTTTGATCTTCACGAATTTCACTAAGTTCAATCTTACTCCCACTATCCCCTCTGAGCACGTGCTCCTTCTTTAAGAAGACGATATGCTTCGAAATAAATAATTTGTTTTCAGAGAGTAGGTAAAAGTAATATGCAAAAGATTCTTTTGAATATCCCACAAACAAACATTTGTCAGACTTACTATCAAGTTTGTCTAGTAAGTCTAACTGTGGCCTTTTGACAAAAGCAGGACAACCTTATCAAGTTTATCCCTCTTCTTCACACCACCTTTGAGCTTCATGGGAGCCTTCTTCTTCTTCTTCTAAACTTTCTTCTTAGAAGAGGAAGATTCTATCATTAAAACTGCATTGAAATCCTTCTTCATGGAGGACTCCGCAGTTTTGAAAAGATTGATCAACTCAGGAATGGTGGACTCAATCTTGTTCATCTGATAGTTAATCACAAATTGTGAGAAACTATTAGGCAAAGACTGTAGAATTAAGTCAACATTTAAGTTATGATCCATTGCAAACCCGAGAGATCCAAGCTTCTCTATCAAGCCCAGCATCTTCAGCCCATGAGTGGCCATAGAAGAATCCTCTGCCATTTTGCAATGGAATAGTTACTTCGAGATCTCGTATTTCTCAATTCTAGCTTGGGTATCAAATAGCTCTCGAAGATGTAAAATGATCTATTGAACATCCATATGCTTGTGTTATTTTTGCAACTCAAGAGTCATGGATGCCAACATAATACGTGATGCTGTATCACTATCCTCCTTGTGCCTTCTGTGGACAGCATGCTCATCAGCATGAGCATCTTAAGCTGGTGGTGGTGGAATAGGAGAATCTAGCACGTAGAGCAACTTTTTCGATTTGAGAACGTGATAGGGGCTAAATTAGTCATATTTTTCATAGTTATTTGAGGCTCTTTTTGTAATACGTTTTGTTCAATAACTACATATATTCTTTCATATTTGAGATTTTACCCTTGGAAATGTATTTTGTTCATTATTACATATTTTTGGGGTAAAACGAAGTAAAAATGTCACAAAATAGAATAGAGGCGGCGCCGGCCAGGACAGAGGAACCGCGCCGACCATGCACTATTGACATGAACATCGAGGCAACAAAAAAAAAAAAGATCAAAACAGAGTGGAACTGGCACCGGCTTCAGTAGCCAAGGCGGCGTCGGCTGCATTCGGGAATACATTGTGCGGAATTCGAAAAAAATTGGCGAATGAGTGGAAAACCAGAACACAACTGCGCCGGCTCCAATAGCCAAGGCGACTCCGACTGTGCTCTGAGGGAAAGATAGAGCTTTGATTTTTCTACGTGATTTTTGGTAATCTGTGGAGTTTTAGTACTTTCCTACTTCTACTCAGCCAAGAACATTACATCAACGAGTTTAGGTACTTTCCAGGCCTATAAATAGATGAAAAACACAAAGGAAAAGGGGAGAATTCATCGATCATCACAGAAAATCACTCAAAACAAAGGAGGAATTCTTCAATACAATGTGGGTTGTGCAAGAAGGTTTTTAAATGAAGAAGAAGGAGGCTTATCTATGAGTGCTTTCTTTTACTTTATTTTCTTTTTCTTGAACAATGATATGATAATTACTTTATTGTAATTTAACGTTGTTTCAGATATTCATGATTTTTAGAATTGTTTGATCTTTTGATTAATTGGTTATTATTCTTGGTATTAAATTACTTGTGCTCATTACGAAATTAGTTGGTTGGTTCTCTCTATTAACTTACTGGACAAGGGGTGGATGGTAGTTTCAATTTATTAATTTCATATTTTATTGGCTATTAACTTTTGGACAAAGGGGGTTGATTGCTTAGAACTGGTAATTGAAGGTTATGTCTTCCGAGACCAAGGGTTCATTGATTAATTTTATGTTTTAAATTTTCCGAGACCAAGGGAATTTAATTAAAGATTGCATTTAATGCAACTTTTGGGTAAATTGGTTGAGATGGACCAAATGATGTTGATTTACCTAGAGGATAGTGATTTTATGGATTGACCATCGAACTAAATCTACTTTAATCCTTCATGGTGCCAAGAGAATAATTAGTTATAATAATGATTAGGTACTTTGAGATCATGTTTGTCTAAACAATGGCATGAGTTACATACTTCTCCATCCTTGCATGTATATATTTTTATTTTTATTTTCTTTTATTTCTTTATTTCGTTCTTTCACTTTATTGAGTCGGTTAAACAATGAAAGAAAAGTGATTAATGTATACTTGTTCTTGGAGGATCGACACTCATTTGAACCCTATGCTATGTTAATGATGAGTACGCTTGCTCATATGTGTAATTTGAGGTTAACGTTTTAATGTAAACTTGATTGGGAATGTGCTTAGTTTTTATGTGATTTTTATACCCAAATCTATACGCATTAAGTTTTTGGCGCCGTTGCCAGGGAATAATATCTTGAAAGCTTAGATTTTATTGATTTAACCATGTAAATATGTAAATATATATACTTGTTCTTTCCGCAAAAAGGTGCTATCTTTTGTATTTTGTGTATGTGTGTATACCCTTGTAACCTAACCTACTAACTTTGACTATATCCTCTTAACTAACTTTGTAAGCTTTTTCTTTTGTTGTAATCATGAATTCCATATCTAACCCACTTCTATGTTCAGGAGAAATGGTGAATTGGGACCTAAGGAAGTCTAATGAGGGGCAGTACCTCCATTGCACTCCTAAGATGACACTCATAGCACTAGAATCAGCAGAACTCGAAACCGTAATTGGAAAATTTATTGTTCATGTCACGAGGCATTTTCAGGAAATCGATTGCACATTTGAGAAATTTGAAGCAATGATCCGTAACATGGAACGACAAATTTAATTTTTTTACGGACATGGTGATAAAATCTCATGAACTAACCCCAATAGCCAGTGAGTAAACAGCTGTTGTCACATTGAGAAGTGGAAAAGAATTGCCAGACATTCCAGCCGACAACCGGCGCTGGCTTGAAGAAGAAAACCGGTGCCGGCTATACGGTAAAACCGAGGCCGAACAACACAGAACTGAACCGGCACCAGCTAAAGCACTAAAACCAGTAAAATACCGTATCCCACCCGGCTACACAAACCCCGACAAGATGCTCAATTTAACAAATTCCTTGAAGTATTTAAACAACTGCACATAAACATGCTACTCAGTGAAGCTTTAATTTACATGCCCAAATATGCCAAGTTTCTGAAAAATTTGCTCGTCAACAAAAAGTGATTGAAAGAGTTGTCCACAGTGGTCTTAAACGAAGAATGCTCAGCCATCTTGTAGGACAAACCCAATTTGCCACATAAAGAAAATGATCCAGGGAGTTTCTCTATTCCATGTTTAATTGGCACTTTTAATGTCTGTAATGCATTAGTTGACCTAGGTGCTAGCATTAATTTATTGCCGTATAAAACATTTAAAAAGCTAGGCCTAGGAGAATAGCAGCCCACTAGGATGAGTATTCAACTCGCGGATGTGTTGGTAAAGGTTGATAAATTCTTATTTCCAGTGGATTTTGTTATTCTTGTCATGGATGAAGATTCCAAAGTCTCGCTAATCCTAGGTAGACCTTTCCTAGATACAACAAAAGCGTTAAGTGATGTTCATGGGAGGAGGTTGACACTTAGGGTTGGGGATGAAAAAGTAGTCATTCAAATCCACAAGAGCATGCAACACCCTGTATCTTTTGATGATTCTTGTTTGAGAATTGATAGTCTTGACGAACCTATTTTTGAGTTGATGCAGGAATCCATTGAGGAAGAGTTGATAGAAACATCAATGGTATATTCGGAGGACTTTAATAATGAGGATGGGGTGAAACAATTGGAAATTGAGAAAAGCAGTCTAGTGAGAATGAAATCATCCATAGAAGATCCTCCCGAATTGGACTTAAAAGACCTACCTGAGCACTTGGAATATGTGTTCCTGTCTAAAGGACGTAAATTGCTTGTGATCATTTCCAAAGATCTCAATACAGAACAAAAGACCAAATTGGTAAGTATGCTGGGAAAATATAAGGGAGTTATAGCTTGGAAAAATCACTGATATAAAGGGAATTAGTCCATCCTTTTGCACTCACAAGATTTTGATGGAAGAAGGTGCAAAACCCGTAGTGCAACCCCAACGTAGGTTGAACCCGCATATGAGTGAAGTGGTAAAAGGTGAGGTGGTTCAGCTCTTAGATTCATACATCATTTACCCTATTTCTGATAGCGTTTGGGTGAGTCCTGCTTAAGTGGTACCAAAGAAGGGAGGAATGATAGTGAGTCCCAATGATAAAAATGAGCTAGTCCCTATGCGATTAGTCACGGGTTAGAGGTTTTGCATAGATTATAAGGTACTAAACAAAGCCACTAGGAAGGATCACTTTCTTCTCCCTTTCATTGACCAAATGTTGGAAAGATTAGCTGGGCATAAGTATTATTGTTTCTTGGATGGATTTTCTGGCTACCTACAAATTCTCATAGCTCTGGAGGACCAAGAAAAAACCACTTTTACGTGTCCACATGGTAGTTTTGCATGTCGTCGGATGCCGTTTAGTCTTTGCAATAGTCCTGGAACATTCCAACGGTGCATGTCAGCTATATTTGAAGGACTCGTGGGGGAAATCATGGAGGTATTTATGGATAATTTTTCAATTTTCGGTGATTCATTTGATTTGTGTTTATCTAATCTTGAAAAGGTACTCGCAAGATGTGAAGTGACTAACCTCATGCTCAATTGGGAAAAATGCCACTTTATGGTGCAAGAAGGTATTGTGTTAGGGTATAAAATCTAAAGAAAAGGTATAGAAGTCGATAGGGCCAAAATTGAAGCAATTGAGAAGTTGCCTCTTACTACTTCGATAAAAGCTATAAGGAGCTTTCTTGGTCATGCAAGTTTCTACATGAGATTCATCTTAGACTTCTCAAAAATTTCAAAACCTCTTACCTCTTTACTTGAAAAGGATGCTGTGTTTAATTTTAACAAAAAATGTCTCAACGCTTTTACCATACTTAAAGAAAAGTTGATTAATTCACCTATGCTAATTGCACTTAATTGGTCTCTTCCCTTTGAACTAATATGTGATGCAAGTGATTTTGCAGTTGGGGCAGTATTGGGACAAAGACGGAATAAGCACTTCCAACCTATATACTATGCGAGCAAGACTTTAATGGAGGCACAAGAAAACTACATGACAACAGAGAAAGAATTGCTTGCCATAGTGTTTACCTTTGATAAATTCCGTTCTTATCTTATTTTGTCCAAAGTCATTGTTTAAACGGACCATTCAGCTCTGAAATACCTACTAACCAAACATGATTCCAAACTAAGATTGATAAGATGGGTTCTATTATTGCAGGAATTTAATTTGGAGTATGGACAAAAAGGTGCAGAAAACTTGGCTGCGGATCACTTGTCAAGATTGGATAATCCAAATTTGGAATCTTTAATAGAAGAGGACATCGATGATGCCTTTCTAGATGAGAAACTCTTGCTTATAGAAAATGAGATGCCAAACACCCATTGGTTCGCTGATTTTGCTAATTACTTAGTTGCAGGAATTGCTCCACAACCTCTTACAATACAACAAAAGAAGAAATTCCTCTCCGACGTAAGGTATTATTTTTGGGAAGATCCATATTTATTTTAGTGTTGTGTGGATCAAATCATCCGTAGATGTGTGGACTCTAAGGAAGGTAAAGATATTCTCAGACATTGTCATGAAGGGCTTGCTGAAGGCCATTACCAAGCCCACAGCACTACACGAAATGTGCTTAGTATGGGTTCTACTGGCCCACCTTGTTTAAAGATGCCCACAGGTTTATTCAAAGTTGTGATAGGTGTCAACGCACAGGTAATATTTCTAAATCAAATGAGCGGCGATTACACATTTTTCAAGCTTGTGAAGTATTTGATTGTTGGGGAATAGACTTCATGGGACCTTTCCCTAGCTCTTTGGGTAATAAATACATTATGGTAGCAGTGGAATATGTTTCTAAAAGGGTCAAAGCACAAGCTTTACCATCTAATGATGCAAGGGTAGTGGTAAAATTCCTGAAAAAATTGTTCATCCATTTTGGTGTCCCTAAGGTTCTCATTAGTGATAGAGGTACCTATTTTTGTAATACTTAATTGGACCAAGTTCTCAAACATTTGGGAGTACACCATAAGTTTGCCATCTCATACCATCTCCAAACGAGTGGTCAGGTTGAAGTGGTTAATAGGAAGATCAAAAGAATCTTGGAAAAGACTGTTAGCCATACTCGGAAGGATTGGAGTCTAAAATTAAATGATAGTCTTTGGGCGTACAGGACAGCTTTTAAGACCTTCATTGGCATGACTCCTTTTCGGTTAGTTTATGGAAAAGCTTGTCATTTACCTATTGAAATTGAGCATAAAACTTATTGGGCAATTAAACTTGTTAATCTAGATCTTGAGGATGCTGGAAAGTCAAGGTTACTCCAACTCATAGCGTTGGAGGAATTGCGTGAGGGTGCTTATGATCAATCTATGCGGTACAAGAAAAAGGTCAAAAGGTGGCACAATAAGCATATGACTTACCAACCTAAATTTGAAAACGGTGAGCAGGTGCTGCTATTCAATTCTTGTTTAAAATTTTTTCTCGGAAAGTTAAAATCTAAGTGGTTGGGACCGTTCACAGTACGTAAGATCAGCCCTTTTGGCACCCTCAAACTTACTCACCCTACTCGGGGCACTTTCAAAGTCAATAGCAATCATGTGAAACGCTATGTGGGTGAAGGTCTTCACAACCCCGAGCAGGAGGAGATGCTCTTCGATGCAACCACATAGAACTTTTTGGCTTATCATGAGGAAGTTGTTTTCTGTACTATTCTATTTTCTTTCTTTTTTTTTATTTATTTTTCTTTTCTAGTTTTTATGCTTTGGTGTGTCTTTTGTATTTTTCTTTTTAGGTACTTTGCCAATGCCTCGTTCTTTAAGAATTCAGCTCTTGTATAGCACAATGCACAATGAATGGAAGTTTGTTTTTCTTATCTCTTCTCTCTCTCTCTCTCTCTCTCTTTTTTTATATATATTTTTGGTCCTATGGTATGGTTTAGTCTTCGTTCTATTTAGTTGGCCATTAAGGACAATGTCCAGTTTAAGTGTGGGGGACTAATTTGATTGATAATTCTTCTATGCATATACTTTAGCAAGCATATGTATGGATTGATTGACTGGCACATGTTATATCTCTTGATTGGATCAAGCGGTGATTCTCATATCCGTGGGTATTGGGATACTCAGGATTAACGTGTGGATGCTTGTTTTGAAATAAGTTCATTGGATGACCTAGCTACGAGATAATCACTTGGATAACTGTTTAGTGCCAGTGATAGAATCTCATTATAGCAAGTGTACAAGTATCCTTAGACTTGAGATCTCCAAGGTACTTTGTTTATCGAGCTTTGTACTTTGATTCTAATCTTTGGAGTCTTATCTAGGACCGCCTATGGGATGGATATTGGGTACAACGTAAAGTAAACGAAAGTAGTTGAGAGGGTCAATAAAGGATTCACCACTCCTAATAGTAGGAGAGTATATCTTAAGGCCACTTGTAGAAATCATAACTCATGAAGTCCTTGGCCAAGGCGACTATGTGATGAAAATGGTTCTAATTGATACACATATCGAGTAATGGATTTCTTGAACAAGTACTAAAATATTCGGGCCAGAATTAATAATATTCTGGAGGGAGTTGGCACTAATTCCATGCTCTAGACCAAATGAGATATTGTATGTTGAAAAGAGTTTATTGCACTGATAATTTGCTATTGAAAGGTTCAAGTCAAGCAACTTGACTTTCTGGACTTTTGGGTAGTCAAGAGTTATTGCTAGATGTCTCTCTTGATATGCTAAATATGAATTTATTAATTAGAGAATTAATAAATTTAATCCTTTATTTTATTAAGGATTATTAATTCTAATATTGTTAGAATTAATTCATATTATGCTACCAATAAGACCAGGAAACCTAATGGGTCACATACAATAAATGTTTGAATGCTCAAATATATTATTTGATAATATTGTGGGGTTAATTAAGAGAAGGGAATATATTTATAGGTGAATTATAAGTTTGTTATAATTCATGGGACCGAATTGTAATTAAGTAAACTTCAAGGACCAATTTGTTGACAATTGGACGTTGAAGGACTAAGTTGCAATTTATGGTAATTATAAATCTATAAATATAAGGAAACGGTTTCCTTAGGGTGAGAGACAGACTATTCATGCAATAACAGAGAAACCGTTTCTCTTCCTCTCTCTTGATCAAACCCTAGCCGTCTCTCTTCTTGATCAAAACCCTAGCCTCCCGAATTCTACTAGCATAGAATTGTGAGATTGTGAGCATTCAACCTTGTGTGGATTATCATTAGAGGGAGTTCTTTCTTAGACTTCAGTTGAGCTGCAGTGAATGGTTTTGGATAATCTGGATCGCGCCTGTGTTTTTGTTTCTGAAATTTTTTGAATTCCGGCTTCACGAGGTAATAAACGCAATCTTCTCCTTTTTCTCATTTCTATTGCAAACTCGTGATCCATGGCTTGGATTTCTTGTTGTTTTCCGCTGCGCCTAATCTAATTATGCATGATAGAAATCCTTCAAATAATACCTTTTATTAATATAAAATGTGTCATATACAATGTACAAGTGATTGTCTCTAGGGCAAAACACTAACATGAAGAAGCATCGCAATGAATGAATAACCAAATAACACAACTAGCCAAGTTAGTTGTGGATGCTATAAAGGCCCATAAGCTTGAATAAGAGAATTTCCAAGGAAATGAGAGAGGATGTGAGGAAAAATTACCCAATGTGGATATGGAGGTATTTGATTCTCCTCTATGTGTTAATAATTCTATTTTCTCTTTGTCACGTGATTTCTTAGGTTCCACTCCATTCTTGGAGGATAATGGCCCAAATGATTATGTATGAAATTTAACATGTCTCAACGAGTTGGATCTTTTACTAATACATCATACGAAACCCTTGGAGGATGTTGAGAAAATCTACCATTTATCCTAATTTCAAGGACGTAACTTGGTATTTGTAGAAGCATTGAAAACATGAATTTCTTAATCACATCTTTGAAAACTCAAATACTAAATTTTAAGAGGAATTTTAATTATGACAAATCATTTGAAGGGTTAAGTGGTGATTCTCATGTTTACACACTTTTTGGACATAATTTACATATTTGTGTTGAAAACTTGATTTTCATGTCAAAAAGAGTGTTATGGAAGAAGGGGTCCTGCATTTATATTCATTGCATCCAATATTCTCCATGAACCCTCTATTTTTCAAAACCCTCCCTTATTTCTACTTTCATCTTGCCTATTTTATACTTTGAGCTTAAACTTCTTTGACAAAGGTTTGATGAGGAAGCAGGATGAGTGGGAAGATTTTGTCTCTTTATTTTGTGTTTGGAATGGTTAAGTTTCTTTCCCCGAATAAGGAAAATATTTTCCATCTTAACTTTGGGGGAGTGAGTCGTGTCTTTATTTACTTTCTTAGTATTTTTAGTTTGCATTATTTTATTTAGGTGTGCTTTATTTTGCCTTTATTTTCTTTAGGCTTTTATTTAGGTTTTCTTTTGTAAGTTTGAATAAAGTCATCTTGGACAAGCTCTTCTCTCTTTCCATGTGTTAATATTTAATGAAGCATTATTCCACTTGGAGAGTTTTACTTAACTCTATCCCTCCGTTATCATTTTTTGGTCCATTTGGAGATGCTTTCTTGTGTTAATTTTGGGCCAATAAGGACATTGTCCAGTTTAAGTGTGAGAGAGTGGTTTAGTATTATTCTTTGTCTAAGTTTTTATCAATGATCTTAGTGTTTTCTTAGTACTAGACAATTTTGTTGAAAATTTGAAAAAATTGAACATTTTGAGTTAATTGGAATTTTTTATCAATCTATTATTATCTTTGGGGTTTGATTAGTTATTATCATTGGTTATTGATGTGGGTTCTTCTAACAAATGTATACAGATTTGAGTTAAATTCGAGTAAAAAGTGAGCAATTCCAGATGAACCTAGCTCCAGGCCCAGCCAAGGGATCAGGTGCCGTGTCTATTCTGGTCAAGCAGAGGAAACAGAGCAACAAAGGATTTGATTAAAGCTTCAAGTGATGAAAACTTCATGCATGTTTTTTAGTGTAGAAAATATTACCAACAAGTTACACAATCAATCAAACTTTAATTAAAATGCCAACCACTAAAACCACACATACGAGCAAGTATATCCATCGTATAATATGGAGAATAGCAAGTATAGAATCCATGTTACGCTCCCAACTTCCTTTATCCAAATCTTTATTGTTTAACAAATAAAATAAGAAAAGAATAAAAAAAAGATAAATAAAGATAAAAATTAGATATAACTCAACGAAGCAAATTCATGTAATTAGACATTTGTCTTCAAAACACAATATTGAATCAATTAGCATTCATCACAATCAATTGTCATCTTGGCATCATGAAGAAACTTAAGTAAAATTTAATCATTTCTCAAGTCATGAACTTACTTATACAGACTCCACTTCTTTTTCAATCCATTAAATCACTATCTCTTGATTAATTTAGCAAATTTCCCAACCAAAAGATGCATTAAATGCATACCTCATAAAAATGAAATAGCTAATGACCCTTTGCTCGAGGTGAAATCAACTAATCTTTGATCATTTTAGTTCTTCAGTCTTAACTTTGTTACCTAAGTTCATTAAGATTTTACAAATATGAAATCAAGGCAATGAACTCTTAACATCGTTTCCCAAGTGAATTAGAAGAACCCACATCAATAACCAACGATAACGAGTAACCAAATACCAAAGATAATAATAGATTGATTAAAAATTCCAACTAACTAAAAATCATAATCTCAAAAATAATATCCAATTACAATCAAAACATTAAGCACATAATTTTTCTACAAAAGTAAACAAAGGATGAATGATAAAACTCATGGACAAGCCCTTCGTTTTCTCTTGAAAACCTCATTTGAACAATGCTCATTTGAGTGGTGATTGAGTAGCTAGCTTGGATCTGTCAAATCACACATTTCTTTTGTGTTTTTCTTATATTTATAAGCCTACTTGATACCAAAATTTGTTGCTTGAAAAGTCTAATCCAAGTAGAATTCAGAAAATACTAAAAACCATTGGAAAATACCAAATTTGCCCATAGCCGGCTCTAGGCAGATTGGACCTGGCAACTGGTACTGTCAGGCCACCTAGCGCCAGGTCCAGTATATTTTTGGACTCAATTTTACTCTATTTTTACTGTTTAACCATAATGGACCTGGTGCCTGGTCCCTTAGCTGGGCTTGGTGCTAGGTCTGTCCTGGAAATTTTACATTTTTGCTAAAAAACAACTCAAATATACACAACTTTGTCAAAAACACTTTTTACAAGCAAAATGTCAAATAGGAAGGATTATATCTAGTTATTACAACAAAAATATCTCAAAATAACCTAAAATAATTAGGAAAATAATGATGATTTTAGCTCCTATCACATACCCCTACAGTTGAACATTTGCTTGTCCTCAAGCAATCAAGAACTATATACTAAGCATTTAAAACAAGATAAAACCGTTTAGCAAAATTTTCCTTAGAAAACTCATCCATAATGAAGACATAACATTTTTCTAACCTTAAACATAAATTCGTCATTCATTTAACCCTTTCAAAACCTTACAAACTTATATATTAAATCAAATAATTCCAAGGCCATCCAAGTTAAGTTAAACAAGCATATATCTAGTACAAGAAAATTATCTCATTCTTTAAGCAAAAACATAGATAATATAAATCATACAAGTCAAGCTATTTAACTAATTGAAGTATTATAAACTTAAATTTACATAACTTAAGTTAGTGAAACAAGGAAAACACTCCACTCTTCTTTTTTTCATCTTAAAATTTTTTTCAATGACTTAGGGAATTGATAGCCTCAAGTGAATGGATTTCTTTTCAGGCACCGTATTGGCCCCCTTATAGTCATAATATTTTTCAACAATTGTCTTTCAACATATTTTTTCTATGCTCTTTCTTGCCTTTTTACCATCGGGATAGCCTCAAGAGAGTGCACCGAACAATACTTACTACTTCTCCCCGTATTAACCCCCTTTTCAGCACAAGGTCTTCAAAGATTAAAAATAAGAGCATTTTTTCCAACTCACATAACAATGATTTTTTTTTTCAACTCACCTTTTGTTTTTTCTCTAAAAAAAATAATAAAAAAATTCCTCACATTCCTTATTCACAACTCAAAGACAAGCAAACTTAAATCTATAATACAAGAATTAGTCAACAACTCTTCCTATACTTCATCATATCATCCATAATCAAACCCACAAAATAAAACATACTACAAATACCAAATCTATAGGTGATTTTGATAGGACTTCTACTTACTATGACCTCAGGTAGTCCAGTGATGAGGGACATAGGCTGAGGGATGGAGTTACCCCGGCAGTGAGGGAACTTAGGCAGCCTGCTTTAGGGATGGAGGATAAGGGAAAAGGGAAGTTAGAAGAGAGTCCTAAGAGGAGCGGACTTCGATACGAACTGGGGGTAGATGCTAAGCTGAGGAGAGAGGGATTGTTTGACTTGTATGACTCAGAAAACGAGAGGCCTGCACCTAAGAGTGCGATTAAATTAGCTTTGGATGAGTTCTATGAGACCGCTATGAGAGCCAAGAGGGGCAATGAGGTTGATTTAGGTCAGCCAAGTGAGAGTGCTGACTCGATTGGTTTCACGAGGGATTATGTGGGGAAATTTGATAGCTCTGTGAGGTGGCTCGTGGAACCAGCCTCTGACGATCCAGATGCCTCTGCTGACTCTAGTAGCGAGTAGAGTATAGAAGACTAGCAACATTTTCTTTATCTCTTTTGGGATTTATATTCTTTTATTCATTGATTCTTTTTGAAGAAGCATGTTGCTTGTAGGGTTCGATTATTTTACTAAATAAAAGGGTATTGCATGTGATAACCCCTTCTCTATGAATGTATGATTTTTTATTATTTTTTTATGAAAAGCATGAGTTTTATTTATTACTTGGTTTTTCCCTACGTAATATCATCAAATTTTCTTTTGAAATAAGTAGATATCATTATTAACTGATCATGCACCTGAGCATACTTTTTCCCCTTGGTAACTATCTGACTCTGAGTGAATGTGATCAAAGATGGCACCATGACGCAGGACAATCCTTCAAACCAGAACCGTGTAGGAAAGTGGGTCTTCCACTCCAGAATTTGAGCGGATGCCTCATTCCACACCTGACGTGGAGGAACACTTGTAGCAGGAGCCAGGGGAAGCTTCTAAGAGACCTCAGGATGTGACTATAGGTCAGGCTTTTGACAAGATGGCTTCGATGCTTTAGAACTTAACAGAGAGAGTGGATAAGGTGGCTAAGAGATTACCATGGGCAGAGGATGAAGCCTTGGAGCGTTTTCTAAAATTCCAACCTCCCACATTTCAGAAGGAGGTGGAGCAGGATGAGAAGGTAGAGCAGTGGATTGAACAGATAGAGGATATTTTTGCTACTTTGTAATATGCAGAAGAGAGGATGGTGAAGTTTGCTGCTTTTCGATTGAGGGGACCATCGCGAGCATAGTGGCAACGAGTGCAGAGTGACTGGGAGAGAGAAAAACAGGAATGGACATGGGATAACTTTACCGAAGCTTTTCGCATTGAGTACATTCCCCGGTGGGTGGCGAGAAGAGGCAGAATGAGTTCCAAACCCTCAAGCAAGGCAGCATGATAGTTGCTCAGTATGCAGCCCGGTTTACGCAGTTGTCCAAGTACTGCAAATGTTTGGTTAACATGGAGCAGAAGCGAACTCGACAGTTTGTGAAGGGGCTGAGGCTAGATCTGAGGAAGGCATTGGCTCCATTGCTACCAACGTCCTACACTGTTGCCGTGGGCGCAACATCCCGGACAGAGAATGAAGATCGGTACTGACCGGTAAGCAGGCCATTCCAACTGACTCGTCCGCCAATGAGGCCTTCGGGTAACAAGTGACCTACTGGGCCTATGTAGTAGGGAAACTGGGGGAAGCAACCTCAGGTGCCTATGTCAGGACTAATGCTAAGTAACCTCAGTTGCCGACTTTGTGGAAAATATGGACACACTGAGAGGAACTGCTGGACCAATAGGGGAGTAAGAAGGTGCTTCAACTGTGGTAACTCAGGCTATC
This sequence comes from Voacanga thouarsii, assembly GCA_026120185.1. Taxonomy (NCBI): domain Eukaryota; kingdom Viridiplantae; phylum Streptophyta; class Magnoliopsida; order Gentianales; family Apocynaceae; genus Voacanga; species Voacanga thouarsii. The sequence goes on from JANUWF010001750.1 coordinate 1,863,266, forward strand.
TAAGAAACGCCTACCCTAAACCTCTAAGGATTGGGTAGACGGCCCCGACTCAGCTGATGGGAGTCAACCGAGGTGCTGCTCCTGGAACAGCTGGAGTGGGAGGTCAGAAACCCCAAGTGATGGCTAAGGTCTTTGCCCTGAACCGAGAAGAAGTGGGAGTAGATGCAGCAGTGATTGAAGGCAACCTTTCTATCCAAGGCCATCTTATTAATGTTTTGATAGATCTAGGATCCACACACTCTTATGTAAGTAAAGTATGTGCATTACATTTAGGTTGGGAAGGAAAGGAATTGCCCTATACCTTAATAGTAAGCTCACCCTTGGGAAAAGTGGTAGAAGCAGGTAAGTTAATGGAAAGCTATGAAGTTGAGGTAGGGAAGGAGATTCTGGAAGCAGACCTTATAATTTTTCCCATTAATGATTATGACCTGATCTTGGGCATGGATTGGTTGTCGAAGCACAGAGCTCGTGTTGACTGCAAGGTCAAGATGGTGCAATTTTTTAGACCCGGGCGAGATGTGATTGAATTTGACGGCAAGCGGGCAAAGGAACTAAAATTCTTGATTGCTGGTACTAAGGCTCAGAAGTTTCTTAACAAAGGCTGTACAGGATATCTGGCGTATTTTCTGAACAAACACAAGGATCAGTGTACCTTGGAGAGTACGGAGGTAGTAAAAGACTTTCCAGACGTTTTCCTTGTTGAGCTCACTTCTCTACCCCCTGAGCGAGAAGTTTAGTTTACTATGGATCTGATTCCTGGAGCAGAGCCTGTGTCAAGAACCCCCTATCGGATGGCACCAACGGAACTGAAAGAATTAAAGGAGCAACTGGAAGAGTTGGTGAGACAAGGGTATATTCGACCGAGTATGTTACCGTGGGGAGCACCGGTGTTGTTTGTTAAGAAGAAGATGCTACTTTGAGATTATGCACCGATTCCCAAGGACTGAACAACTTAACGATCAAGAACAAGTACCTTTTGCCCTTGATTGACGAGTTGTTTGATCAACTTCAAGGCTCAGCTTGCTTTTCAAAGTTGGACCTGCGACAAGGATACTATCAGGTAAGCATTAAGGAGGAAGACATTCCTAAGACTGCTTTCAACACGCGGTATGGCCATTATGAATTTGTGTTAATGCCGTTTGGTGTAACTAACGCACCAGCGATTTTCATAGATTTTATGCATCGAGTTTTCTAGCCATATTTGGACAAGTTTGTGGTTATCTTCATCGGCGATATCTTAATCTACTCCAAGAATCCGGAGGATCACGCGGAGCACTTAAGATTGGTTCTGGAAAAGCTGAGGGAATTCAAGCTCTTCGCTAAGTTCAGTAAATGTGAGTTTTGGATAAGCTCGGTATTCTTCCTCGGCCATGTGATATCCAAGGATGGAATTAAGGTGGACCTTGCCAAGGTGGATGCCGTAGCTAATTGGAAGCAACCGGAGAATACTACCGAGATACGAAGTTTTCTTGGATTGGCTGGGTACGATCAGCATTTCATTAAGAATTTCTCTACCCTGGCTTCACCGATGACGTGGCTACTAAAGAAGGATGTTGCCTTTGATTGGAGCGAGAAGTATAAGAAAAGTTTCCAAGAGCTTAAAAAGAGATTGGTTACAGCGCCAGTGCTGAGTTTACTCGAGGCCGACAAGCCTTATGCACTCTACACAGATGCATCCAAGGAAGGTTTGGGAGCGGTGCTAATGCAGGATGGGAAGGTAATTGCTTATGCGTCTAGGAAGCTGAAACCACATGAGGTCAATTATCTGATCCATGATTTGGAGCTGGAAACCATAGTGTTTGCCTTGAAGAAATGGCGACATTATCTGTACAGAACACGATATGAAGTCTTCACCGACTATAAGAGTTTGAAGTACATTTTCAAGCAAAAAGACTTGAACCTTCGGCAAGCATAGATGGATGGAGTTCTTGGAAGAGTATAGGTGCCCCATTAATTACCATCTTAGCAAAGCGAATATGGTAGCTGACGCTCTGAGTCGTAAAGTAAAGATAGCACACTTGAGAATTCATGAGGTATTGGCAGTGTAGGAAATCCTAGAGCATGAAGCAGGAGTTCAAGAGGGGAAGATCTGTGTAAGTAACTTAACCTTGAAGCCCGATCTGGAGTAGGAAATTGTAGCCACCTAGCAAGACAGTGTGGAGTAGGTAAAGATATCCAGACCGACGAGAAAGGGATACTGTATTTTCGGGACCAGATATATATACCATACACCCTGGGGAAGTAAAGATGTATCATGACTGGAAGAAGAAATATTGGTGGGCTGGAATAAAGAGAGAAGTGTTTCAGCATGTATCAACGTGCTCGACATGCCGAAAGTTATGGTGGAACATAAGAAGTCTGTAGGTCTATTGTAACCATTACTGATTCTTGAGTGAAAATGGGAAGAGGTGACTATGGATTTTGTGATTGGCCTTCAAATGACCAAGTCACACAAGGATGCAGTTTGGGTGGTAGTGGACAGACTGACCAAGACAGCGCATTTTATACCGATGAACGTAATGGACTCGATGGAAAAGTTAGCTCAGACTTATACCCTGGAAATTGTAAGGTTGCATGGTGTACCGTCAAGCATCGTATCAGATGGGGATCCCAGGTTCACTTCGAGATTCTGGGTTAAGTTTTAGGAGTCTTTGGGTACTACGTTGAAATTCAGCACCTCTGCTCATCCGCAGACCGACGGTCAATCCGAAAGAGTCATTCAGATATTGGAGAGTATGCTCCGGGCGTGTATTTTGAACTTTGGAGACAAGTGGATTGAGTATTTACCGCATGCAAAATTGGCATATAATAACAGTCATCAGGCATCGATTGGGATGGCGCCATACGAAGCATTATACGGGCAGAAATGTCAAGTACTGATATACCGGGGATGGACAGAAGAGGGGCACATTAGAAAGACCAGTGAGGTATGTATTCAAGAAATGACAGATAAGGTTAGGGTCATTAGAGAAAGACTGAGAGCAGCGCAAAGCCGACAAAAGAGTTACGCAGATATGAGAAGGAGGGAACTGGAGTTCCAAGTGGGTGATCGCGTATTCTTGAAGCTGACTCCTAGCAGAGGAATACTGAGGTAGCCGAAGGGAGGAAAGTTGAGTCCTAGGTATTTGGGACTGTTTTCGATAATGGAAAAGGTTGGGCCGGTCGCCTATAGATTGGATCTACCCGACGGACTAACTGGGATACATGATGTTTTCCATCTATCTCAGCTAAAGAAGTACAACCCCGATCCAAGCCATGTACTTAATGAGGAACCTTAGGAATTGAAACCAAATCTGAGTTATGTGGAGAAACCAATCAAGATTTTGGAGCGGAGTGTCAAGACTCTTCGAAACAAGCAGATACCTATGGTAAAAATACTTTGGGATCATCATGGAGCATAGGATGCGACGTAGGAAACTGAAGAATGGTTAAGACGGAAGTATCCGAATATGCTTTAAGGGTATGGAATCTGAATTTCGGGACGAAATTCTCTTAAGGGGGAGGGGATGTAACACCCCCCCAAAACCACCTTTAACCTATGGGAAAAAGTCATGCATTGCATAGCATTTTGCATTTCATGTGATATTTTAAAATTATACTTGCATGGGTGCATATGATTTTTTTGGTTGCTCTTGCATTAATTTATTTGAGGGAAATAATTGTGTTGTTGCATTAATTGGAAATTGTTTTGGGAAAAAATTAGTAAAGGAAATGGAGGGATGAGAACTAAGGTGAAAAGAATTTCTTAGAGATATATTAACATCGGAGTTGATTTGGAATAGCAGTTAGGTTTGGTGATTATCCCTTAGTGACTCAAGTTCAAATCTTACCTCTTGCGAATCTTAGCTTTCTTTTTGAATTCTTTTTCTAGGTTTCTTCATGCCTTGGCTGAAAAACCCTAGCTATCCTTGTGAATTTTAGCGCCATCTTCTTAGGGGATAAGTCTCCATATTTATCTCCTAAATTCAATGATTTTTTACAAGGATAAAGACTAAATTTTATTTCAGCTTTTATCCTTTTTAATTTTCGAAAACCTTAGCTAGAATAATTAAATTCCAGCTTGTCTTTATCTAATCAAATTTTATATTAGTTAGCTTGAATTAGTTTGTTATTTTCCTAGCAAAATATTTTGTTGATTTTGAACTTAGAACCCTACCAGAAAATCTAGAAATTTTTCCAGCTTTGTGCCACCACCCTTGGAGCACTCCTAGCTCAACACAAACTCTTCCAAGACTAGGGAATCTTATCTTAAATGTTCTTGCAAATCAGGTTTTATTCTAATCCTAAACAAATCAGATTTTGTTCCTTATATCTTATAGATTTTCGGTCACCCTTGTGCATGCACAAGCTGCACGAAAATCCTGCACTCTTAAGGGCATCCAAACTCTTCTAAACCTACCTCAAATCACCTAAAACACCTCTCACCAATTCAGATTACTTTAGCTACACAAATCAAATTTTTAACCCCTTCGATTTCCAGAATTTCGGCCAGCTTGTGCACAGAATTTCGATCAGCTTTACACACATTATTCTGCACGAAATTTTGCACTCCAAGGCATACCAAAACACCTTGTTGATTAAGCCAATTTATAGTACCTAAAACTCTCACTTTTCCTCTCTGATTTGTGGCAGAACAACAACTAAACCAGCCTAGAATTTTCTCTCTTTTGTTCAGTAATTTTTGCATAGCACAAAATTTTTGGTTGACGAAACCCACTCAAACTTCTTCTAGTTTTGGACAAAAACGTGAACACGCACAACCCTATCCTTGAGCAATATTTCGGCCAGCGTAGGAGAGCAATTCCAGATTATTTTTCTCCCCTTAACCTCTATTAATTTCGGCCAACAATCAGGTACAGCAAGCTGCCAGATTTTTGGCCTTGCTGCCAAGGAAGTTTAGAGCTGTTAGGAGACCTTCATAACATCAACTTCCTCTTTTCTGCACGAAAATTCCAGCAAACTCTCTCCTGCAAATTTCGAAAAACACAAGAGCAGTCCCTAGTAAAAAATTAAATGCACCCTAAGGTAAGCAAACTCTCAACCTCTCGATTCCTTTCTTCTATTGATTCTTCTCTTTTTCTTCTCTTGAACCACGCCATATAAGGGCTGATCTCACCTTGCTTTCTTAACTTTCAATCAAGAGGAGCAAAGAAGGTAACTTTTCTCTTCTTCTCAAATGAACTCGGGACGATCACCATAGGAGCATCAAGATCTTGTTAATCCAGTGGTTGTAAGGTAAAGGAATTCTTACCTTTGATGTTGAAGCTAAGGTTTAATGTGATTGATGATGATAGCATGATGAATGTGTTTAGTTGGGATAGATAAATATTTTGAGATGAGTATTATATCAAGCATGTTCAATAGATAGTGATGCTATGTGTGATGTGATAATGATGGATGTAAATTGTGATGATTAAGACAAGACCTTTTTGATATATTGTTCATATCTTTGATGGATATATGGTCATGGTGTATGTACTTTGAGGAATGGGTGATTTATTTGAAATTAGATAATGGATCATAAGTTGTTATGGGAATACATGAGTTTAAATGCATGCTTGAATCGATTGAGACCCTGATCATGATATTATATGATTCTAGATCAGGAGGTTATTTGAAGGAAGTAAGTAGTTGATTTTTATCTTGTTTATCTGAGACGTATCAAGTAAGTCCTTACATAAACTTTTTTTGTTAAATGCTTGTGGTGGCAAGTCAAATGTTGTAAAGCTTTGTAAAGCTATTGTTGATCTATGATTATTTGGGTTATAAACGTAGATGTGTATTCACTAAATAGTTTTGTCAAACTAATACCTCTATCAAGAACTGTTCTTTCTCTTAAACATTTTAGAAAACTCTTTTTAAAGAAAACCACATTTTACAAAGCTAAAGTATGGAATTATTAGGAGTTAGGAATTGACGGATATGTTCATTGAGTACTCAATAAGGGAGTCTAACAATACTAGTCTTGGAGGGTGTGTGTGAGTCTTTTGGTAGGCAGCCACCTCTAGAAGATAAGCTTTGCTTGAAAAGGTGATAGTATTGGTTGGTCAGGCCGGTCTAAGCTAGCATTTGTACCTGGCAAGGTTTTATTTCCCGGCATGGACATCCAGATGGTTTTGTTGGGTGTAGAGATGGAGGTGTATCTCACTCGGTGGGCCGTACACCAACCTTTGATCAGAATGCCCAAAATGTGGTAATCTGATCCTATCAAGATGCACAAAGTGTGGTGCCTTGACCATTTTCTTATCATGGGGCTCAAAGTGTGGCACCATGACTGTTTATTTGAGTGGATGATTTATTTTGTACAAAGTGTAACAATGAGAAAACTCCACTCCTTGCAAAGAGAAATTATTTATGTCTTGCCAAATATTTCTACAAATATTTTCAGCTATGCATTCATGAATTGTTTAAAGTACTATGTGCACACACAGTGTAACACCCCACTACCTAGGCCCAACAAGGCCGGGGATGTCGCCCCGTCCAATGGACAAGGGGTCTTTATAACTAGGTCACATATAATAAAATAAAATAAATACTTTAAAATTAAACTTATTACAAACCAAAAGATAAATACAGGAACAATTCCAAAATAAATTGTTTGCTACAATCTCTCAAACATCCCATAAAGAAAATAACATAAAGTCTTCAAAGCATAGGCAACAAGTCTAGCTATTGACTTCCACAGCCGGATCAACCTGTAAACATGGTATAAAAGGTGATGAGATAAAAATCTCAGTAAGCCCGTGTGTGCTTTGAGTGTTTCAGGTAAAATAATTCATGTATGCAAGTTGTAAAAGTTTCATAAGAGAAAGTGCTGGAAAGCGTTAAATAAGTGTTGAAAATAAAGAGTGGTATTTCGCTTTTCAAACCATACATGTGCACAATAAATACAACCGCTCAAATGGGTAGCCATGGGTTACCACACGTTGGGCCCCATGACTAAGCAACGGTCAGATGCCACACTTTGTGCAAACTGACAAAAGGTAGGTGTACGGCCTACCGGGTGAGATACTCCTCCATTTCTACACGCAAACTTACCGGTTGTCCACTCTGAAAATACACAGTCCACATGACTGAAACTTGCTAGCTTGGACCGACATGACCTACAGGACTGGCATCCTATTCAGGAAGGACTCACCCCTCAGAGGTGGCCACCTACTGAGAGACTTACCATAACCCTTCAAAGACTAGTCCTAGTAGTCTACTCTTATTGAGTACTCAACGTTGATTGTCCCACTTGGGAGAAAATGGACCATACATTATTTTATTTGGAAATTGCAACTAAGAGTTCTAAAATTCTTGTCAAAGTTGGGTTTTAGAAAAAGTTTAGCATTTTGTGTAAAACTGCTTGTTTGATTTTCAAATGATTTGCTTGACTGAAATAAATAGGAAAAATAGTCCTTAATTACCTTTACAACATGAATTTCTATACACATCGCGTTTAGCTTGCCACAGTAATTTTTAGTCTTCACAAAATTCCACGCAGGAGCTTACCTGATTCTTTGCTTGCTGAAATTCAAAAGTCTTCCAAGGCTGACCTAACCCCGCCTGGGGTAAACACAAAACATAAGGTTACACTCAAGCTAAATTCACTTACACAAATAATCCTAGTTCAACTTATTACAATCACGACCCTAATGTCCTAAGCTTTAAGGCTAGCTGATAAAGAATTTTATAAAATAAATCTAGTTTGATAAGTAATAACTAGGGGTTCTAAAATAATTGTTAATAAATTATAGACTCAAATAATGATTCTTGAGTGTTATTATTAATAAATAAACTAAGGTTTGAATATTGAATAATACCAAGCCCTAAATAATATTAATAAATGGTAATTTAAAAATTACTTTATTATAAATAAATAATAAATTAAAAATAATTTTTAATAGATAATAAATAATTAGTAATAAATAAAATTAATACTAAATGAATTATATTAAATTTTTGTTTAATAAATAACAAACAAATTTTAATATAAATAATATTTATGAATATAAGCAAAAGTTTGAACTATGGTCTACAAGGTCATTATTATTATTTATATAAAAGATCTTATTTAATATTATACCTATGCATATATTTTTTTTAAGGAAAAATATCATTTATTTGACTAGTAAAATATCAATATTTCATGTACATCCCATTTCCAAAACTTCCTAGCAATTTCAAAATCCTTAGAGAAAAATATAGTAATAATTTTAATTAAGGTAATAAAATTTACTAATTAAAATAGCCTAGGATCAACAAGAACATAATCATGATTTTCCTATTGCTAACAAGAATCATGAACATATTCTTCAACATCAAACAACAAACTAATCCATTTATGAACATATGCTTAAATCAACACTTGCTATCACATGGCCAAACAATTATGATCATGGCTTCAATGGAGATAAGAACATAAAAATCCTATTCACCAAAGGTGACATAACATCTAGCATGCTTAAACATTCATAACTCTCTTAGGCCACGATGAACATACATCGATTCTCAAGGAAATCCATATAGCTTAAACATGATCAATCATTCTCATGTCCTAATCCCAACCCCTTTATTCACATGCATATATTCAATCCCCCATTCATATTTTATTCTTCCTATCAATATCTAAGAGACATGAATGCTGAATTAAAAAGAAGGTTTAAGGAGAAATACATGATTGATGAACACTTCGATGAAGATTTAAGAAGGTTCACGCGATTGAGAGTCTTGAATTGTCCAAGAGTAAGAAAAACAGCCATGGTTGTTGATCAACCATTTCGATCGAGAGAGAGAGAGAGAGAGAGAGAGAGAGAGAGAGAGAGAGAGAGAGAGAGAGAGAGAGAGAGAGAGAGAGAGAGCATTAGCCTGATACATAGAAGGTTAAATGGAAGAAGATGAACAAGAGAATTGTTCTTGGTTACCTTGATGATGTTCTTGAGACGTCAAGGAGAAAAATCAGTTTTGATCCGAATGCCAATTTTTGTTTTTGAGCTTTGATGTTATAAATTCCAGAAATGAACTCTAGAGAGTATGTAGGAGTATTCTGGAGTTTTTGAGAGGGATTAGAGGTGTTTAGAGTGGGTTTTGGCTTGAAGAAAAGTAGTGTGTGTTTTCGGTGTTCTTGGTGAAAATGGAGAGAATTTGAGGGAGAATGCTGGACGAATTTTTGGAGAGTGTTGACTGAATAGTTTAGGGAATTTAGGGGTTTCGGTTTAGCTTAGAAAGGGAGAGAAAAATCTGATCATTTGGAATTCAAATGGAATGATTTAAGGAGTGGTTTGAGGTATAGAATATGTTAATGGTGTTTGATTGATGGAGGTTTTCTTAGAGCTACAATGGTGTCGGCTGGTTTGGTTTGGTTTGCTGAAATGATTGAAGTCTGATAAGGCTGTAAGGCTGGCCAAAAATCAGAGTCTAATGGCAGAGAAATTCTGGTTGTATAGCTTAATACAAGGGTGTTTTCATGGAGAGAAAATTCTGGAAATTTTGAAGTTCAAATAGAAGTTTGAATGGAATGATTGTAGGAGATATTTGAGGTGTGATTATGGAGTCCAATTGTGCAATGTAAGTGGTAAGGGTAATGGTTTTCAGTTCATGGCTGAACAAGGGTTAATTTACAAAGGTTGAAGGGTGGTTTTCGGCCAGGGCTTGAAGAGAACAAAGCTGGAAAAATTCTAGTTTTGTGGTGTTCAAAGCTGCGAACGGTTGCAGCATTTTTCTGTGCAGAATTTCTGCACTTCTTCAACCCATTTTGCTGAGGTTTTGAGAGGTGTTCAAGGTCCTTTAAGGCTAGTTTTCCAGCCTTCTTTATGGGGAAAACAGAGAAGTTTTGTTGGCTTGAAGGTGGAAAAAAATAGCTTCATTTTCTGGTTTGAAAGTTGCGAAATTGCCCAGAATTTTTTTCTGGTTTGTTCAATTTTTTGTGCAGTCCGAATTGCACAAAATTTTCAGTTCCTCAACCTGAATAAATTGGCCATTTCCAGCAGCAATTGAGTAAGAAAGATGGCTGAGATTTTTGAAGGTTAGGCTGCTAAGAATCTGAAAAATTTCCAGATTTCTTTCATGAAAATTATGAACACAATTGAGTGAAGTTTGAAGGTTCATCAATGGTGATTAATTTCTCTTGGGAACCTTCCCTAACTCCTCTCCTATTTTCAGTCAAAACCCCAACCTCCAAGATTCATTTCCAAAATTCAAAGAACAAGAATCCCTGCTGAAATTTTCTGGAATTAAAACCATGAATTTGGATAAATTTTGAACAAGTTTAATTGATGAAAAGGTTAGAACAAGTTAGAGGTAATAATAGGACAAGAATTCTTCTAGAATTCTTTTTAGGACACCATGATAAGATTTGGACATTCTCTTCATGTCTCCCCTAAGACAACATTCCTATTTTTATGGAATGTAAGAAAACAAAAATTCAAACTTAAGTAAGATAATCATGATAAAAACTTAAATGATGGAATTTGAGCTAATGACCTTAGAGATTAATTCCAAAGCTCTAACCACTTAACCACACTAACTCTTGTTCTTATTTTGTCATCCACATATTCTTCTTATGTAATCCTCAAGCTATCTTCCTATTTTGACCTCAGGCAAAATTACCATTTTACCCTTCCTACCCAATAAGCATAATTAAGCCTTTTAACCTATAAACCACAAATCTTAAAGCACATAAAATCATTCAAAAATATATATATTCATGCAAAATAATATGATATGCATCCCAACCCCCTTACTCTAGGGTTGGCTTTAGGTGGGGTTTCACACACGTAACTTACTCGAGATGTTAATCTCACACTGTTTTATATCATGTTTTCGGGAGATTGATTATGCCTGAGTAAGCGGGATGTGTAATTGTTGAAGTTTTTGTTATTTTCATTATGTTTTGAAAGACAATTGTTAATTTATACTTCTGGAACCGATGTTTGCTTTTGTTTAGTTTTGCTCCAATTTGAGCATGATGTAATAAGAGTTTTCCTTTATTTATCTATGTTTGATTTCTTTGGGTTGTCTTTATATTATGTACCTTGTTTTAGAGACCTTTTGTCCTTGGGACGGGGCGACATCCCTACTCTTTTAGGGTACGTAGTAGGGGGGTGTTACATAATTGATAATTTAATTATTGATGCACTCTTTAAATATCATTTTCATTCATACATGGAAAAATTGGTTTATGTGTATAAAGAGTTGCAAGTGGATGAGTTCTATGTGCTTAATTTTGTTAAGCTTAATGATTTTCATGTACCTTACCCCATTTAAAAACCTCTCTTATTTCTAGATGATTCATCACCCCAACTTTTTATATTGAGCATGAATTTTCTATTCAAAGGGAAGATGAGAAAGCAAGATCTAAGGAAAAGGTGTATTTATGTTTTGGGATTTGATTTGTTTTTACCTTGTTTATGTTTTTATATAGTTGTTTTCCTTAGTATTAGTTGTTTTCTTACTCCCCAACAATAAGGATAATGTGGTTTCAAGTATGGGGGAGTGAGCTTTTTCTTTAGTTATATGCTTGCTTAGAAGTTGTTTTGGAAGTATTTTATTTTATTTTACTTTCTTATATTATGGTGTGTTTTATTTCTAGTTTTTTTAGAGCCTTTATGTTTTATTTACATTTTGCAAATAATTGTCCTTTTCTTCCTACTCTAAGTTACAATATCTTTTATGAGCTTCGATCACTTGAGAAGTATTGCTAGACCTCTCTCTCTCTCTCTCTCTCTCTCTCTCTCTCTCTCTCTCTCTGTTTAAGTCCCAATTAGATGTGTTTTATCATGATATTGTTGGCTAATGAGGACATTGTCCACTTCCAGTATTGGGGGAGGGGGTTGTTTGATATTCTCTTCAAGTTTCTATTATGATTGTGGAGATTTCTTTTAGTTTTTGATTATTTGTGTGCAATCTTAGAAATTGGGCAAAACATTTTTTAATTTTTGTGGATAAGTTTGGAAATGATGCTATTATTATTTTGTTTCCTTTCTCATGAGAATTTCATATAAAACCTTTTTGGATGAGTTTGTTTTTTGGTAAACTTGTACGTTTAGGTGTGAAATGACTATGTTTTGAGAATTTGTATTAACCTTTTTGAAGCTTTAGTAAAAGTAGTGACATGTTGTTTCTTGGGAATTAAGGTGGTGTTTGCGATAAAATATAACCATGAAATTTTAAGTTAACCTTTGTTCTATGATTGTACAACTAATCCTTCTTCTAGGTTTAACTAAATATGGATTGGGGTAAGAAAATGAGAAAATAAAGAAAGGTAATATAAAAGCTGAAAAATCCTTACTTACACATCTTTATTAGACATTTGTATTACCTTGCCAAAAGAAACGAAAGAAAATGAAAAGAAAAAATGGAGTAAGTTAGTGCAAAAGCTGAAAAATCATTATCTACATATCTTTACTAGGCATTTGCATTACCTCATAAAAAAAATGAGAGAATAAAGAGGGTAATGTAAGAGATAAAAATCTATACTTATCTATCTTTATTAGGCAATTACATTACCCTGCAAAAGTGAGTATATAGACTAATCTTTTGTTTACTACTTGGATTGTAGTAGTTCGGAAGTCATAGAACTTAGGATTAACTTAAAGCCTAACTTATATGAATCGCATCATTTATATTTGAAACCTAAAGATTTAGCATAGAACACATTGAATGAGTGTGAACTTATTTAATTCAGCTTCGATGGTTTTAGTCATTTCTATCTTTATATATTAGTTACACAAAAATTAGCTTAGCTAGTTAGGTGTTGGACTTAATTCTCAAATCAAATGAGAAATAATACTTTTTACCATTTTAGCCAAACTATTCTAAAAAATCTTATCTTGAGAATATTTATTTTCATACAAAAGCTATTTGCTTGAGATACTTTGTGTTGTTTGCTTGAGGACAAGCAAAAGCTTAAGTGTGGAGGTATGTAATAAGTGCTCATCATGTATATATTTTATATTGTAATTGTAGTAAAACATTGGTCAAATAACTACTTACCACACCCTTTTCCCTTGTTTTTGTTTAGGAATTGAAAAAGATCAATTAAAGATGAACGAGGATAAAAAGGGATGTAAAAAAATCTATTTTGAAGAATTTTCAAGAAACAAGGTTGCCCAGGGAGGTATGACC